>CM062811.1:407114805-407736233 GCA_031772625.1 Pinus tabuliformis
TGTGATTTTCATCTCAAACATCCTCCCACTTATCTTAGAATCCATATGGCCATCCACATAAACTAAATATGAGAACCCATCTCATCAAAGCTATAAGGAAATGGCAAGGCTATACTGAAGAACATTGTCGCACCTGGCAAAACCCATTCCATGATAGAAAAGAACCACATTAAATCTCATGCATGCAAAATCTAGCAAGGAATATACACATGCAAGTTCATACCTTCAATAATTCCTACTTTAGCTGCTTGATCATGCTTTTCCATGCTTGATCTTTGCTTCCTCTTTCCTTCTTGACCTTCCTTGCTCCAATGACAAAGTGCTCCAAGAAAACTCTAAGTGTCCAAGAGTGGGAGAGAGAGAGAGAATAATGAGAGAGCTCCAAAACTCAACTTACCTAAGGTTACCAACTAATCCTCAGAAGCCTTTTATGAATGAGGCCTTTATTTCTTCATTTTCCATTATTTTCCTTCAATTGCCTCTTCACATGCAACCTGTGATCTTTCACCTCCTTTTTCTCCTAATTTCCATTATTTTCATAAATAAATGTGCCAAAATTTCCATTTTTCTTTTCCAAAGCCTTAGTCATTGCCTTTGTCAACTTACTTAGCCATAAACAATCAAATGAACACCCCCTAGGATGTCTTGCCCAACGTTCAGCTTGGAAAAAGTGTCTCATCAACTGTGGTTATTATTTTTAGCTTTTATTACATGGAATTTTCACCAGGGCTGTTATAGAACCCTCCCCCTTGTGGGACACCACCCTTGTTGAAGGAAGTGTAACTAGTTTTGGTCTTCATAATGACATGTAATTATGACTGATGTAAATGTTGTAATAAAGAGAAAAAATTATTATTGTGAACTTGCTTCATGGGTTTCATGAGCAAGTGATTTTAGCATAATAGGATTTGTCATTTAGAGTCTAGAATTAATGGCATGTATGAAGACATCTTCTTGAGCCTATGTTTAATGTATACAAGTCTATAGAAATTTCTAGAATCCCTCCAAAGACAAGCACAATCTCTCTTGAATAAGTTGGCCTGCAAATTGAATTAAAGGAAGATCATGTCAGCTTGCACCAATAGACACATCTCTTGAAACTGTCATGTTGGCCTAATATGTGGGTCAACTACTATAAATACCCAGCTAGGGTCTTCGCAAAAGTGCAGTGGAGAACTCGAATCCTTTTGAAGATTTGAATGGTTGTCACAGAAAAGGGTTTCAGATGCCACAGTGAGATAATTTCAGAAGTCTATCCATGGTGAAGTATGCAGATATCTCTATGTTTTTTCAGATGGGTACCACAAAGATGAAGTCTATGCCTCCTCTCATAGTCTTGGTGATCATTATCTTGGCATACTAGATGTAGTCACAGTCTCAGCATATCTATGATGAGGTGGATCCAGGTGAACTCATAGTGACACACTCCATATACACTCTAGACACAGTCACAGTTTCGGCATAGTTGTGATGAGGAGAATATTGGTGATCCCACAATGATACACTATGTCTTGGCATATATTCTAGACATAGTCATGATCTTAGCATAGTTGTAATCATGGTCTTGGCCATGATCTTGATGAAGTCGTAGTGACAAGGTCATGATCTTGATAAATATCTCAGTACAACTCTCATAAATGCATATACATAACTAGTATAGAGATATCATTGTTCTGATGAAGATCTCGATGATGGTGCAACAATGGGTGTAGTAATGATCTTGGTGGTGAAATAGTGATGGCCTCGGTGTTGTAGCAGTGATAATGATCTAAATAATGATGAAGAAGAGGATTGGTGTCTTGGTCTTGGAGTGGAAAAATAGTTCAAGGTTCATGTTCTCAGTTTCCGTCAATTGGAATCTCTATAAGAAGAATTTGTGCAGGTTTTCCTCTCAAATAGTTAGAGGCTTTGGCCCTGGCAAAAAGCCAACATCTTGTGTTCTTATCTCTTTTGTTTTGGTAACTATTTGATGAAATAAGAAAACACACTCTAATAATAAATGAATATTGTGCTAATAAGAAAGAGTAAAAATAACCTCGCAAATAGTTATCATCATGACAAGAATCTGATTAACCTAATTTCCCTAGCTTCTTCAACATGGTTTCATAGCTAAGGTGTTGAAGTTAAAGGAAGGGAATAATAGAGACATTCAAGGATAAAGTTTCAAGAAGGGATTCTAAAGTTATGGTTACAGTGAGACTCAAGGATTGATTTACAGTCATGAATGGAGATAAAATCACCTATATATACCCTCAGCATATATCACAGTTCGATGATACACAATCTCAAATGAAGAACTATCTTGAATAAAAGAATCTTGGACCTAGACTATAGTACCCCAATTCAAAATAAGGCTACAGGACTATAATTTCGTTTGGGTATTACAACAAGACAATTTAGGATAAGTACTACAGTGAGACTGATCCATATCCGAAGTTCTCAAATAAATTTCATGATAATAGACTTGGGTACATGGTCGCGGTTTCGGTGCCTCTCACAATCTCGGTCTATGTCATACCACGGTGATAGATCTTGGTACTATAATGTGATGATCATAGCAAGTGACCTCATTGCTTTATGGTTCTACATGATGTTGCAATTTTAATATAATGCTACAAGGTTCCATATTCCACTGTTGTGATAGCAGTACAATGCCATCTCAAGTATATCAACAATTAATATAAGTCGAAATATCTTGAAGACAAGAAGGGAAGTTTCTTATCATTACTATAAGGATCTCATCTGGATGAAGCATCAATGCATCGGCTTCAACCACTTTCAACATAATCAAGGTGAATATTTCATCTTAACTTTCCAAGTAAGTATCTTTCATTATATAATCAAGTTTGGTTAAATGACTTCGTGTTTGCAAGGAGATCTATTAAATTGGTTGGGTCATCGAAATTCCTTGCGTAAGAAAGGAGGATAGATATAGTCCCCAAAAGATAATTCATTGATATCTATGGAACAGACTCTAAATGTCAAGCATTGTTTAAATGCATGGAAGATGATCGAGGGACTCATATGATTCTTATGAAATAAATCAAAGTTCCTCTCATCCCTATGTAACAGAGGAGACATCAAAGTGATATATGAAATGATAGAAGATATACTCTCTGAAAATGCAGTAAATAAGGTCATATCACTTAGACTTGATCTACACAAAATTGAAGATATCAAAGAATCAAGGGATATCTTTATAAGATCTCAATTAGGAGATCTGGGAGAGATGATAAGAAGATAATCATCATTGTTCTTAAATGAAATAAAGTTACCTCATCTGACAACTTGTGGTCACTATGCTAGATATAAAAAGAGAAGTTGAGGGTAAAAGTGTTGAAGGTTAATGGACTCAAAAATTTGTAGAAAGTAAAGGGAAGTTTGGTCCTCAAACAAGACAGAATAATGTAGCTAATATTCAATGTTATCAAAAGAAAGCTCATATCACTGGAAAGATGGAGGAAGCTAAATAAAAGGGCCAAGGAAAGAGGGAGTAACAAATCTCTACTATGATTGAGATGGTATCCCTCACTAAAGGGTTTTATCATATTCTCCTAAATCTTTTGTTATAGATATGGCCATGATAAATAATAAGTTGCATCGTGGCAACATGGAAGCATTAGAAACAATAGCTTATGACATCAACATGGGAATCATGAAGGAAATAAGGAACAAAATCCATGGAATTCAAATATGAAGGATATAGCTCTTGAGAACCTCATTGGACATTGAAGGAAAGGATGAAGTCATCCAGGAAAAGGCTCATCGTACATGAAGTCAAAAAGGAAACATATGCCATATGGGGATATGCAAGATCCTCAAGATTATCTGATGGAATACTCATCAAAGGGTTCACTAATCTAGAGAGGAAGCAAGTGTTTCATTAGGAACTCCATCTTGTGGAATTCATGGATGATGATATGATGACATAAGAGATGAAGCAGATCAAGGGATTGAAGACACTTCAATCAAGGAAGCTGCTGAAATAGGCCTAGATGACCTAAAGATAAATGAGGTATGTATGCTTGTATTTAATATTATAAAGTCATGTTGTATGGTTGCAGGTAACATATATCACTACTTCTATCTTGAGAAGTATGATCAAGGGAAAGAGGATCTCCTCCTCTAAAAGGATGCAGTAAGGCACAAAGTCACACTAGATGAAATCAACATAATATGTCCTCATATGAAGTATGAGGTGGTTGACTACAATTAAGGAACTCTGATTGGAAGCTCCTAGGAATGGAATGTGTAAGAAAGGAAGAGATCATGAGATATGCAACCATGATGAAGGTGACCAACATCCAAAGGACCAAAAAGATTTGACTATGAAATCTCTCGGAAAGATATGAAGACTCTAATGGAAGTCTGAATAGGATGGAGACCCTTGACAATGGATATATTTGGGAGATGTGTCAACATGTATGCAAAATGTTGATACCTATAGAAAGATGTCATGATGAAGAGCCATCTCTTAAGTTACTATTTGATTTAATTTTATGTTTTGATTTATTGAATAATATCTGGATGAGTTCATGCAAGGCTACTGGAACAAGAGATGTAATTGCAAGTACAACTAGTATTCATGTGGTGGATGAAAAATTCTTGAAAGAAACATGATGAGGAAGAAGTAGACATATGACAAAGGTTCCATATATGTATCAAGAAGGCCACTTTCCATGAAGAAAGGAATGACATGAAAGATTAAGAAGGAAAGTGACCAATGGTTGATTCCCTACAAGGAAGAATCTCAACTAAATTTCATGAAATCAAGGAAAGAAAGTGATCGAGCAACTGAAGGACCCATGAAAAATAAGTTGTTTATGAAAAGAAGAGTCCCCAATTGAATTGGAGCTCTGAAAAGTCCCTAATTAAGAGGGGGTGTGGGCAAGTCCCTATTCAGAGGGAGCTTGGGTACATTCCTTTATAGGAATTGGAATATCTTCCCTAGTTGAGAGGGAGAGAAAGAAAAAAAATTCTTGTCTTCACTTGGGAAGAAATAATGGAGGATTGGGTAATAATCTGGCATCCAAGACAAGAGTAGGAAGAGGATCGATATTATCTGAGGGCTAGGAACCCAAGATAAGAATAGTCCTAGAAGGTCATACTTAGTGAACACCCATGTGGGTATGTACCTTGAGAGGCAATGATAAAGGTGTCTATAGTCATTGGTCTTGCCAACATTGTGCTATGATATGATGAGAGATAGAGTTTTCATTCAAGGCCTTGTTGTGGAAACAATGTTGGTTACTATGATGCTACATAGATGGATTAGCAATCTGATTCTTCTTATGAGAAATTCTTCAGATTGAGAATGACCAAGTACCATTATGAATACCTCCCTAGTTAAGAGGGAGTGTTGAAGAAAGTATAAATAGGTTCAGTATTCATAATGACATGTAATTATGACTGATGTAAATGATGTAATAAAGAGAACAAAATTATTATTGTAAACTTGCTTCATGGGTTTCATGAGCAAGTGATTTTATAATAATAAAATTTTCCACTTAGAGTCTAGAATTAATGTCATGTATGAAGAGGTCTTCTTGAGCTTATGTTTAATGTATACAAATCTATAGAAATGTCTACAAGCCCTCCAAAGGCAAGCACAATCCCTCTTGAAGAAGTCAACCTGCAAATTGAATTAAAGGAAGATCATTTTGGATTTCACCAATAGACACATCTCTTGACACTACCATGTTGGCTTAATATGTGGGTCAAACTACTATAAATACCCATCTAGGGTCTTCGCAAAAGTGCAATGGAGAACTCAGATCCTTCTGACGTTTCGAATGGCTATCACAAAAAAGGGTTTCGGATGCCACCACGAGGTAATTTCATAAGTTTGTCCATGGTGTAGTATGCAAATATCTCTGTGTTTTTTGGATGGGTATTGTTATACTCCTATACCAATAGGTGTCATATTTCATGATTGACTTGTTGAGCTCTGTAATATGTTCATCCCTTTCCTTGTTGCAAAGGTTTTCCATATTATCAAAAAAATCAAGAAAATCAAAAAATGTAAAAAATGTAAATAGGGTATGCCCTAAAAGAAAAATGAAAGGGTAAAAAGAATAAAATGGTAAAAAAAGTAAAAGAAATGAACCCCAAACAAAAATAGACCAGGAAAGTGTGCAAGTCCAAAATGTCACTACTTTTTCATTTTCTGTAAGTAAAGCATTGTGTGCAGCTTGTTAAACTTATGCCACAATTGATGAATGGCCAAACGGCTTAATCTTAGCTAGTTCATGTTTGAATTTCATGTTTTAGAGATAGAGAATAAAAATCTGACCAAACTGTTTAATCTTGGTAGATAAGTAGACAGGTAGAGAAGCAAAGGAGCTCAACAGTTAAATCTGAGCCCTTGGATGTTATAAGTGCAGACTTAGGTAGGCTTGTTGTGAAAAGAAAAGAAAAGTTGATGAGGGTTTGCTGGTCTAAGTGCACCCAAAGAAAGAAGAAAAAATGCTAGGCAAAGTAGGCAGGGTAGGTAGATTAGTGTTGCAGAATGATACCTATGATGGATTATGTTTCTAAAAATGTGTTAACTTTCACTTCTATCACAAGTGCAATGGCGGACATTATACTTGAAGCAGCTCAAGCGAGGCAAGGTTTCATAACTAACTCCCCTTCATATTTTTCCCTAATCATTTACTAATTTCCCCCCTAAAAGTATTAAGATGTGCTTAATATCACTCACAAGCCACTCATCTCATTTCATAGACATTGCCTAAGTAAAACCCTATTTTACTTGGGAAAATACATTACATCACCTCAAAACCCCTTTTTCATTCTAAGCCTAAGTTTAACTACAAAAGCCAATTGTTTTTTAATTAGCGCTTATTTTCAATTCCTTTCAAATTAACCATTAACTTTATTATATAAATCCTGGATAAATGTCACCCCATCCCGTATTATGTAAATATATGTTAAAAACCCCAAATAATATCTATTCCCGCCCCAGTTAACTATAACCATATCACTGCTTAACAGGGATTAATAAGTTTATCTGGAACTTGTTAATAATCGTTCCCCGTGCACATATGGGTTTAATCAACCATTGGGTTGATTAATAACCAAACCCTGACCATTAAAAACCAACCCCAATATATTAAAAACACATTTAATTATATCGCCCCCCCGCATGTTAAACTCCCGCAATCTCCAAAGCGCATCCGCCGTCCGATCTACTCCTAATCATCCAACGGTCCGCAATCAAAATCGTGACCGCCTTTTGACCACGCGATAACGCACGATTGGCTGGTGGTTTTGCCTCCGTACCTATGCCACATGTCGCGCTCTCGCTTTGATCGCTCGCCCTCCGCCTTAAACCACTTTACCCCAAAAGCAGTGCGGGGCAAAAACCACTTACCACCGCCCCCCACTGACGTCATCCGCTGATGTCACCCTTTGCCACATCACTGCCACGTCATCTTCCCCCGTACTTCCGCTGACATCATCTATCCTTCAAATAAAAAATTCCTGCCAAAACTTCATTTCGTCGAATAAAAGGGTAAAAAGGTCATTTTTGCTATGTTTCTCTGCATATCGCGCTCTCGTGGAAAAAACAATCTGCTCCAGTTTCTTACCAGAAAGGCCACATCAACGAGCTCACAGCCGGCCATTCAAACCCACCATTATACAATTTCTCTACCTTCAGCTATCTTAGAAGCCATAAATTGGTGCGCCGATCGCCGAAAACTTCTCAGCAGTGTCCCTTTTTCCCAACAACAGATGTTTATCCACAGCTGCACTGTCACCCTTGGGAAAAAGGGAGATTTTGAGGCTAAATACCAGACAGGGATGAATAAAGATCATAGTCAAAAGAGTATCAGAGCAGGTTTCAAGACAAGTCAAAGTGTATCAGTTCAGCATTAAAGTGTATCAGATCAGCAATAAAGGTGTCAGAGCAGAATTAAGTGAGGCAGATCAGAATTTAAGACTATCAGTTAAGATAGGAAGCTAACGCAGAGTTATTGCAGGATCACTGCAAGCTGAACCCTAAAAGCCTGCCTCCAGCACAATAGCAATCAGCGGTTTCTATTTTACTTGTAAATTATTTTAGGTTAAAATCTAGATATTATCTCACAGCTGTTATGAGATATTTTTTGTACATATTTGTTGCATAAATACCCCTCCATTAGAGTATCGTGTGTGGTGTGTGTATTTTCTAGACTTTGCTGTAATACCGAATTTTTGGAATAAAGAGCTGTTGGAAATCAAACTGTTGTTTGGCCTACTAGATGAAGAATCGAAGCAGAGGACTTGTCACAGATTTCTTGAATCAACCATTGGATCAATAATTCCTCTATGTCTTATGTTTTATAGTTTTCTTAGTTTATTATATCATCGATGTTTCATGATCTGAATGATAAAGAAAAGGATTACTTTCAGAATATGCTTGATTGCACTCTGTTTTCAGTCTTTATTGTTCTCTGTGCTTTCTTCAGAATTAGAATAAGCAGTGAAATCTTAATTGCTCATGTTTCTTGATTCTTTCATGTTGATTATTTGCTAAAGAATACTTAACTGCTCATTATCAGTAATCATCCATTTTCCCTCTTTCAATAGTTGAAGGATTCTTAACTGCCCTTCACCCATTTGAGCCCATTCCATCTATTTCCAGTCTTTATTTGTTCCCTGTTTGACTACCTTGCTCTATGAAGCCATCCTCTGTTAAGGAACCAAATCCAGAAAGCCTTTTTCTTTGACTCCATCATGCCCAATGGACTAAACGACTCTATTTTACCCCTCTGTTCTATTGAATCCCACCACCCAAACTCAAACAAAACCCTTGAACTTCATAACTAGCCTAAAACCTTTAAAAACAAAGATAAAGCATAAAGAGAGAGCCCTCTCTGGATACAGATTGGCTAGATTCTGTATCTAAAAGATTGGTCTGTGGTTACCTTGGATCCTTCCCTTTCTTACAACTTTGGGGAAAGCCTGAGTGATAACAAGTACCATAGAGATGAAGTCTCGGCCTCCTCACAGTCTTGGTGATCACTGTCTCAGCATACTAGACGCAATCACAGTTTCAACATATCTGTGATGAGGTGGATCCAGGTGATCTCACAATGACACAATATTAGCATAGTTGTGATGAGGAGGATCTCAGTGATCCCACAGTGATACACTCTATCTTAGCATACATTCTAGATGTAGTCATGATCTTAGCATAGTTGTAATCATGGTCTCATCCATGATCTTGATGAAGACGTAGTGACAAGGTCATGATATTGATAAAGATCTCAGTGTAGCTCTCATAAATGCATACACATATCTCAATATAGAGATCTCATTGTCTTGATGAAAGACCTCATTGGAGGTGCAACAGTAATGATCTCAGTGGTGAAGTAGTGATGGCCTCCGTGTTGCATCAGTGATAATGATCTCAACAATGATGAAGAAGAGGATTTGTGTCTTGTTCTTCGAGTGGCCAAATAGGTCAAGGTACATGGTCTTGGTATTCATCAATTGGAATCTCTATAAGAAGAATTTGTGCAGGTTTTCCTCTCAAAGAGTGAGAGGTTTTGGCCTTGGAAGAAAGCCAACATCTTGTGTTCTTGTCTCTTTTTTTTTGGTAACTATTTGATGAAGTAAGAAAATACACTCTCATAATAAATAAATATTGGTCTAACAAGAAAGAGTAAAAGGAACATCATAAATAGTTATCATCGGGAGAAGAATCCGATTAACCTAATTTTCCCTAGATTCTTCAATGGTCCTCGGTGTTCAATCACACATATACCTTAGCAAACAGTTGGAAAGAAGACACACTGGTCATGGAGTTTTATAACATAGCTCGATGCAGTATTTACAATGATCATCCTCCTGAGTTCCAACCCACATGACATCATGATAACATAACCAAATGATAACATAGCAACATGACAACATAATCATAATGACATAACACCCATAACACTTAGTGGAGCTTTATACCATATCTCATGGCGGTATTTACATTCATATACGTATGTACATATAGCAATATCTCCAACATATACCGAAACACCATATCAAAGCATATACCAAAACACCATCTCAAACTACTTTTCCTCAACAGGAAAAAAATGAAGGATACGCAGACCGCATTTGATTCGCCATTTCCCATGTAGCTTCATCGGGCCCAAAGTGCTTCCATTGCACTTTAAATTTCTCAATTGCTCAGTTCTGGAGCATGAGAACCTTTTTTTGCAATATACACTGAGGCTATGGCTGCAATTCTCCATCTGGTTCCACCTGCAATACAGACCAGTCAATCACATGATCAACATATTTAATATACTTCTTAAGAAATGGCACGTGGAAAACATCATGGACTTTCATTGTTGGAGGCAATGCAATTCGATAAGCTATTGGCCCAATCCCCTCAATGATAATGAAGGGTACACAAAACCGGGAAGACATCTTGGCACAAGATCCAATCCATAAGGAGCTCTTCTTCGTTTTCATGTGCAAGTACACATGTTCCCCAACCTAGAACTCCTTGAATAACCTGTTCTGATATGCATAACTCTTCTGCCTATCCTGTGATGCCTTTAAATTTTTCTTGATCACCTGCATTTCCTCTTCCATGTCTTCTAACATATTTGGTCCAATAAGTACCCTATTAACTAGATTACTCCAACTGATAGGAGTGTTACAACTCCACCGATACAATGACTCAAAAGAACTCATCCTCAATGACTCCTAATAATCATTGTTGTATGAGAACTCTATCAAGGGGAGATACTCTTCCCACTTCCACTGCTGATGCATCACATACATCCTCAACATCTCCTCCAATATCCGGTTGACCTTCTCTGTATGTCCATATGTCTGCAGATGATAATTTGTACTGAAGGCCTACTCTCTGCCCAAACCTGCAAATAAATCCTTCAAAAACTTAGAAGTGAACTTTTCATCCCTGTTTGAAACAATATTCTTTGGAACACCATGCAACCTAACCACATCTCTAATTAATACTTGTGCTACATTGCTAACTGAGAATGTAGACTTCACTGGAATGAAGTGCGCAACCTTTGTCAACATGTCCACAACAACCGTGATGGAATCATGTTGTCTCATTTTCTTCGGCAACCCTGTGATTAAGTCCATGGAAATGACCTCCCATTTCCACTTTGGAATCACATTCGTATGTAGCAGTCCACCTAGATATTTTTACTCTGCCTTCACTCGCTGACAATCAAAACACCTAGCCACAAACCCTGCTACATCCCTCTTTAGATTCAGCCAATAATACAATTTCTTCACTGTAGTCAATGTCTTTTGATAACTCGGGTGACCTAAATAAGGTTTCACATGAAACTCTCTCACGATGACCTTATTTAGCTCATTGTTATCTGGCACATATATCTTGTCTCTGAATCTGACCAATCCTTCTGTTGTAAGACAATAATCCATACCATATGCACCTTCACATGTACCCATACCTATACCTGTGCATGTACTTCCACATGTACCTGTACCACTACATGTACCTATACTTTCACCTGTAATATCACGTGTTTCTGTACCAACACCCTGCTGCAACCTATGAACAATCTTTATATACCTAACATCTTGCTGACCTTCCTGCAAGATCATATCCTACAAGTTTGTCCCATAGGAGCTCATAGCTTCCAAGTGGTTTACCTATATCCGCCTGCTAAGAGCATCCACCACCCTATTCTCTTTACCTTTGATGTACCTGATCTCGAAATCAAAATCACTTATTGTGGCCAAACATCTAGCCTACCTGTTGTTCAGATTCGATTAGTCAAAACAAATATCTCGACCTAATATGATCACTCATAAGTACAAAACTCCTGCCAAGAAGATAGTGTATCCACATATTAATGCATGTATGATCTTTGATAACTCATGATCATGTGTCAGGTAAATCTTCTCATGCTCATTTAGTTTCTGGGACTCATAGAAGACCACCTTTCCGTCCTGCATAAGGACTCCACCAAGTCTTCTCTTTCAAGCAGTTGTACATACTACAAAATCCTAATCTGGGTCTGCAATCTGTAGCACTGGTGCATGTGTTAACAACTTCTTAAGTTTCTCAATGCTAGCCTCACACTATTCTATCCATTCGAACTTGTTACCTTTCAGTGATGTAATAGGATAAGAAATATGTGAGAAATTCTTGATTAACCTCCAATAATAGCCTGCCAGACCCATGAAATATCTCACCTCATCCACACTCTTTGGAGCGACCCATTCCATGATGTCTCTTATATTTTCTGGATCTACTACAATGCCCTCCTTGGAGACAACATGCCCCAAGTAATGTACCTCAGTCTGAAAGAAAGTGCACTTGCTGAGCTTAGCATACATCTGATGCTCTTTCAACAACCTCAACACTGTTTCTAAATGCTCGGAATGTTGTTCCTCATTTTTATAATATAACAACATATCATCAATGAACACAATAATAAACTTATCCAAAAACATTTGCTTGAGGTAGCTCAATTGGCAATGGCCATGGAAATTAAGTCTCACTGAAATTGAAGTCTTGGGTTTAAATCTTGTGCTATCCCCCCTAATTGGGGTGAGAAGCTGGACATGATGAATATGTAGTTGTACCAAGCTTACGAAAAAAAAACTTATTCAAATATGGATCCAACACACTATTCATCAAGCACATAAATGTAGATGGAGCATTAATTAAGCCAAATGGAACTACAACAAACTCATAATGCCCATACTTGGTCTAGAAATTTGTCTTGTAAATGTCCTCCTCTTTGATGCGTACCTGATGGTATCTAGATCTCAGATCAATGTTCGAGAACATTTCTACTCCCTTCAGTTGATTGAATAAGTCATCAATACTTGGTAGTAGTGGATATCTATTCTTGATGGTAACTTTTTTCAATTTCTTGTAGTCAATTCATAATATGAGAGTTCCATCTTTCTTCGTCACAAACAATACCAGTGCACCCCAAGGTGATACACCTAGCCTAATGTATCCCTTATCCAACATTTCCTTCAACTACAATTTTAACTCGACCAACTCAGGTGTGCTCATCATGTAATGTTCTTTTGATGCTAAAGTTGCCCCTGACACTAACTCAATCGAAAAGTCTACCTCCCTGTGAGATGGAAAATCTATAATGTCCTCATGAAATACATCCTGAAACTACTGCAAAATTGGGTACCTACTCAATACATCTGCATCCTCAACCTCCTTATCCTTATCACTATAAATGTGCACTGCAAATAACACACACCCTTTCCTACGGCTATGCTTTTCTTGCATAGTTGTCACCATCCTAACTGATGTGGCTTTCTTCTTACCCTGCAAGACTCTTGGTTCCCCATTATCATTACACACTCAATGGCTTTGTCATAACAATCTACCTTGGTTCTATGAAGATACAACCAATTCATAACCAACAACATAATGTATGATCCCAATGGTAATACATTTAGATGTGTTTTGGTAGACATACCATTCAAATCAAATGCATAAGCTCTTACCTAATGATGAACTCGCTTCTTTCTATCTGTAGCCAACGGCACTAACCAAGACTCTACATGCAATTCTTTACTACAACCACACTTATCCACAAAGTAAGGGCTAACATAGCTATAATTAGATCCATGGTCAATCAAAATAGAAATAACTTGATCACAAAGCTTACTGTCCATCTCAATGATAAATTATTGGTGTTCTACCTATCTATTGTCCACTGTCACATAAATACGAGGAATGCTCTACCCAACATCCCCAACAGTTTGTGCCTCATGTGCACTATATATATTAAGCCTACCACCCTGATGTTGTGGACAATCTCTCCTAAGGTTCTCCTCTCCACATGTCCAACACTCCAATCGACCAGTGCCCTCACCTCTATGCTGCTCTTGCAACCCATGTCACTGTCTAGCTACATTGAACTTCTTTTGCAGTGCCATTGTTTCTTTGCCATCTGCATTCTTAGGCCTTGTTCTCTTAGGTTGTCATTTACCTTTACCTTTTTCCTTCCCTTTCCATCCTTGTTAAGATTCATTCTTACACTTTGACTATCCATAGTAATGCTTCAATTTCCCAATGACTTCCTTAAGTGACTGAGGCTCATCATACTCAATCCAATCTCTAAATGCTATTAGAAAACCACTGACAGATCTTTGAACTTTAGCCTTCTTATCTATAAGATATGGTATATACCTCAATAGCTCTAGAAACTTGGTCGTGTACTCTTCATTTGTCATTGACCCCATATTCAGCTCAGAGAATTCTTTGGCCTTATTGTCGTGGTACCTCTCTTACAAGTACTTCTTCCTGAAAATCCTCTTAAACTCCTGCCAACTCAATTCATCTGTCCTCATGTCTCTAACCTACTTAACATTCTCCCACTAGATGTTTGATTTACATTTCAAGCTAAAGATAGCTATTTTGCCCTTCATGTTATCTGTGTACTCATGCAACTCAAAGAATTTGTTCATCCCAAGTATCCAAGCCTCTGCATATTCGTCTTCTTCACATCTCCATCAAAAGTAGGTGGTTTTTCTTTCTTAAATTCATCCAACAAGTATCCCCTATCATTCCTCATGTAATGATGATAGCGATGACGATCATGATATCTATCAGAAATAGAACTAGAATAGTACATGTGCCCATCACCCCTTCTATTTAAAGTGTCCAACAACCTTCCATCTCTCACCATATCAGATCTATATGACCTGTGTCTACCATGAGACCTACTACCATATGCCCCAATAGTTCTATCCTCATGTCCATGGCTGATCCGAAGTGGCCCTTGTTGCTGCAATTCTGAAAAACTCTAAAGAAGTATTGCATTAACCTCTACTTGTTTCTCTTGTGCCTGTATGATCCGATCCTTATCTTCCTTACAACTCCTTATCTCTTCCTTGAAGCTTCTCAGTGTATCCACCAAATCAGAAGAGTGCCCCACACCATGCTACTCATTTGATGCATATGGAGATTCTATGCAATCTACCTCCTTACTAGCCATTTGATCTCTTTCCTGCAATGCATAATATGTCAGATAAACCAAATCACAATAAATCAATTCAACTTAGTATAATTTGGGGATGCTACCTCATCCACAAGATCAAAAAATTAGTGTGATACATGTATAACATAATCATAATAGCATATAGACACATAACAAGTTCATCAATGCATATACATCATTTTAGATAGGGTCCAGTCATCAATGCAAGGCCATATCAACAATGCATGCTATGACCTCATGCATGACAACAACCATTACGCCATTGTACACATTTCCATATGCAACCATCAACATGCATAAGCAATGCGAAATCAACTACACATACGCATAGATGCATGTAGTCGAGAATAAGTGATCAATTCTTGTAATCAGCCTACAAGACTGATACATGTCCTCAAACCTACAAGAATGTAGCCTAACATATAAGGATGTAAGTAGGCGACATAAAATCAACATGTAAGTGACATGTAACAATATGTAACCAATCATATACTCATGATGATGCATTCCATAAACTCAACATCAAATTCTCCATGACAACCTTACTTCAACCATAATCAATCATCAAGAAAATGTAACAAGCACATGGAATGCAAGCGTAAGAGGCACACATACAACTGACATGCATGCATGCATGACCAACACAGACTTCCCATCTAGCTCGAGGGGTGAACCATGCTCTAATACCACTATGTAACACCCTCCTCACACATCTACCCAAGTAACCAGCCAACCGGGTAAACATGTGACAAGAGGCTACTATGATTGTATTTGACCTCCTATGTGACCTTAAGTAAGTGGAATCGATGGAACACATCAACCAACCTATACACATCAGCAACAAAACCCTCAAGAGACGTGTCATCCCCTCAAACATCCTATCACTGGGTCCCACTGACGTTCTGGACATCTTAAGCCTCAATTTCTCTCATGCTATAGGCATGAGAGCGTCCAGAAACCCATAATCGCTCTCATAGGCTTGCGTTCCATCATCTAGAGACCCAATTTTCCAGTTTTGTGCCAGCGACCCTAGGATTTGAGCCACTTTTTCAGGCCCAGAGCCCAAGTCACTGCCCATAATGGAATGATAGCTTAAGATTAGTCAAAGAACATGGAAACAATGATGCAAAAATAATAAGTTAAACAAGACCTTAATCAGACCCCTACTAGCCATGACAGATATTTCATCAAACATATCATCAACATGTAACCTACAGGTGTAAACGAGAGAATTATGTGTAGGGATCTCATACTTATCTAAGAATTGCTATGAACCATTTTTCCCTCATTTCATTTGCTTCATTATTATCTATTAGGACATAGATACATTATCCATTCATTTACAAGTAAAAACATGCTGAGTGCCATACATAGTTGTTGTCATAAAACACACATATAACTAGCATAATAACAACATAAATACTCATGAAAGTACAACCATATAGATCACATATAATCCATCAAAATACTCTTAGAAATACAAGGAGAAATAAAATTTCATTAATAATGTAATAAGCCAACCAGAGATGGGACTACCATGTTTCACCTAATCATAGATTGGCTTAGCCAAGTCTCTCTTCAGCCAATCACCCCCATGCCACATTCTAAGCATGAATGTGGGACTCACAGAACACACCAAATAGGTATGGATGTCACCCAAGTTCTTCACCTACACTGTGAGGAATTTGAGTGCCTCCTAGTCTCTTAGGCTTTACCGTAATCCACAGTCTGATCCAGGGATCACTAGGCCCTACACCAAGACACACTCTCCAGGATTTACCGTACATCCCATCCAGGGACTATGAGGCCCAAAGGAGAGAGATACACCTCTTGGCTTTGTCGTATATCCCTCCATTCACCGGCAAAGATTCCTAGGCCCACTGAGGCACACAATTTTGGCTTTAGCGGAACCCACAGTTCGGTTCATGGGTTACTAGGCCAGTGGCTTTACAGTGATCCATAGTCTGGTTCAGGGACCACTAGGCCATGTGTTTCTCATTTCGAAGATCCACCCCACTTAGCTTCAAATCCATCCATCCATCCCACATAAACTGAATATGAGAACCCAACTCATCAAAGCTATCAGGAAATGGAAAGGCTAGGCTAAAGAACACTATCACACCTAGAAAAACCCATGCCATGATAGAAAATAACCACATGCAATCCCATGCATGCCAAATATAGCAAGGAAGATACACATGCAAGTTCATACCTGCAATGAAGCCTTTTGTAGCTACTTGATCCTACATTTCCCTGCTTGATCTTTGCTTTGTCTTTCCTTCTTTTGCTTTATTGCTCCAATGACAAAGTGCTCCAAGAAAAATCTAAGTGCCCAAGAGCGAGAGAGAGAGAGAATAATGAGAGAGATCCAAAACTTAATTGACAAAAGGTTATCAATTGATCCTTAGAAGCCTTTATATGAATGAGGTCTTTATTTCTTCATTTTCCGTTATTTTCCTTCAATTTCCTCCTCACATGCAACCTGTGACCTTTCACCTCCCTTTTCTCCTAATTTCCATTATTTTCATAAATAAATGTTGAAAAATTCCATTTTTCCTTTCCAAAGCCTTAGCCATTTCCTTTGCCAATTTCCTTAGCCATAAACAACCAAATGAACACCCCCTAGGATGTCTTGCCCAACATTCAACATAGAACCGTGGTTATTATTTTTAACTTTTATTACATGGAATTTTCACCATGGTTATTACAAGTTGGTAGCAAAATTGGAAGCATAGACATATTCAAAAGCATATTTGGAAAATTGGCCAAATTTGGAGATCACCAAATTTGGAAAGTAATAGCTAAACCCTGATATTTTCCAAAATTGAGAAAAGTGGTAGGTTAACTCAATTTTTCTCATAGAGATGATAAATCAAAGTTTGGTGTCTAATTGAACACGCCCATATGACAAGGAAAAAGTGGGAAATAAGAAAAAATAAGGATTTATGCATGTTAAATAGTTGAAGTTAACTAAAGCTTTAAACTTCACAAATTCTTTATAAGAAAAATTGAGTTTGCAAGAAAGTTGTTCATTCAGAAGTTAATATTGTTGTTGTTGGTGTGTATTGTGAATTAGTTTGTGATCAAAGATTGCTAAAGGTGACTTGTGGTGTTTGGGGTGTACGATTGAGGAGAAATTAATTTTTGTTATGAAAATAAGTGGCCTTCATGATTTGAGTTTGAAAATTGAATGAAATATGAATCAAGGAGGTAAAGCAAGTTGTAGCTTTTTAGATCAGGGGTTGTAGATCCTTCTAGTAGTGGCTGGTAAACATCAGGGGTTGTAGATCCTTTTAGTAGTAGCTGATAAATAAGGGGTTGTAGCTCCTTCCAATGGTAGATCATAAACTAGGGAGTAGTAATTTCCTTCTAGTTGTCACCAGAGAAATGTTTAACAACAAGTAGAAGCTTTCCTTTGTGAAAGTAATTGAAGAAAATATTTAAGAATCTATGTCTCAAATATGTGATTCTTGTGATTGATTCTTAATATGCTCATATGAATGATTTCTGAAGTGTTTATTCGTGTCCTAGCATTCTTTACTTGTGAAAGAAGTTTTAAAATTCTCATAATATTGATTCATCTCCGCTCTCCTTATTTTCCTAGTTTCTAACAACCTTGCTAGGGGATGGATCGCCCAAGGGAATGATGAAACAAAGAATGTGATGCCTAAACTTAGATAGTGTGTGATTGCAAGGAAGGGGAAACTGAAATAAATTATTTTTCGAGAGTTTGTGGGCATACTTGTTGGCCAGAAAGTCACATTGAGAGGTGGCGTAAATCAATGTCAGGTGAGTTTCACAATTTCACAATCTTTCTTAAACATACATCCATATATAAATGTAAAACTATTTCATTATTTATGTTAATGCATCACCATAACATTAACATAAAGAAAATCAATCAACAACGCAAGAAAGCATCACATCACAAGGAGATAATTTTTTGTAGAAATATGGTGATAGAATTACAACTGCTCAAGAAATTTAATCTAAATCAAGAGACACAATTCTACCCTAGTGATCTATAGAAATTAATTCACAATTTAGAACAACATTCATAAACATGAATCAATCACATACACAAGTACACAAATGTATCTAGGGGAAACCAACTAGTAAAAACCCCTTACGCCTGCTTACATTAATAAGATGAATAGAGAATCTATTACAATTGCTAGATCTAGCTCTGAGTTCGACCTACAAAAGAATAATTGTTCTCTTTCCTCAATGAAAACTTTGACCCAGACTTAGTCAATTTATGCCCCCACTAGAGCTCCTATTTCCTTGCATAAATCCTGAGGAAATTATCCCCTATTCTTTAAGAATTTCCTCCAAAATGATTTCACAATTCCCAAGGATTTATCCTTGATTGTTGAGAAATTAAAATTTCTTGCATGAATGAGCTATTTTTAGTTGATTGACCAATTAACTGGATGATCTTTGAGTTAGATTGTTGTCACACTGCGCAACTGACCTCCAACTAGGTCTATTAACTGTTAGAACTAGTTTAATTGAGTACAGCTAGAAATAACTAAATTGGATTTCTATAAATTAGCAAACACACATGCATAACTGAACTTCAAGCCCTCTAACTCAAATTTAATAAGTTAACTAAATGACAAGAGCCATGTCGCCTCAATTAACTACCTCCAACTTGCTTGTTGATGCAGAAATTTTGAATTTTCTCAATTTGACTAAGGCTAAGTCAAATTAAGCCTTTATTGCTACACGTCTCAACAAATTTTAGGTGGAAACTCAAATGGGAGAAAACCACCAACTCTTCTTATGCCCAGTCTTCAATTTCATTACATCAATTTATAGGCCCCAACCTGCAGAAGGAAACTACCCATAAAATAAGCAAGCTTCCAATTGCGGTAGGCTACAACCTGATTGAGGCAACAACCTTGAAGATGCAAGTAGTTGCTCATTGTAGGCTACAATCTAATTGAGTCTCCAACCTAAATAATGAGTAGGTTCCAACCTTCTCTAGGATCCAACTTGATTCAGGCTCCAACCTTCGTAATGAGTAGGCTCCAACATAATTGAGGCTCCAAACTACTCTAGGATCCAACCTCCTTCCTCTTCTTCCTTTTGGACCTCTATTTCATCTCATTTTCAAATTGGACCCATGATCACAATATATCACGGAATCTACATACAAGGTAAACTGTCAAAAAATGCACACTCTACCCCTACTAGAAATATTGTCTCATTATCTCTTCCACACAACTTGCAACAACTATAGTCCTATATAATCTTCATCCACTACATTGCCATAAATAACATGTAACATTATTGTCAGAAAATTCATGTCAATCTCTATTGTTGGTTTTCATACTACTATTCCAAGCTCTACTCCAACCCGTTCATCGATCTGGTCACTCAGACCCCTTCTGGGAACCTGTTTAGTTCATGTATCCAAGACAACTAGATTATTCTCATAGACCCTCCAAACGCACACAAGAGCTTCTAGTCATCAAAAAAGAGTCAAAATAACATCAAACCCCTCTAGTTGCATCCATCTCTAAGCCCTGATCCTCAACTTATTATGGGTTTCAATTTAGATCAACAATAACTCCAAAAACCCGTAATAACCATAACAAACAATACATAAAATTAAATGTTTGACATAATGCCTATTTATGAGTGCTTTTCAATAGACAACTGGATTTTAGGACAGGCCATCAGAAGTTGTAAAATGTGTGAAACAATTTCCATATATATATATATATATATATATATATATAGAGAGAGAGAGAGAGAGAGAGAGAGAGAGAGAGAGAGAGATAATACCAACTTGTTCCCCCTATGGGTTGAACTCTCGACCACCCATACACTATACTAATGAGTTACCATTTTTGCTCCCAGTGTGCCTTGGAACACTAGGTGACTCTCATTTATTTATGTTAGTATCATTTTATTCAAAAAATCCTCGTCGATTCTCCGATCCTCCAGGGCTCAACTGCACTCATGAACATGTGCCATTAATTGACAGTAAGGGGCCACAAAGCTATATAGTACTTGGTCTCATCCTGGTGGCTTTGGTATATGCAAAATGTGGCTAATGGACACGTGGCCTTTCCTCTATCGATATATGAATACGACACTAGAATAGGGTTTTTATCTGATACAAATGTGGTGTCTTAGGCACCATTAGATCCAATGCAAAAACAGTGGTTGGGCCTCACTAGCATGTCTACTTGAATCCAACAAGAATACAAAACTTAAAACAAAGTCTTGTGAATGACATTAACCCAACCAGAGGTGATGAACTAGACACAAAAATTGTTTCAACTTGGAATAAAAAATTATCGAGCATAGACAAATCGAACCAAACCACAATGCAAATGTTATGAATCAATTACATTTTTTTTTGTATTTCAAGCCCTCAGTTGTGTCATATTTATCGTGCTTGGGACATGGAATGTTTGACCATACTCGTTCCTAAGAATCCAAACTTTTAACCAATTTAAATAATTGGGTCGATGTTTCCATATAATCAATTAATATGACCTGGACCTTACGGTCTTTGATTGCTCTATTGATGATGTCATCATGATGTCAATGATCCATGTGGTATCTCGAGAGGGATGCCACAGGTCACCTAAATTCAACCTCATGGCCGATCCAAAAATTCTATTGGTTACTGCTAGATGGAAACACCTAGTGATGCCATGTGTCACTATGCTAACATCATCAAAATCCACATCATCAATCAATAAAACCTTTCCATGTTTCATCACTCGATTGGATTTGGTGAATTTGTTAAACATCATGTCACTTCTCTTCCATCTGGCCATTGACCTACTAGTGATGTTTTTTATTGAATCAGGACTTGCACGCTTTTTAATGTCATTAACAAGTTTGCAACTCCATGTAATAGTGGTTTTTTAATCATTCTAATGAATGGTAGATCTGCTCCAAACTTGCACACTCTTTAACCCTTTAATAATTTAGGTTTGGCCCTATAGTTTGGCCTTTCAATTGTGCCCCAACTAATATTGATTCCCAACTAGCCATAACTTCCAATCTAGGAGGAATTTTCTGAGCATAATACACTATTGGAAAGGTATCAATGAGCACTATGAAACCATGTTATTTGTAAGATATTTTGAACATCTTAACTTCCTCAAAAACTCAAATAACTTCAAGAACCCATATCCTCATGTAATGAGACTTTGGGAAAGATCTAGTTGTCATACTAATCTACAAAGAATCCTGCTACATCTTTGATTATCAAGGATGGTCCCATTGTTAGCCATACATCACCTTTAACATTAATGACACCTTGTTGTCATCAATGAAAACACTATGTGCAAAAATATCCCCCTTTTCATTGATGGCAACACCCTGTTGTGGCCAGCAACAACCCCCCTTCTTATTTAGTTTTATCACTAATACTAAATAAGTGGGGACCCTTATTCAAAAATTTAAAAAATCGATTAATGCTTGTATTTCCTTTTTCAATAAAACTTACTATCATAAACTTAGGAGAATACCCTCAAAAAACCTAAAAACACTTAAGTTTTATGATAAGTTAGAATAAAATCACTCCTTAAAACGTGTCACATCACAAAAAGGGTAATGGATGCCTTCTTACAAGCGCAATTCTAAAAGTGCGAAATTGCGATGCGAAATCACGCATCAAAAGACCCTCATCGCATCGCATGCCTCAAACATCACTTACGCTGAAATGCCTTAAACCACCAATATGCGATGGTGCATCTTGCAAATTGCATTTCACAGAAAACACATTGACGGATGATTACCACACGCAACAGATTAGTGATGTTGCGATCTGCGATACTACAATCTGCGATATTATGAAGCAAATCGCAAAATCGCCTTATCGCAGATCTGTAGGGCTCGTTGTTCGAGAAAGTTTTCTTCATAAACCAAGGCCTATTTATGTGCGTTAATGTTAATTAATGAGTTAGTTGGCAATCATTAATAAAATATGGTTTTGATCTTATCAAGGAGCCATTTCACGTAAGGTGGTATATTTTATATGTTTTCGACATTTAAAGCTTTCCTGTCACCTTTTTCTTACCATTATTCTCACCTCATTTGTAAACTGCAGGAGCAAAGAGTAGAGAAATATACATAGCAGTGTTCAGGATATTATGGGAAAGAAGGGTAAAGCTCCGAGTTCTGAAGATAAAGAAATGACGCCCTTGTACACAGACACCACTTGTAACAAAGATGCCGGTATTACTACTTGGGAAGGCATGTATAATTTACTTGAGGAAGAAGATCCCAAGGTAATGGAGGTTACAACTACTGCAGGCTCACACGGGTCTTCTGAGGCATCTATTACAGATCTAGCATGTTCGTTCTTACACAGGATAGCGGCGAGGCCCAAAATTCTTCCATACACAAACATGGTTGAATGGGTACTAGATAATGTTGATATCACGTATAGAGAATTTAAATCTCGGAACCAAGAACGTATAAGTCGTTCTTTCCACAAAATTTAAGCTTTATATCCTCTAACAAAAAGCATGCAAGAGGCAAAAATCACACCAAGGAAGCCTGGATCATGAAACGGAGGCAGTATCTGATGCGTGAATTGCGCATCGCCAGGAAAAACCCCTCGAGATGGAAAGCCTCTAATTGCTCAGTCACCTGTAAGCTCAGAAATTTGTAAGAAAAAAGTGCTAAAGACGGAAGGTAAAACTGGAACTCAAAACCAGTGGTATTTATGTTCAAATAGTATGTAAATATCTACCAAATGTACAGCATCTATAAATAAGCTGGAGACAGAAGGCTCAAGAAAGGGCAGAGTCAATCAAAAGGTTAACCAAGTTGAATTGGGATTCTTACTGGATGTACTTGGTAAAACCACACAGCCAGTGCATGACTCTCAAATGTATCGTCAATTCTACCGAGAAGATGGCGCCAGCTCTTACCAATTCCGTTTTCTTAGGACAGCTAAAGTCGGAAGTCGGCCAGCCAACTCTCCTCAAGCAAATGCTGAACGCTTGCAACTACAAGGAACAAATACATAGATATTTAGTTATTAGTTTTAGTTTTAGATTCAGTTTTAGTTTTAATTTTGCTTTATTTTTGCCTGAAATGAGGACGGTCATTTAAACCGCATCCTACATTTTTGTAATAAATTATTTTTAGATTTAGTTAGTAGTATTTAAACCCTTCTCATGCATTTAGAGAAGGGTCCAGAAATTTATCAAAAACTAGTCCTCGGAACATGTACTTCTACACCCTCCAAGGAGGTTTTGATGAATGAATGGAACAAGATTTATTGATATCTGCATTTAATATCTACTACTGATGTTGCACTTTTGTACTCTTAGTGGATGTTGGATTAAGAAGAGATAGATCATTATTTCTTGAAGCTAATGAGTAGAACCAGTTATAAATTGTACTTTTATCTCTTAACTATTTCTGCTTATGTGTTATGGTGATATTCATGTTCATTTATTTATAAATGAATGCTTAAATGCTTGAGTTATCATTTGGCACTTTTGTACAGTGATAGCTATTTATTTATGCTTAATATATGAGTAGCTTATTATGCGATATGTTTTTCACAACTAATTTGTCTAACTTTTTATATGAAATGGTTCATCTTTATTGAATTCTTTTCTCATAGCAGTTGAATGATATTTATTACCAACTATTATTTGAAATCATTTTAGATCGCATAACGGAAAGATTACATCCCGGGTTAGTTTAGAATTAGATATTTTTGTTTATTAGAATACAATTGCATGTTGTTAAATTAGATTTAGAATAATTTTTTTTTACTTAGGAATCATTAGGAAAGAAATATCAATTCTCAATGCACACACACATATATTGAGAAACTGGTCCCATATCCCCAGTCGGGTGCACTATACCAAACGGAAAAGGAGCTACTAACCAAGGTCTGGACCGGGTGGGTATCCCCCTTGTTGTAGACCCGATTTTTGTGGCTTCAACATATTTGGTGCTAGAAGAAGGGCCCCGAACCTTGAATGGAAAGTAAGTCTAAATCTAAATACCATTCTGAGAGTAAATCTCCCTCACCATCTCCCCCGACTTCTCCATCACATTTACAATCTTTAAATCTTGAGCAAGAAGTCGAAAGAACAACAACCACTGCCACAAACCCTGACATTTCAGAGAAATCTACTATTGAACCTCCTGAAGTTGAATCTTTGATTCATAAACTTTAGCGGTTTTCAATATCTCCTCAAAGATTTGATAAATCTCAAGGCAGCATGACTTCGCAATATAACCCTGCTCATCCTCTCACCAAATTAAAGAGTGAAAAGTTTGGTATTGAGCCAACCGAGTTACCTCTACCTACAAGGAAGAGAGTAAGGAAATCACCTAAAGGGTCTGATAGTGAGACTCTTTCGTCATTATCATCCATCTCAACCTCTCCACTGCGAAGTCAACCATCCACTCCTTCACTTCAAATCATTGTCCACCAGACCACTGGAACTTCAACATCTCCTTCTCAAACATCTGGAACTGTAATATCCTCATCTTCCCAACCACAGGGATCATCTTCTACGCTTTCCTCTGTTAGAAGTTCAACAATGGCCCAAATGCCATGGAATAACCCAGGGGTAGTCTTAATGTCTACGCCCTTGAGTCAATTACCGGCCCATCCTGAAAAATGGTTGCCTAAGTTTAATCCTGAAGTAGGCATGCTAGCAGAAGAACACATAAACAACTTCATGTTATCCATAAATCTCAATGGAGTTACTAATGAAGATGTTGTTGTTTGGATTTTTCCTTACACTTTGCAAGGAGTAGTCGGATCATGGTATTTCTCATTACCATCCGGGTCTATTACTAGTTGGGATATCTTCCAAGAACAATTCTTGACTAAGTTTGGTGATGACAGGTCCACTGCGACATTAATCAATGACCTGTCTAACCTTAGGGCTGAGTCAAAGGAACCTATCAAAGATTTTAACTCGCGTTTTAATAAACTGTTGAACAAAATTCCTACTGCTTCTAAACCTAGCGAAGAAGTGCGAAGTGAATGGTACATCTCTGCTTTACCATCAAACATAGAAATCTTCGTTGATAGAGCTAACAAAAGAACTTTAGATGACAATATGAAGGAAGCAATAGTGGTTGAGAAATGCATCATAGCTCTAGAAAAGAAAAACATCATTGAAGAACGTAAATCTAAGAAGGTTTCTTTCAAAGAAGATCCAAAGAAAAAATAGCCCAAAGACCCATTTGATTTAGAGGGATTGCAGAAAGTTTTGAAAACCATGTCTAACGAAATGGTTGACATAAAGAAACAAGTAGCAGAGACTTCTTCTAAAAAACCATACAAGCCTTATAGAAGAGATCCTTCGACTAATTCAAAGCCTCCTAACGCTATTACAAATGTTGAATCAAAAGAAGAAGAAGAGGAAATTGCTACCGAAGAACCTACCGATGAAGAAGAAGTTGTAGAGGTACAAGGTATGTGGGATTTCATCCTCCCAGATGAAGAGGATCAAGAGGCATCGCCGGTTAGTACTCGAAGTAGAAATCAACTCGATCCTCCTCAACCTACTCCTAAGCCAAATAACACAAACTCAATGCCTAAGGATAAAGTCGCAGCCAAGAAAATGACATCCAAAGCGACTCAAACAAGCCCAGTCCAAACAGATTCACCAACTCCATCTAAAACATTGATTGTTTCGGATGAAATGGAGTATAATATCATAGAAGACATGAAGAAGACTAGGGCTAACATCACTTTTTATGAATTGAGCAAGTTAAAACATTAGCAAAAGGTACTTTTGAAAGAATTACATGCAATGCCAGTTGCACCTCTGCCCGCCATTGTAATATTGCAAGCTTCCCATGAGATGGGAAGACCTCCAAATACTATGATTAATAAAGTTGATCCAAACGACATCGCTCTAATTGGAGGAAGGTCAAGATCTCATACTCCGCCATTTCTTCTTACTTATGAAATTTTCAACAAAAATTTGCATAATTTTTTAGTTGATTCAGGAGCTTCATCCAATATTTTACCTAAATTGATATGTGCAAATTTGAACATTCAACCTCAAAAATCTGTTGTGTGCATAGTGCAGCTAGATCGGTCGCAAGTTGAAGTGATCGGCGAATTAAATCAGGTTACCATAAGGCTGTCATCTAATCCAAAGGTATGTCAAGTTATCGATATTTTAGTTGCATACATTCCAAAATTCTATGGCTTAATTCTTAGCATGGATTGGTCAGAAAAACTTCATGGATACTTTGCAACCGATTGGTCGCACATGTGGCTCCCTTACAATGGTAAACCAAATCAGATAAAGTTTGAGCGAGAAAGACATCAGAAATACATAGTAATAGAATTGGAAGGAGAAAATGAACATTCTTAGGAAATTTTAATACTCACACTTCACCTTACTTAGAACATTCTGTTTTATCTCAAGTAGAAAAAATTTCTCAAACAGATAGTTCTAAATGTATTAATTTTATAGATGATCCTATAAATAAATCTTTATTTTGGAAGTTATGTTTTGACGGTTCTAAGTCTAACAAAGGAGCGGGAGCAGGATGCGTATTAGTTAGTCCAAAGGGAAACAAAACTATTCTAACTTGTAGACTCAAGTTCGATTGCACCAATAATACTATAGAATACGAGGCTTTAGTCCAAGGATTATACAAAGCAATCGGATTAGACAACAAATATCTACAAGTCTTCGAAGATTCTGAAATTGTTATCAGACAGGTACGGAATACTATACATTGTCTATCAGGTCATTTAAAGTATTACCAATCTTTAGTACAAGATCTAACTGAACATTTTATAGCATTTAATATTTCGTCAATTCCTAGACTCCAAAATGCTAGTGCTGATCTCTTGGAAAATGTAAATTCCAAGCTCATTTCCTCAAAAGACTATAGCCCCAATAGATTTTCAATCGAATTAATCTTTAGACCCTCAATTCCTAATAACATTACAAATTGGAGAATTTTCAACGATGATCCTGATATTGTAAGCTTCCTCACCTCTGAGGGATCTTACACCAATCAGATAATTGATGAGGACCAACATGACAAACAATTGCAACAAGATAGCACTAATAATGCTATGCCAAAATCAGTAGTCAAATTAGAAGATCTATATGATTTTAAAGATCGATTCAAAATATCTACCAATTCAAAACTTCAAAGTTCAACTCTGAACTATGAATTACTAAATCTAGGAACTGATACCAAGCCACAGAATATCAACCTAGGCCTTGGCCTAGCTCCTAAAGAAAAATTAGCATATGTCCGTCTCTTGAAACAATACAAAAGTGTCTTTGCTTGGAACTACAATGAACTTAAGACTTATGACACTTCTATCATCCAACATGCTATCCCAATGATAAACGATGAAAAACTTATCCAGCAGAAGCTGAGAAAGATCCATCCTACTCTAGAAAACTAGATCAAATCTGAGTTTAATAAGTTATTGAAAGCCAAAATAATTTTCCCCGTGCAACATTCTCAACGGGTTTCCAATATGGTTCCTGTTAGAAAGAAGAACAGAGACATTAGAATTTGCATTGACTTTCGAAATCTTAACAAAGCCTGCCAAAAAGATAATTTTCCTTTGCCTCCTATGGAGAAAATATTGCAGGTAGTTGCAAGATCAGAATTAATGTCCTTCTTGGATGGTTTCTCCGGCTATAACCAAGTTTTGGTCCATCCCGATGATCAATTAAAGACCACATTCAAAACCAAATGGGGTACTTATGCATATCAAAATATGCCTTTTGGTCTGATCAATGTTGGTGCCACATTCCAAAGGGCCATGGGCATTGCATTTAAGGGATTAGTAAATAAATCAGTAGTAATCTATCTGGATGATATAACTGTATATTCCAAGAAGCGAGGCAATCATCTCAGAGATTTAAAACAAATCTTCCAATGGTGTCAAAGGTATGGAATTTCACTTAACCCAAAAAAGTCCTTTTTTGCATTAAGTGAAGGAAAACTTCTTGGATTCATAGTGTCAAAATCTAGAATCCATATTGATCCCGACAGAATCAAGGAGATTTCCAAAATACCTTTGCCTCACAACAAGAAAGCTATGCAATCTTTCCTTGGCCAGATTAACTTTGTAAAGAGATTTGTTCCAGATTTTTCAAGAATCGTATCTCCTTTACAAGCAATGATTAAAAAGAACTCAATCTTCAAATGGGGCCAAGACGAATATGAAGCATTCAATCTGATCAAACAAGCGATTGTTAACAGTCCATCTTTAGCAACTCCAAATTTTTCCAATCCTTTCATTTTATATACATTTGCCTCTGATAGATCATATGCTGTGATACTCACTCAAGCAAATCAAGACAAGGCAAAAGCCCCAATATCTTTTTTCAGTTCAAATCTACAAAGGGCTAAGTTAAATTATTCAGACATACAGAAACAAGCATATGCTATTTTCAAAGCAATAAAATATTTCAAAACCTTTTTGCTTAAAACCCATACAAAAATCATAGTACCATTTCCAGCGGTAAGAAATCTTTTAGTACAGAAAGATGTGGGTGAGAAAAGAGCCAATTGGGTTACCGCATTACAAGAATATGACATTGAAATTAAACCAGCAAATATTGTGAAAGGTCAAGGCTTTTGCCAAATGTTGGCTGGAGCATCACTTATTTCCGAAATACCATCTACAGAGATACAAATGTACGAGATAAGCCTAAATGATGTTGATTATTTTATCTAAAGAACGGATATGCCCCTTCAAACCTCAATTATACAAAGAAAAGAGCTCTAAGGTTGAAGGCTAAGCAATATCAGCTCGTGAATGATGTACTTTTTAGGATGAATTATGATTATTTTCTCCTTAGATGTCTTAAGAAATCTGAAGCTGAAAAGGTGTTGCAGGAACTCCATGATGGACCAGTAGGTGGACATTATGCTCGAGATGATACTGCACATAAAATCCTTCGCGCAGGCTATTACTGGCCCACACTATTCAAAGACACGCATAGCTACGTAAGGAAATGTCAAGTTTGTCAAACTGCTGCTCGGAGACAAAAGAAGCCATCATTACCTTTGCGGCCAGTCAACATTGAACATCCTTTTGATCAATGGGGATTGGATATAATAAGTGAGATCGTTCCTCACTCTTTTAAACAGCATAAGCATATCCTTATAGCTACATATTATTTTACTAAATGGGTAGAAGCAGTTCCTCTCAAGACATCTAATGCCGAACATATCATTGATTTCATAGATCAATTCATAATCACCAGGTTTGGTTTACCCTCTGCTTTAATGTTTGATAATGCATCAAATTTTTCTAGCAATGCTATGACTAGATTTGCACTCAAAAGAGGTTTTAAGCTTAAATACTCTACCAATTATTACCCACGGGGGAATGGGTTAGCTGAATCTACGAGTACAAACTTAAATAGAATCATTGAGCAAACCATTGACCAGAACCATAAGAATTGGCATAAGTCTTTAATACATGCTTTATGGGCAGACCAAATAATGCAGAAAGCCTCTATTGGCACTTCTCCCTTTAATTGAGTTTATGGGAAAGAAGTGGTTCTTCCAACTCATCTATAAATTCCCTCTTTGGCCTTAGTTCAATATATTGATGAAACACTAACTTCTTCCTTACAACTAAGGCAGCTACAAATCCTTAAGCTAGAAGAGCAAAGAGAAAAGGCTAAAATAACTCATGCTCATCACCAAGCAATAGTAAAAGCTTCTTTTGACTCAAACATGATGTCCAGAAAATACTTTCAAATAGGGGATCTAGTTTTAAAATGGGACAAGGCTCATGAGGAAAAGGGCAAACATACGAAGTTTCAACGAATGTGGCTTGGCCCTTTCCAAATCGCAGAAATCATAGGCCCATCTACCTTTATGTTACAGGATTTAACAAGAAAAAGAGAATCTTTACCTGGTAACGGGCAGATCGTCAAAAAAATGCTTTCCATAGGAGATCATTCTTCTATTTTTGTAGAGTAGCTTTTCCTTTATTTTCATAATAAAACCAGTTGTAAACGGTTACATTTGGAATTCACGAAAAGGACAAGTATTTCTTTTAGATTTTGTTTTTTTGCTTGTATAAATACAAATAATTTAGAAAATCGGTCATTATTATTCAAAGATACAGTCAAAGGCTATAAGCCTGAATATGATACTAGTTTCAACCTTGTAAATTTTGATAAAAAGCAACCTTTAGTGAGAATTTGTTTTATATCAGTCAAATGAAAGGTATCAATAACAAAACAAAGATTCTCTGTAGAAAAGCTCTTTCCAAAAACTCTACCATTGTCATCTAGAGCTATTCTTAAGGAAACAATGACTTCCTCCCCACCTAGGGAATCACAAGCTTCAAGTAATAATCTAGTGATACACTTTAAACTTAAAGAATAAGAGGTCTCATCACAAGTTGACTTATCATGATCATAGATATTATAGCTTGCTGACTTTGCCAAAACTGCATCCCACAACAGGGCAATGACTCAAGATTGTTGCAATCAAAAGACAAGGGATCTCATCACGAGCCAGCTTGTTCAGCAAAGCTATAAATCAAGTGAGTGGCACTGTCATAATTTGGCTACCAAACCAAGGCATTGTTCTTTAAGGATTAAAAGAAAATGAAAGCAATAAGTGTAGATATGGATTTCTCTTTGAAAATTGTATATTTCTCCAAGTGGGATACAAGATCATTGTTGGGTAACAGGTAACCCTGTCAAGGCTATAAACGCCTGCTGGCAGTAGAGGCTCTACCTATGACAAATGAGAATATTTAAAACTGCTTTACAGAGAAGCCTTTGTTTTTATCTCTATAAACTAAGTAGTGACTGATATAGATACAATGAATAGCTCTAGGAAGTAAATAAACAAAGTTGACATAGAAGAAACAAACTATCATTGATGGCTGAAAAGCATAATGTATTTTATCTTTCTATAATAAAGTTTGATTTTCTAGAAAAAAAATTGTTTTGGAAGTTTAGAAAATTCAAAAGAAAAGCAGAGATAATTGGTTCTTCCAAGTGAATCGCCAATTGTTGTGGCCAGCAACAACCCCCCTTCTTATTTAGTTTTATCACTAATACTAAATAAGTGGGGACCCTTATTCAAAAATTTAAAAAATCGATTAATGCTTGTATTTCCTTTTTCAATAAAACTTACTATCATAAACTTAGGAGAATACCCTCAAAAAATCTAAAAAGACTTAAGTTTTATGATAAGTTAGAATAAAATCACTCCTTAATACGTGTCGCATCACAAAAAGGGTATGCCTTCTTACAAGCGGAATTCTAAAAGTGCGAAATTACGATGCGAAATCATGCATCAAAAGACCCTCATCGCATCACATGCCTCAAACATCACTTACGCTGAAATGCCTTAAACCATCGATATGCGATGGCGCATCTCGCAAATCACATTTCGCAGAAAACACATTGACGGATGATTACCACACGCAACGGATTAGCGATGTTGCGATTTGCGATACTACGATCTGCGATATTGCGAAGCAAATCGCAAAATCACCTTATCGTAGATCTGCAGGGCTTGTTGTTCAAGGAAGTTTTTTTTTCATAAACCGAGGCCTAGTTATGCGCGTTAATGTTAATTAATGAGTTAGTTGGCAATCATTAATAAAATATGGTTTTGATCTTATCAAGAAACCATTTCACATAAGGTGGTATATTTTATATGTTTTTGGCATTTAAAGCTTCCTCGTCACCTTTTTCTTACCATTATTCTCACCTCATTTGTAAACTGCAGGAGCAAAGAGTAGAGAAGTATACATAGCAGTGTTCAGGATATTATGGGAAAGAAGGGTAAAGCTCTAAGTTCTGAAGATAAAGAAATGACACCCTTGTACATAGACACCACCTGTAACAAAGATGTCAGTATTACTACTTGGGAAGGCATGTATAGTTTACTTGAGGAAGAAGATCCCAAGGTAATGGAGGTTACAGCTACTGCAGGCTCACACAGGTCTTCTGAGGCGTCTATTACAGATCTAGCATGTTTTTTCTTGCACAGGATAGTGGCGAGGCCCAAAATTCTTCCATACACGAACATGGTTAAATGGGTACTAGATAATGCAGATATCACGTATAGAGAATTTAAAGCTCAGAACCAAGACCGTATAAGTCATTCTTTCCACAAAATTAAGCTTTATATCCTTTAACAAAAAGCGCGCAAGAGGCGAAAATCGCACCAGGGAAGCCCGGATCATGAAATGGAGGTAGTTTCTGATGCGCAAATCGTGCATCGCCAGGAAAAACCCCTCAAGATGGAAAGCCTATAATTTCTCAGTTGCCTGTAAGCTCGGAAATTTGTAAGAAAAAAAGTGCTAAAGATGGAAGGTAAAACTAGAACTCAAAACCAGTGGTATTTATCTTCAAATAGTATGTAAATATCTACCAAATGTATAGCATCTGCAAACAAGTTGGAGATAGAAGGCTCAAGAAAGGGCAAAGTCAATCAAAAGGTTAATCAAGTTGAATTGGGATTCTTACTGGATGTACTTGGTAAAACCACACAGTCAGTGCATGACTCTCAAATGTATTTTCAATTCTGCCGAGAAGATGGCGCCAGCTCTTACCAATTCCGTTTTCGCAGGACAACTAAAGTCGGAAGTCGGCCAGCCAACTCTCCTCAAGCAAATGTTGAACGCTTGTGACTACAAGGAACAGATACATAGATAGTTAGTTATTAGTTTTAGTTTTAGATTCAGTTTTAATTTTAATTTTGCTTTATTTTTGCCTGAAATGAGGACAGTTATTTAAATCACATCCTACATTTTTGTAATAAATTATATTTAGATTTAGTTAGTAGTATTTAAACCCTTCTCATGCATTTAGAGAAGGGTCCAGAAATTTATCAAAAACTTGTGCTCAGAACATGCACTTTTGCACCCTCCGAGGAGGTCTTGATGAATGAATGGAACAGGATTTATTGATATCTGCGTTTAATATCTACTACTAATGTTGCACTTTTGTACTCTTAGTGGATGTTGGATTAAGAAGAGATAGATCATTATTGCTTGAAGCTCATGAGTAGAACCAGTTATAAATGGTACTTTTATCTCTTAACTATTTTTGCTTATGTTTTATGGTGATATTCATGTTCAGTTATTTATATATGAATGCTTAAATGCTTGAGTTATCATTTGGCACTTTTGTCCCGTGATAGCTATTTATTTATGCTTAATATATGAGTAGCTTATTATACGATATGTTTTTCACAACTGATTCGTCTAAATTTTTATAAAAAATGGTTCATATTTATTGAATTTTTTTCTCATATCAGTTGAATGATCTTTATTACCAACTGTTATTTGAAATCATTTTAGATCGCATAACAGAAAGATTACATCTCAGGTTAGTTTAGAATTAGATATTTCTATTTATTAGAATACAATTTCATGTTGTTAGATTAGATTTAGAATTAAAAGCATTTTACTTAGGAATCATTAGGAAAGAAATATCAATTCTCAACACACACACACATATATTGGGAAACTGGTCCCATATCCCCAGTCGGATCCACTATACCAAACGGAAAAGGAGCTGCTAACCAAGGTTCAGACCGGGTGGGTATCCCCCTTGTTGTAGACCCGATTTTTGGGGCTTCAACACACCCTTAGAAATTGATGGTCGTTGGATGTCAAATAAAATCAAGAGCTCCAAGTGAAGTGTTGCAATCTCTCCCTTCTACAAATACAAGTGAAATGTTTTCCTTCTACAATTTCTCCCAGTAACATCAATCTCTACATTATCTCCCCATTTGAGATAAATGGAAAAGGACCAAATATATCTATAGAAAATTATGTTATGTTGATGATATTGTATGACTACCTTTTCCTGAATGATCTTATGGACCTGTCATGAACCATGCTCCTTTTTTCTAACACATAGTCTCCTCCTGATACCAGTATTCCGCTACATGCATGTTCTCCCCTTGAAATCATGCTACCACTATTGTTGTACTCCCCTTAAGATCGTGCTCCTTGTTTTTATCTATAGGAATCTATTTATTCCTACATTATTTTTACATATGATATATAACCATCAAAACATAGTCCACATACTTCCTTCACATAGTGATTTCTTCTTCAAGTTTTGATTTGAATAGTAACGATATTGAAGAAGCTTTCTTCAAGGAATTATATATGAGGAATCATACCTAACCAAGGTCTTTCCTAATCTCTTCTCCATCTTCCCGCACTGATAGGAAATATTTCTCTATTGTACTATCCATAGTTAAGTCTGCAATCCTAAGCAATGTGGCCTTCATCATGACATATGTGACATTCAACATCGAGCTTCAATAATCATTGATATGGGTGATGCATTCTCTTTATTTGGTCCACATGTCTCCATCTAGATACCTGACCATATCCTCTATATCTGACCATGTCATAGGTTATACAATCCTACACTTTATGTCCAAACTTTGAGCATAAGAAACAATAACCAAGAAAATAATTTTGATACTTGGATATAAAAGGACATATCGATCTTCTAAGGATGCTTCTTGGGGGAGTCATGTTTCCTTGTTGTTCAACCCTTCCATGAGACATATTCATTTTTTAATTCCTAACACTTGTTCGATTATTTCTTGTGGATGCTTTGTGGTGAACCATGTTCATTTTCTTTCTTGTATCAATTTTTCTTGTGGATCCTTTCTCTTCATTCTGATTCCTTGCACTATGCTATTTTCCGGAATTGTTTTGAGAATAATTGAAGTGAACATGCTTGACCTATTGTTCTTCTTGCTTTGGATTTTCAAGTGAGCTACTGCTTGATGTTATAAAATTCTAATCAGTCTTCTTGGGATGTCATTTATTTGATGAGCATGGGGGATCATTTATTTTGGATGCCTCACATTCTTGATAGCCAATACATGTCTTGACAAGAGGAGACCTCTACATGCTGAGAATATGATATAGGGATTCATTCCCTCTGTTTCACTTTGATTTAAGATGCTCCTGTTATCACTCAGGTTGTCCTTAAGCTCCGGAAAAGGATACGGCCGAGGTAACCACAGACCAACTTTGGACTGATGGTTCTAGCCAACTTGCAATCAGAGAGGGCTCTCTCTTTCAGATTTAGCTTTGTTGAAAAGGATTTTAGGCTAGGTTTTGAGTTCAGAGGGTTTTTGTTTTTTTTTTGGTGGGAAAATTGATGTTTTCAGACAGAGAGGTAAGGCATAGTCTGGAAGTTTCAAACCATTGGGCGTGGAGTCAAGGAGGAGAACTGCTGGTGCATTTCTTCGGTCACAAGAGAGGAAAATGGAGCAAGATAGCTGCGCATGAAACAATATTTCAAGTTTAAATGATGGAAAGAATGCTAAGTAATGAGAGGCAGTTAAGAATCTCTCAATCAGCTTAACAGATGGGGGTAACAGAGATCTACCTAGGGGCAGCGAAGAATCCCTAGATAATTGGCCAACACAGGTGAATCGGGGTAAATATGAGCCAGGAGGAATTCATATTCATAACCTATTCATTTAGAGGAAAACATAAAGAAACAGCAGAAATTGAGCATAGAGTGTACTTAAACAAATTCTAAGCTATTCTTTCTTTCTGCTATTTAGATAGTGGTAAACAATAAACAGAGGTAAGATGCACTTATTGCTTCAGACTGCAGCACAAGGATTCCATCTTCAGATCTTCAAAACATTCATTTACAACAGACAGTTTGCTCTCCAAGCTTTCAGCAATCTTTGATTATAGAAAAAACTCAGGTATACAATGCGAGTCTCTAGTGAAAATTCTCAATTAACCAACCCTTGTAACAATGTAGAGGACGGTATATATAGGGAAAAACTCTCTACAACTGCTTTTTTTACATCTTGACCTAAACAGGTCCTAAAGAACGATTAATTTGACCTAATCCTATCTGAAATAAATGCATGAAAATATCTTTGGTTGCGCTGAGGGCCGCCGTATCAAAACTGAGTAAATGATGTTGTCCTCGGTGGCTTGGTGCAGTGTTTTCTGAAATAAATGTGTATGGGTTTCTGCTTCTTTGTTGTCTGCCTGTATTTAAAGCTTTAACTGTGATTTGAGGGCAAGGACGGGCTTACGCCTCTTGATTTGACTTTCTGGGGGGCTCATCAATGTTCAGGTGCTTCGAGCCCCTAAAAAATCTTGACTGATACTCTTTGGCTCTTCTTCTTCCTCTGATACTCTTTGACAATAAACTGGGCCGTTGTTTTCCTTTGTTGTGGGTATAATCACAAATTAATGGCCGTTGTTCAGCCTCTGTTTCCTCTAGAACTATCTTCTGCTCCTTACGGCAAGCTTCGCGAAGAAAAATGGGTCATTCGGCGCCTTTCGGGCTTGCTGGGGGCTGCATAATGAAAAGATTCCCTAAAGATTCCCCATTCAGGCCTAATTTATCTAGCAATGAACGATTTGCGCTAGACACAAATCGCTCATGAAAAACTGCCTCAGAAACTGATTCCGGGGCTCCGGAGTGCGATTTTCGCCCTTCGCGCTAAAAATGCTGATGACGTCAGCATGACATGACTTAATGATGTGGCGGGATGATGTCAGCATGATGACGTCATCACGTATGGAGGTGACGTGGCAGTACGGCGGGTCTGATGGTGTGGCAGGACACGTGGCAGGTGACTCGGCGGTACAGTGGCAGGAGGTCCACGCAGGCGGGTGACGTCACCGGGCAGGGGCGATTTCCGGTTTTGGGGCGCACCGACTTTGGGCATGAGCGGTTTTGTTAGAGGGGGCTCCGTCACAACCTAGGAGGTGACGCGTGGCAGGAGGTACAGCGGGAATACCACCCATCTCCTGGACGCTAACCTTCGGGCGGTTCGGAGATGGGACAGCCCATCAACTGTTGATCTGGTCGCAGGACGATCGGACGGTTGGCGGGAAGGGTGAGGCGGCGGGAAGTTAGGGAGGGGAATATACAAGGGATATTCCGATTTTAATAATGCGTGGCGGGGGTTGTAGACTTAGGGAAAGTGGGTTATGGGGTTTAAAATGGGCGGGTTAATGTATTTACAGTTGGGGCTTAGGGATAAGGCGTAAAACATGGGTTTAATGCGCGCGGGTTTAACAATTTCTGCCCAAAACTTAAGGTAAGGGGGTGGAAAAGAGGGTTTTTGAGGGTTTTTAGGGCTAGGGGAGAGGTTGTTAGCATGACCAGGTGTCATCTAACTCCTGCTATGACTCGGATGGGCTAAAAACAGCCCAAGGTGGACCATTTTTACCCGGACTTGGAAAAAATATGGCTATATTGCCAGGTAGGGGATATTTACATAGGGGAATTTTATATACATAGTTTTAGTAGGGGAAGGGGAAAACTAATAGGGAGTTATATACTAGAGTTAGTAGTTAATATGGAGATGATAAGCAGGCGCTAAGGTCAGGGACCTTAGGCTAATTTTGGGGAAAAGAATTTGAAAAGAAATAAAATCCTTGAGTGAAGCAGATCTTCACCAAGGCAACTGATATGGATGATGATGAAACTAAGAGGAATCAAGCAGATCTTGACCTCTTTGGGAAGTTAGTAAGTGACTTTAGGGAATTAGAAGAAGGGGGAGTTAGTGATGTCCACCTTTGAGCTCCTTTGAATGAAAACTGCTTGCACTGTGATCTGTAAAGATGAAGCACTTTGTAACACAATATTGATCATAAATCATCATTCTACAACCTCACAGCTACCTACCCGGCCTACTTTCCTAACATTTTTTCTTCTTTTTGGTTTGGGTGCACTTAGACTTGCAGACCCTGATTTACAATTTTTCTTTTGAATGATTTCCTATCTAAATCTACACTTATTTCTGCCAAGGCCCAGATTAAGCAGTTGGGTCCCTTTGATTCTCTACCTATATACAGATCTACCAAGATTAAACTGTTTGGACAGATATCATTCTCTATATTCTAAAACAGGAAATTGAAACCTAGGGAGACCAAGATTAGACTGTTTGGACCTCCCTTAAATGAAAACTCTTCAAAACTGGAACAACTCATCAAAATTGGAATCAGCAGTAGCATTTGGACTAGCACACTTCATGGCTTTCTTGTGGAAATATGGAACACTGCAGCTTTTAAAGTATGACATATTTGGCATGTAAAAATGTCAATCATGAAAGATGAAACCCTGTTGCAACAAGAGGCTAACAGTGGCTCCACTTGGGGATGCCTTTTCCTTGTGAAAAGCCAAGAACAGCAGGTCAGACTGCCTTGATCTTCTGTGGTTGCTATAGACTAGAAACATTTGTTCTGGCTGCTAAAAATATAGACTTTGAACTATGAACAACCTCCTCCTCAACTGAATTACTGTGAACTGTGCAACATCGCCTGCTTTCTTCTGCGTGCTTGATAATTATGCACAATGACTGCAAATAGTTCTTTTCTACCATGAATTGCTTGTAATGTGACAGTTTTCCTTTTGTTGTTTTGCTGAAATTGGTGCAGAGACAGAGCCTTTAAAACTGGAACACTTGTTTTGGCTGTGCCTTCACAAATTTACTGCTGCTTCTTAAACAATCGGCCTGTTTATACAAAATAAAAACAGAGTGCTGATATATACAAATAAGACTGTACAAAGATATATACAAAACTGCATTGTGTCCCTTAAAAGGGGTCATGATAATGTTTCAGCATACGGCCATTGACAAGGCCTTCCTCGGCAGTGCCATCCTCTACAGATCTGAGAAAATAAGTGTTATTTCCCTGAACAGCAGAAATAACCAATGGACCTCTCCATAAAAAATCAAACTTTGCATGTTTGCCCTTGTCTTCCCTTCTTGAGTCCCATCTTAGAACTTTGTCACCAACATTGAAATCCTCAGCCTTAGCTCTCTTATCAAACATCTTTTTGAGCTTTTCTTGCACAATTTGAGCTTTGTCATAAACTTGTTCTCTGGTTTGCTGCAAATGGATGGTCTGATTGATTCTTCTTTGGATGTCATTTGGTTCAGCCTGAATATCTTGTAACAGTTTGATAGTAGGAATGCCCAGGGATGAAGGAAATCTAGCCTCCATGTCGTATACCAGCTCATAAGGGCTCATCCCAATTGATCTTTTGCTTGAAAGTCTGTCTGCCCATAGGGCATTTACCAGTTTTTTGTGCCAGTTCTTCTTGTTTTCTTCCAGCACTTTCTTTATGATGTTGATGAGGCTTTTGTTAGATGATTCGGCCAAGCCATTACCTTGAGGGTAATAGGCCGTGGAGTGGCCCAAGGTAATACGAAATCTGTGGCAGAAATTGATCATTTTTTTGGACTTAAAGGCAACGGCATTGTCAGTGATGATTTTATCAGGGCAGCCAAATATGGAAAGGATATTGCACTCAAGGAATTGGATAATGATGGTGTCATTGGCTTGTCTACAGGGAATGGCTTCAACCCACTTAGTGAAATAGTCGGTGGCTGTTAGGATCCATTTGTGCTGGCCTGAGGAAGAGGTATGGATTTCTCCAATGAAGTCAAGACCCCATTGTTGAAAAGGTTGTTCGGTTGAGATGGGTTTAAGGGGCAGGGGTAACAGCTTTCTTTTGCCCTCAAAAATTTGGCTTTTGTGACATGACATGGCAAACTTCTTTACATCTGCAAAAAGGGAGGGCCAATAAAAACCAGCCCTTAAAATTTTATCAGCAGTGGACTTCCAATATAGATGTCCTCCACAGTCACCTGTATGGAATTCTTTCATGACATTGTTAGTTTCATTCATGGTTAAACAATTAAGCAATATACCTTCATGATTTCTCCAAAATAATGCACCATCTATAACACAAAACTTTAAAGCCTTCATTTTCAAAAATCTTTTCTTGGTTCTGGACAATCCTGGGGGAGCACACAGGTTTAACAATACAAAGCATATATCAGCGTACCATGGGGATTGTAAAAATATTTCACTAATATGTGGAGTCGCCAGCTCCGGTTCATTGTCCAGCTGGTTAATCTCTAAGGCTTGAAAATTTGTTTCGGACATCAGTTTAGCTAAACCTTGTCCCTTTATCAACTTGGTTGGTTTTATTTCTATGTCATATTCAAGGATATTTGCAATCCACTTGCCTCTTTTGCCTTCTAATCCCTCTTAAGTCAATATGTCCTTTACAGCAGCATGTGGGACATAGGCAATCACATGTGAATATAAGATGTACACTCTGAAATCCTTGATGGCCTTAACAAGTGCGTAGGCCTGCTTTTCCATTATTGGGTACTTCAAAGGGGCGTCTCTTAAGGCTCTGCTGAAAAAAGCGATTGGTTTTTCAGCTCCCTGTTCATCCTTTTGCAAAAGGACAGCGGCTATAGTGTGATCAGATGCAAACGAAAATATGATAAAATCCTTGTCAAACTGTGGGCTAGTTAGGACAGGGGTTTGTGTTAAGGCCGATTTGATACTCTCAAATGCTTGCTTGGTTTCAAGAGACCATTTTACCTTGGCATCCTTCTTTAACATGTTGCTTAACAATCTTGTCAGCTCAGCTAGATTTGGAATAAATCTTCTCAAGAAGTTGATTTTCCCAAGGAATGCTTGTAGCTCTTTAATGTTTCTTGGAAATGGGATTTGGAGGATGGCTTGTATTCTTTCGGGATCAATTCTGATCCCATCCTTTGATATGATGTGGCCAAGTAATTTGCCTTCTTTGAGGCCAAACAGAGACTTCTTTGGGTTCAAGGAAATGCCATATTTCCTACATGTCATGAAAATTTGCCTGAGATGCTTGAGGTGTTCTTCATCAGATTTGGAAAATGGGGTTAAGTCATCAAGGTAGACAACTAGGAAATCATGTATTTCTTTAGAGAATGCAATATCCATTACTCGTTGAAAGGTAGCACCAGCGTTTTTAAGACCAAATGGCATCTTTACATACTTAAATGTTCCCCAGGGTGTAGTAAAGGCTGTTTTGTCTTGGTCATCCGGGTGAACAAGTATTTGGTTGAAACCTGAAAAACCATCTAGCAAAGAGATTCTAGATGATCCCACTACTCTTTGTAGGATGTGGTCCATTTTGGGCAAAGGGTAATGGTCTTTTAAGGAGACTTGGTTTAAATTTCTGAGATCTACACAAAGTCTGATTTCACCTGTCTTTTTTCTCGTAGGAACAAGATTGGACACCCATTCAGAAAATCTGATAGGTGCTATGATGCCTGCTTCAAACATCCTCTTTACTTCCTTCTCAATCGGGGGAAGAAGCATAGGGTTAATTCTTCTAAGTTTCTGCTTGAAGGGTTTCTGGTTTGGTTTTAAGGGGATTGTGTGTTGGATCACTGAAGTGTCATAGGATTTCAAATCCTCATAGCTCCAAGCAAATACATCTTGGAACTCTTTGAACAAATCAATGTACTTGGGCTTTTGATCAGGTGGTAAATTTTTGGACAGTTTGATCATTTTTGGCTTCTCTGCTGTCCCAATGTTGTGTTCCTCTATATCAGTGTTTATGGGCTGCAATTTTTGCTTTCTGGGCACGTCATTAGCATCAAACATATCTTCTAGTGGGGTTAGGCCAGCAAGCAGAAAATTATCCTTTAAGTCAATGATCTCTGCCTCTGTTTTGGCTACTTCTTCCAAGTGTATTTGTTTCAGTTGTTCTATGTTTTCTTTGTCAAAAACAGTTGGTTTCAGGATTTTCTTGGCTGTTGCAGTTGTTACATCTTTCTGATTTTCATTTGTTTGGTGTTGGGAGCCGTTCATAGCATCCATGTCGATGTTAATATTCGCAAACTCATGCTCAAGGGTGAGGAAATTATTAATCTGGGCATCATTTTCGAACACTTGCCAATCTTTAACGTTATTTGGGACAGCGGGCCTATGTTTTATTTCAATTGTGAAGTGATGGTTTGGGTCAAAAGGAAGCTTGCATGTACTAGCAAAGGTGGCTAGGCTGTGTGCATGAATGTTGTGATTTCTGGAAATCTTGTCAAGCTTGAATTCAGTGAATGCCTGGAGTATATTAGTAGCAGTGGTCCTATAGGCTCTCATTCTGTTGTCAGTGGTTACAAAATTGCCTTTCATCTGTTGTATGATTAAATCAGAGTCTCCTAAAATAGACACTTTTGCAGCTCCTAGAGCTTTGAGGAGTTTAAGGCCTAGCAACAGAGCCTCATATTCTGCCATGTTATTTGTGCATTTAAAATTCAGTCTGTAGGCATGACCTTCTGCATGGTTGTTATATGTATTGTGAATCCAGACACCTGCCCCTGCTCCTAACTTGTTAACAGAGCCATCAAATTCTAAATACCATGTGATTTCCTGCTTGTGGTTGATGCCTAAAGTGTCAGTCAGCTTAGGATTGGGCAGATTCGAAACTTCTGTTTGGGAAAGTTCTTTTGGTATGCTGGTTGCATTAGCTGTTGTGACAGTTTCATCAGTGTGTGAAACTGATTTTTCGTTGATGTGGGCTTGTTGCTCTAGAGTAAAGGGCTCATTATCAATTGGAGAATTTGTATCATCATTAAACAAAATAAAGGAATCCATATCAGAGTGGATTGAGTAAATGGGAAAAATTTTAGGCTTGCTCTCACTACTTACCACATATTTCATGAGCGTTTCTCTATACAGTCTCTTTGGTTGCCCAAAGACTGAAATGGTGGCATAGGAAAGGTCTAATTGAAGGGATCCTTGAAGCTTTGCTCCCCATGATCTTGACAGGAGCATACCGTACTTTGATGGAATGTCAGCAACCACTACATCCATGAGGATGGTCTTGTTGGGATATTGGACTAAGGAGACACACAAGTCTTTGATGAGGCCTAGACATTTCACTTGACTTGAGTCAAATGAGTATAAATCTTTGTAAGGTCTTGTAACATCAAGATTCAGTTTTTCCATAACTGCTTTGGGCATAAGATTGTGCGATGCCCCTGAGTCAAACATAGCGTTGTGCAAAACTTTGTCATGGATATGCAAACTGACATAAAAGGGTGGGACAGGTCCATGTGTTGATTTTCCATTAACTTTTGGGCCAAACAGCAGCTCTGGGGAATCATCCAAAACATTTACATCATCCTTGACCTCTGGCATTTGAAGTGATCTTTGAATTTGCTGCCTATATACATCGTGTTTGGCAAGTTCTGAGAGGGGAATGGATATTTTCAACTTAGCTATTTCTACCTCTAAATTAAATGGTTTTTCCAATGGAGTCTTGGTATTGATAATGGCAGTTTTTTCTGTTTCATTTGAATTGTCTGCGTTTCGCTCTTGTTTATCAGCGTTATGGGAAGTTTTTGCTTGCGGTTTTACAGTTTCAGGAAAGTTTTTTGGAACCCTGTTCGAGCTTTCTTTCGAGGAAGGAGGTGGCAAAGGCTGATCTTTGGAAGGTTGCAGGTCGGTTATGTCTTCTACAATCAGTTGATGCGGGTTTGGAACAGGTATATCAGCTGGTTCTGTTATGACAGCCTTGCCTTTAATCTTGTTGGGCTGTTTGCCATCCTTTGTTTTGCTAGGTTCGGAAATGTCAATGGTCCTAGTTCTCAGCTTATATTGTTTCTGTACTTCATACACAGCAGTATCATAACCTTGTTTAAAATCAAAGACTCGCCAGACCTAGTCTGAAACTGATTGTAATCGGGTTCATTTTGGTCTTCTTGGGACAGGACAGTTTGGTGCTCGCCCTTTAGATCCATTAAGTTCATGTGAGTGTCCTCTATGGGTTCACTAGAAGTAGATCCTTCAACATAATTATCTTGGAAAGGGGGTCTTATATCATGGTCTTGGTTAGTCCTACCAGCATTTGTGTTCTGCGTTTTCCTAAAATTTGGGTTCCTTATGGTATTAGACTGTTGTCCTTCCCATGATGCTTTTCTCTCAACATTTTCTACTCTTTCTCCCAGCCTTTGCAGGCCATTGATGATAGCATCAAGCTTTTGATCAAAAGCTGAGGGTTCTTCCTTAAAGGTGGTTCTTCTTTCCATTCTAGCTCTGTTTCTTTTGGCAATTAAATTGGCTTCTACGCTAACAGCAACATTTTGCATGTCCGCAAGGGTCTGAGGAGCTCTTTCTTTTAACTGGTATGCCATATCCGGGTCGAATCCATCGGGAAATTTGTACAAGGCAAGGTCAGGTGGAGGCCTTAAGTTCTGTGGTATTGCGTTATATACATTATTGAATCTTGCACAGTACTCCAAAACAGTCTCTTGAGGACCTCGTTTAATCGTATCATATTCAGCTAGTATGTGCAAGGGGTCTTTCTTTTTCTCCCATCTGTTGGTAAAGGATCGGTAAAGCTCATCTAGGGTGGTTATGGAATTTGCAGCAAGTGATCTGAACCAAGTTCTTACATCACCTGTTAAACTCTGAACAAAAATTCTCATTCTTACGCTATCATCATCTATCTCGTAGTTTTCAAAATAGTCTTGCATCTTTTTGGTGTGCTGAAGGGCTGTGAAAGGACCGGTGCTGTCAAAATAGGTAATTTTAGATTGGTACTCTTGAGGTAAAGCCCCAGCATTAGCAGGTAATTGCAGGGGTGCATATCTATTAGCCATATTGGCAGGTATAAGTGCAGCAACGGGGATAAATGGAACAACTGGAGTAACGGGGATCGCAGGAGTAACTGGAATGTTGGAAACAACAATAGTGGTAGTATATGCAGCAAATGAAGGTGTGGAAGGAGGAGTTCGAGATGTAGATGATGAACTAGGGGAAATAGGGGTTGAACAGAACAAAACCTTGACAGGAGTCGAAATACAGCTAGGGTAAGCTGTTTCAGGGCTCAAATCAGCAAAATTTTCCTGTCTTTCTTGCTTCCTAAGGATTTTCGAGATTATGTTAGGGTTTTCAAAAACAGCTGGAGGGTTGGGATCTGGATTTGACCTTGTATATCGTGGATTTTTCTTGGGAGCCAGCTTCCGAATTGTTTTTTGGGTATTTTTCCTGGGAATGTTGTTGTAATCAACAAGGGACTAATTAAAATTTGGGACAGCTTATTTGTAACTTAAAACTAGCATGAAGATTGACTAAAGCAACATTTATTTACTCTTGTTAATGCAAAGCAAAAAATAGTTTCAAAGGCTTCCTGGCTGACATTCAGGCTTCATCTGTAGTTTTAAGAGATAAACAACAATTGGAAAGTTTGATTTATGGTCTCAGCGGAGCTTTCCTACCTTCTTCGTGAAACTATCTGAGGAAGTTCCCTAGTGGAGTCGCCATTATGTTATCACTCAGGTTGTCCTTAAGCTCCGGAAAAGGATACGGCCGAGGTAACCACAGACCAACTTTGGACTGTAGGTTCTAGCCAACCTGCAATCAGAGAGGGCTCTCTCTTTCAGATTTAGCTTTGTTGAAAAGGATTTTAGGCTAGGTTTTGAGTTCAGAGGGTTTTTGTTTTGTTTTTGGTGGGAAAATTGATGTTTTCAGACAGAGAGGCAAGGCATAGTCTAGAAGTCTCAAACCATTGGGCGTGGAGTCGAGGAGGAGAACTGTTGGTGCATTTCTTCGGTCACAAGAGAGGAAAATGGAGCAAGATAGCTGCGCATGAAACAATATTTCAAGTTTAAATGATGGAAAGAATGCTAAGTAATGAGAGGCAGTTAAGAATCTCTCAATCAGCTTAACAGATGGGGGTAACAGAGCTCTACCTAGGGGCAGCGAAGAATCCCTAGATAATTGGCCAACACAGGTGAATCGGGGTAAATATGAGCCAGGAGGAATTCATATTCATAACCTATTCATTTAGAGGAAAACATAAAGAAACAGCAGAAATTGAGCATAGAGTGTACTTAAACAAATTCTAAGCTATTCTTTCTTTCTGCTATTTAGATAGTGGTAAACAATAAACAGAGGTAAGATGCACTTATTGCTTTAGACTGCAGCACAAGGATTCCATCTTCAGATCTTCAAAATATTCATTTACAACAGACAGTTTGCTCTCCAAGCTTTCAGCAATCTTTGATTATAGAAAAAACTCAGGTATACAATGCGAGTCTCTAGTGAAAATTCTCAATTAACCAACCCTTGTAACAATGTAGAGGGCGGTATATATAGGGAAAAACTCTCTACAACTGCTTTTTTTACATCTTGACCTAAACAGGTCCTAAAGAACGATTAATTTGACCTAATCCTATCTGAAATAAATTCATGAAAATATCTTTGGCTGCGCTGAGGGCCGCCATATCAAAACTGAGTAAATGATGTTGTCCTCGGTGGCTTGGTGCAGTGTTTTCTGAAATAAATGTGTATGGGTTTCTGCTTCTTTGTTGTCTGCCTATATTTAAAGCTTTAACTGTGATTTGAGGGCAAGGACGGGCTTATGCCTCTTGATTTGACTTTCTGGGGAGCTCATCAATGTTCAGGTGCTTCGAGCCCCTAAAAAATCTTGACTGATACTCTTTGGCTCTTCTTCTTCCTCTGATACTCTTTGACAATAAACTGGGCCGCTGTTTTCCTTTGCTGTGGGTCTAATCACAAATTAATGGCCGTTGTTCGGCCTCTGTTTCCTCTAGAACTATCTTCTGCTCCTTACAGCAAGCTTCGCAAAGAAAAATGGGTCATTCGGTGCCTTTCGGGCTTGCTGGGGGCTGCATAATGAAAAGATTCCCCATTCGGGCCTAATTTATCCAGCAATGAGCAATTTGCGCTAGGTGCAAATCGCTCATGAAAATCTGCCTCAGAAAACTGATTCCGGGGCTCCGGAGTGCGATTTTCGCCCTTCGCGCTAAAAATGTTGATGACGTCAGCATGACGTGACTTGATGACGTGGCGGGATGACGTCAACATGATGTCGTCATCACGTACGGAGGTGACGTGGCAGTACGGTGGGTCTGATGGTGTGGCAGGACACGTGGCAGGTGACTCGGCGGTACAGTGGCAGGAGGTCCACACAGGCGAGTGACGTCACCGGGCAGGGGCGGTTTCCGGTTTTGGGGCGCACCGCCTTTGGGCATGAGCGGTTTTGTTAGAGGGGGCTCCGCCATAGCCCAGGAGGTGACGCGTGGCGGGAGGTATGGCGGGAATACCGCCCATCTCCCGGACGCTAACCTTCGGGCGGTTCGGAGATGGGACGGCCCGTCAACCGTTGATCTGGTCGCAGGACGATCAGACGGTTGGCGGGAAGGGTGAGGCGGCGGGAAGTTAGGGAGGGGAATATACAAGGGATATTCCGATTTTAATAATGCGCGGCGGGGGTTGTAGACTTAGGGAAAGTGGGTTATGGGGTTTAAAATGGGCGGGTTAATGTATTTACAGTTGGGGCTTAGGGATAAGGGGTAAAACATGGGTTTAATGCGCGCGGGTTTAACAATTTCTGCCCAAAACTTAAGGTAAGGGGGCGGAAAAGAGGGTTTTTGAGGGTTTTTAGGGCTAGGGGAGAGGTTGTTAGCATGACCAGGTGTCATCTAACTCCTGCTATGACTCGGATGGGCTAAAAACAGCCCCAGGTGGACCATTTTTTCCCGGACTTGGAAAAAATATGGCTATATTGCCAGGGAGGGGATATTTACATAGGGGAATTTTATATACATAGTTTTAGTAGGGGAAGGGGAAAACTAATAGGGAGTTATATACTAGAGTTAGTAGTTAATATGGAGATGATAAGCAAGCGCTAAGGTCAGGGACCTTAGGCTAATTTTGGGGAAAAGAATTTGAAAAGAAATAAAATCCTTGAGTGAAGCAGATCTTCACCAAGGCAACTGATATGGATGATGATGAAACTAAGAGGAATCAAGCAGATCTTGACCTCTTTGGGAAGTTAGTAAGTGACTTTATGGAATTAGAAGAAGGGGGAGTTAGTGATGTCCACCTTTGAGCTCCTTTGAATGAAAACTGCCTGCACTGTGATCTGTAAAGATGAAGCACTTTGTAACACAAAATTGATCATAAATCATCATTCTGCAACCTCACAGCTACTTACCCGACCTACTTTCCTAACATTTTTTCTTCTTTTTGGTTTGGGTGCACTTAGACTTGCAGACCCTGATTTACAATTTTTCTGTTGAATGATTTCCTATCTAAATCTACACTTATTTCTGCCAGGTCCTAGATTAAGCAGTTGGGTCCCTTTGATTCTCTACCTATCTACAGATCTGCCAAGATTAAACGGTTTGGACAGATATCATTCTCTATATTCTAAAACAGGAAATTGAAACCTAGGGAGACCAAGATTAGACTATTTGGACCTCCCTTAGATGAAAACTCTTCAAAACTGGAACAACTCATCAAAATTGGAATCAGCAGTGGCATTTGGACTAGCACACTTCATGGCTTTCTTGTGGAAATATGGAACACTGCAGCTTGCAAAGTATGACATATTTGGCATGTAAAAATGTCAATCATGAAAGATGAAACCCTGTTGCAACAGGAGGCTAACAGCTCCAATCTTTGCTTAAGAGGACAACTTCCTCTTCCAATCTTTCATATATTTGTTCCTTTTCATTTAGTTCTACTGACATAAATTAATTTACCCTTTTTGCTTCTTCTAGTTCAAATTTGAGAGCCATAATAGTGTCTTCATTTGAATCCTTGTCTTGAAGCTGCTACATCAATTGACTTTCACTTTTCCTGAGAATCTTGAGTTCCTTCAATGCACTTCTAAGCTCCTCCTCAAGATCCACTTCTGCTTCAAATTCTTCAACATCAGTATGAATAGTATTTCATTCCTTTCTTCATTGGTTGTGCTTGCATTACTTTCACTATCACTTTGTTCCTTTGAGTAAAAGTTTTTTTTCTTTCTTATTTTATTATTCTTTTTATACTTAAGTTTGAATTTTGATTCATCGTCACTTTCAATAAACTTTCCAGTTCCTCTCTCGAGCTTTCAAATGAACTTGGATTCTTCTTCATGACAATTAATTTGGAGACAATAGGATACAATCTTATCTTCTTTATCGCAGTTGCTCCTAGTACTTGATCCATCTAGAATATATATATTATTGACAATTCTAATGGATTTGGATACCACTTTACCTATTTTTAGATTTTTAATTTTACATTGCTTGGAACTAAAAATGACATCAAAATCTTGATCACAAATTTGACTGACACTCAAGAGATTATGCTTCAGTCCTTCAACGCACAAGACATGTTGTGCTTTAGTTATTCCTTCATCGATGGTAACTATGCCTTTTAAGATGATTTACGGTGGATAAATTGTTTCCAAGACTTATTTTACCTTCATTTATTTCTTTAATACTGATAAATTTACTTTGAACACCTATCATGTGCCTTGAGTAGCCACTATCAACATACCACCCATTCATTTTCCTCTGAGCATATAGTATAAGACCACACTTTTCTTCCTTTTCCATCTCTTATTTGTAATGATGATATGGAAGATTACTGCAAGTAATTGCCTTATGACCAAATGAATGATATAGGAAACAAATACCATAAAAGAATCTATGATACCTAGATGTTTTCCTCTTGTTTCTTTCTTTGGGTTAAGCTGCTACATGAATACCCTTGGATGATTTATTTTCTATATTTTCCTATTTCATGAGATGACCATTATGTCATTTTTCTCCTTCAATTTCCTTTTGGTTTCTCCCAACTACTTCTTGACTTGGTCAAGTTTCTTTATAAGGATATCATTCTTTCTCTTGACCTCTTCCAACTTGAATTCCAAGAGCTTAACTGATGATGCATCTAAGTCAATATTGATTTGATCCATCTTCCAATTATTAACTATTCTTGAAGATGACCTGTTTTGATTCAACTCGTTGGCCCAAAAGTCACATTAAGAGGGGGGTTGAATCAGTGCGAGGTCAATTTCGCAATTTAACAATCTTAGTCATACATTCATATAGTAGTGAACCATTATGTCATCAATTATGTCAATGCATCATCATATCAATAACATAAGAAAAATAAATCACTAACATAAGAAAGCATCACATCACAAGGAGATGCAAGCTTTTAGGTGGAAACCCAAATGGAAGAAAACCACCAACTCTTATTTTGCTCAATCTTCAATATCTCTACATCAATTTGTAGGACCCAACCTGTGGGAGGAAACTACCCCTAAAATAAGCAAGCTTCCACTTGCAGATATATATATATATATATATATATAGGACCCAACCTATGGGAGGAAACTACCCCCAAAATAAGCAAGCTTCCACTTGCGGTATATATATATATATATATATATATATATATATATATATATAACTGTGTGTTTACTTATGTGTATAATACTATTTTATATAGAGTATACATTTTTTTATGGTAAGAAGAATTATATGCATAAACATATTGCATTAAATATTTATTTATGCATTTGTTTTATATGCATATGTACACATTTTTTTATGGGATGTGGGTATCTCTCTCTCTCTCTCTCTCTCTCTATATATATATATATATATATATATATATATATAAACCACCTAAAAGCCACGGGGAGTATGAGCGATAATGTGGCCGACATTAATTAGGTAATATTTGCCCTTAATAAATACTCTTAATCTAGATCTCAGTTCATCAAAATAGCTTGTCTCATCAAGAAGGCCCTCACCGAGATGGACATTGATAATTGCATTAACACCTATTCTGCATGTTTCAAATAAATGGCATTTTTGGTAACTTGGTATATTAATGATCATCATGAGATTAAAGTTAGACATTCGTGACACCCATTGCAACCCGTAATAATTCAAAGATGGCTGGTAGGTAGTGTTACACCAACCCCTTTGGGATAAATTTTTGGGCATTAGAGTCCACCCGTGGAAAGAAGTCAGCCTTGTAGTCTGAAAGAAAGAGAGATGTTGTTGGTACCTAGGAAACCCATAATATAAACTCACTTAAGAGCATAACATAGTTACTATATTCCGTAGCTACAACATGTCAAACTAAAAGATTTGAACTTTGGTGGGGAGGATCACAATAGTTGTGCCAAACCACCCAAGTTAAACTCAATTGACAAAAATGTTTAATTAATCTATATATGATATTTTTATTTATAAAAACAATTACACAAATAAATAAATTTAGAAATCTATCTTTTTCCTCCTGCTGATGAACCATATTGGTTGGTTTGAAACACATCGACAATCAGTACTTTTATGTGATGGATCTAGAAGATAGATTTCTAAAAAATTCTACTCACAAAAGCCTCCATTCAAATAAATAAATTTAATAATTAAAAATATGTGTTTCAATTCAATTTAAAAGAAAAAAATAGAATAGGATATAAATCTTATAATTTTTCATAACTAAATTTATATATATATAATATATATATATCATATTACAAATAATAAAACATAAATATTAATTTATTATTCAATTTAATTATAATCTTAAAAATTTAATTATTAATATTAAAATTTAATTGGCAATTTACCAACAAAGTTTCACTATAATATAATAAATATATATGCATTAAAATAATAAAAGTATTATTATTATTATTATTATTATTATTATTATTATTGCTAAACCTGAACAATGAATATGTGTATTAAAAATCCATGGTTTGGGACATGGTCTTACAACAAAGAGTATAAAAATGATGTTTTCCACTACCAAGAACTAAGAAGAAGGCTTATCTAAATACAAAAGCTAGAGTTTTCTACGACAACAGAAAGAAAACTTCTTGGCCTAGACACATACAATCGTTAAAAGGCCTTCGAAATCTTAATACATTTGAAAGGAATATAGCTTATTTATGTGGAGGACATGCCTGATTACCCAAAACACAGTAGTCTATAGGAAAAACATTTAAATATGGCAAACTTCTAGTGACCTGATTTATCAAATTTCCCAGAGAATACCATCCCTATTGAAGTCAACTAACATAAATTTGAAGCTCATTGAGTTGAAGATGGAGGGCCATGATTTTGTCTTCCACAGTTTCCAATTTGACTCTATGCTCAACTAGAGGTTTCCTTGTTATAGTCTAGGTTCAAATTGTCTATTTGTGATGGAATTGTAGGTGAACTACCTCTTGTTGCAATTTCTCTATGTCCTCTTCCCACTCAAGGGGGAGAATTTTCCCAAAATCCTTCACACCATACTTTGAGTGATGATTCCAAATATTTTCAATTCAACTTGAAACTAATCCTATAATAATAGCTTCATAATAAACTTATAGGAAAAGGCACAACTTTCCTTGTTTACATAGCCCAAACTCCAATTTGTGGGAATAACAAACCACATTTGAAACTTCCATGAGACAAGTAGAAAAGAGCTCGTGCGTCGATACCAATAGAATATTCCAAAGGAATTAACATAAAAAACCTAGATAGGATCAAACATTCCTGAGATGGAGAAAGGGGGACTAAAAAGGTTAAACAAAGAGTAAATTCCCCAAGGAAAAACTTGAAAATTAAGAAATCCAAAGGCTAAATTATTGACCAAGGCAGGTCAATTCAAGGAGGAAACACTAGCATCAAGAAGCCTATAGGTCATAGGGACATACAAGAGCTCAATTGATCGAGAAAAGACTCAACAAACCATGCAGACAGTTTTAACCTAAGAAATTTTGACTTCCTACCAAGGGTAAGGCAATTTAAATTGGAGAGCATACTACCCATAACCATACATAAACCATTAATAAACAAAAACATACTAGGGAAGCTTGATGATAGAGAACAATTTGACCTGATGAATCCCACAAGGGGGACTAATTTCTTAGTTGTTCAATGCTTTCTTAATTTCTTGAATACTCCCATTCTGACCATCGATCATGATAAAAATACATCACCTCAAGCTCCTTGACCATGGATTCTCTTGGCATTAGATTGACCTAGTCATGCCAAAGGACAATTGAAATCATCAGGGTTAGCTCACACAAAGGAATTATGCCTTCCCATCAACACTCATTCACTGTCACCTAAAATTTCCTCTCATCCCATCCTTTGTATTGTAAAGCTAGTCCATTTTCATGTAGTCATTTCCTTATTGATAACAAAGCGATGGTTGGTGTTTAATGAGATTGAATGGAGGGCACATGGATGGATGAGCTACCCACCATCACAATACCACTGTTAATGTCCATATCAGCAACATGACTAACTATTAGTCCACCAAAATTTCCTTTTTCTTGACAATGCCAATGATCATGGGATGGAATGATATGGTATTTAACTGTGTATAAGAAATGATTCCCCTACCATGCTTATTGCCTTATTGTCCATTGCATTCACCATAAAATTGTTATGCCACAGAATGTGAAAACATTGGATATTCTGAAAATTGAGCGAGAAGAACCTTGATATAGAGAAAAATTGAATTAAGTAGTGGATCCTTAGGGCTAGTACCTTTCTGAAGATGGTTTATTATAATTTGGAATCTCAAACAGTGAGTATCCAAGTAATTATGAAAGGTGGAGTTAGAGAGAGACCTTGAATATTCCCATATGCTTCAACTTAATTGTTGGAGGCCTCCCCAAAATCCAAACAAAACCAATTTCCATTTGTCCTTTGGAAGTAAAAAATAACTACCTACACCTACCACCCCTATTTACTTTATTAATCTTAACATAAATTAATAAAATGAATTAATATACTTTTATATATTTCTAAAAAATAAATATTTAAATAATTTTAAATTTTAAAAATATATTTAAATGTTTTATTATGTCTGCCCCAACAGGTATTTACACAATAGGTATTGAGCTCATTACATATTAGTTTAGTCAAACATGTAAAATATTTTAAAATTTTACAAAAGTATAACTGATCCGGATTTAAATGGGAACACAACAAATTATAGATATAACCATAAATATAGAGATGCAGCAGAAATAACACTTCATTTCATTAATATCAAATATTGAAATATGCTTACAAATAGAATGGAAATAAGACTAGGTCGGGCAATGGTAGCTTATCTATGAGAAGAGATATGGTGGCTACATGCCTTTGAACTATGTTACAATAACGCGAAGGCCTATTTATTATTGAGAAACAATGGAAAACCCTAAACATCCAAAAACCTAACCCTAGGAGATGAAGCGCCAAACTATGGGCCCTATTTGGGTAAATTGCTACATCAACTTCCTGGGATCATAACTTTGGCATACGATCTTCGTTTGATGTGCACAATACCTCATTAGAAATATATATCCAAGGACTACAACTTTTAAATGGGCAACATCAGTTAACAACAAATTTTGGCCCATGCTTTCCCAAAAAAATGTCATTTAGGGCCTCAAAATGACGCTTGAAGTTCAGGACCTGAATAACTGCCAAAAATAGTAAATTGTGCTACAAATAAGGAAACTGAAAAACTAAAAGAAACAATGATGGGGGTCCAAGTGGAATAGGTGGGTGGCCATCAATATGCACCTGGATCATTCCTCCCCCCTTAGGAAGTAGTGGTCCCCATTGCATTGAGTTCCTCCATGAGATGAGGAAACTTTTGCTGGACTTGGTCCTTGGTGAGCTACTTGCCCTAGTGAAGTAGTTGGTCTATTTTAACAAATTGATATAGTTGGATCCTTTGTTTTTGGGTGTTCTTGATCTATGTTTCCATGATCCGATCAATTGTGGCTTGTTCCATGCAGTCTGGATTTAACTCTGTAGGTGTGAGTTGTTCTGCAAAGTTTGATGTGTCTAGCAATGGTGGGAAGTATGGTCGAAGGCGGTCCACATTGAATACTAGGTGCAAGTGAAGGAATGGGGGAATGCTGAGATCAAATGCATTATCTCCCATGGCCTTGTTAATAGTGTAAGTACCATATCAGAGTGGTATGAGTTTCTGATAGGCTTCGGTAAGGCGTTCCTTCTGCAAATGCAACCGGACTTTGTCACCCATCTAAAACTTGTGTGGCACCCGATGTTGATCATATCACTGCTTGTACTTGGCATTTTATTTCTCCAGAATGTCATGGAACTACTGGCAGATGTGTTAGATGTGCTCAATAAATTTTTTTGCCTTATCAGCTTCAGACTAGACATGAGTCGAATCTGCCTGAGTAGCTGCAAATAGTATGGCCACATTAATGGGACATAGTGGCTAGAACCCTAAGCACACCTGAAAAGGGTTGTGGCCAATTGAGCTATGGAGATCTCAATTATAGTTGTGTTGAACATAGGGGAGGCTCTCATCCCATGTTCATGGATTCTTTGAGTTGTACATGCGCAGAATGTGTACGATCATCCTATTGATGACCTCTATCTAGCCATCAGTTTGGGGATGGAAACCTATGGACTTAGTGAGCTTGGTGTCCAACATCGACTAGAGACTAGACCAAAACGTATTGAGGAACCTGATGTCCCGATCTGAGATGATAAACTGTGGGATCCCAAAGTGTACCCACACTCATTCAAAGGAGAGTTTAGCAGTGGCTTCTGCTATGATATTCTTCTTGCAGGCCACCATAATGGCCATCTTTGAGAATTTGTTGATGGCCACAAAAACACAGTCGTTTCCATGCTTATTAGAAGGAAGGCCTGACATGTAATCCATGGATATGGATTCCCAAGTTCGACTAGGGGTAGGAAGTGAAGTATAGAGGCCTTGATTCATGATGGTCGGTTTGGAAATGGCACAGGAAGTGCGGGATCTGATGTACTTCCCAACATCCTAACGAAGATTCAGGAAATAGAAATACTTCTGCAGTACTACCACCGTTTTCTCGACCCTGAAATGCCCAGCAGCTTGGCTGTAATGTGCTTCCCAAATCATCTTGGAACGCTCGCTTGAAGGAACACAAAGGTTTCCTAGGTGGCAAAACAGGGCATCATGGAGGTGAAAATATGGAACTTGCTGACCCTCCAAGAGTGTCTGGCATGTGTGGCCAAATTTTGGGTCGCATTTGTAGAGAAGTGGCCAATCAGAAGTCTCATGCCCACAAGAGTTGAGGACGATGGTTAACGCCATGATCGGTGCTCGTTTGAGGAAGTTTGCAACATTATTGGTGTTTCCCTTCTTTTAATTGATTTTCAAATGGAACCTACAGTAGAAATTGGAAAGACCCATAAATTTGTGGAGCCTTCTCAGAGTGGTTGGGGCTGGCCAATCCTAAATGACTTGGATCTTGGCTGGATCCACATGCACCCTACATTCATCAATAATGTAACCCAAATATTGAACCTAGGTCATGCCAAAAGTGCATTTCTCCAATTTGGCACACATATTGTGTTGCCGCAGTGTTTGGAGAACCTGTCGGATGTGGTGGAGGTGCTCTTCCCAACTCTAGCTGAATATCAGGATGTCATCCAAGTATACCACTACAAATGAGTTGTTGAATGGCCGCAAGACGCCATCCATTAGCCTCATGAAGGTTGCAGGAGCATATGTCAACCCGACATGCATAACCAACCATTCGAAAAGGCCCTCCTTGGCTTTGATCCACACATCAGAGGGTTTGATTGGTACCTAGTGATATCCAGACTTCAAGTCGTTCTTGCTGAAATAATTCCCCCCCTTGAGTTGGTCCAGAAGGTCATCAATCCATGGGATCAGGTACCTATTCCGGATAGTGATCTTGTTCAGCGCCCGATAATCAATACAGAGTCTTCAACTCCCATTCTTCTTATGTACCAACACGATCAAGGTCCCACAAGGTGATGAACTCAATCGAATGTGACCTTTCTGCAACAACTCCTAAATCTGCCTCTTGATTTTGTCATTCTCTAGAATGAAGCACCGACAGAATGATCCATTGGGAAACGACGAACCTGTGGTCAGGTCGATGGAGTGCTTGACCTGACAATGCAAAGGCACCCCTGTGGGGGAGGTGAAGATGTCCTCGTACTCCTCCATAACCTTGTCCATCTGTTGTTATCATGCAGAGGGGCCCTCTCTGGAGGTCATAGCCACCGTCTTCTTCTTTCCCTAAGGGAATAACATCAGGAAAAAAAATTTCCCAGTTTTGGAAATGATCTTACTACATTGCTTTGTAGTAACCAAAGAGATGGCGGTAGGCAGTGCTACCTCTAGTATCCTGTACAACTTATTCCCAAGATAACAATAACAATGTGAGGCCTTGACTCATACACAACATGTCACTTCCACAAGTATCTTTGGCCTAATAATACATCAGAAACATCAAGGGGATAAACGTCACATAATACCTCATTTGTGAATGGCTTGATGTTGTATGGAAGGTGGCACTGCTGGCTCACGCGAAGATCTCTTCCTTAATGAAGCTACCCAATGGTGTATAGTTTTTGGTGTCTTGTGGTTGGTAAACCTAGTCACTTCACAACCTCTATTGAAATGAGTTTCTTTTGGCTCCCCCTATTTACAATGAGTTGTAGTAGGGAACCCTTTACCCACGTCTAGGAGCGGAAGAGGTGCTCCTCCTCCTCTGGATCTTCAGGTTCCTCCTTTTGGATCTTCGTGGTGGCAACGGTGGCGTTGGGCTCTGCATCGATAATCTACTTCCCTTTTTTATTCTTGTTGTTAGGTTCTAACTCAGAGTCAAAACATGCATCTAATTCCGAAGCCTTCAACTCAGCCACCAGTGAATCCTTGGCCTGACACTCACTTATGTTGTGACTGGAGCTCTTATGGAACTCACACCAATTTCCAGTGTCCTTCTTTAGCTTCATGGTGTTGTTCTTTGCTTGTGTCTTTGACGAGTTGTCCTGGGCCTCCCAACCTTGGATTTGTCCCTTGTTTTGTAGTTTGGGGACACCTTTCGCTTTCTTCAGATTCACAGATCCAAAGTCTCACTTCTTCTATTTAAACTTTTGCTCGATCTTGACTGTGTATCGGTACACCGTGCTGAGTGAGGAGATGTCCAGGAAGTCCATATCGTCCTGGATGTACCTGTGTAGGTGGCCATAGTGCTTGAGTACCAAATTTTTCTCAAAATCCTTGATACCCAAATTCATTCGAAGGGTATGAAAAACATTGGTAAACTCCGGCACATCTTGGTCCCTTCCCTATCGTAGCGTGGTCCACTTTAGGCATTTATTCTCATAGCTCTCGATAGGGTAGTACTTCTCCTTGATGGCGTCCCGTAACAAATTCCAAGTGGGTGCAGCTGAAAACAGTGAGGTTGTACTTTCATCCTTCTGCTCACAGTAGGTTTCCCACCAGTCCTTCATGTGGGGAGCAGCTTTTAGAAGAGAAAAAGTAATCTTTTCCTGGCTAGAAATATCATGAATAAAAAAATATCCTTCTAACAGATTTAACCATTTATCTACGATTTCTGCATCTATTTGACCTTCAAATATGGGAACGGAGTTTACTTGTACCTTAAAAGAAGTGGAGCCTCCAGAGTGGCTATTGGATGTGGATGCACCACCAATGGGCAACCGTTGAAGGATATAGGAAAATTTATCCAACATTGAGTTCCTTTATTTCTCAAGGGCCTCTTCGATCAATATTTTGATAGGATCTCCTACTACCTCATATTTATTTTCTTCCCCCATGGGCGGTCGTCGAGGTTTGCAAGGTTGATCTTGCAAAGGTTCAAATAGAACGAGCCCTAACTCCATATATCCCGACCTTGTTGGGGACATGCAAAGAAAAACAAAGAAAGAGTAGGCCGCTCAGATACCATTGATCTAGATTTAAACAGGAATGCAAAAAATTACATATATAACCATAAATACAGAGATAAAGCATAAATAACACTTCATTTCATTAATATCAAATACTTAAATATGCTTACAAACAGAATGGAAATAAGACTAGCTCGGGTGATGGTAGCTTAACTCTGAGAAAAGATGTGGCGGCTACATGCCCCTGAATTGTTTTAAAATGGGGCTTGAAGGCCTATTTATTATTGAGAAATAATGGAAACCCCTAAACATTTCAAAACCTAACCCTAGGAGATGAAGTGCCAAACTATGGGCCCCATTTGAGTAAATTGGTACATCAACTTCCTGGGGTTGTAACTTTGGCATATGATCTTCATTTGATGCACACAATACCTCGTTAGACATATCTATCTGAGGACTACAAATTTTGAATGGCCAACATCAACCAAATGCTCATTTGGCCCCATATTTCCAAAAAAACATCGTTTAGGGCCTCAAAACAACTCTGGAAGTTCACAACCTGAAAAACTGTCAAAAATATTAAATTGTGCTACAAATAAGGAAACTGAAAAACTGAAAGAAACAATGGTGGGGGTCCAAGTGGAATAGGTGGGTGGCCACCAATATCCACCTATATCATTCCCCTCCCCCCTTAGGAAGTAATGTTCCTCATTGTATTGAGTTCCTCCATGAGATGAGAAAACTTCTGCTGAACTTGGTCCCTAGTGAGCCACTTGCCTTGGTGAAGTAGTTGGCCTACTTTGACAACTTGATACAGTTGGATCCTGTACTGTTGAGTGTTCTTGGTCTGCATGTCCATGATCTGATCAATTGTGGCTTGTTCCATGCAGTTTTGATTTAACTTTTTAGGTGTGAGTTGTTCTGCAATGTTTGATGTGTCCAGCAATGGTGGGAAGTATGGTTGAAGGCGGTCCACATTGAATACTGGGTGCAGGCCAAGGAATGGGCGAATGTTGAGATCAAATGCATTATCTCCGACAACCTTGGTAATGTTTTAAGGACCATATCATAGTGGTTTTAGTTTATGATAGGCTCCGGTAAGGCGTTCCTTCTGCAAATGCAACCAAACTTTGTCGCCCACCTAAAACTTGTGTGGCACCCGATGTTGATCACGTCACTGCTTGTACTTGGCATTTGATTTCTCCAAAATGTCATGGACCTACTGACGGATGTGTTATATGTGCTCAATAAAGTTGTTTTCCTTATCAGCTTCAGAGTGGACATAAGCTGAATCTTCCTGAGTAGCATCAAATGGTATGGCCACATCTATTGGACATAGTGGCTAGAATCCCAAGCCCACCTGAAAAAGATTGTGACCAGTCTAGTTGTGGAGAGCCCAGTTATAGATGTGCTAAACATAGGAGAGGCTCTCATCCCATGTGCATAGATTCTTTGAGTTGTACATGCGCAGAATGTGTACAATCATCCTGTTGACGACCTTTGTCTGGCCATCAGTTTGGGGATGAAAACTTGTGGAATTAGTGAGCTTGGTGTCCAGCATCAACTAGAGACTAGGTGAAAATGTGTTGAGGAACCTATTATCCTGATCTGACATGATATATTGTGGGATCCCAAAGTGTACCCACACTCGTTCAAAGAAGAGTTTAGCAGTGGCTTCTACTGTGATATTCCTTTTGCAGGCTACCATAATGGCCATCTTTGAGAATCTGTCGACGACCACAAAATCATAGTCATTGTCATGCTTAGTAGAAGGAAGGCCTGACATGTAATCCATGGAGATGGATTCCTAAGGTCGACTACGGGTACACAGAGGAGTATAGAGGCCTTGATTCTTGATGGTCGGCTCAGTAATGGCACAGGTACTGCAGGATTTGATGTACTTCCCGACAGCCTATAGAAGATTCAACCAAAAGAAATACTTCTATAGTACTGCCACCACTCTATAGACCCTGAAATGCGCAACAGCTCGGCTGTACTTTGCTTCCCAAATCATCTTGGCACTCTCACTCGAAGGGACACAAAGGTGTCCCAGGTGGCATACCAGGGCATCGTGGAGGTGAAAATCTGGAACTTACTGACCCTCTAAGAGCATATGGTATGTGTGGCCAAATTCTAGGTCACTTTTGTAGAGAAGTGGCCAATCAGAAGTCTCGTGCTTAAAAGAGTTGAGCACGATGGTTAACACCATGATCAGTGGTCAGTTGAGGCAGTTTGCAACATTATTGGTGCTTCCCTTCTTGTACTTGATATTGAAATGGAATTATTGCAGGTATGTGGACCACTTCTAATGGTGATCACTCACCAACTTCCTTGCATCTGTATGAACTGCAAGGGTCGGCGGTTTGTGTGGATGACCATTTCCTTCCCCAAAATGTTATTCTTCCATTGTCAACAGGACTGCACAATGGAATACATTTCTTCGTCATAAGTGGGATACTTCCGGACTGTTTCTAAAAGTGTCTCACTGTGATATGCCACTGGATGTCCTTGTTGAGTAAGGACTACCCTAGTAACATAGTCAGAGGCATTTGTCTCGATATCAAAACGTTGTTGCAAGTCTGGTAATGTGAGCACTGGTGCAGCGCAAAGGCAATGTTTCAACTCTACGAATACCTTCTATTGAGATTAATACCAAAATAATTTTTCTTTCGCTCCTCCCTTGGTGACTTGACTCAAGGGCCAAGTGATATGAGAGAACCCCAACATGAACCTGTGGTAGATATTGGCAATACCACGAAAGTTGTGGATCTTTATCAGAGTGGTTGGGACTGGCCAATCTCGAATGACTTGGATCTTGGATGGATCCACATGCACCCCTCGTTCATCAATAATTTATCCCAGATACTGAACCTCGGTCATGCCAAAAGTGCATTTCTCCAAATTGGCACACAACTTGCATTGCCACAGTGTTTGGAGAACCTATCAGATGTGGTGGAGGTGCTCTTCCCAACTCTATCTGAAGATCAGGATGTCATCCAAGTATACCACTACAAATGAGTTGGTGAATAGCCACAAAATGTCATCCATCAGCCTCATGAAGGTTACAAGAGCATTCATCAAACTAAACGGCATAACCAACTGTTCAAGAAGGCCCTCCTTGGCTTTGAAGTAGTCTTCCACACATCAGAGGGTTCAATTGGTACCTAGTGATATCCAAACTTCAAGTCGATCTTGCTAAAATATTTCCCCCCTTTAGTTGGGCCAGAAGGTCATCAATCCATTGGATTGGGTAACTATTCCAGACAGTGATCTTTTTCAGTGCCTGATCGTCAATACAGAGTCTCCAAGTCCCATCCTTCCTCTCTACCAACACAATCGAGCTCCCACGGGCGATGAACTCAATCGGATGTGACCTTTCTACAACAAGTCCTGAATTTGCCTCTTGATTTCGTTGTTCTCTAGAGCAGAGTGTTGATAGACTGGTCCATTGGGCAATGATTCACTTGGAGTTAGGTCGATGGAGTGCTTGACCTGACAGTGCAGAGCCACCCCTGCAGGGGAGGTGAAGATGTCCTCGTACTCCTCCACGACATTTCCCATCTATTGTTGTCATGCAGAGGGGCCCTCTTTGGAGGTCGTGGCCAACATCTTCTTCTTTCCTGAGGGCATATCATCAGGAAAACAAATTTCCCAATTTTGGAAATGAGCTTACTGCATTACTTTGCAGTAACCAAAGAGATGGCGGTAGGCAGTGCTACCTCCAGTATCCTGTACAAATTATTTCCCAAGGTAAGAATAACAATGTGAGGCCTTGACTCATACACAGCATGTCGCTTGCACAAGTATGGTCGGCCTAATAATAAATCACAAACATCAAGGGGAGCAACGTCACAAAATACGTCATCTATGAAGGGTTTGATGCTATATGGAAGGTTGCATTGTTGGCTCACGCAAAGATCCCTTCCTTCGTGAAGCCACCTGATGGTGTATGGTTGTGGCTATGTTGTGGTCGGTAAGCCCAGCCGCTTCACGACCTCTACCGAAATGAGGTTCTTTTGTCTCCCACTATCTATAATGAACTATAGTAGGGAACCCTTTACCCACATCTGGGAGTGGAAGAGGAACTACTCCTCCTCTGGATCTTCAAGCTCCTCCTTTTGGATCTTCATGGTGGCAACATTGGCATTGGGCTCCGCATTAATAATCTACTTCCCTTTGCCATTCCCCTTGTCAGGTTTTGACTTAGAGTTGGAACATGCATCTAATTCCAATGCCTTTAGCTCGGCCATCAGTGACTGCTTTGCCCGACACTCACTTGTGTTGTGAGTGAAGCCCTTATGGAACTCACACCACTTTCCAGTGTCTTTCTTCAGCTTCGCAGTGTTGTTCTTTGCTTGCGGCTTTGACGGGTTGTCCTAGGCTACCCCACCTTGGCTTTGTCCTTTGTTCTGCAGTTTGGGGGCACCTTTCCCTTGCTTCAGATTCGTAGATCCAAAGTCTCGCTTCTTCTATTTAAACTTCTTCTCAATCTTGACAGTGTATCGGTACACCGTGCCGAGCGAGGAGATGTCCAGGAACTCCATCTTGTCCTGGATGTACCTATGTAGATAGCCACATTGCTTGAGTACCAAATGTTTCTCAGAATCCTTGATACCCAAATTCTTGTGAAGGGTATGAAAAACATTAGTAAACATCGACACATCTTGGTCCCTTCCTTGCCGTAGCATCGTCCACTTTATGTTTTTATGCTCATTTCTCCCGACAAGGTAGTACTACTCCTTGATGATGTCCCAGAATGAATTCCAAGTAGGTACGATTGAAAACAGTAGGTTTTACACCAATCCTTAACGTGGGGGGTGGCTTTGAGAAGAGAAAAAGTAATCATTTCCTGGCTAGAAATATCATGAACAAAAAAATATCCTTCTAGCATATTTAACCATTTATCTATGGCATCTACATTTATTTGGCCCTCAAATATGGGAATGTCAAAGTTTACTTGTACCTTAAAAGGAGTGGAGCCCCCAAAGTGGCTGCTAGATGTGGATGCACCACCGATGGGCAATCGTTGAAGGATCTAGGCAAAGTTATCCATCATTGCATTCCTTTGTTTCTCGAGGACCTCCTCGATCAATATTTTGATAGGATATCCTACTCCCTCATCTTTATTTTCTTCCCCCATGGGCGGTCATCAGGGTTTGCGAGGCTGATCTTGCAAAAGTTCAACCAGATCAAGCCCTAACTCCTTATATCCCAACCTCGTTGGGGACATGCAAAGAAAAATAGAGAAAGAGAAGGTCGCTCGGATACCACTGTTTTGGATTTAAACAGGAACGCAACAAATTAAAAATATAACCATAAATACAAAGATGCAACATAAATAACACTTCATTTCATTAATCTCAAATACTGAAATATTCTTACAAATAGAATGGAAATAAGACTAGCTCGGGTGATGGTAGCTTATCTCTGAGAAGAGATGTGGCAGCTACATGTCTCTGAACTGTGTTACAATGAGGCTTGAAGGCCTATTTATTATTTTGAAACAATGGAAAACTCTAAACATCCAAAAACCTAACCCTAGGAGATGAAGTGCCAAACTATGGGCTCCGTTTGGGTAAATTGGTACATCAACTTCCTGGGGTCATAATTTTGGCATACGACCTTCGGTTGACATGCAGAATACCTCGTTAGAAAGATCTATCAGAGGAAAACAACTTTTGAATGAGAAGAATTGAAGAACAATCCATGTTGGCCCCTGTTTTCCCAAAAAAAAAACATCGTTCAGGACCTCAAAACGGCTCTGGAAGTTTAGGACCCAAAAAACTACCAAAAATAGTAAATTATGCTACAAATAAGGAAACTGAAAAATTGAAAGAAACAATGATGGGGGTCCAAGTGGAATAGGCAGGTGGCCACCAATATCCACTTGGATCAATAACTTTAAAAAATATTTTTAATTTTTACAAATTCTTATATTGACATCTGTTTTTAATGTTTTTGGGTGCAAGTTTGGAGATTTTATTGGAAAATTCCTTGTAACACGTGCAACATGACCTGCAACATGTATTGAATTCTTCGTACCCATGCTCCTTTTTGTCATATCATAATCCAAATGGTTGGTGGTTATGTCAGTGACATTGTAATCCAAATCAAAGTGTATACGAAGATGATGCCATCATTTCAATGTAAACTTTAGGAAAATCCTCTTAATGGATTAAAATGTCAACTTTTCTGTCATATGTGTAAATAAACAAACACGTGGAAAAATGTGGACAATTCATATGGTTGTTATGATTTGTACCTCTTGTTGTCAAGGTTAATCCTCCCTGCGAACAAAGACGATCCCTCTAGCCCAATGAGTGGGTCTAGCAACTTGAGAGGAAAATCAGCTAGACATCTTCCTAGACTATGATTGAAAAATAGAACAAGAGAGAAGGCTTACCTTGTTCTGATGCTAATCCGATTTCCTTTTTTGAAATCCTAGAACTGCTTGTGTCAAGGTCTTGTTCCTGCTTCTTCCAACGCTTATGTACCTGCACAAACAACCAAGAGACAACGAAGCATGCCAAAACCAATAGCAAATCCAATAATAATCTATTTAACTGATCAAGGAATGCCAAAAAAATACATACATGAACATATATATTGGGAAGATGAACCAACAATTGTATTATTATTTAAAGAATAAAGGGGAAGCTGACAACCATAACCTTGATTTTGAAAGGCTCTTCTTGAGCAGTAATCCAAGTCCAAGCCAAGAACTCTCCAAAACTCCTTTTCCACGTCTAATGAATAACCTCTAAGCACAAACTCAGCATAGGGGTGCAAATGGACATAGATCAACCATTTGGGAATGATAAAGGGGGAATATATAGGCTAGGAGAGGGAGTTAGACCTCCTCCAAAGATATGAGTAGGCCCACATCTTAAGGAGGTAGCTCATAGGGATGAGACCAAGAGGTCAAATTAGGAGGATTCAACCTCATCTATGCGAAAACCACCTCCAGCTCACCGCTCTGGAAGCTTCTAGATCATGAAGCTTCTCAATCTCTATGGGAAAAATCCCTTTTTGAGACCATCGTGAGTATGAAAGTACAGAGCGATGCCATCGCTGGCTTAACAAGGTGCAACAGGCGATCATTGCAATTTTGAGCTTCATAAGTGTGATGATTCTCATTTTAGGGTTTCATGAGCTAAATCTTCAAGGAAAGCTCTAGATATTTTCCAGGAAAATTTAAAGGAGGGGTCTAAGCTACATACATTGATGAGTATACTGTATAATGATCATGTTTCAGGCACTTCAGGATATGTCACAGGGAAGTGCAGGAGGTGTGACAAAATACTGTGTAACACCTCCCATCTATCTCGAGAGGAAAATCTAAGAGGGGAAATAAACTTAAAAAGAAAAACAAACCTAGAATTGTTTAATAAGAGAGAGGAACATGTTTAATATCTTAATCCAATATTTTAATACATTTCATGAACTAAATCTGAAAAATTGATATGAGAATGTTTAATATTTTAATCTAATATTTTAATACGTTTTATTTCATAAATATGAAAACTAATAAGTAAATATATGTATATAGATTATGAGGTTACCAATGACATGATTTATGTTCATATATGTATTTTAAATATATAATTGTAAAAACAATTATTCATGTTTTGTACTTAAATTAAGGATATTTGAATGTAAATTACTCTTGAAAAATAGCATATTTTTAATATTTTTAATTATTTTATTAAATAAAAATATATATTTTAATATTAAAAGAATATAATATACATTTCATAACATAACAATATAATAATTAAATTAAACTAATTACTAAAATAAAAATAAAAAATCATTAAAAAATATTATTCTATATATAAACACTACCAACAAAGATCCATGTGAATTTGATTTCTTAAATATGAAGATATTTATGTATTTTTTTAATATATATTAAATTAATTTAAATTAATTTTTATATTAATTCTAATATAATTATAATTATATTTTTGTCAACTATAAAAATATACATTGTAATTCTTCTCAACTCATAGGAAACTTATTTTTGAAAGTTCAAAACACACTTTTAAAAAACAAAATGAATTTCTAGGATCATAACCTAGAATCATATGTCATTAGTATTTATGTGTATTTTGCTAGCAAACTATGATAAGTATATATCTGTTTTACTAATTTGAACATATACAATGTTCTTTTGGTGCTTCTTATCCTGTAGAAATGTCAATTCATATATGTGAACTTTAGGTGCAAGGAGGTTTGTTTATTTTCTCTCTTATTAATAATGGACAGGCAGGATTTGTTGAGAAGTGAATATGCCAGGTTATTCTTCGTCTGAACGTTAAATCTACAGATAAAGCGAACGAGAGAGGGAAGCGATGTTTTTTGATGTGGAGGACAGATGTCGTATAATTGACATTGGAAGTGTTAACGGTGGTGTTAATGAATTGGTGAAAATTATGATGTTATGGAGTAAAATTTCGTCGTTCACATAACTACTTATCCACTATTATAGTCAGGGTTTTAATGGGAGAAAAATAATTTTTTAATAAATTAAGCGAGTTAATGAATTCCAAATTAAGTGATTTAATAAATGTGTAGTGTTGGCGGGTATATTAAAAATAATGGATAACTACTTCTCCACTATTATAGTGAAGTTTTTAGTGGGCGAAAATTAAGTTTTTTAATAAATTAAGCGAGTTAATGAATTCAAAATTAAGTAAGTTAATAAATGTGTAGTGTTGGCGGTTGTATTAAAAACAACAGATAACTACTTCTCCACTATTATAGTGAGGTTTTTATTGGGCGAAAATGAAGTTTTTAAATAATTTACGTGAGTTAATAAATTCAAAATTAAGCAAGTTAATAAATGTGTAGTGTTGGTGGCTGTATTAAAGTTATGCAGTAAAAACTAAAGTTATGTAGTAAACAAATTGAAACACCGTCACACTGACACAAATGTTAAAAATGTTAATAAATAAATAATTAAAAAAAAAAAAATTAGTCATGGATGTTAAAACGGTTTGGATTATGATGTATGCTAAAACAATTGAAATTGTAGTGGGATGCTAAATTGGTTGCATGGTGCTGGAATTGAATGTTTATGTATGTTTCATCTCCTTTCTTTGTGTTTCTTGGAGGTTCCTGTTGTAATTGAATTGCCTCAGTGTGTTGTGCTTACAACAGTTGGTGTTGCAGACATTAGGTTGGCGTTGTAGACATTCGGTTGGCGTTGCAGACATTGGGTGGTCGTCTTTCGTGAAAAGAGTAAGAAATATTCACCCCCTCGCCGAGACGGTAATTAGAAAGAGAATATTTTTATTTATTAAGGTTACAATGATGTATGTGAAACTGACAACAATAAATGGATAAATAGAAGAAGAGGAAGTGCAGGAACTAGTTTAGGGGTTTGTACATTCATGTCGACTTATTGCTAAGTTGTTGAGCACAGTCCTTGCAGAGCAATCTCCTTTGCTTTCAAGTCATAGTAAATATAAAAGGAACAATAAATATTTTTCATTACTGTGTAAGTGAAAATCTTGATGTTGCCTTAAGTCGAGATGGTTGTCACCATCTCAGTAAAAGGAGCAGTAAATGCCTTCACTCTTTTTTTTACGTAGGAGAAAATAAGTGTTACATGGTATAGTAGCATAATTTTATACAATGTCAATCCCAGAATAACTGAGTTCCACAACAAACTTATTTGGCCAGAATAAATGGTATTAAATTTTGAGTTAGAACAACGGTTCAAAATCACTATCGATGATGTTTTATTTATAAGGAAATTTAAATATTGTTGTCGACTTACTGCCAACTTGTTGAGGACACTTCTACTCGAGCAGTTTCATTTACATGCATATAAATACACCTAAGTGCTGACTAGAGAAACCCATTTCGTCTTAAGCCGAGATGGTTGTCACCATCTAGTAAATGGGTGACTCGCAAAACTAAAGTGTCAAACTCGTACTGAATATAAAAGAAACAGTAAACATTTTGCATTATTGAAAACATATCCTTGACTCTTTTATTTACATAGGACAAAAGAAGGGTTAGATGCTACTGGTGAGTGCGAGTAGTGCTGCTACAACTCCTGCACTACCAGCGTTACTTATCAACCCGGGGCTCGTACAAACTTAGAGGTGACAGTGCTAGATGCACAAGTAGAAGTGAAGGTCCTTCTTGTGGTCACTGTTCATCTGGCGAGAGACCCCATGGGTTCCAAGCCAGACTTCTATAGAGTCAGAAGAAGCTTGATTCTTTGATGGAAGAAGAGAAAATCTATTCTAAGAGAGCTACTCTACTGCCGTAATGAAGAAAACAACATGTAATGCCAAATCACACCATATCCTAATTAACCACTTAAACATATGTGCTAAGCAGGATTGCTAAATCAACACTAACCTAATGCTACTATCTACGTTACAAAAGTAAAGAGCATCAAACCAAACTAATTTGTTAGCAAGGAAACTAAACTAAATCTGTTTTCACTTTTTTGGTTTTTTTTGGTAAAATCAAGCATGCAATTTAATTTTTCTTGTAGATGTGACAGGTGGATGGAAGGTGGTCGAGGATGGATAGAAGGAGTATTGTGATGATCGGACAGTGTCGGAGTTTGATTGAATAACCAAATCAAAGCTCAGGGGTGGCAGCATTTAAATGATACGCAGAACAAAGCTCAAGGGTGGCAGCGTTTAAATGATACGCAGAACAAATCTCGGGAAGGGGTCAAGCAGAAAAGCAATCGAAGATCGAAATCACCGAAAGGAGGACGTAATGAAGTAGTAGTGCACAGGGACCGTTGGATCAGTCGGATCAACGAACAATATTAACGAAATATGAGCGGTGGAGATCTTATCGCAAGAGATTACATTAATATATGGATGGATCACATTAAGTCATGTGTCAACAAAAAGGTGGGAAACGTGCGGAATGATGGAGTAGTCTTCATAGGTGGTAAGCAGTTTCTCATGCGCCCTAAACGATGTAAGAAAAATTTCTAAATTTCACGTGATTAGCCTAAGTGAGTGACATGTAGCACGGGAAAACCACTTTTCTCACGTGCTCTCGGTCGGATATCGGTCGTGCAAGAATTCATGTGAGACTGTGCGATAGCCGTTGGATCATGTGGGATTGATCAACGGTGGAGATCGGTGAAGCTAGTTGGTGAGCGGGTGATGCGATAGCCGTTGGATCCAGCGACGCAGATTGACGGTGGAGATTTGGAGCGCCTAAAGTCGAACATTGAAATGAATATAGGTGGTAAGCAGTATATCATGCACCCTAAAAGCTGTAAGCGGAATTCCTAAATTTCACACGATTAGCCTAAGTGAGTGACATGTAGTACAGGAAAACCACTTTTCTCGCGTGCTCTCAATCGGATATCGGGCGTGCAAGAATTCACGCGAGATTGTGCGATAGCCGTTGGATCATGCAGGATTGATAAATGGTGGAGATCGTCCAAGCTAGTTGGTGAGCGGTTGACGTGATTGCCGTTCGATCAAGCAAAACACATCGACAGTGGAGATTTGGAGCATCTAAAGTCAAACGTTGAAATGAATATGCGACACGCGGTTGACTGCAAATTGTCATTTTTTTGTGGATCAGATGGTAAGGAAATCTACGGGTATAATCTGATTAAGACGTGATTTATTAGCTTCCACATATATTATGCATGAAGAAAGTGCTGAAGGAAATGAGAATATGAGTGAGATATTATTACAGAAAGAGAGTGATGGAAAAATATAATGCTAAAATGAACCATGTACCGAATCAAAACGACAAACTCCAAAGCTCATACAAGAACTAGAAATCTATGTTTTTGGGGTTGTTGAAGGGTCTCTTCTTCAAATCATGGTCCCAGAGGGAGGAGGTGAGACCGAGACACCTACTGACAACCTTATGGTGATATTTTTCTCCTTACTAACCTGCTAATTGAAAGAAGGCACAAATGGAAGAAAACTAAAACACAACCAATCTACGCTACACCGTTGTAATGGAAATGCAGCTACTTAAGAAAATGAATGATTAAACCATGAATCTATGCTAGCAAACATGTACAATAAAAAGAATCCTTGGCTGCTAGGATTGGGCCCTAACCCAAGAGCTTTAGCCCTCTGAGTTAACTCAGTGCTAGCTCAAAACATAACTCATTCTTATTATCAAAACAATGGATTACATCAAAAACTATCACAAGTCTTCTAGCTCGAAAATAGAGTAGAGTTTTACAATCAAAAATATGAATCCTACTGAGGTCCTAGGCCTCTCTATTTATACGTCTGAAGTATCCAACGAATTCCTTAAAATTAGGGAGGCACGGCTCCTAATCTTGAGATAAACTGGTTCTTTGACTTTCACTTGCTCGACTGCCTTTTAGTCCTCATGATTTGGTTGTTTGCACTTTGAGCTAATGGAGGAATATTTGAATAGAGGGGTATTAAATGAGGAGGATTTACCTCCTATAATTACTCTCCCTTGTCCCATTTGAGTTTTGACCAAGGTCTTTGCAAAAATTGCTTTCTTTTATCCTTTAATCCTGCATTAAATGCACATTACACCACAAAGCAAAATAGCCAACTCTAACTCATCTCATAAACAAAATATAATCAAAAGTATGCAATAAGTTGTCAGAATAGTTGGTTTGACTAAGCTAGGAGGTGAATTAAGGCCCATATAATTACCCAATGATGAGGCTCATCATAACCCCCCTACTGAAAGTGTTTCTTATCCTCTGAGCAACTTAGTTAATGTCCATGTCCTTCATGGCTCTGGTAGCCTCTTTGACATCCCATGCCTCTATTGTGGTCTCTTCTTCTTGTTCATAGAAGCCCGCTTTCCTTTCTACTTCCTCCCACTGTTGAAAGTGTGCAACAAGAAATGGTAAAAATAGCACTACTATAAATAGCCAGGCTATAAATAGCAGTTCAGCCATTAGAGGTCTTAGCAAAAATGGGTGAAAAGTGAAAGTTCTAAAAATAACATTTCGGGATCCCTTCTTATTTTAGTTAGTCCCTGGACTAAACATAGGAAGTAAAATTCGAATTTGATATCAACAGCAGCTTGAAAATTAATTAATTAATTCATCTTGAGTTAATTAGTTAAGGAAATTCAATCTTGAAGTCTATGTGAGGACATGCAATAGTTTCTCCATTAATTGAGGAATTTAACCTTCAGTTAAAGAGATAAGGATGAGTTGTAATATTGAGTTGTAATCGGTTGACTTAGTTTAACTTAGTCAAGTCCAGTTATATTAATTTAACAGTTTGTTAAATTAATGAGAGTTCAGATAGTTAATGCTTGCATGCATGTAACTACTATATTTTAGATAATTGAGTATTCACTCATGGATAACTCATGCATGTCAGTTCAGTTAGAGACTCAGTTGAGATCAGATGGAGGGACAATGTACTATCAGTTGCTAGGATATTCCTTGGTGAATATCCCTTACATGCAGAAGGAATATTATTCCTTATGGATTGCGCAGTTAAACCTGAGGTTACAGTGAGTGTGATGAGGCCAATTCACAAATGTGATATCATTGGAACCCAATCAAAACTGCGCAAGGAAATAGGAGGCTTGGAGGGCTTGAGGAAGATATATTCTATGTCTATTGAATCTGTGAATAGTATTGTTTGAGTGTAGAGAGATCAGGATAGCTTAAGAGCTAATTTTTTTGTAACTTGAACAAGATTTCCACTTGTATGATAATAAAGAGTTGGGGTTTTAGGCTGGTGCTTTCCCCAGTGATATATCTTCTGTGTTATGGTCGATTACTTCTCATTCTCAGTTATATCTATTCATGCTTGATGTTGCTCATGTTCAATTAAGCTTCCGCTAAATTGTTTGTAGAAGTAGATCAAGTGTTTTGCTTTAGTACATTGCATTACCAGGTGATCTACAGTGGGAATTTCTACATGGTATCAGAGCAAAGGTGATTAAGGAAGAACAATATACAAGCAGGAGAAGTACGAAGTTTGGGTTCTGAATATTGAATTGAGTTCTTATCACATCTATTTCACCGATGGCATTCAGTGGTTTAAGACTCAAATATGCCCTTGATGGCAGTTCGAATTATATAGCCTGGAAGGATCGCATGGAGGCAATATTGGAAGATAACGGTCTCAAGGACTTCATTGATCAAGAAGTCCAAAATCCGACTAAAGCTACTCAACTGGCAGAATGGAAAATGTGTGTGACTAGAGCAAGGAAAATCCTCCTGGAGGGAGTTCGAGATCACATTGTCTCGAGCCTTCATGGGAAGGAGACTCCATTTTCAATGTGGAAAACATTGAAAGATCTTTATCAGAATAACAATGATCAGAGGAAGCTGGCACTAAAGGAAAAACTTCGCAAGATCAAGTGCGAAAAGGGCAACACAATCTCTACGTTCCTAAACATGCTCACCACCTGCAGGGATGAGCTTGCAAGTGTAGGGATCATGATTGTTGATGATGACATGGTGAGTCTAGTACTCCTCGGTCTTCCAAAGAGCTAGCATAGCTACCAGGACTCGGTTAATGGAAGAGAGAAACTGCCAGATTGGGAACAACTTTGGTCAGATCTGATGCAGGAGGAGATAAGTTGGAGCACCACGGATGGTTCTTCATCAAAACAAGATGATGAAGAAAATCTAGCTTTAGCAAGTAAAGCTAAGAAAGGGAAAGGGAAGGCATCCCAATCCAAATCTTCTCATGGTGGAAAGAAGGTTGACAAGTCGAAGGTGTCATGCTTTCACTGTCATGGAGTGGGCCATTATGCTATGAATTTTCCATAGAATAAATCCAAGAAGGGTTCTTCAAAGGGATCTGATGGTGATGCACTAGCTTCACAATTTGAGCTGGATTTCTCGCTTATCGCATGCATGGTTTCATCCATGGTGGGATGTGTTTGGTACCTAGACAGTGGAGCTTCTTTCCACATGTTGGGTGACAAGAATCGTTTCAGTACATTGGAGGAGAAGGCTCTCCAGATGCGGATCAAGATGGGTGATGATGGAAAATACTGTGTCTCAGGTGAAGGTACAGTTGTGTTTCAGAGGGAACATGGTGCTCCTCTCACCCTATTTGCTGTTAAATATGTACCGGGTTTGAAAAAAAATCTTGTGTCTGTTGCTATGCTAGAAGATAAAGGCTATGATGTAGTCTTTAGTAAAGGAAAAGTGTTCCTGAGGCATATCGGCACCGGACAAACCAAGCAAATAGGGATTCGAGTAAAGAATCTCTACAAGTTGGAGGTAGATGACTATCCTGCACTGAGTTCCAAAGTAGAGGTGATGCAAAGCCAAGATGTTGGTGAGCTATGGCATAGGAGACTAGGCCACTTGTATCACGGGGCCTTGAAGATCATGCAACAAATTTCTACTGGCTTACCCAAGGGAAAACTGGAGCAAACAAATACATGCAAAGGATGCACCCTGGGTAAGTATGTGAAAGCTTCCTTTCAGGATTGGGATAGTAGAGCTGGAGCAATCCTGGAGCGAGTTCACTCAGATGTATGTGGACCATTCTCTACAGCCTCCATCGCTAAACAAAGGTACTATGTTATTTTCATTGATGATTTTTCTCGTAGATGTTGGATCTACTTTATGCAAAAGAAGGATTAGACCTTCTTGAGGTTTTGTGAGTTTAAAGCCTCGACAGAGAAAGAATCTGGGAAGAAAGTAAAAGCCTTGTGTAGTGACAAGACTTATGTGTTACGGAAGGAATTATATGGGAACTGACGGCACCCCATAACCCATAACAGAATGGGGTGGTCGAAAGGAATAACAGATCTATTGCGGGAGCAACTCGAGCGATGTTGCATGACCAAGGCCTACCACTTCATCTATGGGCTGAGGCATGCAATACAGCAGTGTATCTTCAAAACAGGAGTCCTCATCGTGTTTTGGGGATGAAGACACCTATGAATGCTTTTTCGAGGAAGCAACCAGATGTGAGTCACTTCCATATCTTTGGATCACCAGTTTTCTTTCATGTGACCAAAGATGCTCGGAAGAAGCTAGACCCAACAGCTAAGTTGGGGATACTTGTGGGGTACACAGATACACCCCACAACTATCGTGTGTTTCTACCTGCCAGTCAGAGGACCGTAGTGCGCATGGATCTAAGGTTCGACAAGTAGAGAGCCATGCGAGTGTCACTTGAGAGGGAGCTAAAGTTGCATGGTGATGAGGAACTTTTAGTTCCAAAGGAGGAGAAGCCTCCTGATGATGTGGATCAGCCACATGTAGAGGATCCAATAGTGGCTCGACCACCACTCCTGGAGAGTCTTCCAGAGACAGGAAAAAACGCTCGCGGGAAGCTGACAGATTGATGCAGGATGTGAGAGAGAATGTGGGGCAGCCATCCTCTCATCACAGACAGAGGAGATCTCCCGAGAGATACACTGGCTACATGGCCCTGGTTGGGGAGTGTGTAGCGACCGAACCTTCTTCTTTTCAAGAGGCAGTGCAACAACCAGTCTGGGTTGATGCAATGGTAGAAGAGTACGATTCTATCATACGGAACAGTGTGTGGGATGTTGTCCCTAGACCTGCAGACAAGTCAGTGGTTAGTTCCTGATGGATTTACAAGGTAAAGTAGGCAGTTGATGGCAGTGTTGAGAAATGCAAGGCAAGGTTTGTTGCTCGAGGTTTCTCACAGGTTGAGGGGATCAACTATGATGAGACCTTTGCTCCCGTAGCAAGGTACTCATCTATCAGATCGATGCTAGCTCTATCAGCTCAGATGGGTTGGAAGATCCATCATATGGATGTGAAGATGGTGTTCCTCAATGGGGAGATTGAGGAAGAGGTATACATTGAGCAGCCTGAAGGATTTAAGACCTTTGATCACGAGTTGCATGTCTGTTGACTCAAGTGAGCACTGTATGGGCTAAAGCAAGCACCCCATGCTTGGTATACCAGGATCGAAAACTATTTCACCGGGTTGGGTTTCACTAAGAGTGAAGCAGATGCGAACCTACACCACATCATGGTAGATGGTAAGCCATTGATTATTGTACTTTATGTCAATGATCCGATTTTGATAGGTGATGAGCAGCTGATACAGTCTTGCAAGGAGGACCTTGCAAGAGAGTTTGAGATGAAGGACATGGGCCTCATGCACTACTTTCTAGGCATGGAAGTGTGGCAGAAAGATGGGGAAGTATTTGTGTCTTAAGGAAAGTATGCCAATGAGATACTCAGGCGCTTTCACATGGAGAAATGCAAGCCCATGTAGACTCCTATAGCTGGGAACTGGAGGAAGGAGGATGCTACTTCAGATGAGGTAGTAGCTGCTATTGTTTATCGGCAACTGGTGGGTTCACTCATGTATCTGGTGAACACACGACCCGACTTATGCTTTACGGTGAACTAGCTGAGTCAAGCTATGGTTTAGCCTATCAAGTTGTTTTGGAAGGCAGCGAAGCATGTGCTGAGATATCTCAGAGGCACTACACAGTATAGATTATGATACAGACAGACAGAGGGAGTGATGTTGCAAGGCTTCACGGATGCAGATTGGGCAAGTAATCCATCAGACCAGAAGAGCACTTCTGGAGGAATCTTCAACCTTGGTTCAGCTGTAGTTTCTTAGTACAGTAGGAAACAGAGATTAGTTGCACTTAGCTCAGCAGAGGCTGAATACATGGCTGCCAGTCAGGCAGCATGCGAGGCCATTTGGATGCGGTAGATTCTAGTGGGATTGTTTGGTCAAATGATGGATCCTACAGTGATATACTGTGATAATCAAAGTTGTATAAAACTCTCTGAGAATCCAGTGTCTCATGACAGGTCCAAGCATATAGATATTTGTTACCATCATCTACGGGATTGTGTGGTCAAGAGGATCATGATGTTGCAGTATGTTTCGACCGAGGAGTAGGATGCAGATATTTTGATAAAGGCATTGTCAAAATGCAAGTTCGAGTTCCACAGAGACAGGATTGGGGTTGTTGATAATCCCTTTCTTGTTGAGAGGGAGTGTTGAAAAGTGTGGAACAAGAAATGCTAAAAACAGAAATTGCTAAAAATAGCATTGCTATAAATAGTCGGGCTATAAATAGCAGTTTAGCCATTGGAGGTCTTAGCAACAATGGGTGAAAAGTGAAAGTTCTAAAAACAACTTTTCTAAAAATAGCATTTCGGGATCCCTTCTTATTTTAGTCAGTCCCTGGACTAAACATAGGAAGTAAAATTTGAATTTGATATCAACAGCAATTTGAAAATTAATTAATTAATTCATCTTGAGTTAATTAGTTAAGGAAATTCAATCTTGAAGTCTATGTGAGGACATGCAACAGTTTCTCCATTAATTGAGGAATTTAACCTTCAGTTAAAGAGATAAGGATGAGTTGTAATATTGAGTTGTAATCAGTTGACTTAGTTTAACTTAGTCAAGTCCAGTTAGATTAATTTAATAGTTTGTTAAATTAATGAGAGTTCAGTTAGTTAATGCTTGCATGCATGTAACCACTGTATCTCAGATAACTGAGTATTCACTCATGGATAACTCATGCATGTCAGTTCAGTTAGAGGCCCAGTTGAGATCATATGGAGGGACAATGTATTATCAGTTGCTAGGATATTCCTTGGTCAATATTCCTTGCATGCAAAAGGAATATTATTCCTTGTGGATTGTGCAGTTGGACCTGAGGTTACAGTGAGTGTGATGAGGCCAATTCACACATGTGATACCATTGGACCCCAATCAAAACTACGCAAGGAAATAGGAGGCTTGGAGGGCTTGAGGAATATATATTCTATGTCTATTGAGTCTGTGAGCAGTATTGTTTGAGTGCAGAAAGATTAGGATAGCTTGAGAGCTAATTCTTTTTGTAAATTGAACAAGATTTCCACTTGTATGATAATAAAGAGTTGGGGTTTTAGGCTGGTGCTTTCCCCAGTGATATATATTCTGTGTTATGGTTGATTACTTCTCATTCTCAGTTATATATGTTCATGCTTGATGTTTCTCATGTTCGATTAAGCTTCCGCTAAATTGTTTGTAGAAGTAGATCAAGTGTTTTGCTTTAGTACATTGCATTACCAGGTGATCTATAGTGGGAATTTCTACACCCACTGCCTCTTTTCCTCTTCTTCTTTTCTCCCTTCTAGCATCCCTAGGAGTAGTGGTGGATTGAGTTTTAGGCCTATCCAATTGACCTTCAACTTTTGCATTGATTGCTTATACATAGGTGTCCTGTTGAGTGCCTCTCTCAACGTTTAAGGGGAGTGATATTCTTTGATCTTCAAGCTATGCGGCAGTGTGTTCCATCTCCTTAAGCAGGCATGTATGCTATCATCTCCTAGCAGCCTAAACATATCCTCAAAATGTGAAATTGCTTGCTCTTGGGCAGCAAGATATCTAGGTGCCAGCAAAGGATCATTTGCAATTAGATTATGGGTGCCAATTAGGGCCATGGGATTTTATTATTCAACTCTGATGAAAAGAGGTTCATTTTTCTCTCTGGCCAATATTCTTTTCATCTCTGCAGCCCTTGACTCCTCATGGTTCATCCATGATTCCAAAGCCATTAATTGTAGATCTCCTAGCTCAGCATTAGGATCCAAAACATTCATGTCTGTGAGGGCCATGTTGTGCAAGTAAAACTCAACCATTTTGGCCCTATCCTCTAGTTTACTTTGATCACAAAGATCAATAAACTACTTGTAGTCCTAAAATGGAATGGTGCCCCTTTGTGCTAGTGTTTTAATCTGAAATTGCAGCCATTGTTCTCTGAGGTAAATAGCATAATATTTAGTTGGCATACTACACTGGATGGCCTCCAAGGAGAGGCTAGCCATACACACTAGTTGGTTTTCCCTTTCCTGTAGCTGTCCTCTCAACCATGCATTTTCCCTCTCAAGTTGATCTCTCATTATTGCTTCTGTGTCCCTTGGTGTATGGGAATATTCAATCTCAATAGGGATTTTTGTTGATATTTGTGGCTTCTCTTGTTTGATTCTTTTTCTCTTTCTTGTTCTGATATATAGAGGGGTTTTACTCCTTCTTTTCCCCTTTTTCTTGACTGGGGTGTTGAGAGCAATGAGGGTTGCTGTTGCCTTCCTCTCAGGGGCCTCTTGATACACCTTAGGTGACACCTCCTTGCGTTCTTCCCCTTCTATTTCAATGCCTTCTTCCTCTTTGTTTCTCTTATCTTCTTCCTCTTGTTGTTCTTACTCATCTCCATCAGTTTCTTCCTTCGTTTCCTCCTCTATTTCAGCATCATCCTCCTTCTCTTCTCCTACTTCTTCTGCTTCATCATGTTCCTATGTATTATTTTCTTCTTCATCCATCTCATCCCCATATAGCTCTGTATCTTCTTCTTCTTGTTTTGCCTTCTCCTCACTGATAGAAGGACTAACATCATAGGTGAGGGTTTTGATGTCATCCTTTGCTGATAAGTCTTTAAAGACTGACCATGTTATAGGGATCCTGAGGTTTTTGAGGGCATCCTCAATGAGGATCCTGATTAACCCATGGTGAGCCAATTGTTGGGAATTCCCTTCCTTTACTTTATTCCTGGAGTCTATGAGTGATTGCATTAAGAAATAGAGTATGATGAGTCTTTAGTGAACTGGTGTTTCTACCCCAAATCTTAATTCTTCAAGCATCCTAAAATGGTGGCCATAAAAAACACTATATCTACCCTCACATGAGATATATTTGATGAGTTGGTAACCTACCTCACTCCATGGGTATGGAAAACTTACCCCCCTTACTCCATTTTTATCCTCTGTGGGTTCTTCACCTTCCAAAAAAGAATTTCCTTTTTGCCACTTGACTGTCTACTTTGTCTTCTTTTCTCCATGGAATTCCTAGGGGAAGTGTGGTGGCCCTACTAATAAGCTTTGGGGTGAGATCTATAGTGAGCCCTCTAACTATAATAGTGGCATGGATTCTGTCGTGTGGAGTGAGGGAATGAGCAAATTCTTGAGCCAACTCATCATCATACCCTGTTAATTTTTCAAGAAACCCCATCCATTAGTGTCTTATAAAGATTTCAATCACTTGGGGGTGTTGTTGTATCCTCGTAGTGTTTGTGGGTTCTCTCCCATTAAACCCCCCTATCATCTTACTTGTGAGGCTTGAGGAGGAAATGAGAGGTTTGCCACAAGAGTTTTAAATTCAGGAGAAAACGGAGTTTCCTATGTATGTAATTCACCTCCCATAGTTGTTATATCCACTAGCTTTTAGAGCATTTATAGTTCATTTGCTTGTAAATGGGGATGGATTTTTAGATCCTACCTCTTTAGAATGGTGGTAGTGGACAATTCTCATGATATTCCCTCTTGACCCCTTGCTGCCTATCTTGTAGACTATCTTTGTGTATCCTGTAGACTGCTCCTATAGGAATTCCTGTGCATGCTCCTGTAGAAATTCTCTCGCAAAACAATGGATCCTTGCTTATGGTGGGTGGCCAGAATTTTGAGAGCGACTTGAGTGAGCGAGTTTCGAGGAGGTGGAATTCATGAATGCATGCAAATGATGTTTTGTTTCCCTTTATGTATTTTCGAGGTGAGGTTCCTTATAATTATCTCCCACCTCATAGATCTGTAGTTAACCACGTCTTGTCCTACTCCTCCTCTGTCTTTGAGTTGACTATAGCCATGTGTAAGAGGACATCCGGTTTTGTATGTGATGATTGAACGAAGGTGGCCAAGTTAACTAGCCACCTTTTCACTTATAAACCAACTACCTCATAACCCTTACAACTTTTGATCACATGATGCATATGAGTGAGTGAGTGGGATACTTACCTGTGGTCTCGATGCCATGTTGCAGTTGTCGAATATCAGAGGTACTGCGTTGTTTATTTGTTGCATGGTCATTCTTCTTCCTCCTCTGTTGTCTATTGCCTATTGTTTGCTATCTAGAGCTCCTGGATCATCCTAGTGAAGACCTATAGCAGATGATTGATATTGTGTGGGATAGGCTGCTACAGGACCTACCCAACCTACCATTCACCCTTGGATTGCTTTCTATAGGTTTTTAGGGGATCCTGTAGGAATATAGGGGATATTGTAGAAAACACAATCTTCGCCTAAATAGAAGCAATGAAGTGAAAAAAATAATGGAATTGATGGAGGGATGCACGGTAAGGAGTGGAGGAGATGAATATATGTGAGGTAGGGTTCCCTTTGGATCTTCTCTTTGCTCCTTGATTGTCTTTCTTGCCCACCTGCAAATACAATTATGTCTTTTTTGTCTTTTTGCTTTTTTTTAAAACACCTAGGCTACCTCAGAGAGGTTTTCACCCTAGATGTTTTCCCTGGGCGCCTCAAGGAAGGTTTTCACCTAGGGATCTTCTTATTCTTTTTTCATTTTTTTTTTCATCATTGGGCCGCCTCATGAGGTTTTCAACCCAAAGATGGGACTCAGGCGCCTCATGGAGGTTTTCACCTGAATCCTTATTCTTTTTTCTCTTTTTCAGTGACCTGATTAGGGAGGAGCTAGAACTTGCTCCACTATCATAACTGTCTTATTGATATTTTCAATGAACTCTTGTTTTGATAAAGGCTTCTTATACATTTCCAGTCGATGTCCATTAACAAGCAATGGAATGGCTTCTTCATCTATAGTTCTGATTTGCACTGAACCATTATCATGGCATCTTTCCACCACATAAGGTCCGAGCCATCTTATCCGCAGCGTTCCCTTGAAGTCTTTATACCTAGAATCATATAACAATGCCTAATCACCCTCTTGAAATTTCTTCTCCTGAATATGTTTATCAGGCCAGATCTTCCTTTCAAGCTGAACTATCTTTGTATGTAGGAGGGCCTGCATTCTAAATTCATCCAAGTCATTCAATTGGAACAATATTTCTTCCTATGCATGAATGAGATCCAAATCTAGTTGGGCTACCATCCTCAATGTGTTATATTCAAACTCAATGGACATCAAAGCATTTTTCCCATAGACAAACTCATAGGATATAAACCCAATGGTGGTCTTCCATTTTTTATTATAGGCCTAGGTGGCCTCAACTAGTCTCTCTGCCCAATCCTTCCTGTTGTTGCTTACTACCTTGGTTAAGATGCTCTCCAATGCCCTGTTGGTCACCTCCACTTGCCCATTAGCTTGTGGATGATAAGGAGTGGAGGTCTTATGCTTGATTTTGTGATGGCTGAGCAGTTCTTCAATCATGTTGGAGGTAAATTGGCTGCCTTGGTTTGTGTCTAGCTCTCTAGGGTACCCAAATTTGTAGAATACATTCTCCCTTAAGAACTCAGCCACCTTCTCTTCTGTTGTTGCCTTAATTGCCTTGGTTTTAGCCCACTTAGTCAAATAACCAGTGCACACAATAATATATTGTTTTTTCTTTGAAGGAAGTTTGATAGGCCCAATGAAGTCCATACCCCACTTATCAAATGGCTTGAAAGTCACTTGAGGTTGTAGGGGCATTTCATCTCTTGGAGTAGGCTTTCCCATCCTATGGCACCAATCACACTGACTAATGTACTTTTTTCACATCCTCATGAAGAGTGGGCCAATAATAGCCTGCTTGTAACACTTTGAATGTTATCCTCTTTGCTGCAAAGTGACCTCCACAAGGCCCATCATGACAGGTCAGAAGGATGTCAAAAAATTCCTCTTCTCTTACACACCTTCTCAAGATTTGATCTGGGCCAAGTTTGAAAAGATTACCCCCAATCCAGGTGAAGGGGGCACTTTTCCTTACTATCTTGCTCTTTTCTTTGGAGGGCAAGTTTGGTGGGAACTGTGTTGATACCAAATAGTTTGATATATCAAAAAACCATGGGGAGAGAACTGAAATAGAAAATAAATGCTCGTCTGGTAACTGGTCATCCACCATTCCTTCTTCACCTGCAGGCATATTCATCCTAGATAGAAAGTTTGCAACAAATTTTCCTTACCAGGCATATCAACAATAGTTAGATCAAACTGTTGTAATAAAAGCAACCATGTTATAATTCTAGCATTCACATATGGTTTGTTCATTAAATATTTGATTGCAGCGTGGTCAGTATGCACAAATGTTTGGTAGCCTATAATGTAATGCCTAAATTTGCTTAATGAATGCACAACAGCCAGGAGTTCCTTTTTGGTCACAGTATAATTTAGCTCAGCTGTTGACAGGTTCTTACTAATAAAATAGATAGCATAGGGAAATTTCTCCTCTACCTGACCTAAGATTTCTCCTATGGCTTTGTGTAAGGCATCAACACGAATATGAAAGGGGAGGGCCGAGTTTAGGCCTCGAAGAATTGGTGCAGTGGTTAACTTACCCTTTCAAATGTCGAAGGCCTCTTGACAGCTTTTTGACCATATAAACTCAGATCTTTGGCCAACAACCAAATTAAAGGAGAGGCCAACTTGCTGAAGTCCTTTATGAACCTTCAGTAGTATCCAGCTAACCCCAAGAAACTCCTGGCATCCCTCTGCTTTTTTGGAGCTGGAACCCTTTGGATGATTGTTATTTTGTTCGGGTCCACCTGCAGTCCTTGCTGAGATATTGGATGACCTAGCATGGTCCCTTTAGTCATTAAGAATTCAAATTTTTCTGGACTTAGAGACAAGTTCATTTCAATGCATTTGGGCAATACTTTGCCTAGGTTAGTTAGGGCTTCTTGAAAATCACATCCATAAGGTGTAAAATCATCCATATAAATTTCCACCGCATCATGTACTAATTCAGCAAAAATACACAAGACTGCTCTCTGGAAAGTAACAGGAGCATTGCATAGGCCAAAAGGAAGGACCCTATAGGAAAAAGTACCCCAAGGACAGGTGAATGTGGTCTTATCCTAGTCTTCTTGGCAGATTTGGATTTGGTTGTACCAACTGAATCCATCTAGGAAAGAAAAAAACTTCTTCCCTGTCAGGCCATCTAGCACTTGGTCAATGAAGGGTAGGGGAAAATGATCATTCTTTGTGGCTTTGTTCAACTCCCTGTAATCAACACAAATCCTCCACTTACCATTTTTCTTGGGAACTAACACTAAAGGAGAGACCCACTCATTGTGGGAGATAGGGTAAATGAATCCTTCATCTAGCATTTTTTGCAGTTCTTCTTTGACTATATCTTTAAGAGCTGGATTCATCCTCCTTTGTGGTTTCTAGACGGGCTTGCAACCTTCTTTGATGTATATGTGGTGAGTACACAATGAGGGGTGTACTCCATTTCCTTGTAACTCCAAGCGAAGGTTTCTAGGTTTTCTCTCAACATGTTGCATAGATTTTCCTCTTCAAGTGCAGAAAGAGATGGATTAATTTTCAAAGTTTTCTCTGGGCTGAATTCTATATTTTTGACACAAATTGGGTTGGAATCGGCCAAGCATAAGTCAATTGGATGATTGTTCTAGGTTTCCCTTACTTCTTCTTCTAATGGTAACGAACTAGGAGTTGGACTTTGGAGCAGGTGTTCAATTAAGTCATCCTCATATTACTGTCCTCCTCCTATGGTTTCTTCCAAAGCATAAAGTTGGGCTGAATAAACCTCATCTTCTTCCTCCTCCTCCAACCATAAAGGTAAATCATGCTCTAGGGAAGGTTGAGTAGGAGGGTATAGGACTAACTGTTTGGACATATGCCCATTTTTGATAGTCATATTCCCAGCTCTATAGCTAATGTAATCATCGGCTATGGCCAACCATGGCCTCCCAAGGATGAGAGGGTAACCAGTACGCTTAGCCTTAGGCTAGAGAACTAGAAAATCTGCAGGGTACTCCTAGGAGTCAATGGAGACCATCACATCCTCCACAACTCTCTTAGGGATGGCTGTGGAATGGTCTGCAAGTTGCAGAACTGTTGTGGTCTTCCTCAATGACCCTCGGCGGTTGATCTTGAGCATGGTGTCCTTGTTCATCACATTAATGGCAGCCTCAAGATCAATCAGAGTGTGTGGGATGATGGTGCCATTGATGTGCACATCTACTACAGGGCTTCCAGGGTCCAAATATTTCAGACATATTACCTGCCTCAGCATTAATTTGGGTAGCTGCCCAATGACATTAATGGTAGGGCATCCATTTTTCTTCTTCCTAGATGCTTGAAGCATTTCTCCTTAATCAAATTATTGTAAATGGGAACATCTTTTATTACCTGGATAAGGGGGATCTTTACACATATATTTTTCAATTCTCCCAGAAGTTCAGTTTCTTCTAGGGTAGGCTGGAGTGGTTGGGATAATCTCTCAGGAAAGGGTGGATTTACTTTAAGGTTGCTTTCCTCTCTTTCTTCCTCAACCTCCCTATGTGGAGAGGGAGGCTGGTTATCCAAAAGAATTCTCCCAGGTCTTAGGTTGATCTCCTGGATTTCTACAACATAAGCTAGGTATGATGTCTCTCCACTGTATACTTGTTGAGCCTGCCTATTGTTCAGGTTTGATTTGGCTGGGCAGGCATCTAGGGTTGCTTGGGTGGAGCAGAGTGTACGAGTTGTGGTTGGGTAGGTGGTGGAGGCAATAGAGCTGGAGCATTGTTGTATTGGGGCCTCCACCCCTGGAGTGGGGTATTTGACTGAGGTTGTGGTGGAATGTAAGGTTGAAATGACTGGCTAGCTAGTTGGGAATGATACTGAGATGCATAGGACCAAGGAGGGGGTGTATACCAGGAAGGATAAGTAGGGGGTCCCCAAGAAGGTATAGTTGTGGTTTGGTTGGGGTTGTACTATGCATGGGATGACCCTGCATACCCTACTGATATGGTCTAGGCCTAGGAGGTCTCCTTTGGTTGATGTAGAAAAGCTGCTCAGTGACCCATTCAGCTCCTTGATATACAGCTTTGAGTCTGGGTAAAGAAGGGCACTTGTCTATGGAGTGGTTTTCTTCACAGGCTGAGCAAATCTCAATGCAATTCAATAGTCATTCGTTCCTAGGATTCCACCTGGTGCGTCTAGGAAAAAAGATGGCCAAGGCTCTCTTTGCTTCCTCTTGCTTCCTTTTGATATTCATGGTGTCCAATTGCAAGGCAAGGGTTTGCAGCATCTTACTTTTGAAATCTTCTAGCATATTTCCAATTCCACCCTTGATGGATGAGTTGGAAGATGATGCACTGGCCATAGGTTGACTACTCCTACCCTTTTTCCTGGCTGCCCTAGAATGGTTTCTAAATACAGTCTTGATAACCTCATAGGGTAATTGGTAGATATCTCCTCCTTCCAACAAATGTAAGGTATCCAGAAAATCTTCCGTTACTCCTCTGAGCAGTACCAACTTTAGTGACTCGGGGTCAAGTGTGCACCTTACCCCTTTGTAACTGAGTTGGAATCTTTCTTCGTAGTCTTCTAAGAATTCATCCTGGCCCACGGTCATCCTGAAAATTTCTTCTTTAGTATCCTTTGACCTACAGTAGTCTCACTATTTTTTGTTAAAATCTTGTTGCATCTGAGCCCAAGTTGCAATGCTATCTCCAGGTAAACCCATGAACCAACGCAATGCTGCATCTTTGAGGGCAGGTGGAAACAGTTTTAACTTTTGCTCATCATTTTTATAGTCATGGGTTTGGCATATAACATCAAACTCAAATAGGAAAGTGTCGGGGTCCTCTGTGGTCAGGCCATGGAAATGAGGTAGAGCAGAGGGGCTTATATTCTTCATCTTATTGTCCCCATTGGTTTCCCTGATGGGGAAGGAAATCTACAGGTACAATCTGATTAAGAAGTTATTTATTAGCTTCCGCATATATTACACATGAAGAAAGTGCTGAAGGAAATGAGAATATGAGTGAGATCTTATTACAGAAAGAGAGTGATGGAAAAAGATAACGCTGAAATGAACCAAGTACCGAATCAAGACGACAAACTCCAAAGCTCATGCAAGAACTAGAAATTTGTGTTTTGGGGTTGCTGAAGGGTCTCTTCCTCAAGTCATGGTCCCAGAGGAAGGAGGTGAGGTTGAGACACCTGCTGACAACCTTATGGTGATATTTTTCTCCTTGCTAACCTGCTAATTGAAAGAAGGCACAAATGGAAGCAAACTAAAACACAACCAATCTACGATGCACTATTGTAATGGAAATGCAACTACTTAAGCAAATGAACAATTAAACCATGAATCTACGCTAACATACATGTACGATAAATAGGAGCCTTGGTTGCTAGGGTTGAGCCCTAACCCAAGAGCTTCAGCCCTCTAAGTTAACTCAGTTCTGGCTCAAAACAAAACTCATTCTTATTATCAAAACAATTGATTACATCAAACACTGTCACAAGTCTTGCAGCTCGAAAATAGAGTAGATTTTTACAATAAAAAATCTGAATCCTACTGAGTTCCTAGGCCTCTCTAATTATACATTTGAAGTCTCCAACGAATTCCTTAAAATTAGGAAGGCTTGGCTCCCAAACTCGAGATAAACTGGTGCTTTGACTTTCACTTGCTCGATTGCCTTCTAGTCCTCATGATTTGGCTGTTTGCACTCCGAGATGATGGAGGAATATTCGAATGGAGGGGTAGTAAATGAGGAGGATTTACCTCCTATAATTCCTCTCCCTTGTCCCATTCGAGTTTTGACCAAGGTCTTTGCCAGAATTCCTTGCTTTTATCCTTTAATTCTGCACTAAATTCACATTAGACCACAAAGCAAAATATACAACTCTAACTCATCTCATAAACAAAATATAATCAAAAGTATGCAATAAGTTGTGATAATAGTTGGTTTGACTAAGCTAGGAGGTAAATTAAGGCTCATATAATTACCCAATGATGAGGCTCATCAGCTACAGTAGCATAAGTCGCTACAACAACCTAACTGGTAGAAGTACCTAAATGCGAGTTGTGAACTGTGGAATATGCACCCGAAATAATTAAGAAGCATTTTCTTTTCTAAATTTATTCCACAAATTGACATATAGATGGCACAAATAGACTAGAGTAAATGTAACTATAAGTTGCGAGTCATCTAAATAATTACAATGAAAATTGTAGACCAATAACTCCCACCGGAGCAGTTGTGTTTGCATCCATATAAATACACCTAAGTGTTATAGACATTTTTGGGCACTACAACCCCAAGCATGAAATGTCTATAAACCAAGGGCTCCTAAGTCCCTAAAAGTGTTGTTCTAACCCCTAGAGGAACAAGGTCAATAGATTACAGCTTCTCCCAGAAGTTCTCCACGAAAAACTGCTCAGAATTGGTCAAAACAGGATCATTTCAGCTACTCCACTGGCCAAGTGCGTTGCATCTCACCTAAGTACACTGTGTGGGTGCGTTTCATTTCAAAAAGCCCTTCTATGGGGTGTGATGGGCGAGAAATGACAAATGGCAGTGTCATTCCGCGAGGTGGAGAGGCAATGGAAGCTTCCAAAACTTCTCCTGTGACACTTGCCTCTCTGAATTCGACCAAGGATGAGTAAGAGATCATCAATCTCCAAGTGGAAGCAAGAACTATCAGAGGGAAGACACTAATCAAATCATAAGCTGACTCATCTCCATTACAGATATCTATATATGGATCCCTCATCCCAGAGATCCAGAGGCTGGAATTTTGCATATTGTAAGGAATTGTTGTTGGTTTCTTGAGACAAACATCAGATTGTTTGGTGATCTAAGTTTTGTATGAGGTGAAGAGGGGCTTCCTTGCTAAGAGGTTGATGCTGGGTCAGAACAACTGGTTGTAACTCCTCTTGGCTCTTTCTTGTTTATCAATGAAAGCTATTCAAGTTTTCCTCCATATTCTTGTGTCATTAATATTTGTTGCATTTGTATGGTCAATTTACATCTGATCCTAGATTGTTTATGATTATAGATCCATGTCTTTGTATAGTGCTATGCTACTGTGATCTTACAGGTACTTTGTGAAGCTGGGCATGCAAGGGAACAAGTAGCAAAAGACTATCAAGGAAGAGAGGAATCAAATCAGGAGATTAGCGCGAGACAGAGGTTGGTCTTTCTGTTCCTCTCTATCTATAATTCATAAACGAAAAACGAAAGTAGCTTTACTCTGTTTGTTTCTAAGGCAGCTGTCACACCTTAGTGGGATAGAGCAGTTATGAGTAGACACTTTTCCCTGTAACAAAATGGTGACTCCACTGGGGAAGTGTTAGTTTGTTTGTTTATCTTCCTTGTTGTCTATTTCATAAACTTACAAGTAGCATTCGAACTGCATTTGCCATAGCAAATGCAAAGTAGATAAATGCTACTTCAGTCCATCTACGGGATCTATTTATGATTTAAACAACTGATTCATAAACTCTCTGATTGCCCTTGTGATAGCTCTTATATCCTCCTTAGATCTACCCCTGATTGTTGCATTCCTGATTACCTTTTGCTCGGCCAAAACCCATGAACTGAACTACAAACTATGACCTGGAACCCAAACAGAGTCTCATTTCTGGCCCAGCGCAGGTACTGTTCAGAGAATCTGAACTTCAGCACACTTCCCGAGTGGAGAAGGTGCGCTGCATTTCAAATTCCCTGTGTTACAAGTGCACTGATCAGACTAGGCTTTGTGTAGTTTTGGTTTCTGTGATTCATTCTTTCCAGTTCTATTCCTGAATTTTGCTGCCTGTGATCAGTATATGTCTGTTTGAAACCCCTTTTCCTTGCTGTTATTCCGCCTCCTTTGTACAAAAGAACTGTAAATGTTTTTGTGTGTTTGTTGAGTCATTTTCAGTTCTCCTTTGCAAAAGTAGCGTAATCGTATTGTCGTCCTTTGATTTGAAACTGTCGCAAGTGTTGATTTCGATCATAGGAAAGAGTTTGATTGCTGTTGATGGTTGATTATCCTGTTACTATTGTTTTTGGTCTGAATTTGTAAATTTTCTAGTGTCGAAAACAAGTATTCATTTCAAAATCGTAAGGTGTTGTGATCATCTCCATTTTTTGATTTCGAAAAGAAACTTGTTGATATTTGTCGCTTGAAAAGAAATTCAGAATTGTGCATCAACTTTCTTCTTATCATTCATATACTAAGAAAGTCGAAAACAAATACATGCATGTGCATTTGCATATAGACAGTCTGATTGGTTTGATTTAGGAAAGTGCATTTAGAGTGTGCTCTTTGCTCTTTGTGAAAAGATTCTGTCTTTCTTTCCTTAGTAGCTAGGATTTTCATTGCACAAAGAAGATAAAAAGATTGTTTATCATCTTAGATTGCATTTTAGGAATTACATCTACATCTCGCGGTGAACCTGAAAGGCAAACTTCATAAACAAGATCAACTATAAAATAAATTCAATGAATCTAACAACGCTTTGGAACTTAATGCACAACATTTAGAAGTCTAGGCTAGAGACGTATTCCGGCATCGTAAAGCCTGGTAACTGTTGTTCTCACTGATGGTTGGGTGATTCCTCCACTTTGAGACGATAAGTGCCAGTACGGACTTGTGCTCCCACATACCGTCGAGTATATTTTGGGAGACCCCAATAGGCTTAATCCTTTATCCATAGGAAGCTGTGTCTACCGCCCTATCGATCGCAATGCACTGAACACAGCATTCGGGAAGATTGACTGCCATACCGTAAAAAGTATTCTGTAGTTTTGCGATTGGTTTGGTAATCCCTCTACCTAGATTTCCAGAGCAGTACCTTTCGTTCCTTTTCAGACTCTTTGATAGAAAAGGTCCATCTGAGCACTTGTCACTTCAGGCTCATTAAAAATCGAAGGTGACTAGAGTCATCTTTTGTTTTTTCTCGACTCTTAAAAATTGAAAAAACAAGTTGTGTCAAAGCGTCTAAAATTCATTTAATTCGGAAACATACTTCCCCTTTATTTTTAGTTGATCAAGTAATCTGCAATCGTGGAAGAAAGTCAATTGAAACCCCATCGTTCATGGAGGCTTACGAGTCAACCGTCTTTGTCTCCGGAATCGAAGCTAGTACGGACAAAGCGAACTCATTTAACCGGTTCCAAATCTCCTGTTAAAGTTAGAACAAGTGTTCCAACAACATCAGAGACTCCGGTTACTCCAAACATTTCTGGAATCCCTGCCTCTACAGAAGAAGTTCAGCAGCCACAGAAGGACAGTAATACTAATCCTAGTCTGAGGGTAAACACTTGTGTTACCGAACTAGTTCCATTCACAACCGGTTCGGAGAGTCTTGCTCCTCAAACATTTGTCGCTGCCATTTCCATACCTTCTTCAGCACCAGAAATATTCTACGGACCTGACGGTCTACCCCTTCCACCTGGTCTGATTGCCATAGAAGAGATTGTGGAAGATCCTCCAAATAATACTCCATCGCAATTTGGAGTCGGGATCACTTTGTATCCTTCTTCATCAGAAGTTAGTCTACCGCCAGCGGAAGCTCCTGTAGAATCGCTAGGTAATCTTTTCGATAGACTAGAAATGTCTGAATAACCATCAACATCTAGGACTGTGTCGTCTGACACAGCGATGGCAGAACCCCCTACTATCACTCCAACAATGTTCGTCGGTATACCATCTGTCCCAACTAGCTCTCAATCGCTAGAAGGAGCCCACTCAGGGGCCATTTCGACAGTATGGTCTGTTCCTGTTTGTTCATCTGGAATAATATCCGGGAACTCTTATGTTGAATCTCAACAAATTGATCCATTTGGAGGTCAATTTGGGCAGTCCGGCCCTCAAGGGCAAACCATTCCCTTGAGTTCTGGATTACCATCGTATGGGGGGCAGTATGCCCTTTCATTATCCCCTCCGGGAGGACAACCATACGGGAGTTCACAACAAAATTCGGGTTATGTTGGGATTACTTCTAGCGGTTGGGTACCAATACTACCTCAACAACCAAGAGTTGTATACTCGATGCAACAATGCTTACCTATGTCAAATATACCAACTACACCAGCTATTGTGACAGTGTCGCAAGTTCAAGCGCTGCCTGTTGTATGCCAACCTTAGGTTTCTTAGGTTGTGATGCAACAGCCCCTTGACCCTGCGACTCAACCACAATCACCGACTAGTGGAATGACACAGGTTCAGACGGGTACAATTACCCCTCATCTTGGTTAAACTGTTAGTATCGGGCAACAACACATGGCTTCACAACCATGGCTAGTACAATACCAACAACTGCAATTCCAACAAGTATACCAAGGTTCTGAGCAACAAATCTTTGCAAATAGTGGACAGCCGTATATTCAAAATGGTCAAAATCAACCATTTTACAATGGTCATGCCCACCAACCTTACCAAAGTTACCAGCATCAAATGCATTATGCCAGTATGCAAAGACCAACTGCTCAGGCAATCCCATCTTATCATGGGTATGCTTCACCTAACCTGAATCAACAGTTACCCTTTGTGGCAACTTTAGATTACCTGATTTAAATCGGTTAACAAACGATCCAATCGCTTACGCCCCTTGGTGGCCAGCGATTCCGCATAAACTTCCATCAGATATTCCTAAATTTAATGGAAATCCGGGTGAAGATCCGTCGAATCATGTGATGACCTTTCATCTGTGGTGTTCATCAAACACCCTAAATGATGATTCGATAAGGCTTCGTCTTTTTCAGAGAACGTTAACTGGTCCGGCGGCAAAATGGTACATCGAATTGCCTAGAGCTTCATTCGACAACTTTAGTACCTTAGCCACAACCTTTTTAACCCATTTTCAATTACCAATAAGGTACGAAACGGGAACGAAACTCCTTACCAACTTCAAACAGACGACGGCCACTCACATATCTGATCATAAACATGAGTGGCGGCATCGTCGTAGAATGGTAAAAACGTATGTTCCCGATCAGCTCTTAGCTGAATGGTTTATCAAGTCATTACTACCTTCCATCACGGAAGATGTGGCAAAGGGGGGGTTGTAACAGAAGAGCAAGTTATCACTCGTGCGCAATATTTGGACTTGATTTACACTCAGTCCGGCACGCTCTACGATAAAATACCTGACGCCCCTAGACCGGAATTCTCAGTTCCTCCTCCTCCTAAATCAAACAATGACTCTCATGCCGGCGATGGCATGATTGGCGCAACAGACACGAAATCGACAAAGGCTACATCCAAAAAGGCCCGTAAGATTTCAGGTCAAAATGCAAAAGATGAACTTCTTGCCTCGGAAGTAAATGTCGTATCGACAGATAAAGGCAAAGAAACCAATCAACCAGGGGGCAAGAAGAAAGGAAAAGGGAAGAAGAAGAAACAGGAAGAATCATCACCTGAGAAATCTTCTGCAAACCCTCCTGGAAATAGGAAACTAAAATTTCCATGCATGATATGCGATGAGGATCATCGGACCGCAGATTGTCCACACAGAGCTGAGCTTAAAAAATTCTTCAAGAATTCAAAAACCTCCGCAGTGTTAACTGATCCGTTTCCAAATCCAGGAACAAATCTGGTTGAAAGTGGAAATGCTTCCTCGTCTCAAGTGCTAATGTTGTCGGATTCAAAATAGCAAAATGATGCTTTGATATCGACGAGGAACAAAGATTATGGAAATCCACAGCTGTCGAACAACAAGGATAAATATCAACCTAGTAGTTCGACAACAACTTCAACAGAAGTTGCACCACCCATCATTCCTGAACTGACAATAAAACTGCCAAAGGGAGTAGTACACAAATCGACATTTAATCCTCGTGCTAGAGCAGCACAACATTATAATATAGTGGAAGATTTGGCCCAATCGCCATCCGCTATGTTGACTCTTGAAGTACTACAAAATTGCCCACCCCAAAAGCAGGCTTTATTATCAGCCATTGGTGGGATAGACCCAAAGGATTCCAATCTTGTATCCTTCGATCATAAAGGATACGATCCTCAATTACCAGCTCAATTAGCTTTCCTTGTTCAAGTGAAAGCCCTCAACAAAACTGTTCATCGAACAATTATTGATGAGGGGGCATCTACATGTATTATGTCGATGAGTTGCTGGAAAAATTTAGGATCTCCAACCTTGTCGCGATCTTCGACGACATTAAAAGCATTTAACGGACGAACATATACCCCATATGGTATTCTAAGTAACTTGAAGGTTGAACTAGGAGGAAAAACAGTAGAAATAGATGTCGAAGTAATCGACGGAAATCTTGATTACAACATCCTACTGGAAGACCATGGATATATGCCATGGTTGCTGTTGTGTCGACCTATTTTAGGAAGATTGCATTTCCCTTTCAAGGAGGGATTACAATCATCAATCAACAAAACTTCCTCCCCAATGGTTCTCAAGTTACGGGAAGCATTCCTATGATCCATGGAAGCCCCCATTCGCTTTAAAATATCGGAGTAGGCCTACTAAAAGATCTTATATTAATGGGAACTTTCGCCCTTCCACCTCCAATTAATTTGGTAGAAGTAGCGTTGGTAGGAACCTACAACATGATATCTTCTAAAAAGATCTCAGAAAACGATATCGACATGGATCATGCAATGGTTTTTCCTCCAAGCCCAATAGAAATATTGTAGCAATCAATTTTCTTGACCTGGGGGGAAAATCCAAATCAACACTCATCGAGTGTTTGGATAGATAGGTCTAAGGAATATGGCACCTCTTCAGATCCTTGGTCGCATGTACATTCTACAGACGAAGGAATCATTCAATCAATGATGATAGGAGAGGCACCATGGGAAGATTACCACCATTGCTCCCATCTTCCGAATTATAAGGAAGATAATTCCAGTGACCTTAATCATCCTTCAGTTTTTGATTTTCTATCAAATACTGTAAATACAGTGGATTCCGAGGATGGTTCTTATCTCGTGTCGACCTCGTTAAAAAATGAAACAAGGAGTCATGAGGATAGTTCTTTTACTGTGTCAACCTCATTAAAAAATGAAACAAATCCCCTTTCCAAATCTCAAAGGTAAACCTTCATTCCAACCATCGAGTTGAATGCAATGAAGCTTGGGGGGCATGCACCTCGATTTGCGTTATTATGCTGGGGGCATGCAAACTTATCACGAGCAGTGTTACTGCAGGGTTCAAGCTCGTTAAAAAATAAACCCGCATCGAGCAGTTTTAGCGCATAGTTCAAGCTCGTTAAAAAATAAACATAAGCCATGAGCAAATGTTTCTCCCCGCGTTTAAGCTCATTAAAAAATGAACTATTTCCCGATAAACGACCATCGTGAATGTAGTACTTCAGCATTTAAAGCCTTGGTCTTGTTTTCATCATCACCTCCACTCTGTATTGGCCGATCATTCACCTCCATTTGATTGTTTACCCCTTTTTGAGGAACAGCTACGAAGAGTGATCCCACTAGCCATCCTTGTAACACTGCCGTGATTGGAAAATTCCAAACCTTACCTGGAATCAGTTGCTACCCATTTTATCACTAGTTCCTCAAAAGACGAGTCTCCTTTAAGCTCTTTTCAATTGACTCGTAAAATATGAAAAGATTGCTGAGCCATTGGCCTCTCCAGCTCATTAAAGGGACCGGAAGTGCTATCCCTCCTCTAAATTTTAATCTTTTTGGACCTGAGGGATTATTACACAAAAAGATCGAGCGCTTGTTTTGTTCGGCTCATTAAAAGTATCGAAAATGCATCCCTTCTGTATTGTTTTATACTTTTTCGGACTTAAGGGATTAGATGACGAAAAATGAATTTTGTAGTTTCCTTTATGTTCCTTTTCAGACTCTCTAAAATTGAAAAGGACCGAGTTATCTTTGTCGTTAAACTCATTAAAATTTTAATAGCGACAAACTTGTCTATAGACGAGAACGAGTTTCACTATCGCTAGGCTTGTTAAAACATAGCGATGGGTTTACCCGAAGGGCAAATTATAGAACAAGCATATGTTATCCTCCTCAAGCTTGATAAAAATAAAGAGGTACTGGTCAGCAATGACTGGGGAAAAATTGGGAAGAAAACTTGAAGAAACTTTGTTGGTAGCAAGTCGCTCTTGAACATGACACTTCCACTCCGCATCCGAGTCGGGTTGGGTTGTTTCATTCACGGGTCACATCACCATGGTCCCATTATACCATCCACATTTGGGGTTAATGCTACCAATCCATCATGTCAGTGTTGCCGATATGTTCGAGAGAAGTCATTCAGAGAATTCACCTGTGTCTCACCCACTACAATACATTTATACTCCATTCTTTCATGACCGCCACCCTAAACCTTATATCCCCAGATCATTTTCACCTCCATTAAAATCATTTGCTCCATTCCGTGTCATTGATGTGGGATTCATCAAGGCCCTCCTATGACGGACCACTTCTTGTCGACATCAGCTCATTATCCAAGAAGTTGATCTAGGAACACCCCATTTAGTACTTTGAAGCTTGCATGCCTCAATGGCAAGTTTCTCACTTCCGGCGACAGGTTTACATCAATGACCTTCAACCGAAAGATTTTGCGTGGTGTTCGACGCCAAGTCCTTTATTCACACCACGTGAATTATACTGCAGTACCTTGAGGGTCATTATCATTATCGGTGATTCCTCTCGCGCCTGTTAACAGCTTACATCATTGGCTGGTAATCAGGCGATGTCTTTCCATGTTTGACTCCAAAACATCTCTCACATGGATAGACTTGTACTTCGAGTGAAGATCAAACGAGATTGAAGACCCCGAATCTAGTTTCATCCATCCAGGCTGCGATATATATTCAGGAAAATAAATACATCAAATGTACATCATTGCTGCACAGATAATCATCCAATCAAAGGGATGATGGCTCTATCAGAATCATCAGTCTACACTCAGACGATTGTTTGTCCTATGTACATCAAAATGAATTTATAAAGTTGAGCATGGGAATGCCCGCCTCAGCTAGATCATGAAAATATTATGAAGATAATATATTGTATTGTATCTTATTACAGGTCTCCTCCCAGCTTGAAAGAACTTCGAATCCTCATAATAAAGCATTTCACCCGACATCAAAAGATTAACGACCTCATGCTTTAGGGGGCAACTGTTATAGACATTTTTGGGCACTACAACCCCAAGCATGAAATGTCCATAAACCAAGGGCTCCTAAGTCCCTAAAAGTGTTGTTCTAACCCCTAAAGGAACAAGGTCAACAGATTACAGCTTCTCTCAGAAGTTCTCCATGAAAAACTGCTCAGAATTGGTCAAAACAGGATCATTTCAGCTACTCCACTGGCCAAGTGCGTTGCATCTCACCTAAGTACATTGTGTGGGTGCATTGCATTTCAAAAAGCCCTTCTATGGGGTGTGATGGGCGAGAAATGACAAATGGCAGTGTCATTCCGCGAGGTGGAGAGGCAATGGAAGCTTCCAGAAACTTCTCCTGTGACACTTGCCTCTCTGAATTCGACCAAGGATGAGTAAGAGATCATCAATCTCCAAGTGGAAGCAAGAACTATCAGAGGGAAGACACTAATCAAATCATAAGCTGACTCATCTCCATTACAGATATCTATATATGGATCCCTCATCCCAGAGATCCAGAGGCTGGAATTTTGCATATTGTAAGGAATTGCTGTTGGTTTCTTGAGACAAACATCAGATTGTTGGGTGATCTAAGTTTTGTATGAGGTGAAGAGGGGCTTCCTTGCTGAGAGGTTGATGCTAGGTCAGAACAACTGGTTGTAACTCCTCTTGGCTCTTTCTTGTTTATCAATAAAATCTATTCAAGTTTTCCTCCATATTCTTGTGTCATTGATATTTGTTGCATTTGTATGGTCAATTTACATATGATCCTAGATTGTTTATGATTATAGATCCATGTCCTTGTATAGTGCTATGCTACTGTGATCTTACAGGTACTTTGTGAAGCTGGGCATGCAAGGGAACAAGTAGCGAAAGACTATCAAGGAAGAGAGGAATCAAATCAGGAGATTAGCGCAAGACAGAGGTTGGTCTTTATGTTCCTCTCTATCTATAATTCATAAACGAAAAACGAAAGTAGATTTACTCTATTTGTTTCTAAGGCAGCTGTCACACCTTAGTGGGATAGAGCAGTTCTGAGTAGACACTTTTCCCTGTAACACTAAGCATAGACTAGAGAAACCCAATTCATCTTAAGTCGAGATGGTTGTCACCGTCCAGTAAATGGGTGACTCGAAAAAACTAAAATGTCCAACTCGTAGTGAATATAAAAGCAATAGTAAATATTTTTTATTGCTGGAAACATATCCTTGACTCTTTTTTTTACGCAGGAAAAAAAAGGGTTATATGCTACAGTAGCATAAGTCACTATAGTGACATAGCTGGTAGAAGTACCTAAATGCAAGTTGTGAACAATGGAATATGGACCCAAAGTAATTAAGAAGTGTTTTCTTTTCTAAACTTATTCCAGAAATTGACGTAGAGTTGGCACAAAAAAATAAAAATAGACTGGAGTAAATGTAACTTCACGAATGAGCATACTTTTTTTAAAAACATTACATTCCAACATCTCATATAGTGTATTCAACCCTTTAATATAAGTTTTGAGTCATCTAAATAATTACAATGAAAATTGCAGACCAACAAAAACATGGTTGCGCAGTGAATTCAATGTATTACAAAAAAAGAGAACATAAGTCATGTCATGTCCAAAATCTTGTACGTAAAATCTAACATAGTTTAAATAGAATGTACCAATAAGAAACCCTTAATTCTAGCAATTGCCAAACTCATAAGACTCGAAATTTAGTTGAGGAACCACTATTGAGCCAAAATTCTAGCTAGGAAGGGCTACGCTATTAACCTGGAAAAAAGAGAGAACAATCAATTGGTAACCGAAGAGTCTGTGTCCATCTTAATCCAAGATGGTTGTCACCATCTAGTAAATGGGTGACTCAAAAAACTAAAGTGTCCAACTCGTAGTGAATATAAAAGAAACAACAAATATTTTGCGTTGTTGGAAACATATCTTTGACTCTTTTTTTACGTAGGAAAAAAGAAGGGTTAGATGCTACAGTAGCATAAGTCGCACCAGTAGAAGTACCTAAATTCAAGTTGTGAACAATGAAATATGGAGCCGAAATAATTAAGACATATTTTATTTTCTAAACTTATTCCAGAAATTGACATAGAGCTGTCACAAACAAGTAAAAATAGACTGGAGTAAATGTAACTTCACAAGCGAGCATATTTTTTTTTTAGTTACATTCCAACATCTCATATAGTGTATTCAACCCTTTAAAATAAGCTACGAGTCATCTAAATCATTACAATAAAAATTACAGACTAATAAAAGCATGGTCGTGTGATGAATTCAATGTATTATGGAAAAAAAGAAGTAACATAAGTCATTTCGCATCCACAATCCTATACGTAAAATCTAACAAGTTTAATCAGAAGGTACCAATCAGAAACCCTTAATTCTAGCAATTGTCGAACTCATAGGACCCTAAATTTAGTTGAGGCACCACTTTTGAGCTGAAATTCTAGCCATAAAGGGCTGCGTTGCTAACTTGGAAAAAGGAGGGAAAGTCAATTGGTAACCCGAGAGTCTGTGTCCATACATCGTGAACATGGGTCTAACCTTTCAACAACATATAATAATATATCAGTAAAAGAATTGAAACCAAAATGTAGATAAACTAGAATAGAAGAAAAAGTTGAATGAATTACTCATAAACATCCCTGGGTGATAAAGAAGAAACCCCATCAAAATTTGGTCACCAGACCACACCAACAACGATTAAACTGAAAATAATGATTAATTTCGTCAAGCTTAATTTAACATTAAACTGAAAATAATGATTATTTGGAACTGTGAATGCCGGAGAGGTAACGTAACCCTTAATTCTAGCAAGTGTTGAACTCATAGAACTCGAAATTTGTCGAGGCAACACTGTTGAGTAGAATTTCTAGCTAGGAAGGGTTGGGTTGCTAACCTGGAAAACAGAGGAAACAATCAATTCGTAACCGAAAAATTTGTGTCCATACACCATGAGCATGGGTTTGACCTATAAACAGGAGATAAGAACATATAAGTAAAAGAGTTGAGATCCTAATGTAGATAAACCACAATAGAAGAAAATCATCATTAACATACTGACAAACATACCCAGGTCACAAAGAAGAAACCCCATCAAAATTTTGTCACCAAAGCACACAAGATGATAACCTTACAAGCCATGAATTCATTAAATAAGATGAAGGGCATCAAGCATGGGTTTTGTACTCAGTTGGAACTGAGGGAAGCCTAGGATAACCGACCTTAACTAAGGATTTGCCACTAACACAACCAACAAACTCAATTAGGAGTATAGTGAGAAAAGGAGGACACCTATGCGAGACACACAACCCCAGCTAACCGATGAAGTTTCAGAGCTCTTTTTTACCGAAGCAACAAAGACCAAATGACCCCTCTATGGCCCCAGAAGAGGGTTTTCAATTATCTAAACGACCCTCTTTGCTTCTACACCATTGATGCTAGGGTTGCAACCCAAATCCTTGATTAGATTGGAAATTTGGAGATCGGTAGTGACAGGTGGAGGGTTGAGAAGGATTTTACAGATTTCGATGCCAACCTCGATTAACCAACGATTGCCAAGTTTGATATCCGTAGCGACATGTATTGAAAGGAATGGATTGAATCTTCGTTGATCTTCACTGTAACTTAATTGATATGGGATGGAAAATCATAATACATTCACAATAATAGAAATTATTACTTTAGGACTAATTTAGTAAAAATGATAAATGATAAATTGTCGAAATAAACTATAATATAAGTCTTATCCATATGAATATCATTAAATCACTTTAGAATCTTCATGATCAACTTTCACTTTATGTATTGGATGTTTATGATACTTACAATTCAATCTTACATGTTCAAACCAAGTAAAACATTCTTAAAGCTCAAGAAAATGCCACATCAAATGTTGGACACCTAATCCTAAATGGGTTAGTGTGGAAGCTGAATAGACAAAGTAGTCCAAGAGACCTTGGGATGTGAAACCAAATGGTCACAATATGTACTATAAATGTATAACAATTGTTAATTAAAAAAAGGTACTCTCATGATTTATCATTCAGATTATTCTTGCTCCCATGTGTGTTTAACATGGTATCAGAGCAGGTGATTGCTGGTCCTACTCCAATTTGAGCCACTTGTTCTGTGGTCTCTATATATATGTCAGCTCTGCCTTTCTCCTAATCAAAATTGAGCAGAATTGCCACCTTGTAAAGCGTTTTACTGTGTGCAGACCTGCCAGTTCTGCCCATTACCTGTAACGCTCCATTAATTCATTGTCTGCCAGAAATCTGCTGCCTCTCCTACCTGACCTCTAGCACTGTATACGCTGCACCTAACTCTGGCTATTTTAAGACTCTCTGTCTGACATTACCTGCGTTCTGTCTGTCGTACCTGCACCTGCGCTCTCATTCTCTACAATTACCTGCGCTCTGCTCCATACGTTTGCTGTAATTATGACTATTGGTTTGCTGTAATTATGTTGCGTTTGCTGTAATTATGAATGGTCCATGAAAAGCGTATGCGTTGGCTCCCATACGCTGCTACGTTACACCATTGACTGCTACGTTACTCTGCGTTTGGTTCCCATATGCTGCTATGTCCACCTCGACCCTACTGCAACAGACTTCCATGTGTTGTGTGTCTACTTGACTGTTCAAAACTGCGCAAGAGGTCTTGCATTCAAACCATCGGCCTTTTAACCAGCGCTTCCACCTCTTCAGAGTTCTTTGCCGATATATTCAACAAATGAATTTATCAATCGAGAAACATCCAAAGTATTCAATCTACGGTGCAAGGTTGAATCTGAGTGTATACTGGGCTTCTTTTGGACGGACTGCCCAACATGTGATATAGTACTTGCAAAGACGAGTGGACTTGATCTATATTCATTGCAAGTTCAGTTAAATAGTCACAAGTTTGTGGAGACAAGACGATTCAATGTCAACTATTTTCTACAGGAGGCATTATTTGTTTGCCAAAATTTAAGGCTGCATGAATGGTCAATTTCATCACAAGGCATCTGAGTGATTCCGAAGTCTGTAACCCTAGACGCGTCGAGGGGCATTGCGCTGTTGTGAGAGGGTTTGAAAGGAGAGCGCGAAACGTTGAGCCGTCGATGTGAGAGGGTAAGTATTATAGGAGAAAGCTATATACGTTGAGCCGCTCCGCTGAAATATAGAAAACAGCGGCCATTACCAAAAATCAAAGGACCACCTTATATAAAAGGCACCTCTAGATATCAAGTTCGAGGGAGCCATCCTCTAGCCCGGTGTGTCTGTATCAAATTATCGTTGTACCAAAGTCAGAGGCCGCCACTTCCATATGCCCGCTTGACCTAACCCGAGTTTACAGCGACAGAGAGCAGAGGTATACCCTTAGTTTCCCATTGACAAAGATATAGACCATCGACGGAGGCACAGAGAAAATAGCAGCAAATTGATACAGCGTATAGCCATTCAATTGTTTGTGCCTGGGGTGAGAATCACGATGATGTCGCTGCTCCTCTTAAAAAAAAAATTGTTGGCAGATAAATTAAAGGCCCGAGAGCTTTTAAGGCCCGATTTTCGTGACCACTGCCCATCGCCTCGCCTTGCTGCTAGTCAAGGGTTTCGAACCCGGTATCACATGCGCAGTTTGCAGCTGTGATGTGGGAATACTCTCAGCGTATTCAACAGCGACCGCTGCAAATCCTGACGGTGATTCTTAAATTTTCATTTATCAGGTAAATGGGTTCATATGTTTTAGACTCCTGCTTGTGTATTTAATTTTGAAGCATTCCTCATACTGTGGCAACGACATTAGCATGGTAGCACATCACAACAGTTGAACAGTGCATGAATAACTTCAGGCGGTAAGCTTAAATTATAAACTTGGGAAACTGATTGAAGCTTGAAAGCTCCCGGTGTTTAAAGGTTTCCCAGTTTTGAATGTTGCCCCTATTCATATATACAACCAGCGCTGCCCCTATTCGTATATTCAACCAGCGCTGCAATTGCATTGACCTGGACAGCGTATCTGTAAAGAAGGTCTATGTAGCCACATCATCAATGGCAACAAGCTTGAAAGCTATGAAAACGGAACAGTGGGTGCGTCCTTCCCAATTATACATATATATATTAGTTGGTTTATTTTTAGTGTGTGGTGAAACATTGAGTTATTCATGGTATATGAATTGAATTTTTAATTGGTTCCCTAGTTTACCCACAAGCAAAGCCGAATTATAAAGTGTTTGTGTGTGGTACTTGGAGGAGCTCAAACATAGTTATCGACTTACTTAATATATTGATGTTGGTTGATCTGTTGGTATTCTAGGTCAATTTCTACCATACCAGAATGAGTTTGTCACAATTTGGATGCCATTTAGAGGTTGTTTGTGTGGCTATATATTCTTCTCACTAGCTGATACTGAAGTGTTGATATACGTTGAAGAGTGAATGAGTATTTGAAGGATCCAAGCAAGTTTGCAGTTGTTGTTGCTCTAGTGTAGCATTGTATTTAAAACTCATTATAGTGCATTGATTCCTTGATTCCACTGTTGCATAAAGAATTTGGTGGGCTGATTGTAATATTTTATGTTGCACACTGATCATTTGCTGACATTTATAAAGGATATTACAGTGACATTGAACTGTGAGTGATTGTTGCTTCTTCTTCACTGGTTGATAGTTGTGATCAGTTTCTTTAACGTATAAGATAATGAAGAAAATGACCAGACTTGATAATGCATTAGAGTTGTTAAATACTCTGATACATTCCACTATTGATGAGATGGTTAAGATCAACAAAACCTCTCTATTCAATATTAAAATATGTCTACAAAATGCACAAGATAATATTGAGTTTTTGCAGCTTGAGACAAAGCTACAGCAGGAATAATTACAGCAGTGGAGTCATCATTCTGACCCTGTTTCTGTTCAGAAGATTGCAACAGACTCCCATAAATAACAAGACAATATTGTTAAAGTTCATTCAGATCCAGTCCCCAATTAAGCAGCAATTGTACATGCAGATCCAGAAACTCAGTCTGCACTTCCCAAGCCCATCATCAGACCTTGGGAACAGCTTGTCCACAACAAGCACAGAACTGGTCTTGGATATGACAAGGACTTGTCCTTTCATATTCCAGATTACTCAAAGCCCATTCAGTTTCAGAGTGTTGGATTCATTCATGATAGTTCACCGCCAGCTGTTCCAGATTCTGCTCCTCTTCCACAGCAACAACAACAACAACAGATCGTAAAATGCCAACACTGTGACCGAGTTGGCCATCTGAAAGATCACTGTTTTGATCTTCATCCATGTGAGCACTGTCATAAAACTAGCCATTCTTCACACAGATGCTTCAGAAACAAACGTCCTGCAAGAACAAAGATTCATCTTGGATGGATCGCTTCTTGGCAATGGGCATCAACAGCCAAGAAGATATTCCAAACACATGTCAGAACTTGTTCCAGAGTATTGAATAGTCTTGTAGTTGAGTTTTCTCCATCATCGCACCTTGTATCTGACAGGGGGGGAAATGATGGTCATTTACAAGCTTCAAAGTCACATCAAGCGAGCTTGTGCCACACCAGTTTCAGAGTTGTAGCCAGAGACAAAGATGCCCGTGAACATGCCTTTAGTCGGTAATCTGGGACACTTCCTCTAGCAGAAGACTTCAGCTTCTTGCCAGTTTCGGAAGAATTCCAGGAGAAAAATTGAGAACACTTCCTCTAGTAGAAGACTCCAACTTCTTGCCAGTTTTGGAAGAGTTCCAGGAAGTGCATTAAGGATTCCAGAGTTGTTGGTCATCCTTAAACCATCACAAGTTGAGACTTACCTTTTCAAGTTGAAGTTCTCCCTTTTATGCGGGGTGAGACCTCCCTTTCATGGTTGAAGGTTTCCCTCTTCAAAACAATAGGAGCACTTCCTCTAGCAGAAGACTTCAGTTTCTTGCCAGTTTTGGAAGAGTTCCGGGAACTGCACTAAGCGTTCCAGTGTTGGTGGTCATCCTTAAACCGCCGCCCTTTATACCAACATTTCAGAGAGCACATTCAGCCTAGTGCTGCCATGCATTTTTGCACATTTTGTAATACAGCTCTCTTCTTGGACTCATACATAACCCTTCGGATTAAGGGGGGGAATGTTGGACACCTAATCCTAAATGGGTTAGTGTGGAAGCTGAATAGACAAAGTAGTCCAAGAGACCTTGGGATGTGAAACCCAATGGTCACAATATGTACTATAAATGTATATCAATTGTTAATAAAAAGAGGTACTCTCATGATTTATCATTCAGATTATTCTTGCTCCCATGTGTGTTTAACACATTAAATAAAGTATGGTTGTATAAAATTAATATATAAGAATCTTAATTAGTTCAATTTGCTTTTAAAAATTAATATCAATATTTTTAATTTTAAATATTATTTTTTATTATTATTTCTTTACAACAAACGTATTATAAGAAAATAAAAGTGCAATAATTGTTAAATGATCGATTGTCGAGAGGAAAACAGATTTATAACAGTTGAATATATACAAATTCACAAAGGGTTCAGGGTTGATATCATTGGAATTCATAAAAATTACTCACACCCTTCTCAGGGTGAGGAGATTGTGTTTTTCTTTGAAACCCTTGCTACGTGAATAAAACGGCCAATCGTAATTCAACATTAAAGTGAAAATAACGATTATATGGAACTGGAAGTGGAGAACAAAAAAATTAGGTGGCGTTGTATAGAGAATATTTTCCCCCCTGAGAATTCTGCAAAGTCAAGAGAGTTTGCAACACATTTTTGGGAAGGATTGTAAAGTTAGTGTAATCTACCAAACTTATTCCACAGATTCACATAGAGCTGACTGAAACAAATAAATAATATTTTCAGATAGAAAAATACGCTGGAGAGAAAATGTATTATAAGAAACCATCAATTGTCGAGAGGAAAATTGATTTAAAAGTGTCAAATACATATAAATTCACACAGGTTTTGAGGTTGAAACCCCTGAAATTCATAAAAATGACTCGCACCCTTATCGGCGTTAGCAGAACACCAGCCCAACCCAGGGACTCAAATGGTAACTACACAGTACCTTCCTCAGGTAGAGGCAACTCAAAATATAAACCCTAGCAGATGCAAAAAGTTACTTTAAGTTCTCATAAACCATTCACGAATCAAAAGGAAACTCATTCACCGAATTAACATATAGATATGCAAATGGCGAATCCGAAAACATTATACGCGTTATAGATGCAACAAAACTCAACTAAACAGTTATATATAAATATAAACTTTATAATTGTGCATTGTAAATCAACCACATCATAAAACTTTATTTTGGTAAGACACTTGGATTTACATAAAGTATCTCTAAATGATTGCAAAATTATTATAGATAGTGAAATTACAAACAAATTGAACGGTAAGGCTCCTTGCACCTTGTAAGTTACGAATTATCTCAGAGCAGTGATGAAAATAAAATAACAGATATGAAAACCCTTTCAGTCCGAACAGGGCTTGCCAAAAACTATATAGAGACTGTTCATAAACTAAAATGATTCCTTCCTAAACAATTGTCCAAACTTTATTGGGTTCATATTTAAATAACATGGTAGTAAGGCACATGGTAAGAGGAAAATAGAGATGAGGGTCAATTGTTGTCGCTCGTGCATTAAATCAAAGATGTCCTTCTAGATCAAATAAAATGGAGAATTAGGGTATAACCTGTATGTCAAACAAGCCGCTCAGAAACCTTGCTAGTAAGAGTAATGCTGCCATTACAAAAAATAGGGTAAATACAATCACTAAAATGGACATTTTACCTGTGAAAAAACTAGAATCTGGCATGGAGCGGAAGCCTGTCAATGGACAGAAACCTCAAACATTAACCCTGGAAAGGAAAGAACACCATTGGGGAAAAGCATCGCTCAAGTCAGAGCCTTACTTGTTTGAGGCAGAGGAGGAGCATTTTGCGAGGGAATTAAAGGAAACCCTTGACATGAAGACTGGCCACCTAAAAATCGCAAGCATGAGAACTTATTAGTGATTTGACTGTGTCGACAATAATCATTAATCAAACAAAAAGAGGTTCGCGAGTGAAATTACATTGGAACCATTATAAAACCCTTTCACTAGTGAGGTGCAATCGCATAGCAGTGCTTCCAAGTTTGGGCAGGGAGGAAATGACTAGAAACTGAGAGGGTCGGGTAGGGTGGTTACCTCAACCATCACAGATCCCTATCGACCATAATATTGTCACCACTATCGATCAACGGTGCAGAGGAAACACTGGAGAAGCTTCTAGGTAGAACTTGATGCGCAAGGAAAAAGACAATTGTACACCATAAGCCTCTATTTTTATGTGCCTAAGGGGATGAACCAACCCTCGGTGTAAACCTTTGGTAATGCTGCTATGTAAAATTATCAAACCAATAATTCAAATGTTGTTTTGAAACTATTATTTAAACCATTCTTGTTAATCCTATGTTCAATGGCAGTGTTTTATATAGTGTCCATTTAACTAATGTTAATTCCATGTTACTCATAAATTCATTAGTTATGCTTTGAAGGTAAATATTTTTTTTTTAATTTACTATTTTGGGGTACGAATGCATATTCTTAATATTAATTTACCTTTTTTTGTAATACAAACATGGTAATCTAAGAAAAACAAGCATCTAATTATAGTAATTTGGGTGATTTTTTAGATATGTGGTTCACAACCCTTACACAGGAAAGTTATAGGGTTTGTCTCGTTAACGAGTGTATAGTAAAAATTTGGACATATATTTCACATATGATATTAACCATTCTTATATAGGAGAGAATTTGTTTCATTTTTGAGTGTGAGAAGGAACTTCTTACACGAAAGTAAATTTACTCATTTTAAAAAACTAAAATTACATTGGAATATTTAAAAGGTATATTTTAAATGTATTATTAAGTGTAACTGATGTAAAAGTTAAATTAAAATAATTTATTAATTAAAATATTTTATTAATTAAAATATTTAAAATTATATTTTGAATTTGGATGGAAACGAATTCCAAAAAACTATAAGTCCATGTCAATTTTGCTTTTAAAAATTAGTATTTAATGATATTAATATTTTTAATTTTAAAGATTATTGTTTAGTTATTATTTCTTTTCTTATTTTTGGTTGTAAGCAGGTGATGTTTTTGGATAAATTTTGTTTTCTAATATTTTATATTGTGATGCTGAATAATAGAATATAACACGTATTATTTTTTTTATTGAATATGGCATTAATAATATAATATTGATTCTGATAATTATTGGGTATAATTATAGTTAGTAAGTCTAGTTGCATCACAACTCTAAGATAGTTTTAAGTTCATGTGAAGAACCTATGTATTGTGTGAGTCTTCTTATGCATGAGAGTATGAGCTTAGACGTCTCTAGATATGAAGTAATGGTAAGTATGTAATTTTTTATTTTTTATTTTTAATTTAAAAAATAAACATTTAAAGTTGGTTAAGGGATTAAGACACATTTTCGAAACATAATAATTGTCGAAGATATATATTACAATAAAATAAACAAAAATAATATCAAAGAGACTAATGTTTCTTGTTCCCTTACTATTTTATTGAGTTGATATTGTATAATTTTATTGCAAAAAATTTAAATATTTGAATGGATGTTTTGTAAGTGTTTTTAACTTCGTTTTTATAATTTGTGAAATATAAATTTATCACATTGTACAGTGTTTGTGGAATATATGAATAGTTTAGAGCTTAATTGTTATAAGAATTTAAAATTTTATCAATTTTCAATTTCAAGTTTTGCAAATTTTTAAATTTGAATTTTTTACTAGAATGTGTTTTTTTGAATTATGAAGTTTTAAGTTGCACTATTTAATTTATTTACTCTAATATTGAAGTCTATAGCAACCAAATAATGATGAAAATGGATTGTTTTACCGATTGATTTTGACATTAAAATAATGAATGAATGTTGTGGCTATTGTGATTGATACATTTTTTTGTTTTTCTTTGCAATAGACAAGGGAAGTTTTCTTTTGTTCCCAGCAAAAGTTGTTGCTTTTGGTATGGATCCTACTATTTGGAAATTTATCCCCTCTGAGATTATTGAGCTTGTGTTTCATTGGCTTCTTTTATTGGTGTTGATTAAAATTAAGTTGGTTTGTAGACAATGGTGTATTGTTTTGGAAAACCTGTTTTTCCTTGTGAGTTGCAATTGATGCAGTGAGAAAGAGTTAGGATTTATTTCTTTCCCTGCTCGTTTTTCCGATGATTGCTTCATAGCATCATACCTTAACAATAGAGGTCACTTGTCTACTATGGTTTTTCCTTTTCTTCTTTCTGCATTCAAAATAGAATGTACAATGGGATCATGATTTTTTTTCAGCATGCCTGGAAGTTATTTGCATACAAAAAGTTATTTCATTATCAACCCTTTTACGAAGACATATAGAAATGTTGGATTTCTTAGCTTAGGGAGTGAGGATTCTTCTATTTGTTGTAAAAATGTAGTCCATGAAAACATGAATGGTTGTTCTTGAAAGATGTTTCTAAAAACATGGATTCACATTTTCTCATTTGCAGTAGTCTTGATAATGCTTAAAACATGTTGGAGCTTCCATATAGTGGTGTAACACCACCAAAGGAGGATGTCTTCTTTAAAGAAAATTTTTATTGGGTATATCTAGATAGATATTATGAAGATTACCCTACTTATGGTTACACTATCTACTGGTTGGATTTAAATAAAAACAATTGGGGTTATTCATTTGTTCATATTGTTGATATACAGTGTATGTCATTAGGGTTATACAAAAACAACTTGTTTGTGTTGTTAATAATGGTTCGACCTCCGTTTGTCACTTGAAGAGATATAGAATTTTGAATTTGGTTGATTCTCAAAAGAGCGAAGTTTGGAATATTTTGAAAAAGATTCGAGGTACAAATGGTCATTTCTTGAAATTGTCTCCATGGATATAAATAGTAAATGTTCAGGTTATGTACCTTTTGCGTATAGTTGAAGAAAAAATCCTTATGCTGCATTGGTCCAAAGTGCAGTTAAAGGTGTATCATTTAGTGACTAGATTGTGTAAAACAACAATTGTTGATGGACTTTCCATGCTCGAAACATCATGCGTCTATCTACAAATGGTTGAAGATTTTGACGATGTGATTGAAAATGGAAAATTTTTTCCCTTATTCCAAATGTAGATTCTATTGTTGACATACCTCCACTACTTGTGGATGTATTGAATTAGCCTTTGAGGCTTGAACATGTTTGTTTTTTGGTATTGTTGAATACCCTAGGTATGTTTAATGTTTTTAAACATTTTTGTAAGATCATTATTATTCACAATTTGAAGTTATATTGTATCAGCTGAAAGCCTTGCAAGTTCTTGGTTTTGTGGATGTTGATATACATTTTGTTTCTGTGACCTCTTTGATTATCTGTAAGGGGATCATTGTTCCATGTGTTCAAACTTTATGGTGGGAAAGATAATTTTTCAAATAATTCTTGCATGTGTATATCCTTGAAATTTGAAGGCATATTTTTTAGTATTTGGTTTTTTGAAGGTTGAAGAGTAGGTATTAGTTTTCAAGTCAATTGCAAAACGAATTTTGAACTAACTTTAACTTTATAATAGAAATGTTGAGTGAACTAAGAAGTGAAGTTGGTGCGAAAAGGCCTCGCTTTGCTGCTACACAACAACGATCAAATGAAAACAAATAGTAGTGGCATCAACAAAATAAGGTAGTCATTAAAGAATAGAGAAGAGGTCTGTACCAACGAAAAAAATAGCTTTAGCAAATCACACAGAAGGAGGAGTGTAAATCGTAAGTATGAAAATCAGAGTGGTTTAGTGCAAGGAAGATTTTGTTTTGATGGTCATTTTCCTGGATGTTTATGATGTGAAAGAACTTATATTTTTTCAAACTTTACTAACTTTTGTCTTCTTTGGGAACATTGTGTTTGAAAAGAATCTTTATATGAACGACGATGGTATTTTGTGCAAAAAAAAATGAAAGCAATGCAATTTTGGTAATTTATGACAACAATAGGAATGAAAAATTCCCTGAAATGGTTGAAAAATTGGGAGACTGTGTTGGCCAACAAGGTCAAGGCTTTCCTAGTAGCAACTATATTGTTAATATAGTTATCCCTGTTGAATTTGTACATAATGTATTTTTTGTAACAACATAGGCAGTTCAAATCTTTTTCTTTTGCATTTTTTTTCTTCTTCATGTGAAGTTTTTACTGTTGTATTTTTTCACTGTATTGTTTTTTTAGAACAATGTCAAAATGATTAGTAACCTGCAAATAGATTCAAAAGCAGTGCAACCTTTATTTGTTCTTGAATGTGAGGGTCAATGACCAACTTTTCAAACTTCATGAAATGATGAAACGTATTGCATGACTAACCGTAAGTTTAGAATATTTCGTCTTTAGGTAGGAGAACATTTCATTGGCATGTTTATTTTCTTTGTTGTTGATTGTCTTCAAATTTTGTTGTTATTCCATATATTTTCTCAAATGTTGTATGTTTTTGAACATTGTGTTTACATAGGGACGCTTTATAGAAATGACAACATTAGGGGCCATGTAAATGGTGGAAGACATTCTATAATGGAAGATAGGGAATCTGATTCCATCGAACAAATTGTTGCATATGATTTTTTTGCTAATAGTAATATGCTTGCTAGAATGATTAATAATTTGGGACGGTTTGTTGGAAACGTTGGAACCACTATTTGTGGACGTATCTCTAGAGAGAATATTGTTGATGCCAAAGAATGTGAGAACACGTTTCCTCTTGGCACAACACAGGTGCTTAATGCAAATTCATTTTGAAAGGTTTTGTGCTTCCAAATATTAAATTTATATTCTTTTATGCATCTATTTTAATGTTTTTTGGTAGAATATTGCTCAAGTGAATAGTGGTTGAGAAAAAAAATTGCAATCAATGCAAGCAATATCAGTTCCCCAACTTTCACATGGAAGATGCAACAATGAAGAAAATGTAAAAAAAAATTGCTCTATGAACAAATTTAACTTGTTTTGTAGATATTTCATTCTTACAAATGTTATTTTCTTTCTTGCAAAAAAATTTGCTTAGGTGTAATGAATGTAGAAGAATGAATTGCCATTCTTTTATGGAAATAAATGATACAACCAATACTCCATTTCCACGAGTTTTTTCACATCATCGTCAAGCTAGAATGGTGTGTCATAGAGAAAATGAAAGTGATCCTTATCATATGTTGAACCAATAGATTGGCCAAATATTGGTACATCTCCCATTAATATAACACTGAAGGATTGCTAGATATGGAATTCTCCACTTTATTCCCTACATATGATGTTGACTAGTTGCATCCTCATCTTAGCAATGTTGAGATGCATGAATATGGTTTGCATCTATTGAAATTTTATGATCAAATATTTGGAAGCCATCCTCGGTTTCGATGTTTCTTTTTGAATATGATTATGAAACATTGTAGTCAGGGAAAAACTTCTTTCTTCTTGAAGAAAAATATTCATGAAAATGTGTCTGCAAATGTTCGAGAGTTGCGTCAACAATTTTTTGATCTACCAAATAATAAGTTGGCTGAGAAATTAATGCATTTTGGATCTTGTCTTAGGGGTACGAGGGCTTATTAGATAATGTATCATTTTGAATTGACTATCATGATCAACCAGTTGGGCTGCCATACTTTGGTTTTTACATTAAGTGTGACTAACACAAGGTGGCCCAATTTACATAGTGTTATGCCTTCAAACTGAGATTCTCATTGACAAAGTGAGCATTGAAAAAAGATTCAAAATTTTATTCAATACCCACATATAGTATCTATGTACATGCACCAAAGATTCAATATATTCTGTGACATAGTCATGCAGAGATATCTTGGTGCTAAAGACTTTTGGTATAGGTTTGTTGTCATTCCTTTTCGACGAATTTTTGATGATTTTAAGAAAAAGGTATGTTTTTATGGTTAGTTATTATATGTTAACTACATGTTTTGAATTTTTTTAGGTATGAGTGGCAGCATAGAGGTTCGGCTCACATCCACGTATTCTTGTGGTTGCCTGAAGCACCAGATATGGAAACATTGGATTGGTTTAAATTGACCATATTTAATAAATAAAGTGGTTAAACTGTGTTATGCAAGGGACCACTAGTAGTTAGGATCTTGGATGTAATTTAGCTATAAATAGTCTTACTTAGTAAGGGAAAGATCATCAAGTCTTATTGTAATTGATCTCTACTATGTTGGAGGTTGCCCCCTCAAAGAGGCAAGTGAACATTGAATCTGTTTCTAAATAATAAAATACTTTGCAATTTTTCTCATTTCATGTGATAATTCTTTGTTCTAGGCTATATTCTTCGTATTTGTGGTATTCTGGATCTCTCTCAAGTCAAGAGCATAACAAGTGGTATCAGAGCACTTTCTAGGGCTAGTTGTACCTCCAATTTGCACAGAATTTGTTTTAGGCTAGAGATGTGTTCTAGTGTCTTAAACCTTGTGATATGTTGTTGAGCACATAAAACTGTGGATTTGGGGAGGCATGCACGCAGGAACTACAAGAGGTGGTCACACTTTTTGGACTCCCTTGTAACCCCTGTGGGTACCCCTTCGAGTAGTAGCGCATTAGACAGAACTACGAATGGATCGCACTTCCATGTACCATTGGGTATAGCAGAAGCCCCCTAGGCTCACCTGAAACCTAACCCTAGATAATTTGTCAGTCGTCTTACTACTACAGCACACTGATAACATCACTCGAGGAGATTACTCGCACGTACAATAGGGTAGTCAAGTAGTACAACTAAGGGTATGTTCAATCCTCCTTAGTTAATTCCCTGAAAGATTGGGTTAAGTATAATTGTTAGACCCTTGCGTATATTGTGATCTATAGCACCTGACACTCCTTTGTGACCATAGTTCCCTCTTCTATCTGGAGATCGCCCTCTACCATATCTTCCAGATCAAATCCAACAGTTGGGGTTTTGTCACCATTGTACAACTCGGATTCAGCAGTTGGGGTTTTCACAGTGTAGATCAGATTGTTTGTGCAGTGAGGGTTTTGGACACCATAGTCCAGATCATATTGTTGCAACACATTCGCAGGCCCAAGACCTTGGGATTTATGTTACTAAATTTCAGGCCCAATTTTTGCAGGACATTGGGCAGTAGAAATCTTTCTGGATTTCGGACACTGCAGTATTGATTAACGTAGAGTAAAACTTATTTGGGAGTAAAAAAAATAAATTTAGCAAGAGACCATCCTGGGACACTTGCAAGAGACTTAGCCCATAATATTCAGGACAATGAACTGGTCTCAGTGGTACCATTTACTTGTAAGCCCCCAATTTTTAGATGGTCCCAAATTTCTTTCCCGTTGCGGCTTCAAGTGACCTATGTCACTAGACTCCCAAGCTTGCCCTCTTTCAAAGTAGACTACTCTTAAGTAAGCTCAAAAAATTGATCGGGATTGGTGTATGTTGGGTACCAGATCTCAATTTATGGTTGCGGAAAAGGCAGTTGAGAGGGTCAACAGCCTTGAAGACAAAATCAAGGCATTCGAGACCAAGATTACCCAACAACTCTCAACAATAGCAACCCTTATAAGACTGCCTCATACAAAGGAGCCTAGTGTTGATGCACAAATAGAATGAGAATCCAGCCATCACATTCACTTCCATGGAAATCACCACTCTTCCAACCACCGTACACCTAAGTTGGACATGTACAAATTTTATGGCTTTAACCCTGCAGTATGAGAGCACAAATGGAACAATATTTCTCCCTTAATGATATTCGTGAAGATGAAACTAAACTACATGTGGGATTCCTTTACTTGGACCAAGAGAGATGACAGTGGTGGAAGTAGTATCATAAATTTTATCCAAGGAGAGAAACTTGGAACATGTTCACAAAGGCCATATGTGATCCCTTTGACCAAGAATCTAATTTTTTGGGTCATCTCACAGAGCTCTAACAAACAGGTACAGTAAAGGACTACATTTTAGCCTTTGACAAATTGGCCATAAGAACTGACGGTCTAGGAGATGACTTCTACTTTGAATGTTTCATTAATGGCCAAAAAGAAGTCATCCAAGCCCATGTCCAGATGTACCACCCAGTTACTTGGTTGGACTTATGTCGCAAAGCCTTAGATGTGGAAATCGCCTTAAACGCCTATTCCAATCATCCAAATTTCGCCACCAAGTCGCATCCCACCCAAGCTCAAGGCCCCACCCAAACACTTACGGTTCAAAAGGTGTCACCAGCAGAAATGACCGAAAGATGAAAACAAGGACTATGCTACTACTGTGATGACAAGTACTCCCCTGGAAATAAATGAAAGGAACCAAAAATCTTTCAAATTGATGCTATTGATAACAACTCAAAAGATGAAGCTTCATCCCTTGAGGTGCACGAGGAATAAGAAGGGGAAACCCAAACCAACAATGATCTCACATCTACTCCAAATGAGCCAGTTATATCACTACATGCCTTGGCTAGCATTTCTTTGCCTCAGACTCTCAAAATACGAGGCTTTATTAAACATCAACCAGTAGTGGTATTGATTTATAGTGCCAGCACTCATAACTTTATCCATAATAGAGTCGCAAAAGTTGTTGATTTCTTTGTGTGGGTGGTATCTAATTTCCAATTCCTTATCACTGATGGGGGGAACATGAAATGTGAAGGTCATTGTGAAAACATTACGCTTCAGATGGGACTCTACCACCTAAAGACCCACATGTTTTCTATTGAAATGGGTGGTTGTGACATTATCCTGGGTGTTTAATGGCTCGCACATTGGGCCCTATCACAATGCATGTCCAGGAGTTATCTATGAGCTTTAAGCAGAATGACCACATTCGTACACTAAGGGGAATCTAGGCAGGTGCTCTTACTATCATCAGCTCGCATCAAATGGAGAAGATTTTAAAAAAGGGCCATCATGGAGTATTCGCCAATTTAATGTCATTCAGGCCATTGAATCCACTACTCCTCATATTCATCCTGAGATGTAACAGGTATTAGATTTCCACCAGCGGGTCTTTAACAAACCTAAAGAGCTTCCACCCTCTAGGGGTGAACATGATCATATAATCCCTTTGGTCTTGAGTGCCCAACTTCCTAATGTCTGCCCATATCGATATCATTTTTCCCAAAAGAATGAAATTAAAAATATCATCAAGGAACTCCTCGAAGTCAGTGTTATACATCCCAACATCAACCCTTATTGATCCAGGAGGATCCCCAAAAGGCTCAAATTTTAGCAGTCTCAGATGCTCATGAAACCAGTGCCAAGTCAGAGAGCTCGTCGCACTAATTCCGGTGGTATGTTCGGTTTTCAAAATGACCTCCGTATGAGGGATAAAACGCACTCTGAATTTTTGGTCAAACATGTAAAAAAGGGGGTAGATCAGGCCAAGTGGTAGTCTCAGAAGAGGGCACGTGGTAGTCTCAGAGCAGAGCATGTGGCAATCTCAGAGCAGGGCACGTGGCATGAGTCAAGTCAAACCAGGCGGAGGAGTTTTGGGTCGAACATGTGACCTCCGAACCAATACCACACAACTTTACCAATAGACCACAGGCTTATCTTTATATAGCATTGGTGCCATATAATATTTAAAGTTGATTTTTTTGTGGTATGGGGAGAAAGGGTTGGCAGAGCTCGCCATATCCGATGACCCCGCCAAACCCTCAAATTGTTTTATCGCACTACCAAACAAGTTATCAAAGCCTTCACACTCAACACGGAGCAACCATTATACAACGACCATACCAAAGTTATCATATGATATGCCATGGAGATCGATATATGTCAACGCTGATATATGGTTATGAACCATATGATTCACCGTTGAAACTATATGCCAAAGGTTGAAACATTATACCATCGAAGAACTATGGTTACAACCATTTGATAAATATGGCATGACATTTATCAATATAATCAGTCACATACTATGTTAACATATGTTGTTGTAACACAATACTATGTTTTTCCAAACCAATCTCGGGAGGCCCACGGGTTTGACCCCGGGACCTTCCCATGAAGTTATAAAAGAATTCACCAGTGTGCCCTTGGCATGGGAGTTGTAATGTGAAGATTTGATTACTGTTCTAACAGTGCCTGTAATATGCCTTTTGAGGTATAACTTGTCCATTATTGGGACTTTTTGGATCTATATGTTGCATTGGAGAGCTGAGGCCAAGGCCTATCTTCTGACAGTAACCATTAATGCCTATGAGTGCATTTTAGAATGGTGAATTTGATTTAAAGATACTTTATGAGCATTTTTAATACAACAGACACCCATTGGAAGGGGACCGGGAGATGTAGTTCAAGAGGGACGAACTTCGTCATCAAATTTGTTATGTTTGCTTCTTATTTCTGTTGTTCATGGTTGTTTTCAGATTTCAAGTTTTAAGTTTAAGACACTTAAAAATCCATTTTCCTTATTAATTCACTTAAAAAGAAACCCTAGTTAATATTTGAAGAAATTGAGAAAATAGTCAATTTTTTTGTTTTTAGATCATATTTTGGTATCAGAGCGAGGTTGATCATGTATAAGCAGGATATTTTCCAATTTGAATGTTGACTAGATCAAGGTTGTGACGTGGGGAAGGGAAACTTGAGAAGATAATTCTAGATATTGGAAGAAGGAATTCTCTCAAAAGTTGAAGGTGCAAGAGCCAAATGAAGGAGAAGGTCATGAAACAAAGGTCGTTGGTGAGGAGCAATTTCAACAAATGTTCCTTAATATGCAAAGGATGATTGTAGAACTTTATGAAGACAAGAAGACTAGAGATGCAACTTCATCTTCTAAAGGCACGAAAGAGAAAAAGGGAAAGGAAAAAGCTAATGGTAATGAACCTCCTTCTCCTCCATCTTCATTTTCTTCTTCTTTATTCTCTTATAATTCAAGTTCAAATTCAGCCTCACAAAAGAAGAAAAATAAATCTCCTTTATTGAAGCTTGATGTTAAGTTTGAATTGCCAATACATGATGGTGAAATGAATCCTGAAAAGTTAGGTAACTAGATAAAACAACTTGAGGTGTATTGTAGAATTCAAAATGTTGTTGATGAATCTGCAAAAATTCAGTTAGCTACACTTAGAAACCTTTGATCTCAAACTAAGTTTCAATAGTCTCGACATTATTTATGGATGGGGTTTTTGGAACAATTTTATTTAGTAATAAAATATAAGAAAGGTACCACCAATAAATTAGTTGATATGTTATCAAGACCTTCTTTGAATGCTTCAGTCATTCTGCAAAATAGTTCTTTAGCACATGAAAGTTATATAGAACAATATGTTGTAGATACTGATTTTAAGGATGTTTATGAATCACTAACTCATGGTTCTCAGGTGGAAGAAGTAAATTATTATGTTCATGACATGTTATTGTACCATCTTGGTAAGTTGTGCATACCACAGGGAGAAAGAGTACATGTGATTAGGGAAGCACATTCTTCTCGTGTTTCAAGGCATTTTGGTGTAGGTAAGACAGTGGCACAATTAAAAAGGTTTTTCTATTGGCCTCGAATGAATGAAAAAGTTACTAAATACACCAAAGGTTGTGTCATGTGTTCAACAAGAAAACCAAACAATAGAAATTTAGGTTTGTATATGCCACTTCCATTTCCTTCTCAGGCATGGGAAAGTTTATCTATGGATTTTGTAGGAGGACTTCCAATGTCTAAAAAAAGGCATGATTATTTGTATGTTTTGGTTGATAGATTTAGCAAAATGTGTATTCTTATTCCATGTAAGAAGCAAGTTATTGTTGAACAGACTGCACAGATGTTCTTTCAAAATGTATGGGTTCATTTTTGGTTGCCTACTTCTATAATTTTCGATTGGGACTCTCATTTTATGGGGGAGCTTTGGTCCACTTTGTGGGGACTCATGGACACTACGTTGAAAAAGAGCACAAATTTTCATCCACAAACCAATGGGAAAACAGAGGTGGTGAACAGAAAAATGGTACATCTTCTCAGATGTTATTGTAGCAAACATCCTAAGTTTTGGGATGAATCCTTACATTATGTCCATCATGCTTACAACCAGGCCTTACACTCTTCTACTGGTAGATCTCCTTTTGAAACATGTTTTGGGTACCTGCCAAAATCACCAATGGAATTTATGTTTGGTGAATAAGCTGAGGAGGATGGACATGGAGATGCCGACAAAGCAATCAAGTTCATTCAAAGAATTCAAAGTATACATGAAGTAGTGCAGGATAATTGGAGAAAAGTCAGGCCAAATACAAAATGTGTCATGACAAGCATTAGATCGATCATCGATTCTAGGTTGGTGATCAAGTACGGCTATACAACAACAAAGAAAGGATGAAAGGTGAAGGTAAGAAGTTGAAACCTATAAGGTATGGTCCTTTTAAAATTGTTGAAAATGGCACAATGCATTCAAGTTGAATTTTCCTCCATACATGCTTATATATTCAGTTGTTAATGTTGATAAATTGAAGTTGTATGAACCTCTAATGATCATGGATCAAGAGGAAAACACTCAAATTCCAACAATGGATGATATTGCACCTGAATGTATGACTGAGTTACAGGAAGATACCATCTTGGATAGGAAGGTCTGCACTTCCAGAAGAGGAGATGTAGAGTATCTTCGAGTGGGACTCAAAGGCATGAATCGAAGCAAAGAAAGGTGGATGGGGATCGGAAGGGTGAGGGAACAGTACCCTCACCTCATATATGCTTAGAACCAAAATTTTTGTGGCCCAAAAGCTTCCAGTGGAGAAGAATGATCCAGGAGGATTTTCAAAATGCTCAAAGTTCAACAGTGTCTGATTCTCATGAAACTAGTGCCAAGTCGAAGAGCTCATCACACTGATTCCGGTGGTATGTCCGGTTTTCAAAATGGCCTCCGTATGAGGGAGAAAATACACTCTAAAGCTCTGGTTAAATACACAAAAATGGGGCCAGAGAAGGCCAAGTGGTAGTCTCAACATAGGACACATGGCAGTCTCAGAGCAGGGCATGTGGCAGTGTCAGAGCAAGTCACATGGCAGGAGTCAATTCAAACTAGGTGAAGGAGTTTTGGGTTGAACCCGCGACCTCTGAACCAATACCACAAAACTTTACCAATAGACCACAAGCTTATCTTTATATAGCATGGGCACCATATGATAGTTAAAGTTTATTTATTGTGGTATGGGGGGAAAGGGTTGGCAGAGCCCGCCATATCCAGTGGCCTCGCCAAACCCTCATATTGTTTTATTGTGCTACAAAACAAGTTATCAAAGCCTTCACACTCGGCCCGGAGCAACCATTATACAATGACCATACCAAAGTTAACATATGATATGCCACGGGGATCGATATATGTCAACGTCAGTATATGGTTATGAACCATATGATTCACCATTGGAACCATATGCCATGAGTGGAAACATTATACCACCGATGGACTATGGTTACAACCATTTGATAAATATGGCACGAGGTTTATCAATACAATCAGTCACATACTATGTTAACATTTGTTGTTATAACACAATACTATGTTTTTCCAAACCAATCTCGGGAGGCCCGCAGGTTTGACCCCGGGACCTTCCCACGGAGTTATAAAAGAATTCTACAGTGTGTCCTTGGCATGGGAGTTGTAATTTGAAGCTTTGATTATTGTTTTGACAGTGCCTGCAATATGCCTTTTGAGGCATAACTTGGCCAGTATTGGGCCTTTTTGGGATTTGTAAGTTGCATTGGAGAGTTGAGGCTGAGGCCTATCTTCTCGCAGTAGCCATTGATGCCTATGAGCACATTCTAGAATGGTGAATTTGATGTAAAGAGACTTTATGAGTATTTTTAATACAATGGAAACCCATTGGAAGCGGACCCGAAGATGTAGTCCAGGAGGGATGAACTCTGTCATCAAATTTGTTGTGTTTGCTTCTTATTTTTGTTGTTCATGGTTGTTTTCAGATTTCAAGTTTTAAGTCTAAGGCACTTAAAAATCCATTTTCCTTATTAATTCACTTAAAAAGAAACCTTAGTTAATATTTGAATAAATTTAGCAAATAGTCAATTCTATTGTTTTTGGATCACTTATTCATCTCCAGTGGTCATGGTTCTAAAGAAAGATGGAGAATGGTGCATGTGTTCAAACTTTCGACACTCAACAAGATCACTATCAAGGATAAATTTCATATTCCTCATGTTGATGATCTGCTTAATGAACTGCATGGTGCTCAATTCTTTACAAAGCTAGACCTTTGCTCTGGCTATCACCAAATACACATGAAGGAAGTAGACATTCCCAAGACTACCTTCCGAACTCATGAAGGCCACTATGAATTCTTGGTCATGACATCTCTATAATGCTCCATCTACTTTTCAAAGCCTCATGAACCACCTGCCGAAACCATATCTCCGAAAATTTGTCCTCGTCTTCTTCGATGACATTCTCATCTATAACATAACCTGGGACAAACATCTTCAACATGTAGACCAGATATTGCAACTGCTCTAAGATCACAAATTATTTGTCAAATTATCCAATTGCTCTTTTGGCATGGAAGAAGTTGAGTATTTTGGATGCATTGTAGGTCGTGAAGGAGTGACGGTTGATCCGAAAAAGATTTAGGAAATGCAAGATTGGCCTCAACCAAAAACTTTGAAGAGTTTGAGGGGATTCTTGGGCCTCACTGGCTACTATCGCAAATTTGTTTGCAATTATGGTCCCATTCCTAGACTCCTCACTAATATTCTCAAGAAAAAATCATTTCTCTGGACTGATGTAGCTCAATAGGCCTTCTTGGCTCCCAGACATGCCATGTTCTCCACTCTTGTATTGGCCCTACCAAACTTCACTAAATCTTTTGTGATTGAATGTGATGTTTCTAGTACCAGTATTGGTGTTGTATTAATACAAGAACATAGGCAATTGTCTTTCACCAGCTAACAAATCAGTGGCAAACATATGGGTTAATCTACTTATGAGAAAGAAATGATGGTCATTTTACATGCAGTAGACACCTTGTGGCCATACTCGTTGGGACAACGTTTCCAAATCTGCATGAACCATCAAAGCCTAAAATATTTTCTAGAGCAGTGTTTATCATCACCATAGAAAAATAAATGGCTTGCCAAAATCCTAGGATATGATTATGAGATAATTTACAAGAAACGGTGTGACAATGTAGTGGGTGATGCTTTATCGCGCAAATTTGAGGATGAGAGCACCCTACTATCAATCTCTCTACCCATACTAGATTGGATTAAAGAGGCCTACAACGAATGGTTCTCCCACCCCTCCCTTTCCCAACATTAATAACTTAAGAGAAGATCCTAATTCACCAACAAACTACTCTTGGAAGGATGAGATTCTTAGCTACAAGGATCAAGCAGTTATATCACTGGCCTCCACCCTCAAAACCTGCATCTTGGATGAGCTGCATGTTCATTTTTGTGTAGCTTGGGAGGTACTCCAAGCCCTAGTGTTCGAGGGGTGGAGGTCAAAGAACCAAAATTAGGCTTGTGGGCTTGGAACCCAAGCATGGGGTTTTTCACCCATAAGGATTTGGGCCAAAACCATGATGAATTTGAGAATGAGAAAAATTGAGGTGATAGATCTTGGTTTGCTGATTCCAACACTTTGAAGATCACTAAAACTAGAGTTCTAGAACTTGAGATATGAATTTTTGAAGTTGAAAATTAATTATGGAAAATCAAGTCATGTAGGCTTGGTCCAAGAGACATGTCTCTTTAACAAATTCGTGGATCCCTTCTAAAGTGTATAAATAGAAGGTGTTGTGATTCATTTTTACTCATCAAAGTGCATTCATCTCTTGTGTAAACACATTTGAGGCAGCATAGAAGAGGAGGACAAGACATGGAGGAGAAAAAGGTTGGGTTTTGTCATGATTCTTCTTCCATTGCAGGTTTGAGTTACCTCAAGAGAAGCCACAGGGAAAAGACAAGTGCTGGAAGGTTATTTGTGATGATTTTTTTATGAGTTGTCTCTCCAAAAGAGGCAGCAACTCTAGTTGTGCCTTATATGAAGGTCACATGCCTAAAAACACATGTACAAGAAGCTTTAACGTTGTTGTAAGGATTACAGGGAAGCCACAGGTATACGAGGGTGTTTAAAGGACTGTCTGGGGATTGGTTTTAGCCCAGATCTCTAGCCTTGCATTGGGAGACCTCTATGAAAGGAAGCCACAATATGTGAGGATTGTTTAGGTGCATTTAATTGGGTTGTTGTAGCGTGCAAGGTGCCCTAACCAAGAACATTCAAGAACAACAGTCTACAGCAACACTTTATGATATGAAATATGAATGACTGATGTGTTTTTTGTAGGATTGAATGTTGGAGGATCGGTCTTCGTGTAGGACAATTCTAGGCTGGTATGTGTACAAGTTTTTGGTGTGGATTTTTCTTAGAATTGTAGGCAGCAGACCTTGGTATGATTGCAGAGAGGGAAAAAGTTGTAGCAGTTGTTGGAGGAGAAAAAACCACCTCAGACTTGTCCCAAGGTGGAAGGAAAGGGATCATCTTATAGTAAGAAGAAAACCATAGCTAGAGGCAAGGATCTAGGGTTGATGTGGACTGATATTAGCCCTAGCCATATTGTAGACTTAACAAGCAGTAACACATCAACTCATGAGATAGATGTCCTAGGTGAGTACATGATAGAGCCTTGATTTGTGCAATAGCTCCTCTATTTCAAAATCAAAGGCCAATTGATGAGAAGTCTATGGGCAACCATGTGTAAGGGTCTCTTAGGTGTGAGGATTCCCTAACTAGGTGCAAATGCTACATTATGGACCTGGTCTCTCATGGACTGTTGGAGGGAAGTGTGAGAGAAGACCAAGTTTGGACGTGATTGGGCACTTGTCCTCTGTTAGAGGACAACATGATAGTGTCCAAGTTGGAGCCTGGTGAGCAACACCTTGATGGAAAAAGGTGGTTGCAAGAGAAGCAGTTGATGAGCTCAAGGGTCTGATCAACCAGGAGTAGTTTGTGGAGCCCGAGACTTGTTTGTGGAGAATGATTTCTACAGTAGATGATTGGTAGTCCTCCTATCCTGTGTTCATTGTGGGAGATGGAAATCTTGCAATGATAGGTGGCAGCCCTCCGTGCCCTATGTTGGTCTTCATCGGTGTAGCGTAGGAAGAAAATAGTGGGTTGAAGTCCTTGAGTAGTTGAGGAGTAGCAGTGGGTAGATTAAGATTTGTTCACAAGTGGAGTTGTGAACAACTTGACAGGAGCCTCGATTTGTTGATAGATCGATGGACGAACGATCAACTAGTGGGCAGATTAGATAGCTAAGATTCAATGGACAGATCGACTTGGAGCATTGATAGAGGCAGGAGTTGCAGATCGGGAGCCGAAAGACCGAGCAGGTACAAGGTACGACTGAGAGTAGCTGAGAGAACATGTGACAACCAGATGGTTAGAGTATATTGTTGATGGTAGATTGATCGTCAATGGGCTGACACCAAGCCCCAGTTTGTATATTGTACTAGTGGATGTATGAGGGCCATTATTCCTGGTATGAGAGCCCTAGACTGTTGTATTATATGTTGTTTAATATAACAAAGTTGGGTTGAAAACTGTAAAAAGTTATCTATATTATGTGCATGTGTGATTTACTAATGTTTATATTGCATTTTGCAAAGTAGTTCTTGTTGAGATTCTTATTTTTCTAGCGTAAGTGATTTTGAGACTCTAACCTAGACCCAAGGTCATGGAAATTCAACATGGTATCAGAGTGTATCTGAGCTACTTTGAGGGATAGTGAATCAGAGTGTGCACAACAAAGCAACTCAGAGGGAGTTATGTTTGTCTAGATCATGGAGCAAATGGTTTAGCTGAAGACATGGAGATGTGGTCTCGATAGACTACATGATGAGATGGGTTGGGAGTTTTGGTGGATCAATGGTGAACCTGGTGCACTTCATTATGTTGTGTGGTGGTTTTTTTTTTTGTTAATGGAAAACCTGTGAGCAATTTAGGAAACCGACGTTTCGGACTAGCTAGGTGAGTCCATCATCAGGGCAATGAGATCTGAATTATGAGAAGAGAGAGTCGAGAAATTAAGTTATTAATAGAAGAATCGAAAGATATCTCTTAGCTTGTACTGTCGGCTGGAAGATTTACATTTATAAATTAATTAATTCAATTTAAATTCAATAATTTAATTTAATTTTTTATTTTTTATTTTTTTAAATTTATTTTTATTTGTTTATATATATTTATATATTTATTTTATTTTAAATTTCAAAATTGAGATAAGTTAATAATTAAGTTTTATTTAAAAGACTTATATGTAAATATTTTTATGTTATACCTAATAATGTTATTTGCTTTGCAATAATTGCAAATGAAGAAATTAAACTAACATAATATATGGATTAAGTTAATAAATTAATTTAGTTTAATTTTTATTTATATTGTTAATTTATTGATTTTTCTTTTATTTATTATATTTCATTTATTTATTTATTTATTATTATTATTATTTATTTTATTTTATTAAATTGTAGTTAATAAATAATTTTTATTTAAAAGACTTATGTATATCAAATTTTATTTAATGTTTTTTTTATTATTTATTTTGTTTTTTCATATTATGTGAGATATAATATAAATGACAAGTTTGTTTTGAACTAATTTTAATTGGAGAAAAATTACGTTAATAAAAATGGATTAAATTAATAAATTAATTAATTGCAAATGAAGAAATTAAACTAACCTAATATATGGATTGAGTTAATAAATTAATTTAATTTAATTTTTATTTATATTGTTAATTTATTTATTTTTCTTTTATTTATTATATTTCATTTATTTATTTATTTATTATTATTATTAATATTATTATTTATTTTATTTTATTAAATTGTAGTTAATAAATAATTTTTTTATTTAAAAGACTTATGTATATCAAATTTTATTTAATGTTTTATATTATTTATTTTGTTTTTTCATATTATGTGAGATATAATATAAATGAGATGTTTGTTTTGAACTAATTTTAATTGGAGAAAAATTACGTTAATAAAAATTGGATAAAATTAATAAATTAATTAATTTCATCAATATATTCTATTATATGTTATTTTTAAAATTATGTGATATGCTGTATAAGTGAGATCTTTACTTAGAAATGGTTTAAGAAGAAGAGAATATTGTCTGCATTTATTTATGTGTGGTGGTTTGTAGATCGTGGACTTCTTATGTCATGTGATGCATGGTTGGGACAACTCGAGGTTTTCTTTGGCATGGACGATATTAGGTTGATCGAGATGGATTCATGTGATGCACTAGATATTGGAAGGCTATAATCTTCATCGGATCGTGATGTTGCATATATGAGATTGGTGGGATTTTCATGAGTGGTATTTGATCCAGGAGGATGAATGCTTGCAGGACTGAGCCAGTGGAGATCGTGTACGCTTAGAGGGAGTCTAGCCTTAGAGGGAGAATCCCTATGGAGGTTCGGGATCTTCAGGTTTGGATGTGATGAGGCAGAGGCACTACCGATATTGTCGGATTCATTCTACAGGGTATGCTACAATGATGGATGCCAAATGGGCCAGTGTCGTCGGATGTCGATGGTTACTTCCTAGTCTTGGAAGTACCTCCCTCGCTAAAAGGAAGTGTTTATTTTTGTGTAGCTTGGGAGGTACTCCAATCCCTAGTGCTTGAGGGGTGGAGGTCAAAGCACCACAAGTAGGCTTGTGGGCTTGGAACCCAAGCATGGGGTTTTCCACCCATCAGGATTTGGGCCAAACCATGATGAATTTGAGCATGGGAAAATTTGAGGTGATAGAGCTTGGCATGTTGATTTCAATGCTTTGAATATCATTCAAACCGGAGCTCTAGAACTTGACATACGAATTTTTGAAGTTGACAATTAATTATGGACATACAATTCATGTAGGCTTGGTCCAAGTGACATGTCTCTTCAACAAATTCGTGGAGCCTTTCTAAAGTGTATAGATAGAAGGTGTTGTAATACATTTTTACTCATCAAAGTGCATTCATCTCTTGTGTAAACACATCTAAGGGAGCGTAGAAGAGAAGGACAAGACGTGGAGGAGAAAATCACTAGGTTTTGGCATGATTTTTCTTCCATTGCAGGTCTAAGTTACCTTAGGAGAAGCCGCAGGGAAAAGACAAGTGCTGGAAGGTTATCTGTGACGGTTTTTTTTATGGGTTGTCTCTCTAAAAGAGTGTAGAATTTCCCACAAATTCTCTACAAATCTCGCTTTGAGAACTATATAGAAAATCTGATTGTAGATTAACCCGATAATGCAATATACTAAAGCAAAATACTATAATCTACTTCTACTATCAATTTGCTTTGAGGAAGCTTAGAGATTGAGCAAGATCGAGTTGAACACATATAACTAGAAGAAGAAGAATCAATGCACATGAAACACAGAAAATACTCAGGGGAAAGCCTCAGCTAAAAACCCCACTATTTGTATTATCATACAAGGTGGAAATACATCAGAATTATACAAAGCCTTAGCTCTCACAACTAGCCAGCTCTCAGTATAATGCTCCTGGGTGATCATAGGCAATCAAAGCTTCTCACAAGCCTTCTCCTCTACCCTCCAAGCTCCTATTTCCTTGCACAGTTTCTCCTGGGTTATCCTCCTGTTACCAAGTGGAACACTGATCTCACACCCTGTCAGAACTACGCAATCCTCATGTGCATTAATCCTTCTGCATGCATGAGTTTTCTTTATAGGAAAACACATGCAACTGATAGTACACTATCCTTGTCTTTAATCTCAACTGGGTCTTTCTCTGAATAGACATGCATGAGTTTCTGATGCGGGAATCTTCAAAAATATGGAGTACACTCGTTGAGTGCATGCATGCATCAAGTCACTGATAAGTCACAATTAGTTCCTCAAACACTTTGGAACTAATTTAATTGGACTTAACTCAGTAAACTGAGTTAACTATTTACAACTCAAATATAACTCAATCTTATCTCCTTAATTAAGGGATAATCTCCTTAATTTAAGGGATAACTGTTGCATGACTTCAAAAAGACTTCTAACTTGAATTTCTCCAACTAATTAATCCATAATGAATTAATTAATTATTTCCAAGTAGTTGGTGAGACTAAATTGGAATTTAATTCACAATTTTAATTCAAGGACAAATTAAAATTGGAATATTCTTGTTGCCACATTTCAACAAAGAGGTCGCAGGTCTAGTTGTGCATTATAGGAATGCCATGGGCCTAAAAACACATGTACGAGAAGCCTTAACACTACTCTAAGGATTACAGGGAATCCGTAGGTGTACCAGGGTGTTTAAAGGACTGTTTGGGTATTGGTTTTAGCCCAAACCTATAACCTTGCATTGGGAGACCTCTATGAAAGGAAGACATAGTACTTGAGGACTGTTTGGGTGCATTTAATTGGTTTGTTGTAGCGTGGAAGGTGCCCTAACCAGGAACATTCAAGAACAACAGTCTACAATAGCACTTTATGATATGAAATATGAATGACTAATGTGTTTTGTGTAGGATTGAATGTTGGAGGATTGGTCCTAGTGTAGGACAATTCTATACTGATATGTGTGCAACTCTTTGGTGTGGATTTGTCTCAAAATTTTAAGCAGTAGACCCTGGTATGATTGCAGAGAGTGAAGAAGTTGTAGTGGTTGTTGGAGGATCCAAAACCACCTCAGACTTGTCCCAAGGTGGCAACAAAGGGAGCATCTTATAGTGAGAAGAAAACCACAGCTAGAGGCAAGGATCTAGGGATGATGTGGACTAATATTAGCCCTAGCCAGATTGCAGACTTAGCAAGTAGTAACACATCAACTCATGAGATAGAGGTCCTAGATGAGGACATGATGGAGCCTAGATTTTTGCAATAGCTCCTCTATTGTAGAAGCAAAGGGCAGTTGATGAGAAGTTTGTGGGAACTTGTGTGTAAGGGTCTCCTACGTGTGAGGATTCCCTAACTAGGTGCAGATGCTACAACATGGAATTGGTCTCTCATGGACTGTTGGAGGGAAACTTGAGAGAATACCAAGTGTGGATGTGATTGGGAATTTATGGTTTGCTAGAGGACAATGTGATAGTGTCCAAGTTGGAGCCCAGTGAGCAACACCTTGATGGACAAAGGTGCTTGCAAAAGAGGCAGTTGATGAGCTCAAGGGTCTGATCAACCAAGAGTAGTTTGTGGAGCCCGAGACTTGTGTGTGGAGAAGGACTTCTATAGTAGATGATGGGTAGTCCTCCTATCTCTTGTTCATTGTGGGAGATGGACATCTTGTAGTGATAGGTGGAAGCCCTCCGTGCCCTATGTTGGTCTTCATCGGTGCAGTGCAGGAAGACCATAGTGGAGTGAAGTCCCTGAGTAGCTAAGGATCAACAGTGGGAAGATTGAGAGTTATTCACAAGTGGAGTTGTGAACAACTCAACAAAAGTCTCGATTTTTTGATGCTTTGATGGATGAACGATCAACTAGTGAGAAGATTGGATAACCGAGATTCAGTGGCCAGATGGACTTGGAGCATTGATAGAGGCAGGAGCTACACATCGGGAGTCGAAGGACCAGGCAGGTACAGGGTATGACCGAGAGGAGCTAAGAGAGAATGCGACAGCCAAATGGTCACAATATCTTGTTGAGGGTAGATTGGTCGTCGATGGACTGACACCAAGCCCCAGTTTGTATCTTTTACTAGTGGATGTATGAGGGCTATTATCCCTGGTACGGGAACCCTAGACTGTTGTTTAATATAACGAATAGGGTTGAAAACTGTAAAAATTTGTCTATATTTTGTGCATGTTTGGTTTACTGTTGTATATATTCCACTATGCAAAGTAGTTCTTGTTGAGATTCTTGGTTTTGTAGCATTAGTGATTTTAAGACTCTAACCTAGACCCAAGGTCATGGAAATTCAACGCTGCACTCATCTCCAATTGCAGGACATTCAAGCTTTCAAAAGACTTATGCTCGCGCACGTCGTTATTTCTTTTGGACTAGCATGGAAAACGAAATTCTTACTTTTGTCGCTGAATGTGATGTGTGCCAACGCAACAAAGGGGAAATAGTCAAGTTACTGGGTTGTCATGTCCCTTCTCAAACACATTAGTAACAGGGTTGTGCTACACAATTTTGCACATTTTTTTACTAAGGAAGAGGGCCCCACACTTTCAACTTCGGGACTTAGGGGCCAAATCGAATTTATTTAGCTACTAGTGGAATGTGGGGGCCACCCACATAGGAGTTTGAATTAGCCATTTGATATGCTTGGAGGGAAAATCAAATGGGTGGATGGAGGGGCCCACATAAGGCTAAGGGGGCCCAAGGAGTTATAAAGAGAGATTAGCTCTCATTTTTTTTTCATTCTTAATATTTGATAAACAAACTCACTCTTGTACGTTCTACTGCTTAGCGAGTCTACCGACTGTTTAGCCACAAGTCTTTTGTAAGGAAGATTCAATCTCTACTTCGGGGGACCATCTGTGCCCACCTTAGGGAAGTTGTTCCATAGAGATTGTAGAAGTTTCCAGTAGTGATTCACAACTCATCCAGCCACGCAAAGGAAGGGACTGCGTGTTTTTTGGGCAGCCAGAAATACGTAGAGGTTCATTTAGCCACCCAAGAGGCTGAAAATCAAAAATCAAAATCAGAGATATTTCCTTCTGGGTTTTTCTGGGTTTTGTCCAAGGAGTCTAAGCCTGAAAGGGAAGAATATTCTGGGAATTTTTTGGGCACCTTCCAATAAGACGAAAGTCAGCAGATGTGGCTAGAAAGCACCTCCCAAGAGGCCGAAAATCCAAAGTCAAAATCAGAGAAATTTCCTTCTGGGTTTTTCTGGGTTTTGTCCAAGGAGTCTAAGGCTAAAAAGATAGAATTTTCTGGGCAGTTTTTGGGCACTTTCTAGTAGGCCGAAAGTCAACAGATGTAGCTAGAGAGCAGCTCCCAAGAGGCCAAAAATCCAAAGTCAAAATCAGAGAAATTCCCTTCTAGGTTTTTTTGGGTTTTCTCCAAGGAGTGTAAGGCTAAAAGGGAAGAATTTTTTGGGAATTTTTGGGCACTTTCCAGCGAGTCGAAGTCAGCAGATCAGTGGTTTACTGGGACAACGCAGAGCATAGTAGAGCAACAACTGATCAACCATCTTTCCAGCTATTCTACCACCTGGGTTTGGTCCAGCTTATCCTTGAGACAAGCCCTGATGCACTACTCCATTTATATATTGTACTCATGCTCTCATATTTCATAATATATGGCTCAGCAGTTTCAGTATTACAATGTTTCATGGGTGTTTGCTAAATGTTTTTATTTTTTCATTGTTGCACTGTTTGTTTAATTGGTTTATCACTTACATTCTTGTTTAGGAACATTACAGTAGTATCAGAGCCATAATATTGGTTCTTCCTGTGGGAAAGATTATAATTAAAAAACATGGTGGTCACCTAGAATAAGGTGGTGAGGATACAACAAATGATGATTGATGTGGGGAAGAAATTGATTCATTCCTCAGTTGGGAATTCAGACATGATTACAATGGATGTGGAGTTATTGGGGGGAAACTGGAGGGCATACCAATCATTGGGTCATGGCATTCAGGCATCCCTCTCCTTTTGGGAATTCTGTGAACTAAGGGGTATGCACAAACCAATGGAGATTCAGTGGGATTTTGCAGGGATGATGAGAAGTATTAAGAAAAAAGATGGAAGAGTAGTTGAAGGGGCCATGGTTGGCAAAGAGATAGTTGAGAATGCATCCATTGATGAGGTTTCATCCACTAATGAGGTATTCAGGGTGTGACCGAGTTCTCAAGTGATAAAAATGCACCACATGTTGGTGATGTGCCAAAAGAAAACTCCATTGTTGTTGAGGAGCCGATAGATACAAAGGCCTCCAGTCTATGATGGATTTTCCAAACAATAGTCACCTACAACTGGCTAGTGAGCATATCGTGCATATTAGGTTGATTATGGAGGAGCATTCAAAGGCTCCTGTTGAGCCCATGATGGAGGAGGATGTGCAACCATCATTTGGGCTAGCCAGTGATGAGGGGCAACATAAAGACCACACGTTGGGATTTCAGCACAGTTTGCTTCAGAGGCACGCTGACAGGATCTACAGCATTATCATCCCATCCTTACTGTTACAGGGAAAAGTGTCTATTTAGAACTGCTCTATCCCACTAAGGTGTGACAGCTGCCTTAGAAACAAACAGAGAAAAACTACTTTTGTTTTTCCTTTATGAATTATAGATAGAGAGGAACAGAAAGACCAACCTCTGTCTTGCACTAATCCTTCGATTCGATCCCTCTCTTCTTTGATAGTCCCCAGCTACTTGCTCCCTTGCATGCCCAGCTTCACAAAGTATCTGTAAGATCACAGAAGCATAGCACTATACAAAGACATAGATCTATAATCATAAACAATCTAGGATCAGATGTAAATTGACCATACAAATGAAACAAGCATCAATGATACAAAAGCATGGAGGAAAACTCAAATAGCTTTTATTGATAAACAAGAAAATATCCAGGAGGAGTTACAACCAGTTGTTCTGACCCAGCATCAACCTCCCAGCAAAGAAGCCCCTCTTCACCTCAAACAAAGCTTAGATCACCCAACAATCTGATGTTTGTCTCTAGAAACCAACAACAATTCCTTACAATATCCAAAATTCCAGCCTTTGGATCTCTGGGATGAGGGATCCATATATAGATATCTGTAAGGGGGATGAGTCAGCTTGTGATTTGATTAGTGTCTTCTCTCTGACAGTTCTTGCTTCCACTTGGAGACTGAGGGCCTCTTACTCATCCTTGGTCGAATTCAATGAGGCAAGTGTCACAGGAGAAGATTCTTGAAGCTTCCATTGCCTCTCCACCTCGCGGAATGACACTGCCATTTGTCATTTCTCGCCCATCGCACCCCACAGAAGGGACTTTTGAAATGCAACGCATCCTCACAGTGTATTTAGGTGAGATGTAACGCACTTAGCCAGTGGAGCAGCTGCAATGATCCTGTTTTGACCAATTCTGAGTAGTTTCTCATGGAGAACTTCTGGGAGAAGCTGTAATCTGTTGACCTTGTTCCTTTAGGGGTTAGAACAAAACTTTTAGGGACTTAGGAGCCCTTGGTTTATGGACATTTCATGCTTGGGGTTGTAGGGCACAAAAATGTCTATAACAGTTGCCCCCTAAAGTATGAGGCCGTTAACCTTTTGGTGTCAGGTGAAATGCTTTATTATGAGGATCCGAAGTTCTTTCAATGCTGGGAGGAGACCTGTAATAAGATACAATACAATACATTATCTTCATAATATTTTCATGATCTAGCTGAGGCGGGCATTCCCATGCTCAGCTTTATAAATTCATTTTCATGTACATAGGACAGACAATCGTCTGAGTGTAGACTGATGATTCTGATAGAGCCATCATCCTTTTGAGTGGATGATTATCTGTGTGGCAATGATGTACATTTAATGTCTTTATTTCCCTGAATATATATCGCAACCCGGATGGATGAAACTAGATCCGGGGTCTTGAATCTCGTCTGATCTTCACTCGAAGGACAAGTCGATCCATGTGAGAAATGTTCTGAAGTCGAACATGGAAAGACATCGCTTGATTACCAGTCAATGATGTAAACTGTTAACAAGCGCGAGAGGAATCACCGATAATGATAATGACCCTCAAGGTACTGCAGTACAATTCACGTGGTGTGAATAAAGGACTTGGCGTCGAACACCACGCAAAATCTTTCGGTCGAAGGCCATTGAGGTAAACCTGTTGCCGGAAGTGAGAAACTTGCCATTGAGGCATGCAAGCTTCAAAGCACTGAATGGGGTGTTCCTAGAGCAACTTCTTGGATAATGAGCTGATGTCGACAAGAAGTGATCCGTCACAGGAGGGCCTTAATGAATCCCACATCAACGACACGGAACGGAGCAAATGATTTTAATGGAGGTGAAAACGATCTGGTGATATAAGGTTCAGGGTGGCGGTCATGAAAGAATGGAGTATAATGTATGGTAGTGGGTGAGACACAGGTGAATTCTCTGAATGACTTCTCTTGAACATATCGGTGACACTGATGTGATGGATTGGTAGCATTAACCCCAAACGTGGATGGTATGGCGTGACCATGGTGATGTGACCGGTGAATGAAACAACCCAACCCGACTCGGACACGGAGTGGAAGTGTCATGTTCAAGAGTGACTTGCTACCAACAAAGTTTCTTTGAGTTTTCTTCCCAATTTTTCCCCAATCATTGCTGACCAGTACCTCTTTATTTTTGTCAAGCTTGAGGAGGATAACATATGCTTGTTCTATAATTTGCCCTTCGGGCAAACCCATCGCTATGTTTTAATGAGCCTAGCGATAGTGAAACTCGTTCTCATCTATAGACAAGTTTGTCGCTATTAATCTTTTTAACGAGTTTAACGACAAAGATAACTCGGTCCTTTTCAATTTTAGAGAGTCTGAAAAGGAATGTAAAGGTAACTCCAAAATTCCTTTTTCGTCATCTAATCCCTTAAGTCCGAAAAAGTATAAAACAATACAGAAGGGATGAATTTTCGATACTTTTAACGAGCCGAACAAAACAAGCGCTCAATCTTTTTGTGTAATAATCCCTTAGGTCCAAAAAGATTAAAATCTAGAGGAGGGATAGCACTTCCTATCCCTTTAACGAGCTGGAGAGGCCAATGGCTCGGCAATCTTTTCATATTTTATGAGTCAGTTGAAAAGAGCTTAAAGGAGACTCGTCTTTTGAGGAACGAGTGATAAAACGGGTAGCAGCTGATTCCAGGTAAGGTTTGGAATTTTCCAATCATGGCAGTGTCACAAGGATGGCTAGTGAAATCACTCTTCGCAGCTGTTCCTCAAAATGGGTAAACAATCAAATGGAGGTGAATGATCGGCCAATGAAAAAGTGGAGGTGACGGTGCAAACACGACCAAGGCTTTAACGGCTGAAGTACTACATTCACGATGGTTATTTACCAGGGAATAGTTCATTTTTTAACGAGCTTAAACGTGAGGGGAAACATTTGCTCATGTCTTATGTTTATTTTTTAACGAGCTTGAACTATGTGCTAAAACTGCTCGATTAATCCAGTCGTGTGATAAGAATGTATCATATGAATCGGCAACTTTTAGAGTTTTGCCCCACATCCTTTCTTTATGCAAGTTAGGAGACGACCAATCCTATGAGTTTAAAGGGTTAGAGGTCCTAAAAATTTAAAAAATAAATAGTCGCTCTTCGCTTGCACTCCAAAAGGTTTGCATGCCCCCAGGTATAAAACAGAGTTTCAAGGTTACCCCTTCTTTAGTCCGTTAAAACATTTGTTTTACCGAGAGAGGCCTACCTCTTACAGGTTACCCAAAGATTGCTCTATTCACAGCGCAAACAAAACACTTCTCCAGCGATGTCTACCGAGATAAACAAAGGTGAGCGGCGATGCCCGCCAACTCACATAACTTTGACAAGAGAATCTTGTTCCAGTCCAACTCCCCCTTCCAATCACGGACGGGAGTATGGAGGTCATATTCTCTCGCGGAAACCTACCCTATACCCGAAGTTTTCCTGCCAAAGCAGACCAGGGTGCATGCCCCCTGGGTTTCAGTCATGTCCCTCCGAATCACTCGCGCTCATCGGGAGGACGGACTGGAGATTGAGACATTTCTTGCGTGAAAAGACCATTCAGGGATGGTATATGACTATTTGCTCTGTATGATCCGGGAAATGAAAGCTGGTCCACGAGCTTGACCACTCTTCCTTCGTGCGGAAAACACATTACTCTAAAGAGTGAGGAGACAATTGCTCCCATGCAATAAATATAGTCTCGTCCAAGGAGTAGATTGTAATCCAGGGGTCCTCGAACTACCATTACGTTCATGTGAACGGTTTTCCCTCTCAATGTTATGGGCACATCGGGAAGGATCCCTAACGGTCGACTGGTTCCTTTATCAAAGCCTGTTAGATTTCTCATCTCAGGCAAAAGCGATGGCGAACCAAGCGCTTTCCAAGCAGTTGAGGAAAGGATACTCACAGAAGCCCCCTCATCTATGATGGTACCAGCCATAACCATTCTATATATTTGAACAATGATTCGGAATGGTACACTAGCTGGTAAACGGGGTCTGCCTAGTTGATTCCAGTCGAAGGAGACAACTAGGTCGCTTGGAGGTGGGACTGAATAGACGGCCAGGTACGACTCTGATGAACTTCCTTCCTGCGGTAAAGGAACGGGTAAATTGCCCCCATGTTCGTTGGAGTCTGTGCTTATGAAAAGAATTTGGACGGTGTCATCCTTGTTCTCTTCAGTGACTGTATCATCTGAAGATGGAACCTTCGAAGGCAAGACTAGGTCAACTGTCGCCTCGACCTTTTGACTTTCATCTGGTATGGGTTCAGATGGTTTATCTTCAATGATAGATGCTTCGGCCGACCACCTGAGCGGGCCAGCCGGATTTTCAACTAGTGACGGACTCGGCAAGAGTTTTTTATATCCAGGAGGAAGTCATAACGGTGAAACCGGACGATCGTCCAAAACTCTTTTAGCTTCGTCTAAGAAGGGACAACGGTGGACGGCATGATCACCTTCGCACAGTTTACAAGGAAATCTATATTTTCCTTTTTGTCCTGGGGCTTCACTTTCACTAGTTGACGGTGTGTTTTCAACATGATCATCAGAGGTTGATGACACCGGGTTGTGAAAACGAGGAGACCAGTCCCTTAAGATCCGAGGGATGCAAGGACAATCTCTGTGATAGTGGTCTCCTTTGCAAATGACACATGGCGATTTAGGTCTGGTCGGTGCAGTGTGTGGATTTTCGCTAGATGACACTCATTTGCCCCCATTCGCTTTTGGCTCCTTCTTCTTCTTCTCTTTCTTCTTCTTTTCCTTCTTCTCCTTAGGTACTTGACTTTTGGCTTTACCAGCCCCATCAAGCGAAGAGGAAGGAGGAGAGGAAGAATTAGAGGAAGTAGAAGGTTGGTGGGTGACTCTGGACTCATCTAATTGCTGATTTGATTGTTCAAGAATTGCGGTGTTCTGAACGACAGAGGTTGAGAAGAGCCATACAGGTAAACCAATTGTCAGTCCTGGAAACGACAATGTGGCCATATGGGGTGCACCAACATCTCCCCAAGAGGAGAAGGGACTAGGATTTCCTCCAAGGGGAATCCCTTGGTTGGTGGGTTCCATTTTCTCAACCTAAGATCAATGTAGGAAAGGGTAATGGATATTCCGTTTAAAATAAATTTTAGACGCTTTGACACAACTTGTTTTTTCAGTTTTTAAGAGTCGAGAAAAAACAAAAGATGACTCTAGTCTCCTTCGATTTTTAATGAGCCTGAAGTGACAAGTGCTCAGATGGACCTTTTCCGTTAAGGAGTCTGAAAAGGAACAAAATGGACTACTCTGGAAGTCTAGGTAGAGGGATTACCAAACCAATCGCAAAACTGCAGAATACTTTTTACGATATGGCAGTCAATCTTCCCGAATGTTGTGTTCAGTGCATTGCGATTGATAGGGCGGCAGACACGGCTTCCTATGGATAAAGGATTAAGCCTATTGGGGTCTCCCAAAATATACTCGACGGTACGTGGGAGCACAAGTCCGTACTGGCACTTATCGTCTCAAAGTGGAGGAATCACCCAACCATCAGTGAGAACAACAGTTACCAGGCTTTACGACGCCGGAATACGTCTCTAGCCTAGACTTCTAAATGTTGTACGTTAAGTTCCAAAGCGTTGTTAGATTCATTGAATTTATTTTAAGTTGATCTTGTTTATGAAGTTTGCCTTTCGGGTTCACCACGAGATGTAGATGTAATTCCTAAAATGCAATCTAAGATGATAAACAAACTTTTTATCTTCTTTATGCAATGAAAATCCTAGCTACTAGGGAAAAGAAAGACATAATCTTTTCACAAAGAGCAAAGAGCACACTCTAAATGCACTTTCCTAAATCAAACCAATCAGACTGTCTATATGCAAATGCACATGCATGTATTTGTTTTCGACTTTCTTAGTATATGGATGCTAAAAAGAAAGTTGATGCACAAATCTAAATTTCTTTTCAAGCGACAAATATAAACAAGCTTCTTTTCGGAATAAAAAATGGAGACGATCACAACACCTTATGATTTTGAAATGAATACTTGTTTTTGACACTAGAAAATTACAAATTCAGACCAAAAGCAATAGTAACAGGATAATCGACCATCAACAGCAATCAAACTCTTTCCTAACACTGAAATCGACACTTGCGACAGTTTCAAATCAAAGGGTGACAATACGATTATGCTACTTTTGCAAAGGAGAACTGTAAACGACTCAACAAACACACAAAAACATCTACAGTTCTTTTGTACAAAGGAGGCAGAATAACAGTAAGGAAAAGGGGTTTCAAACAGACATATACTGATCACAGGCAGCAAAATTCAGGAATAGAACTGGAAAGAATGAATCACAGAAGCCACAACTGCACAGAGCTAGTCTGATCAGCGCACCTGTAACACATAGAATCTGAAATGCAGCGCAGGTTGTCCACTCGAGAAGTGCGCTGAAATTCAGAACCTCTGAACAGTACCTGCGTTGGGCCAGAAACGAGACTCTGTTCAGGTTCCGGGTCACAGTTTGCAGTTCAGTTCTTGGGTTTTGGCCGAGTAAAAAGCAATTAGTAATGCAACAATCAGGGGTAGATCTAAGGAGGATCTAAGAGCTATCACAAGGGCAATCAGATAGTTTGTGAATCAGTTGTTTAAATCATAAACAGATCCAGTAGACGGATTGAAGTAGCAGTTGTCTACTTTGCATTTGTTATGGCAAATGCAGTTCGAATGCTACTTGTAAGTTTATGAAACAAACAACAAAGAATGATAAACAAACAAACTAATTAGTTCCCCAGCGGAGTCGCCATTTTGTTACAGGGAAAAGTGTCTATTTAGAACTGCTCTATCCCACTAAGGTGTGATAGCTGCCTTAGAAACAAACAGAGAAAAACTACTTTTGTTTTTCCTTTATGAATTATAGATAGAGACGAACAGAAAGACCAACCTCTGTCTTGCGCTAATCCTTCGATTCGATCCCTCTCTTCTTTGATAGTCCCCAGCTACCTGCTCCCTTGCACGCCCAGCTTCACAAAGTATCTGTAAGATCACAAAAGCATAGCACTATACAAAGACATGGATCTATAATCATAAACAATCTAGGATCAGATGTAAATTGACCATACAAATGTAACAAGCATCAATGATACAAAAGCATGGAGGAAAACTCAAATAGATTTTATTGATAAACAAGAAAAGATCCAGGAGGAGTTACAACCAGTTGTTCCGACCCAGCATCAACCTCCCAGCAAAGAAGCCCCTCTTCACCTCAAACAAAGCTTAGATCACCCAACAATCTGATGTTTGTCTCTAGAAACCAACATCAATTCCTTACAATATCCAAAATTCCAGGCTCTGGATCTCTGGGATGAGGGATCCATATATAGATATCTGTAAGGGGGATGAGTCAGCTTGTGATTTGATTAGTGTCTTCTCTCTGACAGTTCTTGCTTCCACTTGGAGACTGAGGGCCTCTTACTCTTCCTTGGTCGAATTCAGTGAGGCAAGTGTCACAGGAGAAGATTCTGGAAGCTTCCATTGCCTCTCCACCTCGTGGAATGACACTGCCATTTGTCATTTCTCACCCATCGCACCCCACAGAAGGGAATTTTGAAATGCAACGCACCCTCACAGTGTATTTAGGTGAGATGCAACGCACTTAGCCAGTGGAGCAGCTGCAATGATCCTGTTTTGACCAATTCTGAGTAGTTTCTCATGGAGAACTTCTTGGAGAAGCTATAATCTATTGACCTTGTTCCTTTAGGGGTTAGAACAACACTTTTAGGGACTTAGGAGCCCTTGGTTTATGGACATTTCATGCTTGGGGTTGTAGGGCACAAAAATGTCTATAACACTTACGCATTGGGTTGAGAGAAGCAGAGTTGTCTAGACATACCAAAGGGGATGACCAGGTTAGCAACATTGTTGGGTCACCTTTTCCCATTGGAGAGAGAGACAGAGCTCCCTAGTCAGATCTCATGTGTTGACCTGGGTAGTGGGAAGAGACAGTTAGAGTTGCACAAGATGCAACATCTGCATGTCGGGCTTGTTCTATGTGCTAGAGTTTGTGCATTCGATCCCTCTCTTGGTGTTGGATGGCGAGAGATTCTGAGTTGGTACCAGGTGGAGTGGGCTAGACTCAAGGAGATGGTCATAGTTCGAATTAAAGCTCAGTGGGAGCTCTCAAACATTTAGGGTGTTGGAGGCCCAAGTTGGCATCGAGATCTAGGCAGAACTTCTTATCTGATATCAAACATGTGGGATGACTATGGCATTGATGAGGTAGTCAATCTCATGCCTAAGCGCATGCATTCCTTAGGTAAGCTCCAGTTGACGCTAGTGTCTTGGGGGTTTGTGAGCATAATCCATTGGTTTTTTTGGCATGTTGGTTGTGCATGGGGGCACAGAATGATTAACATTCTCTGGCAAGAGCTGGTTCGTGGAGGTGGCATGGGTAGGCCACCAGACCGGATATTGTATGGAGACGTTGTTCTCCCATTGAGGTTTAGGACTCAAGGGCCACAACCGATACACATAGAGATATTCCCCCTAGCAGGAGTGGAGTTAGGGTGCTCAGGTCTACTAGGATGGACAAGGGGACATGACACGTTTCATGGTGGGGTCACTATCAGAGTGGCAGACACTTTGGCACATTCAAGATACCATATGTTACAGGGTGGTACGATAGTAGGCAGTGATACAGAAGGCTACACAGAGTCAGGTCGTAGCATTCAGTGTTATATAAAGGGATGTGGCCTGATACATACAGACCCAATTCTAGGCCATAGCACCCAGTGGTGTGCAGGTCTATGCAGTGAGGAGTAGTGGTCCGCAGAGGAGCATGGAGATACACAGTGGTATACCATAGCATGTCTATTTATATTGTGGGGTAGGAGGAGTGACTCGCATTGCATTGAGGATGTGCGGGGAGTGACAAGTGCAGTGACATGGGTAGGACACAGGAGGGTACAGGATGGTATAGCTGTAATCGGGGGTATCCAGTGGTGTATAGGGATAGGTTGTGGCATACAGTGGCATTTCATGGAGTGTATTGGTACTTGGTGGTATGCAGTGACACATGATGCCATGCAACGGGCTCTTGGACATTTTCCTCCAGGGAGACTTATGGACAGGGATAGTAGGTGTACCATTGGACACAACTCACCTAGGATCGAGGAGGACATTTTTGAGCATTTGGGGACACCATGTTTATTGGAGGCAGGGCCTCGAGGGAGTTATCACTAGATCCGAGGCAGAGAGAGGGTCATCTGTAAGATTACTATTGAGCATTCCAGCAGACTTTTGATCATACTCTTTGGGACATACCCACCCATGATCCTCAACTGTTGCTTACAATCACAGAGAGTTTGGTTGTTTCACTTTGACACTCTCCATTCAGGCAGTAGGGCATGGGGGACTCACCCCGGGCACTTGGATGAGACACCACGTGTCGTGGGCCAAGAGGAGACTCTCCAGTTGAGACACTTGGTAGGTGCATGAGTTGACTATTAAAGACTTAGGGATGGCATGGTTGATTGTCAAGGTAGCATATGTTCCACCCCCAAGTTCACACTTGGGGAGGTGACCGAGAGGGAGTTACATGGTGCTTTTTCAGTTGGACAACTTGAGGCATTAGGGGAGCATGAGGTGGGGAGGACAGTACTCCTTGTTGGCAAGGTGATGCTTAGGCTTCTAGCAGTACCCGAGCACATCATCAGGAGCTAGGATAGCAGATCTCGCTGTGTGACTTGGCAGGCACAAAACAACTAGATATTTGCGAGCGAGTTCTTGATGCTCCATGACTACCTATTGGATACCTACATGAGGCAAAGACGGGGCACAAAAGGGTCCCAAGAACTAGTAGCATATCACAGTGACAAACATAGAGGATTGGGGTTTGTGGACCTCCATTATGGTTATGGGATCCAGGGATCCAATGGATTGGTGGGATACTCCACTCCTCAGTGAGATTCATTCACATGCGGGCACATGGGCGATCACTAAAGTCATCACTATAGGACAAGGTAGATTGTTGCTCAGGATTTGGCTAACCATGGAGTGATAGGTGTTGGCACGGTTGAGTCACTTTGGCAAGATTGGCCTAGCCTCAATCATTGTATAGATTATGGTCGAGAGTTATGGGAGAGGAGGTTCTGGTATAGGCATGCTAGGCTGACCAGTGTCACAATGTCAATAGGATAGGTTCCTTCTCTAATGGGCAGGGGATTCTGGCATAACAGGTTTGAGCAGTTCAACTACCCGTAGAGGTGTGTTGCTTTCTAGAGGGGAGGGTCATGCAGATCTTCCATTTGGTTTTAGTGATTCATTGATGGTGTGGGGAATTTCACCGGTGTGGCAGGGTGATCGATAGGAGGAGATTGGGGGAGGCCTGGGTAGACGAGGGTTTAATTTCACCAGGATTGAATTGCATCTTCACGAGTTTACTCTTGTAGTGCATGAGATGGACTATTCGGTATGTTATCACTCAGGTTGTCCTTTAAACTCCTGAAAGGATGCGGCCGAGGTAACCACAAACCAATATTTGGACTGCAGGTTCTAGCCCACCTGCAATCAGAGAGGACTCTCTCTTTCTGATTTAGCTTTGTTGAAGATGATTTTAGGCTAGTTATTGAGTTCAAGGGGTTTTGTTTTGATTTTTTGGTGGGAAGATTGATGTTTTCAAGTAGAGAGGCAGAGATAGCATGAAGGTTTTAGAACCATTGGGCGTGGAGTCATGGAGTAAGACTGCTGGTGCGTTTTCTTGGTCACAAGAGAGGAAAATGGAGCAAGACAGCTACATATGAAGCAATCATTCAAGGTAAAGAGATGGATTGAAAGGCTAAGGAATGAGAGGCAATTAAGAATCTCTCATTCAGGTCAGCAAGGGGAACATAAATGAGCCTTATCTAGGAGCAGCTAAGAATTCCTAGATAACAGTCATTCATATGTGAAATAGATCAAACATGAGCCATAAAAGAATTCATACTTATGCCTAAATCAAGAGGAAAAACATTAAGAAGCCACAGAAACTGAGCATAGAGTGCAGTTAAGCAAATTCTAAACCAATCCTTCGTTTTGTAACTTGAGCATATATGAAATTGAAATAACAAAGGTGAGGAACACTTATTGATTCATATTGCAGCACAAGAATTCCAATTTCATCCTTCAGAAACCATTAACAACACATCAAACAATCGATTCTCCAAGCTTTCAGCAATCTTTGATTAAGAAAAACATATCAGATATACAGTGCGAGTCTCTCATGAGGATTATCAACCAACCAACCCTTTAAACAGTGAATTAGGGTTGTTTATATAAGCAAAATATCTACCCTAATTAGATCTCAGATAGATCTGCTGTAATAAATGTTTTAAACCTAACACATGTCTGAAATAAATGTGGGAAAATATCCTCGAGCTGCGCTGGGTGCAGCTGTAACAAAAAGGAATTAATGTATTGCCTTTATGGCTCTGTGCTGATCACTTAGCCATAACTATGCTTTGGGTTTTGATCCATTGCTATTGAGTGGTTCTGAGGTGCATTAACTATGATGGGAGAGCCTCGATATAGCTCCACTGCTTTCTTTGACTTTGTTGGAGCTCATTCAATGTTTTCCTGCTTCGGGTCGCTGAAATATCTTCACTGATACACTTTGCCGCTTCCTGGTACTCTTTGGCGCTGAACCTGGCCTCTTTAATGTCTTTTGAGTGCTTTAGACTGTCCCATCGACCTTTTCTGGCTGCTGTTCGGCCCTCTGTTGCTTCAAAAACTGTGTTTGCCCCTTTCTGTATGCTTCGCAAAGAAATTCTGGTCATTTTGCGCCTTTCGGACTTGCTGGAGGCTGAGTCACGAAGGGGCTTTCCATTTTGGCCTATTTCCCGTAGCCATCGCGCATGAAAAACTGCCTCAGATTCTGATTCCGGGCTTCCTAGGCTGCGATTTGCGCCTTTCGCACTTTTTGACGGTGACGTCAGCATGCGGGTCCTAGTACGGTGGTGACATGGCAGGATGACGTTAGTAGGGTGACGTCAGCAGTACGACGGATGATGTGGCAGTGACACGGTGGCAGAGACGTGGCAGGATGATTTGGCAGTACGGTGGCAGGAGGCCGACGCAGTTTGATGACGTGGCAGGATGACGTCACTGAGTGGAGGCGATATCCGGTTTCTTGGCACACCGCCTTTCCGCATAGGTGGTATTGGAGGAGGGGGCTCCGCCACAGCCGAAAGGGTGACGTGTGGTGGGAGTACGACGGGAAAACCGCCGATCTCCCGGGCGTTAACCCTCGGCGGCTTCGGAGATGACAAGACCCACCCACCGTTGATCTGCAGCGTGCCAGATCTGATGGTCGGCAACACAGATGAGGCGGCGGAAGGATAAAGGACGGGGCCCGCGGTGCATTTGAATAATTTATTAAATGGCGGGGGGGGGGGGGGTTTAAACATTAGAAGAATGGGTTTACGAGGTTATAAGCGAGCGGGGTAGATATTTACATGTAAAACTTTAGGATAAGGGCGGAATATAGGTGCTGAAGGGTTGGGGTTAAGGGGGAATGGTTGTTAGCATGACCAGGTGTCAGACTAACTCCAGTTAGGACACGGATGGGTTAGTAGGAGCCCCAGATGGACTACTGCCTCCCGGACTTAGAAAAATATGGCTATAGTGCCAAAGGGGGGATTATTTAATATTTTTGGGATTTTATATATTTTTGCATAGTAGGGGATAGGAAAATGATTTAGGGAGCTAAATAATAGAGTTAGTAGTTAATATGGAGATGACAAAAAGCGCTAAGTATGTGAATCTTAGGCTATCAAGGGGGGAAAGTGACTCATAGAGGAAAAATGGAAATCCTTGAGTGAAGCAGATCTTCACCCAGGCAAATGATATGGAAAATAATGAAACTAAGAGGAATCAAGCAGATATTGACCTCTTTAGGAAATTAGTGAGTGATTTGGGGAATAAGAAGAAAGGGGAGTTAGCCATGCCTCGCTTGAGCTCTTCCAAATGAAAACTGCCTTGTACCTGTGATCTGAAGTACAATATCACTTTGAAACACAAAATTGATCACAATTCAACATTCTGCAACCTCAAAACTACCTACCCAGCCTACTTACCTACCATTTTTTCTTCTTTTTGGTTTGGGTGCACTTAGGCTTGCAAACCCTGCTTATCCTTTTTTCTTTTGACTGCCCTCCTATCTAAATCTACACTTATTTCTTCCAAGGGCCCGGATTAAGCAGTTGGGCTCCTTTGTTTCTCTACCTATCTACAAATTTGCCAAGATTAAGCTGTTTGGACAGATATTCATTCTCTATATTCTAAAGCAAGAAATTGAAACCTAGGGAAGCCAAGATTAGGCTGTTTGGACTTCCCTTAACAGAACATTCTTCAAAAATGGTTAAGTCATCAAAATTGGAATACAGCAGTGGCATTTAGACTGGCACACTTTCATGGCCCCTTTTTTGGCCTCTTTAGGAAATATGGATCATTGCAGCATGCAAAGTATGACATATTTGGCATGTAAAACTGTCAATCATGAAAGATGAACACCTGTTGCAACAGAAGGCTAGCACGGTAGAGTAGCTTCATGAGGATTTGGGCAGAGTTTTACATCGTCGAGATGCTCTACTTATTGATGATAGACACAAGGGTTCTAATGCCCATATCTTGTAGGATAGTGAGTGGAGCAAGGGGGGCTTCACGTTGATCAATTTGGCTTGGGATCCTGGTATCGAGGGACTCCTTCACTATAGGATAGTCCAATGATCAGGGACGATCCAATGGAACATTTGGGACCCTGTTGAGGTTTGCAGTGATAGCGGGGATCCATAGTCAGAGAGGGTGTTTGTTTAGGCATTGCTTGAGGACAGGCGATGTTTGGTGCATTGGAGGAACTTGCCAGATGAGGATGCCACCTGGGAGGGGGAGCATATTTTGGAGCACCCAGCTTTGAGGTTGCTTGAGGGCAAGCAACAATTGGGAGGCGAGGACTGTCATGTCCCTTCTCAAACACATTAGTAACAGGGTGCTGCTACACAATTTTGCACAGCTTTTTACTAAGGAAGAGGACCCCACACTTTCGACTTAGGGACTTAGGGGCCAAATCGACTTTATTTAGCTGCTAGTGGAATGTGGGGGCCACCCACATAGGAGTTCAAATTATCCATTCGATATGCTTGGAGGGAAAATCGAATGGGTGGATGGAGGGGCCCAAGAAGTTATAAAGGGAGATCAGCTTTCATTTTGTTTTCATTCTTAATATTTGATAAACAAACTCACTCTTGTACGCTCTGCTGCTTAGAGAGTCTATCGACTGTTTAGCCACGAGTCTTCTGCAGGGAAGATTCAACCTCTACTTCAGGGGACCATTCGTGCCCACCCTAGGGAGGTTGTTCCACAGAGATTGCAGGAGTTTCCAGCAGCAATTCACAACTTAGCCAGCCACGCAGAGGAAGGGACTGCATGTTTTCTGGGCAGCCAAAAATACGTAGAGGTTGATTTAGCCACCCAAAAGGCCGAAAATCAAAAGTCAAAATCAGAGAAATTTCCTTCTGGGTTTTTTTGGGTTTTGTCCAAAGAATCTAAGGCTAAAAAGACAGAATTTTCTAAATAGTTTTTGGGCACTTTCCAGCAATACGAAAGTTAGCAAATGTAGATAGAGAGCAACTCCCAAGAGGCTGAAAATCCAAAGTCAAAATCAGAGAAATTCCCTTCTAGGTTTTTCTGGGTTTTGTCCAAGGAGTCTAAGGCTAGATAGGTAGAATTTTTTGGGCAGTTTTTGGGCACTTTCCTGCAGGCCGAAAGTCAGTAGATGTAGTTAGAGAGCAGCGCCCAAGAGGCCAAAAATCCAAATTCAAAATCAAAGAAATTCCCTTCTAGGATTCTCTGGGTTTTGTCCAAGGAGTCTAACGTTAAAAGGGAAAAAAAATTGGGCAGTTTTTGGGCACTTTCCAGTAGGTTGAAGTCAATAGCTTAGTAGTTTACTAGGACAACGCAAAGCATAATAGAGCAGTAGTTGAACAACCATCTTTCCAGCTATTCTACCACCTGGGTTTGGTCCATCTTTTCCTTGAGACAAGCCTAGGTACACTACTCCACTTATATATTGTACTCGTGCTCTCATATTTCATAATATATGGCTCAACAGTTCTAGTATTACAGTGTTTCATGGGTGTTTGCTACATGTTTTTAATTTTCCACTGTTGCATTGTTTGTTTAATTGGTTTATCACTTAAATTCCTGTTTAGGAACATTATAGAAACTTACAACCATTTCCATTCCCTGCCTCTATCTGGACGGATGTTTCTGTGGATTTCATCACTGGTCTCCCAAAGTCCGGCAACAAACCAGTGGTGGTGGTGGAAATATTTTCTAAATGTACTCATTTTTGCACTCTACCACACCCATTTACCCCCACTTTAGTGGCTCAAGTTTTCTTGGACCAGTTCTTCAAACTGCATGGCATGCCGACTTCCATTGTGTATGATCGCGACCCCACTTTTCACCAACAAATTTTGGCAGGATTTTTTCAAGCTACAAGGCACACAACTCCAACTAATTACTGCCTATCATCCCCAAACCGATGGTCAAACATAAGCAGTCAACAAATGTTTAGACACATATATGAGGTGCTTCACTTCAAAAAGGTAGCATAAATGGGTATAGTGGCTACCTTTAGCTGAATGGTGGTATAATACTAACTATCATGAAGCCACCAAGATGACTCCATATGAGGCAGTGTGTGGCCAACTCTCATCTTCACCTATTTCTTATATCCTTGGATGTTCTAAAGTATAGGCACTTGATCAACTCCTACAGAACCGTGCCGCCATGATAACTCATCTCAAAGATAATCTTCATCAAGCTCAGAGCTGAATGAAGCAATACATAGACCAACATCATTCCGAACGCACATTTGAAGAAGAGGATAAGGTACTCCTGTGACTCCAACCATAAAAGAAAACATCTCTCAAAGAAAAGGGATACCAGAAACAAGCACCAAAATTCTATGGGCCTTATCAGATACTTCAGCGCATAGGAGCAGTTGCCTACAAACTAGCCTTGCCACCTACTTCAAAAATCCATTCGGTCTTCCATGTATATTGCCTCAAGAAAGTGGTGGGGAACAATTGTAGAGTTCAAACATGTCTACTTGAATTGGATGAGGAAGGTTCACTTTGTTTCCCACTAGAACAAGACCTCGATACTCGTGAAAGACATCTATTCGACTGTATGATCAAGGAAGTCCTCATCAAGTAAAAAGACAGCTCTCCAAGAGATGCGACCTAGGAACCAACCACTATTCTTTAGCAGTTTCCACAGCATCAACCTTGAGGACAAGGTTTCTTTTGATGGGGGAGGGCAGGTTAGGGTCCAACCCTAACCCCCTTTATTTATGTAATAAGCCCAACGGGTCAAGCCAGATTCATAGTTAGTTAGAGAGTCAATAAAACCCACATAAATAATTGTAAATGGTTGACCTGTATTAGAGAAAAGGGACCACAATTAGTTGTAAATGGGCCATAGTTAATAAATAAAGTGGTTAACCCGTGTTATGCAAGGGACCACTAGTAGTTAGGGTTTTGGATGTCATTTAGCTATAAATAGTCTTAGTTAGTAAGGGAAATATCATCAAGTCTTATTGTAATTGAGCTCTGCTCTGTTGGAGGTTTCCCCCTCAAAGAGGCAAGTGAACATTGAATCTGTTTCTGAATAATAAAATACTTTGTAGTTTTTCTCATTTCATGTGATAATTTTGTGTTCTGGGCTATATTTCTTCGTATTTCTGGTATTATGGATTTCTCACAAGTCAAGAGCATAACAACGCTACTTTAATAAATATGTTACAGCTTGGAATCCATGTGACATACATTGTCGAAATGTCATGATACGTCGAACTCTAAATGATGATCCATGTCTTTTGAATACTCAACAAATTTTTTCTTGCAATCCCAAAGAAGATTATGAGCATTTAGTGAACCATGTCCAAAGGCATATGAAATGCAGTGTTGATTCTTGTTTGCAGAGAAAAAGGTTTTTCCTTTCATGTCGCTATCATGCTCCATGGGAGGTTCGTGTAGTGTCAACATTGTGCATAGATGAAAAAGGGAAAAAAAAAAGTATGAACTAGCATGAAATGATGATCGTTTAAATGTTCACAATGTTAATGTTTTAACAATGTGGCCTAAATATGCCAATGTGATTTCTTCCGAAGTTGTTTTCAAATCAAATGTTGATTGTTAGCCAGTTCTTTCTCGACATCAATTTTTGAAGTATATTGAAAAATATGTTTCAAAAGCAGAGAGAAGATCGGAAAATTATTACGAAATGTTGACCAGAGTTGTTGGTGGGAGTGGGTCTGAGGCTCTTGCATTCTCTGCGTATAGAAGGTTCCTTGCTGAAACATCTGTTGAGCGTGACATTGGAGCTCAATAAATGTGTCATTTGTTGCTAAAGTTGTCTCTTATTGTCTGTAGGCATAAACTATTCTCGTTGAATGTTGGAAAGAAAGTGTCCCAAAGGCTTTCGTTGCATTCTGATGAAGTTTTGTGTAGAAACAATTTCATTTAGGTTTATAAAACCCATTTTTTTGGAACATTTGTGCTTGATAGAAACAACAAGATCATGGAGTTTTGAGCTGAAGCGTAGGAAGGAGCAATGGAGGCCACGCGATAAGCATGTTATTGTTCATGTCTGGCCATGGTTTTATGTTGTTCTTGATGAAGGGTTGGAAGTGTTTGAAACATTTTGTTGAAGTGAGTTGCTTTTGTAAAAGTTGTTTCGTGACATTGGTTCAGATATCAGGTTGTCTACTTAAAGTATTTTTGAGAATTGGAGGAATTGGAGATATCGTGTGTGGCATGTTGATCGAGGCCCTTTGCCAAATGAATGAAATTAAGAGGATGTGGCGCCACTTATACATGAAGAAAATGTTGATCGGGATTTCGAGGAGTGGCAAGTTTTTTCGTGATTAGTTCCTCCAAGCTATGTAAACATTTTAGACCTTGATAATATTGGTAGAAGGGACTTTGATATTAATGATAATTGGCAGGAAATGATGGTCTCAACCAATTTTTTAGAACAAGGGATCAATTTCGTAAAAGATGCACAGTCCATAGGTGTTTTGAATTGTGGCTTTGTTAGGGACACATATTTGTCATGTTCCTCTCTATCAGAAAAACAACTAGCTGTTTTCGAAATTGTTTTTCGACACTTTGTTAATGGAAAAAATGATGGTGCTTTGAAAATGATTATTCCATGTACTGATGGAACTGGGAAGTCTTCTCTCATTGCCTGTATTTCTCATGCTATTTCTAGTTCAAGAATGGATGGTAAAAGTCCTTTGTTATTGCTTGCTACAACTGGTATTGTTTCTTTTAACATATATGGCAAAACAATACATTTTGCTTTAAAAAATCCTATAAAAGATATCAAGCCATTGTTGGCTCCCCGTTAATGGCGGTGTAGAAGGTCAATGCTTCCCGTGTGTTTCGTGGCATGTGCTTAAATCTAGTGATGTCTCTGTTTACTAACACCTGCGGGTTTTGGTGTAACAACAATCCTGACTTCAACAAGTGGTATCAGAGCCAGAGGTCTTGAGTTCGAAACACACTAGGCTCGCATTGGGGGGAGATTGTTGGCTCCTCGTTAATGGCGGTGTAGAAGGTCAACGCTTCTCGTGTGTTTCGTGGCATGTGCTTAACTCTAGTGATGTGTCTGTTTACTAACACCTGTGGGTTTTGGTGTAACAGCAATCCTGACTTTGACATTTTTTAAGAAGAAATTAACATAGAAATTAATTAGAAATAAAAATTATCATATCAGACATCTCGCAGTCTTTATAACATCATCCCGCAATTGAATAAATTATTCTTCCATTAAAAGCAAAAAAATAATTGCAAAGAAGTAACAGCTAAGTATGGGGGATATGTATTTTTAGTTCACGAAAGGAAACTTTTATGTCACGTTCCTGCGTATCAAAATACGTTTTTTGGTTTTTTTTTGGTTTTATCTTCATAGTTTCCTTTAAATGAACCTCGACAAATGGTAATATAATAAAAGTAAAAATCTTTGATAGGTTCATGTCTCAGTTGCTGTCCTGTCCTGTACACATAACTTTCAATGAATTAAATCCCCATGACAGAGTCCCTGGTCCACATTATTCAACATGCGTTGAAAATAAATTATAGAATACAAGCAGAAGGAACGCAGAAGAAGATAGGAATTGCCAACTGATTGCAAGGCATATGTCATCATATCCAGAAGCTCTGCAAGATTCCCTTCTTTTTATCCTTCCCACTTTAACCCCCCTGCCTCCCTGAATGAATGGATTTAGTATGATATCACGATAAAGTTTCACTTTGCAGTATTTGAAGAAAAGACGGCTGGAAGTAGCTAGCAGATAGTAGAGTAGGTGAGCATATTCCATTATAATGAAACTCCAAATTTGGATATTTGCTGTGCGTTTCAATTTCGGCTGTTTAGGTTTACTCTCGGCAGCTAAGGCCATCAACTGAGGGATTGTAATTTGTGGGCAGCTTTGCAATTGAAACAGAGGAGCCATTAGCTAAATGATTATGGGTAGCTTTGCAATTGAAACATTGTTGATTGTTGGGTTTACTCTACTGCAAAGCCATGGCGGGTGGATATCTTTTAAGAACTTCTCGGTGAATAGAAAATACCATGGTGATAAATAGAGCTATGCTGGCAAAATACCCAATAGCCTGAACTTGCAGTATAGGCTTGTGAGATACAGAAGAAACTATGGAGAACAAGATTGCTTTTTGGAGTGTATACTTGTTGCTTTCATGTGGTCTGCTACAGATGAACAGAGCCCAAGCTCTTCGTCAAGAGGTTCAAATTTTACAGCTGATGAAGAGTAGCTTGAAAGGTCCTCAGAATTCCATGAAAAACTGGGAAGACTCCGTTGATGCGCCTTGCAATTGGGATGGAATTACCTGCGACAATTCTACAGGTATGGTCACTCAAGTCATACTTGAAATCAAATTTCTGAATGGTCCTTTTCCGTCCAATATATGCGGTTTGAGCAACTTGAAGAAACTTCAACTGGGTGTAAATTACCTTGAAGGGAGTCTGCCATTGACCCTTATGAATTGCAGCAAGCTTGAATACTTGAATCTTACCAATAATTCTTTGTCCGGTACTTTACCCGACTTCTCTCCATTGACATCCCTGCAAATTCTAGATTTGACAATTAACAACTTCACTGGTCCATTCCCTGCTTCTGTGGGAAATTTACCAGAGTTGGCCTCTCTGAGCCTGGCAAACAATCCTTTCGATACAGGAAATATACCTGAAGAGCTCATAAAACTGAAAAAGCTCAATTTGCTTTACCTGGCTTCCCGCAATTTGGAAGGAGAAATTCCGAGTTTCATTTTAAATTTTACAGATCTGGGTTTGCTGGATCTCTCTATCAATAACCTCCATGGATCTATTCCAAGGGAAATTTCCAAACTCAGTAAGCTCTACCAACTGGAGCTCTACAGTAACAAACTTAGTGGAAATATACCTCGAGAGCTGTGTAATCTTACATTTCTGCAATATTTTGATGCATCAAAGAACATGCTTAGCGGAAATATTCCAGAGGAGGTTGGCAATTTAAGAAACCTCGTTTCCTTTCAGCTCTACATGAACCAACTGTCAGGTCCAATTCCCGAAGGTTTTGGGGAATTCCCGTATCTCGTAGGTTTGTCACTGTATCGGAACAATTTCACAGGCCAATTACCACAGAAGCTTGGCAGTCTATCCAAGTTTAACTTGCTCGATGTTTCTGAGAATCAGTTCAGTGGCCCGCTACCAAAGGATATGTGCAGAGGAGGAAATCTGCAATACTTTATGGTTCTGGATAACTCTTTTACTGGAGGGCTGCCTGAAACTTACGGAGATTGCAAAACTTTGGTTCGCTTTAGAGTTAAAAACTAAAAACAACAGTTTGAGTGGTCCGGTGCCCAAAGGAATTTGGGGACTGCCAAATGTTAACATTATTTATTTAAGCTTCAATAATTTTGTTGGTGGAATTGATCCAGAGATCGCAAATGTCAAGGAATTATCAGAGTTGTATATTCAGAATGATCAATTGTCCGGCATTCTGGTACCAGAGATTGGCATGGCAAAGCTATTGGTCAAACTTGAAGCAAGCAATAATCAATTTACTGGTCCAATACCAAAGAAAACTGGCGACTTGAGTGAGTTGACTGATCTGCTTTTGCAGAACAACATGTTTGAGGGATCCATACCAGACGAGGCTGGTTCCTGTACTTCTTTGGTTGTTGTAAATCTTGCACAAAATAATTTGCAAGGGTCAATTCCAGAGTCACTGGGATCTATTGCTGATCTGAACTCCTTAAATCTTTCAAACAACAAACTATCTAGTTCAATTCCAAGCAGTCTTGGTGCACTAAAGCTCAGTTTGCTTGATCTTTCCAATAATGAGTTAAGTGGGCCTGTTCCAGATTCACTTATTAATGAGGTAAACTGACACAGCTTTTCAGGAAATCCAGGGCTCTGTGCTAACAGCTCTGGAAATGATAATTATGATAATAACAATATACTGGAGACTTGTTCTGATTCTCATCGTGGGAAAGAAGCCAGACAAATGGGAATTATCTCCGGTCTCATTGTTGGTGCAGCATTGTTATTACTTGTGCTTGGATTGATACATTTTCAGCGAAGATATGGTCAAAATCAACTTGACCTGATGGATGAAAAGGATAACTCTTCTCGGAGCCTTATATCCTTTTAGAATTTAAGCTTCTCTGCAGAAGATGTTCACGAAGCATTATTAGATGAAGATAATATCATAGGCAGGGGTGGATCGGGCACGGTGTATTGTGTCACGTTGCAGAACAATGAAACTGTAGCAGTAAAGCGAATATGGACAAAGAACATCAACAGCAATAAGCGAAATGGGTTAGATAGATTGATAAAGGCAGAAGTGGATATTTTGGGAACAATTCGGCATAAAAATATAGTGAAGCTTTATTGTCATTTGTCAAATGGTAATTCAAATCTACTGGTATATGAATGCATGCCAAACGGAAACTTATTTGATGCTTTGCATGGAAATAATGAAGAGAAGAAATTAAAGAGAAGAGGTATGGATTTGGATTGGCCAACACGGTACAAGATTGCAATGGGAGCAGCTCATGGATTAGCATATCTTCATCATGACAGCTTGCCTGCAATTGTTCACAGAGATGTAAAATCTACCAATATTTTGCTGGATAAATTTTATGAGGCAAAGATTGCCGATTTTGGGATTGCCAAAAATCTTCAAGCTTGTGGAGGAAGGGATTCTATCGTAGCTTTAGCAGGCACCCATGGCTACATTGCTCCTGGTATGTTCAACTTAGTATTGTGCTCCCCTAGTTTGCACCTTTGTCATCGAAATGACAGTCCTTTCTCAAGGTTTTCATAGATTTTGCAGTTATAGATTCTAGCCTTTTTCAAAATCCATTTATATTTCTGTGTACATATTTGATGTAAATGGTTCAGTACTTACATCCATTTTTGCTATGCAGAATGTGCATACTTTTTGAACGTTACAGAAAAGAGTGATGTTTATAGTTTTGGTGTGGTGTTGTTGGAGCTTGTTACTGGGTTTCACACAAGATATGTTCCCAGAAAGATGCTTTTGAAGTTCTCGACTCAAATATTTGCAAGTCTTTTCAGGAAGAAATGATCAAAGTACTGAAAATAGCATTGCATTGTACCTACAACCTACCGGCACTGCGGCCAACAATGAGACAAGTTGTACAGATGTTGCTGGATGCTGATCCTTGCAATATCAATTTCAGGTCAATCCAGAGTGGGGATGATCCATACGACACAAACATTGCTGTTGACACTCATGCGAAACCAAAATATCGGGGTAAATATTGAGGAAATTACTTATAGCAGATATCATTTTCCATGCGGCTTTGTCTCATCTTCCTGACTAATTTAGATCGGAAAAGATCTGTGCTTGCCGAAGGTGTAATGATTGGCAGAAGTAAATTGATTCAAAGCCAGGAAGAAGGCAACTGAAATGCATTTACCAAAAAAGGTTTGACAGATCTGTGATGGAGATGTTCAGTTGGGTTCACTTAATCGTTTGCAGATATAGCAAGAAGATTCCCACTCTCTGAAGCATATTACAGGTTATTCAAAAATTTACCATGCCTTAGTTGTCTTTGACATCAATCTTCAACACGATTGTGGTGTTGTATTTTGCTGGTTTTAGCAATACCTTACCCTGCAGCTTTAGCCATTCACTGTACTTTGAGTATCTGTAGACTGTAAGGCCTGAAAGGCAAGAGAAAGTCGATATTGTACATATATATAAATATCTTCAGTAAGTTTGTCCTCCTATTTTTTATGGATTTTCAATCATCTTTCTGATTAAGGTTTATACTGTTTTATTCGTTTAAAAAGAATAGGTTCTAAGGCTTTTTACGTTTGTCTATGTTAATAATAGAATGCACCAAGGATAGAGGAGCTGGCAGTTGCCCACCCTACCATATCTTGTCAGGATCAACACCAAGGTTCCTGAACCAACTATTTTATTAAGTTTGATTTGGCTGGACAAAGATCTTGTATATTTAAAAAAATTTGATATTGAGCTTTGAAGTGTTCCTCTGGAAAATAGCATTATGGCTTATTACTTATGGAATTAGTGAGGCATGTTACTTGTTTTTCAACGACTCATTTCCAGAGCTTTTCAACTTCAATGGCACCGTTGTATGCCCTTTCCATTTGCATTTTTTTACTAGCTTCTCCTTGAGAACTTTCATTTGTTCCTTCTTTGGACCACACAGGTGTCTATAGTTTGTTGTAACCATGGAATCGTTTTAGTCTTCTTGCATTCAGAAGAAATGGTTTTTCCTGGATAACATGATGCTACAGAGGAAGAAATGATAACTAAGTGACTTGGACTAAGAATGCATTCGAGGTTTCTTCAAATGGTGTTTATATTTTTTTCATGCCAATAGTAAATAGAGTTAATTGTGCGTACAGAAAATCATTACTTGTACATTTTTGCAAAACAGTGATATTTGTAGTGTGTACTACTTACACAACTCTCGTTCTATTCAGTTAAACTGAAACATGGTTGGTCATAGCTTCTCTCCATATCTTGGATGGCTGCTAATTATTTGAATGTTTGAAAGAGCAAAAATAACTTATGACTGTTGTTTGTAATACTTTATTTAGTGATCTTCTTCATTCCATATTTCACCAGGTCGAATTATTGCTTCTTTGAACGTACAATTCTAGGTGAGGCTCATTGCAAATTGGTCTGGTACCTTGTATAGAATATCTTGACATATTTTTTATTATGTTCAAGACTTATTTTCAATCCGTCCTACTTATGAAATGGCAAGCTTGGATCCACAAGAGAGAGAGAGCTGTTGGCAAATTTTTTTGTACATTGTGTGTGTTTGAGGTACATAGAAGTTTTTTCTTTGCATATTTGCATGATGTAACAGGGAACAATGTAAGCAGAAACTAGAAAACCCTGGATTAGAGCTACTGGCAAACACACCCATATCTTTGTTTAGCGTCTATGTTCTTTACATATAATCATTGTTGTGGTACATTAAAGAACTATTTTCACCTTCAATATACTATTATTTTCTAGCTCTACATGTGTCTGTCTACAATTTCTTATGCACAAGTGGTTGTATCAGAGCTAGTTGCGCCCTGAATTGAATCAAGTTGCATTGAAGAAATTGCTTTCCCTTTATTTTCTTTAGAAGAACTTAAAGAAGTGGCATTAGTTCCATAAGGTGCTTAGTGAAGTTTTCTTGGCGATCTAGATGTTAAAGGCATTCAAGTCAGAGAATTGGTATTCAGTAGGAGTTGTGGAATTCAACACAATGGGAATTATGTGCATAAGGAATGAGAACCCCATAGAAATGGTAATGTCAGAAATCAAGCTCAAAGCTACTGGAATACATCCCTCCACATCGGGTTAAGGTGAAGGTCTTGAAGGACCAAGATGAGGGAAAATTTTTACTTAACACACCATTGCTACTAGACCAAATCACATTCGAAGGTCCGCGCTTGTCACGCGTCCCACCTATGAAGTTAGAGGATTGGAACTTGGCAGACACTGAGTGGTTTCCCCACTTGGAAACTGATACATTTATGACCCATGTCTTCTATAAATATTCTGGTGTCACCACGCTGGAGCCAAGGAAGTGGATTAGAGGGGTGGACAAGGCAGGTTTGTTGAATCTGCTACGGGTGCCACATTACAACCATGTGCCCATAACTTTGATAGTGATCAAACAATTGTTATGCTTGGTGCATGATGGGTGCATGTGGTTTGGAGAACCGATACCAGTCACTGTTTCTTCCCAATTTTCCCCAGTCATTTCTGACCAGTACCACTTTATTTTTGTCAAGCTTGAGGAGGATAACATATGCTTGTTCTATAATTTGCCCTTCGGGCAAACCCGTCGCTATGTTTTAATGAGCCTAGCAATAGTGAAACTCGCTCTTGTCTGAATGGACAAGTTTGTCGCTATTGTTTTAACGAGTTTAACAACAAAGATAACTTGGTCCTTTTCAATTTTAGAGTCTGAAAGAGACAAAAAGGAAATTCCAATATTCCTTTTTCGTAATATAATCCTTTAAGTCCGAAAAAGTATAAAACAATGCGAAAGGGATGACTTTTCGATGTTTTTAACGAGCCGAACAAGACAAACGCTCGATATTTTTGTGTAATGATCCCTCGGGTCCAAAAAGATTAAAATCTAGAGGAGGGATAGCACTTCCGATCACTTTAACGAGTCGGAGAGGCCAATTGCTTGGCAATCTTTTCATATTTTACAAGTCAGATGAAAATCTTTCCATCATTAGGTTTCTTCCTAAAATTGGGGTTTCTTGTTGGGGGTTGTTGTTGATTCTCCCAGTGATTTTTCCTCTTCATGTTTTCTAATCTATCCATTATTCTTTCTAAACTCTTAGCTAAAATGTCTACCTTTCCATCTGAAGTGGAAGCTTCCTCTTTAAGTACAACTTTCTTTTCATTTCTCATTCGAGCTTTCTTAGCTAATAGGTTGGCCTCTACACTAACAACATTTCTTTGCATTTGTTCAAGTGTTTCAGGGTTCCTTTCCCTTAACTGGTATGACATGTCAGCGTCAAAACCATCAGGGAATTTAATTAATGCTAGGTTGGGTGGAGGTTTAATATTGGCTGGAATTGCATTGTAGATACTATTAAACCTAGTGCAATGGTCCTGAATTGACTCATTAGGAGCTCTTCAAATGTTTTCGTATTCAGAAAGTATTTTCAATGGGTTTTTCTTTCTCTCCCATTTATCAGTGAATAACCTATTAAAATTGGCTAAGTCTGCAATATGGTTGGCAGGAAAGGCTTTGAACCATTTCTTGACATCCCGAGTTAAAGTTTAGGCAATCAACCTTATTTGGACATCTGTGTCATCTATCTCATGCAAATCAAAAAAGTTAGACATCTTGTTTACATGCTGCTGGGGGGTGTACTGACCAGTAGCATCAAACAAGAAGTTTTTACTTGGATAATCTGTGGGCATGGCATGGTGTTGTGCAAGTAAAACAAGAGGTGCATGTCGGTTTGCAATTGCTGTGATTCTGGATTGACTAGGGAGTAAAGTTGTGGTGCTTGAGGAAGGATTCGAAACTGATGGAGGTGAATTAGATGATGATGAATATGGGTGATTAATAACTGGTTTAGGTGACTGGATTGTGGTAGATACAATTGGTGAGGTTGTGGCAAAAGAAGGGGTATTTACAGTGAGTGAAGTTTGTGCAACAACTTCAGGGGAAGCAATAGTAAGGGAAGTTGTTTCAACAGGCTGTTGAAGGTAAGAATCACCTATATTACTTATCAATTTAGAGGCCCAAGCTTCTATCTTGTCAAAAGTCTCAACGACAAATTTATCTAAATCTGAATGAGTAATCCTTTTTTATTCAATAAGTTCAACAAACTCGGGATCTAAGACTATTTCATGGATTGCATTCTCATATTTACTTCTAAATAATGAGAGGTCAAATGACAAATCAGAAGGGATGTCCTCTAAAGTTGTAAACTCCTCAGGAAGTGAATTGGCTCTAACTAACCTGCTACTACTGGCTTGAGTTTCCATTGTTTTGGGTTAACTCAAAATTCCCTCTGGGTCATCAACTATATTTGCAAGGTTTGGATCTGGGTTTGCCGTGGTATAATGAAGCCTCTTAGGAGCCAGAATTTTAACTTTTTCAATTGTTTTTATGAAAATTTTCAAAATTGACTTCAGAAAATGACCTTAAGGGGCTCAAGATTAAATTTAAGGCTTCCTTAAAGTTTTATGAGACTGAGGATCGAAGTCCCCAGTATGGTCACTAGAAATGTTATCACTTTGATATTTCTTTTGAAGTTAATGAACAAATAAAAGTCAAAGGTAACCACAAACCACTTTTGGAGATCAGGACTTAGCCTTCTTGATGCTCAGAGAGGGCTCTCTCTTTATAATTTAACGTTGTTTTAGTTAAGATGATTTTAGGCTAGTTATTACTTGCACTTGAGTTTTGTTTTAAAATTTCGTGGTGGGATCACTTTACTTAGATGAACAAAGGTTTGTCTTTTACCATTGGGCTATGGGGTCGAATGTCAGACAAACAAGACTGGATTTAGTTCTAAAAACAATGTCTACAGGGCAAGATAGATGAGTTACTGCAGATCTCAAAGGTTAAATGGTGGAATGGTTTCAAATCGGATCCAAGGAGCAATTAAGGGTTCCCTAGGCTGGACTTTAGAAGGAATGAAAGAAATCAACTGGGATGGGAGAGGAATTAAGGGTTATCAAATCTAGGTATTAGAGGAAAACATGTAAATAACTAACTGTGTAATACAGAGTGTACTTAAACAAATTATGAGTGATATTTCCAGTTAATTCATTCAAATTTAGAACACATTTAAGATTATGAAACACATAAGAACGTAAAAAAATCACACAAAGAATATACTTCACTACATATGGCTCATCTCATGAATCCTGTAGTGAAATGCTTTTATTACTTGCTCCAGTCTGTTGACTTGAAAATGCTACAATCACCCTTAGGTTCAAGGTCAAAATAACTCTACAATTGTAAAATAATCCTTCATAATACTTTGAATTTTGAAGTATTTATACAAAAGGAATTACAAAATATCTCAAACTGCATTGAGAATTAATCTAGCAAAAAAGAAATATATTCTTGCAAGAAGATAGAGACAACTATTGAACTGCTGCTTGTTGTTCCTGTTATTAAGGTTCCGCTGGCTTTTCTCTTTGATCTTTTACACTTTATGCTGCTTGGCTGTTTGGTCTTCGTGTTGGATGTTCTGTTTTACTTTAACCTTTCACCTGATACTCTTTCATTTGATACACTTTAACCTTGCTGACCTATCAATATCTTTTTACTTTGTTGTTTCACTTTTTACTATACATTTATAATTTAATGTGTATTTACTACATTAAATCATTCAGTTTTTCCCATTTTTCTTCATCTGGTAATTGGATATTGAGCATTTTTCTATATATCTCATCTGCCTCTGTATATTTGGCAAAAGTAGGCTTCTTAATAAACAAGTGTTTTACCTCATGCTGGAGGTAAAACAAGTTTTGAGAAGTTTGGTACAACACTTTGTCTGTTAGCATGCCCTTCATGAATGAAGTGATTACCTATTCTCTGGCCACTTCCCTGATCTTTTTGTTGTAATATTCCTGTGTCATTAACTTTTCATTTATTACTAAGGGATTAGGTAATCCGTTTTCCTTCAAAAGTTCGAACTTAGCCATGATCCTATCAATGGCTAGTTGCATGTTCTGACACTTATCTTCTAAATTCAAAATCAAATTCCTCTTGGTGAGGACTTTTCTGACTTCCAAAATTTTACCTGTCTTATCAGGTATCTTCAGTTCTTGCAGTTCTTACTTATTCTTGGAGTTGAGGAAGTGGATGATTCTCGCTGCTTCCTTTGGCATATCTCCAAGCTCTGCTTTAGCCCTTTCAATGGCTTTTGTAGCCTGCTTAATTAAATCAATCTATTCAAAAATGACTAGGATGGATGGCCAAATATCATTGACAGAGTCAACGATATTGGTCCACAATTTTTCTTTAGCCTTACCTATAGGCTCAGTCAATGTCAGTTCCTTCTCCAGGCTTTTTATCCTTTCATTCATCCTTGTATAGGTTTTTTGTTCTTCTTTATGCATGATCTTGGCAAGTTTGCAATTTGTCTCTAGGCTGCTCACTTTCTCCTTCAGTTTGTTCATCTCATTGGTCTGAATGGACATTTCTTCCATTTCTTTGACCATATTTTTTCCTTCATCACTTGCGGAGGCTCTCATTGTTGATCCTGTTTGTTAGTGTCAGTCTTTGCAGCCTTCCTCCAGTGATAAAACATGCTCTTACAAAGTGATTTTAAGGTGTCAAGGTCAAATTTTGTCATTTCAGTGAGTTTTTAAGTAAAATTTGGTCACTAGGTATTAGGTCTAGGGTCTGCTTTTACTAAGTCAAAGTTGTCCAAATGTCAGTCCATGTCACCATTCAGCTGAGTGTACCATCATTCAGAGGGTTGTCATCATCATGTCAGGTTACAATGGGTCATTTTACACCTTGTTCATGCTTCAGTTGTGTCTAGGTAAGGTTCATTTCCTTCTCCGAGGGTTTTGAAAGCAATTTCTCTTGGATCGTCAAATCATCAGCAAAACTTGTATCCTGATGTTCATGCACCTTCCTCTATCTTTAATGCACCTTATTAAACACTTCCCACCACTGATATCCCTCAAATTCCTCATTTTCGTACAAACCCTAGTTTCTTGCTACAACTTGACAATTTTCTAGGCTATGCCTGTGTTTTGCCCTTTTGGACCCCTTCCCCTCACTCAATATTTGAAATTCCATTTTCCCCTACTTTCTAACATCCTTCCCTATTTCCCAAAATTTTCTCAAGAATTTAGAAGCCCTTATCCCCTTCATTTCACTTCATTTCGACAAATCCCCTGTTCCACACATTGGGATAGGTTTTACTCCAATGATGTTTTTGAGAAATGAAAGGTGAATTTCGGAAAACCGAGAGAGGTTTTTGTCCAAAATAGGCCAAGGAAGAAAAAAATCTTTCACTTTTTATACAGGTGTCATGGTTTTAGAGAAATGTCAAAAATACAGTTGCTTCGGGAGAATTCATGTACCTCTGAAGTGACCTTGGGAAAATCCCGGTTTCTCCTAGCTCGGTTGGCCAAATGACTTTTTTTTATTAGTCAAATGATAAGTAGACACAAAGAGATATCATGCGCTCAATTTTAATTTGAGGAAGACATTCAAAAGTTGATTGCAACAGCACTCTGCCTTGAGGCAGCCTCATTTGGAACATTTTTACCAGTCTTGGGAGATTTGAATTTTGACAAGGCAAATGAACTCCAAATTGAAAAATTCCAGCTGGGTTGGAAATTAGACTCATTAAGCTTTCCAATGAGCTATCCTGAGCCCAATTTGGACACATCGAAGGCCTCCAAAAGTCTCTTGCAAAAAGAGCTACGCATTGGGTCACTGGCGCGACGCATTGGGCTGCCCTCCACAGTGCAAAAAATACACTGGCGCGACGCATAGAGAAGGTGCGGCGTGTTGGGTTTGAGGCATGGCGCATAGATCTGCCAAGCCTGATTCTCTCAAAAACTCCCTCAAATTACCAAAATCACTCAACTCTTTTAGTGTGCAAGTAAGTCAAGATCTTTTCCTTGCTAGTAAAGGAGTTTTTCTTAAAGTTTATGGTGGTTGTGTAAAAGAAAATTCAAACCCTAATACCTTGCAATTTCTCAAAAGCCATTGCCTAGGGTTTGTACTTGTCATTTTTCTACCAAGTTTTTTCTACCACTCCCTCATTTTTTCACTCCTCCATTCATTTTCTCAGCTTATCCACCCATTCCCTAACACCCATATTCAGTCATCCCTATCCCCAGTTCCCATTTTCCCTAATCCTAACTACAAATCCCCAAACCCTGATTTCCATCCCAAACCCTAAATATCATCGCCTAAAACCTTTCATTCCCTAAACCCCTACAGCTAGCATCAAACCCTCCCCTCATCAGTCCCACTGATCCACGGCGCTCAAAAACATGAAGGCAAAACCAGCGAGCTGCGAAGAGGAGGAAAATCAAATTGACCACACTTGAGCAAGAAATTCAAGCTGATCGTGAATCTTGGGTTGAGAGGACAAACTTGCACTTAAGAAAGGATGCTAGAGAAGGCCAAAAGTGTGAAAACTATGCTGAGGCACATGGCCCATCATTACTTGGCGAGAAACAAGGTGTGCCAAGCTAGAATCAGGAGCTTGAAGGCAAAGTTGAAGAAGAGATCGAGGAGGCAAAAAGCGCAAGATAAACTTCAGATATTGGCTGAGGCTTCCTTGGTCCATCACAACACTTTATGGAGAAGACTCGGCCCAAATTTCAAAAAATTTGGAGAACTTTTTGCATTTTTGGAAATTTTGGCACAAAAAACAGGATTTTCTGCTCTATGCGCCGCGCCACCTGGCGCTCGCTTTTGATAGGAGCCTCCAAATGACAAAAACTCAGCATTTTTGGATTTGGCATGGAAAAATATGTTTTCCTGCCAATGGTCAAGAAATTTGGACAGGTTTTGAGCCCTCAAAAAGGTCAAAAACACTCAAAAAATGACCTCACTACCCCTATTTTGACACACAGGAAGAAGTGTTGGGAGAACTGAATTTTGGAGGGGCAAATAGAGGCCAAATTAGAAAATTTCACTTGGTTTTGAAAGCAGACAAGCAGACCTTTCCAACAAGCACACTTGGAGCAAATTTGGACATCGGGAAGGCCTCCAAAAGTGGGTCTAAATAGGCGCTATGCATAGAAAATCAGACATGGCGCATAGAGAAAATTTTGCCAGTTTGACCAAGTATTATTCTGTTTTTCGCCCAGCTTTTGCTAGTTTGACTTTTTTATATGCTTAGTGTCAAATTTGTGATGTAATTAAAGGTACATGGATAGATCATGATATAAATATGTCAAATTTTCACTTATGGAGGTAGATTCATCCTTGAAAAGGTAGTTTGCAACTGAATGAATCAGTTCCCTAGTTTATAGAGGCAAGATGTTCCACTGCCTAATTTGTAGTTCTCAGTTTAGAATTAGTTGGAACAACTCCTAAAATCATGAGCTCGACCACTAGAGGCTAGGATGAGTTTTTGTTTGCCTATATCTTATGTTTTTTCAGTCATTAGCATGGTTGGACTTTTAAGAAAGCCTTGAGCTTCATTGTACACTCATATCAGCGTTTTGGCTAAGGAATTGAGACCAGGGTTTGCAACACTCTTTGGGATCCATGTGGCAATTTGTCTTGGTACAGTGCTTTCTTTTGTAATTGTGAATTTTCTTATGTGTTACATATGCCATTCTCTATCTTGTTTCTTTTTAACTAAACAAACAAGAGTGTAAGTAGAATCCATTGAAATTGCAGTGCTCTACTTGAGGTTTGCTTTAGTTTCTTGATTTTTAGCTGTTTGGAGAGGATCCATGACTTTCCTTGCCCTCTTCAGCTCCTCACTTATCTAATCCTTCCATCTCATTCAAATTGAAGTGCCAAAAACAATTTCCTACCTTGCCCCATTGAGATCTCTGCAAGACTGAGCCTTAATCCCCGCACCCAAAATCTACTTTTCCTTTTGAGCCAACAAAAACATCATTTTATTCAATCAAACATTTTCACACATATACCTAGCCTAAGATCAATGTTTCTATCAGTCATCTCGAGCCCTCATCGATTATAATTTGCTGAGATTGCCCGGAGAGAGCCCTCTCCTGACCTGGTAGGGCTAGATAACAGGTTAAGCGTGGTTTGATGTTGGCCTTGGATCCTACCTTCCTCAGCCTAAAATAAATCTAGGCACTAACATAGTGGCGACCATACTGGGGAAGAACAATTCGTTTGCTTGTTAGTGTTCTTTGCTTTATAAGCTACAGACAGAGCCTGAAGTTAGCCAGGTAGCCTTCGAACTGCACATTGCTTTGCGAGTGCATAAGTAGATAAAAACTGCTTCAGTAAATCTCCGGTCTAGTCTTATAAGCTGAACATCTGACTTGCAAATTGCCCTAGTAACATGTATCAAGTTCAGATCTGATTGTTGATGGTGAACAATGATCATACACAACAAGGCTGAAATCATTCACCTGGTGATTCCAAATCAGTTTTGAGATTAGATCCAAGGCTCCAAAAGAGGATGAACCTGACCAGCAGAAACATGAAATGACAATATGGAAAGATCAGGTATTCAAGTTGGAATTTCATCCAAGAAATTTTGTTCTTTGTTATAAATTATTTCTTCTCTTTTCCTGAGAATGTCAAGAAGGCTTTGCAAAGTATACTATGTTTGAGAAGAGATCCTCAGGCCCCATTTGATTCCTTCCCTTTGAAGATTGTGAATACCAAAGATTTGCATGCCTTTGAGCTTGATCAAGACCCTTCTTCTGAATCTTGTGATGACCATCTTCAAATTAATGAACCTCAAGAGACCAAGACTGATTCTGCAGCATTTGTACATACCCCTATACCTTGTAAAATTCCAGATTGATACAAACCTCTGATTTTACCTCCGTTATCCCATGCTTTCCCTAAAAATCATGACCTATATCTACCAGGATTTGATGGTGAACACGACAATATCACTGCTGAGAGACATATATTGAATTTTGAATCTTTTCTTGATTTTTTTGAAGTTGATGAAGAAGACGTTAGTATTAGGCTTTTTGCTCTTTCTTTGCAAGGTAAAGTCAAGAGTTGGTTCAAAACCCTACCTGATGCGAGCATCTCAGATTTTCAGTAGTTCGTCAAAGTTTTCCTCAACAGGTGGGTGGTCAGACAAAACCCTTTCGTGATTATAGAAGAGTATAACTAGTTGAAAAGATTTCCAAGGGAGACAGTACAATAGTTTTTAGCCAGATTTAACCAAGTTTATTATTCAATGCCTGTTAATATAAGACCTCCTCCTGGATCTGCTCTCTTGCACTACCTAGCTGGCTTTGATTCGGAAATGGAGTTTCAACTGAGAGAAAGGAATCTTACAACACTTGAAGAGATGCAGAATAGTGCAGTAGATGTAGAGGCTCATTTGTTGATCTGAAGGGCAAAGTTGAAGGAATAAGAGATGAAAAACACAGATCCGGAGGAATCGACATCTCTAGAGGTAAATCTTGAATTTTTGGCGAGTGCAGTGGAAGAGATGATGCAAAGAATCACCACAAGGAATGAGTATAATGTTCACGCCCATAGCTCGCTGATTGAAGAAGAACAAGTCGTTGATCCAAAACATCTTATTTCTTATCCCAGTTGTCATAGATCTGATAATGATTGTTTTATAGATCATCTTGGAGAAGAGAGATCTGTTGATATGACATGTATGCTTGATGATGTCTTTTATACTGATGATTTGCCTCAGTTTGATCAGTAGTATGATGATTATGTTCTCCAAACAGAAGCTAATCTTACAGACAAATTAGCAGCTAGTTTGTGGGAGGAGGAAGTTCATTTTCTGCAGCTCGAATACAATGATCAGCCGATGCATATCAGCGATGATAGTCACAAGGAAAGTGCAGCAAATTTTGAAGTAAGTGAAGGATCTTTACCTTTTTGTTTTGCTTCGTTTCAGTTCATTAGAGACAACATTCATGCAATCAGAAATCAACTGTCGACAAGTCTTGATCTAGACCATCTTAAGAGCAATGAAAACCTTATTCAAGACTTCTCATCTCCAGATTTGCAGCCCCCGAATGCCATTGATTGTCAAGTTGTAGATGAAGACTTGGAAACTGGCACGTACGATCAAATGATGCAAGATGATTCCATACCTTTCTGTTTTGAATCATTTCAGTTTTTGAAGGAAAATTTGCATAGTACATTTTCAGTGAAGGATGAGCAGCGTGTAGGAAATCATGTAATCTCATCGGAAACAATAGAAAATGGGTTGCAGCTGTCTTTTTAGGTTTTTCATGATCCAATAGCTGATGTGTTGGATGATGTCTGCAGCCCAAGTCCTTCTCCATTGACTACATGTGAGCTTGAAACGTGTGCTGATATAAATTTGATCCGACAGCTGGTTTCTTTGTCATTTTTAGCAGGAGTCTCATCACAAAGCTCAAAACAAAGTTTGTATTCATGGTATGAGGAGAAGAGAAGTAATCCATTTGATGAGCTGAGTTCCAGTGTGCATGAATTTCGAGATCCTTATGTAGTGTTTTCAGAGGTGGATAGAGAATCCATATCATTCAACGGATTTGTTTCCAAGTTTTCATGGGAGTTTCCTTTCAGTAGTTCTCTCTTGTTGTTTATAAGCAAACACTTGCGGAGAATTCAAACAACAGCTGAAATGCTTACTTGGTTGCATTGGTTGTTTCATTTCACTTGATCAAGTGATGAATGAAACTGTTAGAGTAGGTTTTGATAAATAAGCTCTACTTTGAGCATCATTTCCAGTTTGTCGGTTGTGTTTAAGTATCGAGTCAGTGTTTGGTTGAGTGAGAGTCAGTTTGTGTCATCAAGTCGTCAGTTTTTAGTCATGCATTTCAGCTTGAGTTTTTGACTTCATTGCCTAATGGATGAAGGCACTGTCTGCTTTCCAAAAATCTGTAGTTCTTGGCACCTCTAAGGAGCTACCATCCCCATTGGAGCCAATGTTAGTGTCAGTCTTTGCAGCCTTCTTCCAGTGATCAAACATGCTCTTACAAAGTGATTTTAAGGTGTCAAGGTCAGATTTTGTCATTTCAGTGAGTCTTCAAGTAAAATTTGGTCACTAGGTATTAGGTCTAGGGTTTGCTTTTACTCCTATCAAAGTTGTCCAAATGTTAGTCCATGTCAACATTCAGCTGAGTGTACCATCATTCAGAAGCTTGTCATCATCATGTTAGGTTCCAAGGGGTCATTTTACACCTTGTTCATGCTTCAGTTGTGCCTAGGTAAGGTTCATTTCCCTCTCCTGGGGTTTTGAAAGCAATTTCTCTTGGATGGTAAAATCATTAGCAAAACTTGTATCCCGATGTTCATGAACCTTCCCCTATTCTTAATGTACCTTATTAAACACTTCCCACCACTGATATCCCTCAAATTCCTCATTTTCACACAAACCCTAATTTCTTGCTACAACTTGACAATTTTCTAGGCTAGGCCTGTGTTTTTCCCTTTTGGACCCCTTCCCCTCACTCAATCTTTGAAATTCCACTTTCCCCTACTTCCTAACATCTCTCCCTATTTCCCAAAATTTTCTCAAGAATTTAGAAGCCCCTTATCCCCTTCATTTCACTTCATTTCGACAAATCCCCCGTTCCACACATTGGGATAGGTTTTACTCCAATGATGTTTCCGAGAAATAAAAGATGAATTTGGGAACAATGAGAGAGGTTTTTGTCCACAATAGTCCAAGGAAGAAAAACCTCCTTCACTTTTTATACAGATTTCATGGTTTTAGAGAAATGTCAAAAGTACAGTTGCCTCAGGAGAATTGATGTACCTCTGAAGTGACCTTGGGCAAATCACGTTTTCTCTTAACTTGGTTGGCCAAATGACTTTCCTAATGAGTAAAATGATAACTAGACACAATTAACTTTCCGATGAGCTATCATGAGCTCAATTTGAAGATGAGGAAGACCTTCAAAGGTTGACTGCAACAACACTTTGCCTTGAAGTAGCTTCATTTGGAACATTTTGACCAGTCTTGGGAGATTTGATTTTTGATAGGGAAAATGAATTCCAAATTGAAAAATTTCAGTTAATAAGCTTTCCAACGAGCTATCCCATGCTCAATTTGGACACCGAGAAGGCCTCCAAAAGTCTCCTGCAAAAAGCGCTATGCATTGGGTCACTGGCGCAACGCATAGAGCTAGCACGGCGCATTGGGCTGCCCTCCACAGTGCAAAAAATACACTGGTGTGGCGCATAGAGAAGGCATGGCACGTTGGGCTTGAGGCGGGGCGCATAGAGCTGCCAAGCCCAATTCTCTCAAAAACTTCCTCAAATTGCCAAAATCACTCAACTCTTCTAGTGTGCAAGTAAGTCAAGATCTTTTCCTTGCTAGTAAAGGAGTTTTTCTTAAAGTTTATGGTGGTTGTGTAAAAGAAAATTCAAACCCTAATACCTTGCAATTTCTCAAAATCCATTGCCTAGGGTTTGTACTTGTCATTTTTCTGCCAAGTTTTTTCTACCACTCCCTCATTTTTTCACTCCTCCATTCATTTTCTCAGCTTATCCACCCATTCCCTAACTCCCATATTCAGTCATCCCTATCCCCAATTCCCATTTTCCCAAATCCTAACTACAAATCCCCAAACCCTAATTGCCATCCCAAACCCTAAATATCATCCCCTAAACCCTTTCATTCCCTAAAACCCTACAGCTAGCATCAAACCCTCCCCTCATCAGTCCCACTCATCCATGGCGCTCAAAAACATGAAGGCAAAACCGGCAAGCTGCCAAGAGGAGGAAAATCAAATTGACCACACTTGAGCAAGAAATTCAAGCTGATCGTGAATCTTGGCTTGAGAGGACAAACTTGCACTTGGGAAAGGATGCTAGAGAAGGCCAACAACGCGAAAACTATGTTGAGGCACATGGCCCATCATTACTTGGCGAGAAACAAGGTGTGCCAAGCTAGAATCAGGAGCTTGAAGGCAAAGTTGAAGAAGAGATCGAGGAGGAAAAAAGCGCAAGATAAACTTCAGATCTTGGCTGAGGCTTCCTTGGCCCATCACAACACTTGATGGAGAAGACTCAGCCCAAATTTCAAAAAATTTGGGCCACTTTTTGTATTTTTGGAAATTTTGGCATAAAAAACAGGATTTTCTGCTCTATGTCGTGCCACCTGGCGCTCGCTTTTGATAGGAGCCTCCAAATGACAAAAACTCAACATTTTTGGATTTTTCATGGAAAAATATGTTTTCCTATCAATGTCCAAGAAATTTGGACAGGTTTTGAGCCCTCAAAATGGTAAAAAACACTCAAACAATGACCTCACTGCCCCTATTTTGACACACAAGAAGCAATGTTGGGAGAACTGAATTTTGGAAGGGCAAATGGAGGCCAAATTGGAAAATTCCACTTGGGTTGGAAAGTAGACAGGCATACCTTTCAACCAAGCACACGTATAGTGAATTTAGACATCAGGAAGGCCTCCAAAAGTGGGTCCAAACAGGCGCTACGCATAGAGAATCAGGCGTGGCGCATAGAGGAAATTTTGCCAGTTTGACCAAGTATTACTCTGTTTTTCGCCCAGCTTTAGCCAGTTTGACTTTTTTACATGCTTAGTGTCAAATTTGTGATGTAATTAAAGGTACATGGATAGATCATGATGTAAATATGTCAAATTTTCACTTATGGAGGTATATTCATCTATGAAAGGATAGTTTGCAACTGAATGAATCAGTTCCCTAGTTTATAGAGGCACGCTGTTCCACTGTCTAATTTGTAGTTCTTAGTTTAGAATTAATTGGAACAAATCCTAAACTCATGAGCTCGACCCCTAGAGGTTAGGATGAGTTTTTGTTTGCATATATCTTATGTTTTTTCAGTCATTAGCATGGTTGGACTTTTGAGAAAGCCTTGAGCTTCATTGTACACTCATATCAGCATTTTGGCTAAGGAATTGAGACCAGGGTTTGCAGCACTCTTTGGGATCCATGTGGCAATTTTTCTTGGTACAGTGATTTCTTTTGTAATTGTGAATTTACTTATGTTTTATGTATGCCATTCTCTATTTTGTTTCTTCTTAACTAAATAAACAAGAGTGTAAGTAGAATCCATTGAAATTGCAGTGCTGTACTTGAGGTTTGCTTTAGTTTCTTGATGTTTCCAGTTGTTTGGAGAGGATCTATGACTTTCCATGCCCTCTTCAGCTCCTCACATGTCTAATCTTTCCATCTCATTCAAATTGAAATGCCAAAAACAATTGCCTACCTTGCCCCATTGAGATCTTTGCAAGACTGAGCCTTAATCCCCGCACCCAAAATCTACTTTTTCCTTCTGAGCCAAAAAAAACATCATTTTATTCAATCAAACTTTTTCACACATATACCTAGCCTAAGATCAGTATTTCTATCAGTCATCTCAAGCCCTCATCGATTATAATTTGCGGAAATTGACCCAAAGAGAGCTCTCTCCCGACCTGGTAGGGCTAGCTACCAGGTTAAGCGTGGTTTGATGTTGGCCCTGGATCCTACCTTCCTCAGCCTAAGGTAAATCTAGGCACTAACACTGTTGTTGATGTAGTATGTGCACATGTTGGTAGTGCAGTGGCCATTGGAGCAGTGGGAGCTAATGCTGTTGCCAAAGTAGAAGGTACAACTGTGGTCACTATTGGAATGACAGTTGCAGGAGCATTATCAATACTAGCTTGTTTGAGTTGAATCAAGCTATCCAGCTCCTTCTCCATCTCCTTTAACTGGTCATTCATTTGCAGCACCAAGTCCATCATTTCCTAATGATTGGTCTGGCTTTCTAGGAATTCTTTTGTCTGTGGTTGCTGCAAATGAGGCAACTTGAGCTGTTTTTTGAGGGATGCTATGTCCTCATTCTTCTTTTTAATCAGTTTCTTTGTGGCCTTAACATCACTTGGGTCATGGCCCAGTTCAATAACCAAGTCCATCAAGGACTTTATCCTAGTGTCTTTAGCCTATGAAGAGGCTTTCTCCAGCTTGAATTAAACTGTTATATTGTCCAATGAATCCTGCAACTTGTAAGCAGGCATGGCCTTTGTTTTGAGGGTGGAGTAGATCATTTATCTAGCCTTCTTGTGAAATTTTATCTGATCAATGGGATGAACATCCTTGGCCAAGACCTCAAAATTTGTCTTCTTGTAGTCTACTGAGGTCTTTGGTTGTTGTACAGTGGGTTGCAGGAATCAGACTTGCATTTTTCCTTCTTTGATGTCAAAGGTTGACATTAGTCGAGTCTGATTTGGTGGTGTGAGCTTGAGGTATTGGGCATATGTCTCTGCCTTCAGTCTCTCATTCCTCATCTTTATCTCTTTAAATTGGTCTTTGATGCCTTTTTCCTTGTCAGTTGGCCTGACATAGGAAGAGATCTCCATACAAGGTTTTCTATCTATCAACTATGTGTTGGATGTTGAGGGTTGTTCTATTTCCCCGGATGCAGCTGGTTCTTTACATTTCTGTCCCATTGCGTCAGTTTCAATTATTTCTTCTGATGCAATGTTGTCCTCATGTTCAAAGACAAGATTCAACTTGGGCCTCTTTCTTGGTTCCATCAACTCATCAGTAGTTTCCATGGCAGAGCTAGATGCCTCATCCCTGCTCCTCTTAGGATTCTTCTCCTCATTTACTGGAGTCTGTATGATAGAAGGAATGTTCATTGGCCCTCCTTGTTCTAGAACCTACAGGAAAGGGTTGTGATCAAATTGTATTTCCAAATCAATAAGTGTATTCTCTACATCCACAACAGTGTTGTCCATGTCAATCAAAGTGTTCTCCACCCACTCATCCTGGTTAGAAAATTGTTCAATGTCATGCCTTGGGTGGTGGATGCATCCTCCCAACTGGGACTTGAGTCTGAGCTTGTTTATGACCCCATGAGGGTCGTAGTGCCATATGAAACTGTTTCTAAATTTCATTAGTTGAAGTAACCTGTTGGCCTCTGGTCCAGCCTCTCTGTGGTTGCAAATAAATGGGCCCATCTAGTTCTTCACTTTGAACTGGGTTTTCTTCCTATAAGCTAGGAAGTAGACCTCATCAGAGCTAATGATTTGCCTGAAGTACTCAAGAGAAAATATCCTCATAGGGAGGTATTTGGGCAACTTGTAGGGGGCTAGATCACAACCATAAATCTTGATCTCAGTGTGGTTTTGCTACAAGTGCCAATCTCCCACCTTGTTGTTCTTGGCCAATTGCAGAACTCTCTTAATCTTTGGGCTGATTCTAGGTTGAGTCTTAGAAGTCAGCATGTTCATGATTAGGTACACAAAAGAGCCTATGAACTAGCATTTGCACCTAATGTTGCAAAGAAAACGCCGTAAGGCAAGCCAATAGAAAATGAACTAGTAGCTTGATGTGTCTTGTAAAATCAACAACATTATAATGTTTCAAAAATGATATATTTACAATGTTCAAGATCATTTAGTCAACATTTATTACCATGAAAAATAACAATATAAAGGCCTAGAAAATAGGCTTTTGATCACCCTATGAGTACACAAATAATAATGTTGAAGGTACATTTGAGATAATTTCACAAAATGGCTACTGAAGATGCAATATCCACTTGCAAAAATTAAATTAACCTGAATAAGCATAGAGGAAGAGTGGGTTATGTAGATGGAAAAATTAAGAAGAAGCCCAAGATCATAAAATGAAGGAGAAATAAACTTCAAATAACAATGTTAAATTGACCCTGATTTTCTGAATACAACCATGACCATGAACAACAATGGTGTGATACACTCCATTCCTAGATCTCAACTATAATATTCTATACAGAACGTTTGTGCCCATTTTCACTGAAGAAAAAACCATTACATATAATAAGGTGACAATAAGACAAAGATATGATAGATATGAAATGGGAAATAACCAATAATTGGCGACAAGACTAAAATAGCTATGATACTAAATTTGACAAATAAACTTCTAATTATAATAACAGTTCAATGAATGGAAAAGTAGCTCTACAAAATCTAGAAATAGATGTTGACTTATGAACTTCCATTTAATAAAAATATCCTATTTACGTTAAGAACTTGTAAAAGTACGGAATCAAGTTGTAGGTGGAAATTACATGCATTGCTTCCCCCTCCTTATCACTAGATTTTGGGCCTTTCATTGGTCCTTCTTCACCAAAAATCTTTCCCTCATCCATAGCAATTTTCTGATTTGTTTCTTTCTTTGTTCTCACATTAGCCTTTGCTAATAGATACAAAACAACCATTGGCATTTTTACTGTAGAAATTTTTTTTGGAGGTGTTGTAGGATGAGGATACTCAAAGAATGAGGGTGTGGCGTGTGAAAGAACCTTAAATTTTGGCTAAAGAACCTTTGTGCCCATTTTCGTTGAAGAAAAAACCATTACATATAATAAGGCGGCAATAAGACAAAGATATCATAGATATGAAATGGGAAATAAGCAATAGGTTGTGACAAGACTTAAATAGCTATGATATGAAATTTGACAAATAACCTTCTAACTATAATAACAGGTCAATTAAAGTTAAAGAATCTCTACAACAGGTAGAAAGAGATGTTGACTTGTGAACAACCATTTAATAAAAAATTACCATTTATGTTAAGAACTTGTAAAAATATGGAATCAAGTTGCAGTGGAAATTACCTGCGTTGCTGCCCCTCCTTATCACTAGATTTTGGGCCACTTTTTTTGGATTTTTACCCCGACAAACTTCATGTCCATTTGAATCTGTTCAAAAAATGCAAAAATACAGAAGATGATCTAAACATGGTACTATCATTTAATATTCGGTGTGCACCCTACATTTAATTTCAGTCTCCTTTTATAGTATGGGTATTAACCTATTTGTGATAACATAGTTTCTTGAGCTCTCCCAACCACGTTTTAAATTTATTTCTTTTGTTTCCAAGCACGCATCTTGCTACCTGAGTTGTCTCATCTTCGTGGGATTTCCCAACTGTTTATTGAAAAAAGTACGCATGGCACAAAATTCTGGAGCAACTTTAAGAAGATATTTCATAACAGTAACATTATTACTTCAAAACGAATGTCTGTCAGTAGTTAGTGGCTCCTGAGATTTATTATATTTGACATGAAATACATTTACGATGTACAATAAGAATTCAAAAGGCTAGAATACCAACACTATGCGAGCCCTATTATGACCAACGTTTGCAACAAATCTTTAGGACACCTCGTAAAAGTAACAAAATTTGATCTCTATTATAGTAAGATTAGAGGATTAATTTCCTTGATAATTTGATTGGTCTTAGCTGAGAACCATGGATGAATTCCAATCTAAAATCAGGATTTGAAGTGATAAGCACAAAAAGATGAAATTTTAAATGTTGACGATTTAGAAAACTGCAAATCGAGTTGGATAAACATATATTCTATATAATGAAAGCGATTTAACAACGGTAGTTACCTTTTAGCATATTATATATAACACTTATATTTCATCTTCGGTAGTTCCCTTTTAGCACATTATATATAACACCTACATTTCATCTTTGTCATATCCTCGTCGGTCCTGGGTCAGTGGTCATTCAATACACTTCTTCAAGTATAACGATAAGTATTCTCTTACATTGAGAATGTATGAAGATCGTTTGAGACGAAACGGTAATGGATCTCGCAATTATCAAAACATTTCTTTTTCTCCATCTTGGAATGATCATGAAAAGAAGTGGACGGAAATGGAGGGCACGACCCCTCTTTTCCATTGTTCATAATCTGCATAAATGGAAAGGAAATCGCCACAAATAAGAACCAGATATGAGATAAATAAAAAAACACTATCTCTTGTGGACTAAGACGTGTACCCACGTCACAAGTTGCCTCAAAATCAATCACAACGAAGTACTGAAAATCTTGGAGTTGAAGTTCCTGGGCATTACCTTGAGGATGTAGTTTGAAAGGTAGTTGCAGTTCCGGGGCATTTCCTTGAGGTTGCAGTTTAAAAGGTACATTCTGAACACTGCTTCCTGGTGGCACCATGTAGTCCCAATTCCTTTGACTAATAAGTCCCTGCTTCAATGTATGTGTTGGGTACGTATGAAAACTTAAAGCTTGTGGAAAGTACACAAGGGCATCTGGTACACTCATAGACATTGCCTTTATATAACCTTCATTGAAAGGTAGTACATATCCATGGGGATTTAGTACACTGTCAAAATCTGGTATGCCACATGAAAACAAATCTTTCTCACTCTTTATTGCTATGCAAACTCCAACAGTGCCATAAAAGTTAAAACCTGCAATTCTATTTGGTGACCACATTATAGGAACCTCGTGGTTCCTTATAATTTGTTCTGCATTAGCATGGAGAAAAAGTTAGAACACATCAGCCAGAAAAACAATTATTTAATACTGTATATTCCTAAGTCTAACCTAGTGACCTATCATATCTTTATGTTTAGGCTTGTAGATGGGAGTTTGGGTATCACATCCTTTTGATTTTTGTTAGTCTGCTTCTGTGGGCTATTTTGCATTCTCAACTTTGGATTTTGAAGGTGTTTTTTTGGCAATTCTGGCTTTCCTCAGAGTGGTACTCGGTCTGGCAATTAGAGAACTTTGGGCTTGTCTCTTACTCAAGCCTGGAAGACTTTGACTTATCCTTTTATATTTGTTTGTTGAAGGGATTCCTTTTGGATGTTTGCCATGTATACTCCATTAGGGCAATTCTGGGAGCTTTGGGATATGGATTACCAGGAAGTTCCGTAAATGCACAAAGTTCTGTGAAGGCATGAAGACTTTATTAATAGCAATAGGACATCTATATTCTTGGTAACATCTAAGGCCCATGAAAAATGAGCACCAATGAACTAGAATAAAATGGCTATTAGATAAAAATAAAAACAATACAACGCCAGAATCTCACAAAAGAAATAATAAAAATAATTTGACTCTTGCAATACTTGCCAACTTTTGTTTGCCATTTTGACTGTAAATGAAGATTATAGAAGTGCTCAGAACCACTTATGTTGCATGCTTCAAGACATCCTAAATTAAAACCTAGGTTAACAAAGAAAATCCTCCATAGGCTGCATACATATGATAAGTCAGTGCTCCAAGTACTCTGGATGTAACAAATTTAAGGATGTTCAATTTGAACTGGTGATTTTTGGCAAATTTTTAAAGTCGCGAGTGATCTAATTATAAATTACAATTTACTTGCATCAAAGCAAAGCAAACAAATTAAACAAAACTGAAAACCTGCAGCATTGTACATTGGATGCAAAGAGGTACACCTTAAAAATCAAATAACTACAAAGCTTTAAACAGTCTACAGTAAAATGGCATGCATCTTAAGCTCCACTAGCCAGAGCTAGCCACAGACTTGACAATCCATAGATTCAACCTACTATTGCAGAAGAGCTCAAATGCTATTATCTGTTGTTATCTACGAAGAGATATCTACAAATCAAGCGTGTACTTTCATCTCTATAGCAATATTAAGATTTGAAATAATTGAAGATAATGTACATGTGATGTTGAACTCTGCAAGAGATGACCAGATAAGAGAAAAACGCTTAATAAAGTGAGATGTGAAGACCATACAGAGTTTGCTTTGCTTCTCTGCCAAGCAAGTTGCCATCTACATGAAAGATGTCTTGCAATATCAGAGAACATGTTTAGACGGTTTAGACACGGAATATATACAATGTAACCAGATATACTTTTAGATCCCTTATAGATTGGAGTTAAAGGGGAGATAAATTCTTCGTAAAACTGTGATTGCTTTAGTCCTCGTGTAGATGTTCAGGGATTTCCGTGGATGCTAATAAAATTTCATTTCAGATAAATGTCCACCTTACCACCCATCACCTTTCAAGTAAAGAAGGCATGGATCCAATCAGCTTAATTGACATGACAAAATTGTAATAGAGTTATAAACCTATTTCCAGTCACCAATTCCTTTAAGGGCAAATAACGTCTTCAACAGAAACACTCCTCTTGACTCTTGATATGGATACTAGGATTCATCTTTGTCATATCCTCGTCGGTCCTGGGTCAGTGGTCATTCAATACACTTCTTCAAGTATAACGATAAGTATTCTCTTACATTGAGAATGTCTGAAGATTGTTTGAGACGAAACGGTAATGGATCTTGCAATTATCAAAACATTCCTTTTTCTCCATCTTGGAATGATCATGAAAAGAAGTGGATGGAAATGGAGGGCGCGACCCCTCTTTTCCATTGTTCATAATCTGCATAAATGGAAAGGAACCAGATATGAGATAAATAAAAAAAACACTATCTCTTGTGGACTAAGACGTGTACCCACGTCACAAGTTGCCTCAAAATCAATCACAAAGAAGTACTGAAAATCTTGGAGCTGAAGTTCCTAGGCATTCCCTTGAGGATGTAGTTTGAAAGGTAGTTGCAGTTCCGGGGCATTCCCTTGAGGTTGCAGTTTAAAAGGTACATTCTGAAGACTGCTTCCTGGTGGCACCATGTAGTCCCAATTCCTTTGACTAATAAGTCCCTGCTTCAATGTATGTGTTGGGTATGTATGAAAACTGAAAGCTTGTGGAAAGTACACAGGGGCATCTGGTACACTCATACACATTGCCTTTATATAACCTTCATTGAAAGGTAGTACATATCCATGGGGATTTAGTACACTGTCAAAATCTGGTATGCCACATGATAACAAATCTCTCTCACTCTTTATTGCTATGCAAACTCCAACAGTGCCATAAAAGTTAAAACCTGCAATTCTATTTGGTGACCACATTATAGGAACCTCGTGGTTCCTTATAATTTGTTCTGCATTATCATGTAGAAAAAGTTATAACACATCAGCCAGAAAAACAATTATTTAATACTGTATATTCCTAAGTCTAACCTAGTGACCTATCATATCTTTATGTTTAGGCTTGTAGATGGGAGTTTGGGTATCACATCCTTTTGATTTTTGTTAGTCTGCTTCTGTGGGCTGTTTTACATTCTCAACTTTGGATTTTGAAGGTGTTTTTTGGGCAATTCTGGCTTTCCTCAGAGTGGTACTCGGTCTGGCAATTAGAGAAATTTGGGCTTGTCTCTTACTCAAGCTTGGAAGACTTTGACTTATCCTTTTATATTTTTTTGCTCAAGGGATTCCTTTTGGATGTTTTCCATGTATACTCCATTAGGGCAATTCTGGGAGCTTTGGGATATGGATTACCAGGAAGTTCTGTAAATGCACAAAGTTTTGTGAAGGCATGAAGACTTCATTAACAGCAATAGGACATCTATATTCTTGGTAACATCTAAGGCCCATGAAAAATGAGCACCAATGAATTAGAATAAAATGGCTATTAGATAAAAATAAAAACAATACAACCCAGAATCTCACAAAAGAAATAATAAAAAGAATTTGACTCTTGCAATACTTGCCAACTTCTGTTTGCCATTTTGACTGTAAATGAAGATTATAGAAATGCTCAGAACCACTTATGTTGCATGCTTCAAGACATCCTAAATTAAAACCTAGGTTAACAAAGAAAATCCTCCATAAGCTGCATACATATGATAAGTCAGTGATCCAAGTACTCTGGATGTAACAAATTTAAGGATGTTCAATTTGAACTGGTGATTTTTGGCAAATTTTTAAAGTCGTGAGTGATCTAATTATAAATTACAATTTACTTGCATCAAAGCAAAGGAAACAAATTAAACAAAACTGAAAACCTGCAGCATTGTACATTGGATGCAAAGAGGTACACCTTAAAAATCAAATAACTACAAAGCTTTAAATAGTCTACAGTAAAACGGCATGCATCTTAAGCTCCACTAGCCAACCTACTATTGCAGAAGAGCTCAAATGCTATTATCTGTTGTTATCTACGAAGAGATATCTACAAATCTAGCGTGTACTTTCATCTCTATAGCAATATTAAGATTTGAAATACACCTATGCCTGTTCACTTTAATTCCACTCAATGCCAGTATTGTGTCACCTTAGCGAATAGATCCAGTTAGATGTGTATGTATTTCTAATATTTTGTCAATGCTTGCACTAGTAGTACTTATTTGGATTAACAAACTGTTATTGGACTTTATAAAATATTATTTTTTTTCCATGAAGACAACATATGATGGTATGTATACAACAGTTACATTGTATCAAGAAAATCCAGCACAAAAGATTTGAAGAACAAGAGCTAACATGGTTTTACTAGCACTTCAGCAAATGGGAGGTGGGTTCTGCAGTTGATGACTGAGCTAGTCCCCTTTACTGTTTTGTTATGTTTATGCAAATCATCAATTGCATTTACATATCAGTGATTTGATCTCTTCCTTTCCGTTAAAGTTAAACTTTAAATAATAAAAATCCATGTTTTCAAGAGATGGACTGTGTAGATGCTAAGAGATGGACTGTGTAGATGCTAATATGACATCTAGATCACAGTTAATAAACATAGGACACAGACATACATTGAGTTTAAGAGGTCAGGGCAGTTGTAGCAAATCAGATTTAGAAGCTACGACAACTCCTTGACAAACATAGGAAACTGAAATGATTTGAGAAGATATGACATGGGAGTGATGATGCTGGGAGAGCTTTGTTTGATTAAAAGAATGTACCTATTCTTATGGGTCTTATAACGGGAAGGATTATGAATTTCGTGATCGTTATAGGGAGGTGTTGATGATCGTGATCGAGGTGAAAAGTGTGATTATTGAGATCGGGATTCAGACCTCGATGATTCATATTCTGATCTTGATCCAGTCGACTCTGTTGATTCAGTAGATCCGGTTGAACGAGCAGAACTAACAGCACCAAAAGCAAGGGTAGTGGGAAGGGAGTAAGTGCGAGAGGCAACGGAGGCAAAGGCACCTGAAGAAGCAGCAGTGCTATCAGCAAAAACATATAGCAGTTTAGCCCTGTATCCTATAGTCCTGTAAGCCGTTGATTCTGTACCCCCTGGAGCCGGAACTTCCGCTGGCTAAGGAGATGTCACTAAGCACGCTGGTCCTGTAGCATTTGGTCCCGTAGGGCGGGTCTCGATCCCTCAGACTCTTCCTTTCGATCGCTAAAATACCTATCACGATCTTGATCACGAAACTAATAATCTCTACCATGAGCATCAGACTATGGAGAAATACCGAAGCTAGCAGATGCGGAGCCGGGTGCAAAGCCAAAGCCGAATAGTGCCGGTAGTGCCGCTTGTCAGGTGCTGCTGATCGAACCAATCTACTAATGGTGGTGGATCATATGCTGCTACCTCTGCCTTTTCCAGTGATGGTGAACCAACTGGCTATGCCTTGACTACTGGTGCATCCGGCTCTCGATCCAGAGCTACTGGTTCAACAACTGCTATTGATGGTGGTAGTGGTGCTTCAATAACATCGTCAATAGCATTGCCAATATAAAAAGCTAGATCGACTGCTGGATCAATGGTTGGATCTGCGTATTAATCTGCTGCTGCTTTCTCTGCTACCGGTGTAGCACCTGGAATTGCAATTTAAGGATCTGAAACTACTCCGACCTCCCCTTAAAAGAATGAAATACTTACATATGACAGAGCTTGGCATGATCTTGTGTTATGTGACTTGTCTTGAATGGGACAAGACAGGCTTCTTGTGTTAATTTGACTTTTCTTGAATGGGACAAAACAGGCTTACTTTTATAAAATTTTCAGTAAAATGCATAGGTTCTGCAAACCGTTAAAATTAAAAATTGAAATGTTTTTGTAGAAAGTATACACGGTACTTGCCACAATATTTGGAGTGTATATATCTTTGGATCAATTTTCAGGCCTTTTGCGCAGTGCAGCTACCCCAGTTGCTAAATATAAAACCTTGGGCATTGGAGGTTTTCATTAGAAAGATAATATAGTTGCTAGATAGACAGCGATGACGTCGGTGGCACCAGGATGGGTTGTAGCAAAGGCGAAGGCACATCGATTTCTTATCAGTGCAAATAAGGTTTTTCACAAACCTCTCCTTGTATGAAAATGTCTTTCAATTCCATTAAATAGTAATCCGCCGCGGCAACCCCTCCTTCAATGACAACCAATCCTCTTCAATTAAAGACCATTCGCCTCAGCAGCTCCTCCTCCAGTTAAAGCCAACCCTCTGCAGCTGGCAGAGATGAGCTATATAGATAGTTAACCATCCGCCTCAGCAGCTCCTCCTCCAGTTAAAGCCAACCCTCTGCAGCTGGCAGAGATGAGCTATATAGATAGTTAGATAGGCAATTTATTTAATGAAATTCTCTGATCATTGCGATTTTATCATATCAAATTGTGAAAACAATGAGCAGGAAAGAAATATAACTCAGATTTTCAATCGGCTGCCGCAGCCCCTCCTTCAATGAGAGTCAATACTCTGCAATTAAAGACAATCCGCCGCAGCAGCCCCTCCTCCAATTTAAGCCAATCGAACGGTTACATAGATGTAGGTTCCAGAGCTTACTGGAGACGAACAGGAGGATACAGGCAAAGACGTGCGAGGGATTAAGAAATGTAAAGGTTAAGAGGTACACAGATATGCTTTTACCGACACAGAGATATGATATCGCCCTAAACTGTGAGATATGGCAATTCTGTTGCCAACTGTGAGATATGGCGATTTGCATGCTTGCCAGATACCATATGCCATGCGTGGCCAAATGCCAGATGCTATGCGCGGGGAGGGGGAGGGATAATGAATCAAACCCCTCGAATCAAACGGCTAATATCAATTCCATCGTCTAACAACGAAATCAAGGGCGCAGGAAGGTACAGAGTGGCACTGGAGGGGAGTTCTTCCCAGAGGAACGCCTTACGGCGTAAATATTTGTAGGTGAATGATGTGGAAAACTTGTGGAACAAGGGTGTCCAAGAGATGACTGATCTCTCCTTTCCCTTGGTGTCGAATTTTTGGATCTTCAAAGGGAACTTATCTGTCTAGTAATACAGGAGCATATGAAACAACACTGAAGAGTATTTGAAAACTCTTTCAATGGGTAGTCTATTGAACTGTTCATGCATTATGTCTGCAATGAACTGGGCATAATCATACATAATATCAGGCGGCTTGCCTGGAGTAAAAATGGACAAGAAGGCCATGATGACCTCATCTACATGCTCATCTAATGTCTATCCTAGGATGCATGAGAGCATGGTGATTATTCTCCTGCAAGTCTCTGAAAAATTAGTGGCAGCATAGGGTGGAATGTCTGTAGGAGTATGTCTTTCCTTAATTATCAAATTCTGAAAAATTTGTTAGATTTTGACTCGATCCAGTGTGATGTATAGGTCCAACATGTTTCCAATGGACAAATGAGTCAAATTAGGACTAGGCTGGATTTGCAGCATCTGGTTGATGTATTCAGTAGTAATGGTGAATAATATCTCATGGTTTGGTGCCTCAATAGCTCTATGGCTTGGAACATAACAGGCATGACAAAAATGTACTATGTCTGGGAATAGGGAAACTTATGGGAATGTATACTTGGGCAAATTGGATTCCCAAAGGTTGATGTCATTAGCACGGTTTAGGAACCTATCCTTAGCCCAGCAGTGGATTCTTAGAAGGTGGCTTGCAGTGGCCGCATCTTTAATTTGGAAATCCTTGTCTACCAAGGCCAAATGGTCAATGTCCAGGTGAGGGGTTGAGATGGGTCTAACATCCAAAGAGGTCGAGGCAGCCATCTTTGTGATAAAATGTGGGAATTGGGCTTATACAGCTTGTGAAAATGGAGTCTTAGCAACTCTGGTATAGGGATATGGTATTAGCACATTGCAGGATAGGGGTTTTCACTATTTGAGGGGAAATACTCTCAATTCAATGGAAATTTATTAAATTCAATTAGTTATTTCTTGAATTTACTGTATACTTTTTAATTTGAGAGGGTCGTTCTAGTTCTGTGTTGAAATACCTAGAATTTATGGTTCAGGTTGCAAACTGGTTTTGAATGGTGGTTGCAGAGGTTTTTATGGCTTCAGTCGTGGACTGGAGGGCTGAGCTAGGCTTCTGGAGTGTGTTCAGGATGCAATTGGTGGTTGGAACCGGTAGCAAAAGCTCGAGGGCACATGAGAGATTTAGAATGCTTTCACAAAGTAAACGAGTGAAAATGGGTGAAAATGGGGGTTTGCGAGCTTGGCGCAAAATTTTTTTATGAACAGTGGATAGTTTTCGCCTTGGGCAGGGAGGCAGTTTAGGGAGCCATTGCAATGCTTTTGAGCGATGGGTGGTATTTTCTCGAGAGCACGCGACTTAACGCGGTGCCGCCACGTAACCTAGGGCGGCCCGAGAAATACCGCCCATATTGCGTTTTCTCGGACCAGTAAAGGTCGCGAGATGGACGAGCGCAATATGGGCGAGGGCCGTAGGATCTTGGTGTTGAAGATCCAGCGGCCATCATGTGGCAGAGTTGCACAACGAGAGATCGGGGAGAGATTTAGCGGGGCCCATGGTTAATTATCCTTAAATGTAATTAATCAATGTATAATTGCGTGGTTATTCTGTAATGCGGGTTTATGGAGTATAATGGGGAAACGTGAATTTGTGGGGTTAGTAAAGTAATGCGGGAGGGGAATAATAGTTAGGATAAGAGGTTTTAATGGGTTTTTAGAGAAATTAATAAAGGAAAATGACTTTTGCATGCAGAAAAGGGTTTCACACTAGCGAAAAAGGGTTTTTTTGGGTAGGGGAATGAATTTGGATGGTAATTTGCTAGGGAATGTGTGAAACCAAGGGGAAAGGGTAAAAATGAAGGGAAAAGGGGTTTACATAAGAAAAGAAGTGGTAAAATGGGAAATTAGTTAAGTATGTAGTGAGGGGTGAAATGGAATGGAGGAAGTTAACCAAATGAACTTATGAGCATCCTTTTTCTTTCATAACTTCTTCTGCACACTGAAACACATGATTAAACATGATAGATGTGCTTATACCTCAAATAACTTGTATTTATGCAAACTTTCTTCTACTTACCCTAACATTTTTTCTTCACTTTGTTTGGTGCACTTAAGGGCTCAAATTAAAGTGATGAACTCTATTCGTGTTAGCCTTTGAAGCCTTCCATCAGTGATCAAATATGCTCTTACAAAGTGGTCTCATGGTGTCAAAGTCAAATTTTGTCATTTCAGTGAGTCTTCAAGTAAAATTTGGTTACTAGGTATGGGGTCTAGGGTTGTTTTCACTCCTTCCAAAGTCTTCCAAGTATTGGTCCATGTCACCATTCAGCTTAGTGTGCCATCATTCAAAGAGTTGTCATCATCATTTTAGGTTCCAATGGGTCATTTTACAACCTTGTTCGTGCTTCATTTGTACTTGGGTAAACCTCATTTCCCTCTCTTAGTGTTTTGAAGGTAATTTTTCTTGGATGGTCAAATCATCAACAAAACTTGTCTCCTAATGCTCATACACCTTCCCCTATCCTTAATATACCTTCTTAAATGCTTCCCATCACTCATATCCCTCAAATTCATTATTTTCCCGCAAACCCTAGTTTATTGCTACAATTTGACAATTTTTCTAGGCTAGGCCTGTGTTTTGCCCTTTTGGACCCCTTCCCCTCACTCAATATTTGAAATTCCACTTTTCCCTAATTCCTAACATCCCTCCCTACTTCCTAAAATTTTCTCAAGAATTTAGAATCCCTTTATCCCCTTTGTTTCCCTTCATTTCCACAAATCCCATATTCCACACATCGGGATAGGTTTTATTCAAATGATGTTTCTGAGAAGGAGAAAATGAATTTGAAAAAAGTGAGAGAGGTTTTTGTCCATAATTTACCCAAGAAGAAAAAAATCTTTCCATTTTTACACAGGTTTCATGGTTTGGAGAACTATCAAAAATATCATTGCCTCAAGAGAGTTGCTGCACCTCTGGATTTACCTTGGTAAAATCAAATTTTCTCCTAGATGTAATACAAAAATGACTTTCTTGATAAGTCAAATGATAAATAGACATAAAGAGCTTTCCAATGAGCTATCATGAGCTTAATTTGGAGCTTAGGAAGACCTTCAAAAGTTGACTGCAACACCACTCTGCATTCAGGCAGTCTCATTTTGCACATTTTGACCAGTCTTGGTTTGACTTTTGACAGGGCAAATGAGCTCCAAATTGAAAAATTCAAGATGTTTTGGATAGTATACTCGACAAGATTTTGAATGAGCTATCACAAGCGCAATCTGGACATTGGGAAGACCTCCAAAACTAGTCTGCAAAATGGAGTTGTGCATCAGAGGGTCGGTGCTATGCATAAGAAGGGCGCTATGCATTAGGCAGCTTTTTCCTGTGTAAAAATACACTAGCGTTGCACATCAGGCAGGCATTGCGCATTGGGCTCAGTGCACTATGCATTGGCTAGTGAGGCTTCAAGACCAAACAAATTCATCTCAAATCCTCCCAAATGCTTCATTTTCCTTCTTAACAAGTAAGTACACTCACTTTGGAGCCTAGGTAGGGTTTTTATGCTTCAATTATATTTTTATCTCCTAAGACTCAAAACCCTAGTGTGTTTTGCTATTTTATTTGCCACCACTGTAAAATATTATTCTTTGTCTTAGTATTCCTATTTTCACTTGCCCTAAACCTATCCTTTAATCTTATCTCACTTCACTCATATTCCCTTTCCCCTTTTCCCTATTAAAACTAACCCCTTTATCAAACCCTAAGCTCATACATCAAAACCCTAGGTCGTCTATCCATACCTCTCACTCCCCTACCTCACCTCATCACTATTGTTCCTTTCACAAATCTCTCCATACTCATCCTTTCCCCCATCTATTATCCACCATTCACCATATCATCACCACACCATCCCATAGAGACAAGCATGGAAAGAGACAGTGGCCCTGATTTTGAGGAGGACACCCTAAGTGGCAGCTCTAGGGAAAGGAATTTGCAGCAGGTAGACAAAGGGAAAGGAAAGGTCCTAGGAGAAAATCTTGATGATAATGTTGAGAGGGAGTTTCAGCTTGAGGAGCATGATGATAATGTGCCACCTCATCACACTCACGTAATTGATCTTAAAAGCCCATCATTAGATCAAAGCATGCTTTTGAAAGAGAAATAGGCTCATATTCACATGTCAAATGATAAGTTGGCTAGAGCTAGATATATTATCAATTACCTAGAGTAGGAGAATAAGCAGTTAGAGGGTAAACAAAGCCAAATGGAGTTAGAGATGCTAAAAATTCAGAGGCAAAGCAACAAAGAGCATCTGGTTCCCTTGACTCATATTGAACAAGAAGTGGATCATGAGAGAGAGATATGGCTTGAAAGCGTAAACATACACCTTGAGGGCCTTCTGAAGAAAGCATATAGAGACAACAAGATGCTAAGGCATATGGCACATCATTATTTGACCCAAAATAGAGTATGCAACAAGAGGATCAAGCACCTTAAGGCAAGATTAAGGAGGGTCTTAAAAGGCAAAAAGAAGGATGAAAAGCTCAAATTTTTGGCTGATGTGACTTTAGCCCAACAAAGTAACCCATGATGTAGCTTTGAACCAAAATTGGGGAAATTTTGAAACAATTTTTTCATTTTCCATTTTTTGATTTAGGTAACATAGGAAATTCCGGCTGATGCACAACGCCACCAGCACTGCACATCAAATGGTGCATCCTATTGAAAAATGGCTTGTAATTTTGGATTCAACATGAAAAAAAAACCAAACCCAGAAAATTTCATCAAATTTGGAGGAGATCTTGGCCACCAAAAGGGCAAAAAACACTCAAAAAGTCCCCTCTCTGCCACTTTTTGGACACACGGGAACCAGTCTTGGGAGAATCCACTTTGGAGGGGGCAAATGACCTCCAAATCAGAAAATTCAAAGTGCTCTAGAAACTACACAGGCAAGTATTTCAAAAAATCTAGCTTGGGCCTGATTTGGATGAGTGGAAGGCCTCCAAAAGTAGCCTTGAAGCGGCACTGCGCATTAGGAAAATTTTGTCAATTTTTGCCTAAAAGTCAAATTTCGCCTAGTCTCTTCAGCAGTTGACTTTTTATTATTTTCTTGGTGAATTTTGCATCGTAAATGATGTAAATGTTGTTGATGTAAAACTCTTGATGGGGTAGATACATCAAAGCAAAGGTGATTTTAAACTGAATGTATCAGTTTCCTTAGTTTTAGAAGCAAGCTGTTCCACTACCTATTTTCTTGCTCCTTGTTTAGATGTTGTTGAAACAGTTCTTTGACTCATGGATTCGACCCCTGATGGATAGCTCAGATGGTTTTGAGGTCTATATGATGTCTTTTCTCATTCATTTGTAAAGGTTGGACTTTGGTAGAAGTGGTGGTACTCATTGAACATTTGTATCAACAGTTTGGCAAGGAATAAAACCAGGTTTCACAACTATTTTTGTAGGATTCTTGTGACAGTGACTGTATCATTGAGTTGATTTCCCAGACCCAATCTACCTTCTCCAATTGATCCAACAACCAAAACCTAAAAATCAAGCTAGAAACCCTGAGCTACTATACCTAGCCTAAAATCTACATTAAATTCAATCATCTCAAGCCCTTATTGTCAATATCCTAATTGAGATTGACAATGAGAGAGCCCTCTCCTGACCTGGTAGGGCTAGCTACCAGGTTAAGCATGGTTTGATGTTACCCTAGACCTTCCTTCCTTCAGCCTGAGGTAGATCCAGGCACTAACAAGCTCCTTTTATTTCTCTACCTATCTACTAATCTACCAAGATTAAACTATTTGGCTATATTTTTATTCTCTAACTATAAACATGAAATTCAAAGCATGACGTAGTCAAGATTAAATGGTTTGACTATTATGAGTTGTGGCATGTTTGACAAGCTGCACACAACCATTATTGTAAACAGTAAAGTAAAGAGTAGTGGCACTTGGACTTGCACACTTTCAGGATCTGTTTTTTTGTTTGGGGTTCATATTTTTTCTTTTTCTTTTTTTATATTTTCTTATTCCTTTTGTCCTTTGATATTTCTTTTAGGACACACCCTCTTTACATTTTTTAATTTTAATATGGAAAACATTTACAGAAAGCAAAGGTATGTACAATATTACAAGACTTAACATCAGCCAGTTCAAAATTATGAATCCTATCACTATAGGACTCTATCACCCAGTAGCAACCTTGGCCTGTGTGAAAATGGGTTGAATTCACAGTAGACTTTATCTATTGTTTTGAATGTGTTTCTCCTTCAATATTACTTCATCTCAGTAGATCCTTTCAATCTACACCTTCAACAAATGCATACAACCTTGGGGTACATGCTATAGATTCCAGTTTTTCTATGAGGGTATAACAACAATGAAAGAAGTGCATCTATTATAGGCATTTTATGGTTGTTGTATGCAAGCATGCTTGTTTAGTGTTTCCCAAACTTATATAGGGCCATATTTAGTATACTTTTATAGTTTGAATTAGATGCTCACTTTTCTTAATTTAGGTGTTTTTCTTAGTACTATTTTATGCATAGATTTATCTTTAAGAAAAATGCACAGTAGAGAAGGGTTCTATATTTTGAGTAGGGCACTCTTCTTGGTAGGAGGTACTCTATTCTAGAGAGCTTCTATCATACATGTTAGGTGCTTTATCCTAGACAGAGTTCCAAGTCCCTGCCTCCTTGACAAAGTTCTTTCCAGACAAGACACCGGTGGACAGAGTTCCAAGTCCCTAAATTTTCCAAAAACCCACCTGAGCTTAGCTATCTATCCTAAAATCTATTAGGTCCCTATACTACTAGTGTAACCCCTTATTGTTATTAGTACAACCCCCTTATTATATTGTTGTGCCCATTATTTTACATTGATTGTGGAGAGGAGGAAGAAAAGGATCAAGAAATTTCAAAAGAAGAGTATATACACCAGGGACCAACCCTGGAGAAAGAAGAAATGCATTTGACCACATATTGTAAAATATTGGAAATAATTACTACTCCTCAAACTCTTAAGATAGAAGGACATATCAAGAAGAAAAAGGTTCAAGAAGTGAAAGACCACATCAAGAAAGAAGAAATGAATCTGACCATATCTTGTAATGTAATGGCTGGAATTAACACTCCTCGAACTATCCAGATAGAAGGACATATCAAGAAGAAAAATGTTCAAGAAGTGAAAGATCACATAGAGCATCAAGAAATGAATCCAACCATATCTTGTAATGCACTGGAAGAAATTACCACTCCTCAAAATCTAAATATAGAAGGACATATCAAGAAGAAAAAGATTCAAGCAGTGAAACATCACATCGAGCATCAACAACAAGTTCTCCAACTTTTAAAAGATAACACCACTTTGGTGCAGAATCGAATGAAACAACAGGCAGATCAACATCACAATGAAATAAGTTTTGATGTAGGTGGTGGGCTCCAGTATTGTAGCAATAATGCTACAACTCCTGGAGCTTCCTTCTCTAATTTTATCAACCCGGTAGTTCGTAACAAACTTGGAAGCGACGGTGATGTATGCACAAGTACTAGCTCTTGTCGCAGCTGTCACTTGGTCAGCTGGCACAAGTCCGCTAGGGCTCAAGCCAACTTCTATATGTTCTCAGAAGAAGCTTTCTAAATGATGAACGAAGGCTATCTCAAAGGAAATTAACCTACTTTGAAAGAATGAACTGAAAGCCAACCAAACATGGAAACCCTAGTAAACCCTAATCTGACCAGCTTAATCCTTACAATGCAATGATGGGAATGCAACCCCTAACAATGATGCCATTACTTCTAGTGATATGAGATGCATGAATTTAAACTACTTCCATTGAAGAGAACATGTTTTTTGTATTTTTGCTCAAGTGGTTGGAGTTATTATGATTGTGCTTCTTACTGGGTCTTGACTGTGTAGGGATAGTTCAAAGGGGAGGAAGGCTTGGGAAAGGTCAGGAGGACTCTGAGAGGTTCCAGGGGATCCCTAACATCATTCCACAGAAGTTCACAACGTTCAGGTGCTTGGCAACCGTGTTTGCAGGCTTCTATAGGATGTCTGCAGGGGATCCTACAGGAAGCTCGGGATTTCTACAGGAAGTCTGCTAACTTCTACAGGATGTTCTGCAGTCGGAGTTTTGGGTGATGGAGGAGTGAAGGAGCTGTATGGGTGGATAGGTAAGATGAAAGGGGAGCTTGCGATGGCTCAGGGATAGAGAGATGAGATGGGGAGAGAGCGTATAAAGCTGGTTGGTCGATAGAAGGGTAGAGGCAATGGAAGGCTGAAAAGATGAGGCAACGTGGATAATAGAAGAGTTGGTGGGCAAAGGATCTAGCTGCGAGGTAAGGAGATGGCTTAGGGACGACTGAGGAGGATAAGGAAGTGTTGAAGTGGTGTTGCGCAGTGTAAATGAAACAAATCACCTCTGTCTTGCACAAAACCGAGAATTCATCATCCTATTCTATCTGTTTTATTAAAAATCAAAGAACAGCGATGTAAGTTAAGAGAGAAATCGTGCATGGAGCTGAAACAAGGGGTTATTGCTCAAGATCTAGCTGCATGGATACTTCTACCAATGGAAATATGACTTTAAAGCTTGCATGAACATATAAGACTGCGGTTTTTTGGTGGTTGGCACGGTCTACACCCCCAATCTCTAAACAGAGGTGGCAGTGAGTGCACGATCAACCTTTTCTTGGAGCTCTGATGAATTCTAATCCTCCTACTCTAATCTAAGCTGCTGAAAGCACTTTATCCATAAACTAATCCTATTTAATCACATCAAGAAAATTGAATCAGCAGACTGTGTTTTCCAAATGCATGTCAAGGCAAAGAAATGAAATGCTGAAAGGAAAGACAAGTAACAATACAAAGAAAAGGAGGTCTATTGCTCTCAGGTTGGGCTCTAACCTGAGAGCTATAGCTCCTCTAAGAACTCAGAATTGAATCCAAATCTGCCTACCTTTTATTAAAAGATCATAATCATGAGTCTAACAACATGCCAAAATTGGCTTACAAAGAGCAAAAACAGAGCTACAGCTCGTGATTCCAAATCTACAACAAAGGTTCAAGAGTCTTTATCGAAGGCTACAACCTCAATATTTATACATGATGAGGGCCAAGCTGGCCTCCTCAATTAGTGGGGCTTGGTTGTCCAACTAAAAGTAAACTGCTGTTCCTGTAGAATCCGTTGGCTGCCTTCTAGCTCGGTGGTGATAGCTGTTGGAGCTCGGAGTTAGGGTGGAGATCACGAGGAAGGTTATTCAAGGCTGTGGACAACCTTCCTACAAACCCGCAATGCCACCTTGGTTGTCTCCTTGTCTCCATCTGCGTGGTCTTTGCTCCATTTAGTGTCAAAAAACCTGAAATCATCATGTATTAGCCACATAGGCATAATGACTGCCCTTCTTCCTACAAATAACACGAATATACTAAGAAATGATGCATAAGTGATAAAAAATGAAGGGTTGAGCAAGGTAAGTAGGCCAAATGAGCCCAAATTGTTACCAAAAATTGGGGCTCATCATCACCCCCCAGCTAAAATATTTGCTCATCCTTGAGCAACTAGTCCAACTCTTCATCCTTCATTGCCTTTACTGCTACCCTTACATCCCAAGCCTCTGTAGTAGTGTCCTCCTTGCTGATATGAAACCCAACCCTTCTGTTTACCTCTTCCCACTGTTCATTATCATCTTTCTCTGTGCTGCCTTCCATTAATCCTAGCAGCAGTGGTGGGCTGAGTTTAAGGCCAATCCAGCTGGCCTGGAGGTTTTGCATCGATTTCTTATAGAGGGCTACCCGTACCAGAGCTTCCCTCATCCAAGTTGGGGTATGGTACTCTCGGATTTTCAGACTGTGTGCCAATGTATTCCATCTACGTGTGCATGCTTGGACAGCGTTATCTCCTAGCAGTCTCTCCATGTCCTCAAAGTGAGCTATGGCTTGGGCCTGTTTATCCACATATCTTAATGAAGCTTGAGGGTCAGTGGACAAATGTTGGTGTGCCGAGATTAGTGCAACTGGATCCCCTGGTTCTGGTCTGATGAGAAATGGCTCGTTCAGCTCTCGGTTCATGATTACTTTGGCTTCTGCTGCTCTTTTGTCCTCATGGTTCAGCCATGAGGCAAATGCCATTAATTGCATATCTCCCAAGTCCGTATTGGGATCCCATGAAACTACATTAGGCAGGGCCAGATTATGGAGGTAGAACTCCGCTAATTTGGCCCTATCCTCTGATGAACTAGTACTGCAAACTTCAATGAATTACTGCGGGTCTTGGAGCTGAGAGATACCTCTTTACGCCAAGGTATTGATTTGGAATTGCAGCCATTGGTCTTTCAAGTACAAGACATAGGATTTGGCCGGCTGCCTGCATTAGATAGCATCCATGGCCCAGCTGGCCATGCAGGCCAATTGTGCTTCTTTCTGCTGCAGCTGTTCTCTGAGAGCTTGCACCTCAATTTGTGCTTGCTATTCTGCTTCTTGTAGATGTGTAGTTGGCTCCCCAAGACCGGTGTTCAGTTCCTTTTTGCCTTGCTGTTCCTCTGTGGTGTCCTTGGAGGATGTGCCTGTCCCTGCCCTCAGCTCCTGTAGCTGCAATCTCAGCTTCTGGTTTTCTTCCTGTAGGAACACGCGTTGGCAATTTGCCACGTGTTTAGCCATGGAAAATTCACTTCTGGCCTCCTTGAGCTGCTCCTGTAAGGGACCTATGTCTGCCACACCCTTTGACTTGGCTATTTTCATCCACGTGTGTGTACGAACTCTTTCTTCCTCCAATGCAAAAAACAGTGGCACAGTAAATTTCTGAGGTATAATTTTGCCAGCCTCTAAAAAGTTGTAATATGAACTCAGACTTGGCTGAGGGCTGGGCTCTGGTATATGCTCTTTTTCCACTTCCTTTGGTGGCTCTACTTCACCCTCCCTTGGTGGTGATAAGGGTGCTTCCCCTTCCATTCTCTCAGTTTCTTTAAGCCTGGCTAAGGTTTCCTGTAGAGCATTTTCAGCATCCTGTAGCCGAGCTTTTTCAGTCAATTGGTCTAACTTTTCTTGCCACGTAGTTTTCTTCGGGTTCCCCCTCTTATAGGTGACTGATATCCTCGAGGGGGACCTTTCCTTGGGCGAAGTAGGGGCATCTTCAATAATGATCGGGCTGCTGGACGGAGGCTGTGGCTTGCCCGTCTTTATCCTCACACTTCTTCGAGCTTTAAAATATAGAGGGGTCTCCCTCTTTCTCTTCTCCTTTGGCTTAGGAGGTGTGCTGAGGGCGGCCAGCACAGCTGCTGCCTCCCTTTCACGAATGTCAGCTTTCTTCTCCTTGGGTTTCACTTTTTCGGGGCTTCCTGTAGAAGACCCTGTTTTAGTCAATTTCGGGCTTCCTGTAGAAGACCCTTTTCCAGTCAATTTCGGGCTTCCTGTAGAAGCCGGTTTCGGTTTTCCTGTAGAAACAGGTGTCACCGCCTTGGTTTGCTTTGCTGCATGAGTTTTGCTTTTTGACTTGGTTGCGGTTGTTGTCGAGGCACTTTTGCTGATGTGGACCTTCTCAGCCTTGTCCACTCTGCCTTGCAACCTTTTCTCTCTTGCTGTCAAGATGGGTGTGTCATCTTTCTCCTTGGCACCCTTTTTCTCTTGTTTCTTCTCTTGCTTTTTCTTCTGCTCCGTGGTCGTGGTCTTCTGGCCTATTTCTTTCTTTCCCGCGGGCACTGACTCTTTCTCCTCACTGCTAGATGAACCGAGCTCTTCGGTCAGCATCTTTATATCCCCATCCTTTGTCAAATTTCTGAAGGCTTCCCATGAGAGAGGAACCTTGTATGTGTGGAGCGCATCCTCCACGAGGAGTTTGATCAGTCCATGGTGGGCTACCTGGTCTGGTGTGCCTTCTTTCAACTTGGTGGCACACTCAATCAGAGACTGTAATAGAAAGTAGGGGAGACTGAGCTTGTTTTCTACAGGTAGATCCATCTGGTGCCTTAATTCAGTGAGTAACCGAAAGTGGTACCCGTATACAATGCTAAAACGGCCTTCGCAGGTGATGTACTTCATAATTTGCAGGCTAACTTCATTCCACGGTGGTAGTAAACTGGTTCTACGAACCCCATTTTGTCTTCTGAGAATTCCTCCTCTGGTGGAAAGAATTCTTTCTTAGCCTGTTGGCCCAATTTCCTTTCTTCTTTATCCCATGGTAATCCCATTGGGAGCTCCGTAACTCGGCTGATGAATTGTGGGGTGAGTTTGAGGCTTAAACCCCTGAAGTTAACGGTGGCCAATGTTTTGGATTTCTGCCTCAGAGCTTGCAAAAACTCTTCTGCCACTTCGTCGTCATAGCCCTGCAATTTGTCACAGAAGGATATCCATTGTGCTCGTGTGAAGAGCTCCACCACCTCAGGATTTTCTCTTAACTTTGTTGAATCAGTGGGTTCCCTTCTGATGAACCCACCCGGCATGGTGAAAAACGGCTGCTTTAGCTAGAGGTGGCGAATGCGGAAGAAATTTGGCCTACTGGGACAGAGCGTAGAATTACGCTTCTGTCATGCATATAATTCACGAAGCTTATCTCCTGAGGACCTTAACACAGCTTAATTACACTGACATCCTGTAGGACGACAGTTCATGCACGGCAGACAACATTTGCAACAATTTTCTACGACCAGACTGTAGACGACGATTCTGCCACCCTCAAAAACCAATTGCATGGAGAGTTCAGGCTTACCTTTTTAATCCACCACCTTTTGACGTGAGGAACCCGACTTCCTATAGAAACAGATTTCCTGTAGGAGCAGCGTGCGATTTCTGGGGGATACTGCAGTGGGTCTGCGCTCTTGGTGTTGCTTCACAGGCGTTCTGATGGCCAAAGACTCGGAGTATCGAGCTGCAGAGGGATCCGGATGATCACTCGAGTCTCAAACAGTGAATGATAAATGCATGGGGTGGCAATCTAGCCGATTAGATTTGAATCGGCGGAATCCGTGGCGCGGGGGTGAGCTGTCCCTGCCGGACCGTTGGACGACGTCATCCCATCATTTTCCTGCGAGTTCCCTTACTGCCGCATCATTCCCCGCAGATCCGCCGTTGTCTCTTCTGTTAAACTCGTTTTTTTCGACGGGATTGATCTCACGTGTGTACTGCCCGTTTCTTTTGCCACGACCGCCACCCAAACATCCGACTAGACCATTAACTGATCAACGTGGCCAGTCGAATGGCCATACAACCGCTCAACCCATTCACTTCACACTTGCAAACATTTTCAAAGTAAAATTCATGCAATTCGACGGAAGAAAGGGTCGATACACTTACCTGTGCGGCCGCAACACGATTTTTCGGTTCTTGGATGATGATGAGTGGATTTATTTGCTGCTGGTGGATTTGCACAGGCCCGGAGGTTCATATTCACAGGCCGCTGACGATGGATTTGATGCTTCGGCTGCATGCGCCCGTGTTTTCGTTGCATATGGCAAGCGCTGTGAATGGTGTGCACTCTAGTGGGCTTAACTGTTACGGGACTCCTGCAGGATGTCCTGTAACCGTTTTTCCTCCTCGGGTGCATGCTGCACGACGAAGGCAATGGCCCCACGATCACGCTCACAGAGCTCATGGATGGCTGGGATGGATATGGTAAGACATCTCAGCGTTTTTTTCATCTTAAAAATTGCTTTTCTCTTGATAACTCAATGATCTGCTTTGATGGTGCAGGCAACTTCATTGCATGTCGACAGGGATGGTAGAAAGAGGTGACAACAGTGTATAAGGGTGACAACAGTAGCTTGCATGCGTCCAAACCGATCCTTGGTCGTTAGATCTCCTCATAAAATGAATTCTGGGCCGTCCTGAACTTCTACAGGAAGTTTCCTGTAGAAATACAGAACTTCCTGTAGAAAGTTTGCGTTTCCTGTAGAAAGTCTGCACCTTCCTGTAGAAAGTCTGCATCTTCCTGTAGAAGACTCAAGCCATGATGAAATTGTGCACATACCTTGGAGAAAATGAGTATTCTTGGAGGAGGTGCTGGTGAGGTCTCCTGGCAGCACGATAAGGATCTTTGGCTTTGTGTTAAAAGACCTCCTCTCCTTCATAGAACACCTGCAACCTGCATGCATTTTCACATTATAAACTTGCCGTCCTCGCCTTTTTTTGCTTATTGTTTTTTCTTTTTTTTTTCTTTTTTCTCTCTTTTTTTTTGAAAGATAGCAGGGGCGCCTCAATGAGGTTTTCACCCTTGCCATCTGCCTTAAGCGCCTCGGAGAGGTTTTCACTCAAGGATCTTTTTTCAAATCTCTTTTTTTTTTTGAAAGACAATAGGGGCGCCTCAATGAGGTTTTCACCCCTACCACCTGCCTTGGGAGCCTCAGAAAGGTTTTCACCCAAGGATCTTTATTATTTATTATTTTTTTTTTTAGATCTTTCAGGGTATGCCCAAAGCAGAGGCATAACCCTTCTCTATGACCAACACTGACTTCTCCATAGTTTTGATGAACTCTTGTCTGGAGAGAGGTTTCCTGTAGATCTTCAATCGATGCCCATTGACAAGCATGGGGATGGCTTCCTCATCAATGGTCCGGATAAGAACAGATCCATTGTCATGACATTTTTCCACTGCATATGGTCCCAGCCATCTGGTTCTCAGCTTCCCCTTGAAACCTTTGTACCTGGAGTCATACAACAGTGCCCAATCTCCTGGCTGGAACTGCTTGTCATTGAGGTGTTGGTCATGCCACACCTTTCTCTGAAGTTGAACCACTTCTGAGTGAAGGAGGGCCTGCATCCGGTGCTCGTCCAGTCCATTCAGCTGCAATAACCTTTCTTGTTGTGCATGGCTGAGATCTAGGTCCAGCTGAGCTGCCATCCTCAAAGTGTTGTATTCAAATTCAATGGACAGCAAAGCTTTCTTCCCATAGACCAGCTCATAAGGTGTGAAGCCGGTGGTGGTCTTCCAGGTGGTGTTGTAAGCCCATGTGGCCTCAATCAGGCGATCTGCCCAATCTTTCCTACTGCTACTCACCACCTTAGTCAAAATCCCTTCCAATGCTCTGTTGGTGACTTCCACTTGCCCATTTGCCTGTGGATGATAGGGGGTGGAAGTCCTATGCTTGATTTTGTGATGAGCTAGTAGGTCTTCAATTAGGTTGGATGTGAACTGGCTCCCTTGATCGGTGACCAGCTCTCTTGGGTAGCCAAACTTGTAGAAGATGTTTTCTCTTAAGAACTCGGCCACCTTTTCTTCTGTTGCTGCTTTGATTGCTTTAGTCTCTGCCCACTTTGTCAGGTAGTCAGTGCACACAATGATGTAAGACCTTTGCCTCGAAGGAGGGTTGATTGGACCCACAAAATCCATACCCCACTTCTCAAATGGCTCAAGAGTCACTTGAGGTTGGAGAGGCATCTCATCCCTTTGAGTCGGTTTCCCCATTCTTTGGCATTGGTCACATCGGCTGATATACCTTCTGACATCTTGATGAAGTGTGGGCCAATAGTAGCTCGCCTGTAGGATTTTGAAGGCAGTCCTCTTTGCTGCAAAATGTCCTCCACAAGGCCCATCATGACAGGTGAGGAGGATATCAAAGACTTCCTCCTCCCTTACACAACGCCTTAAGATCTGATCAGGGCCAAGCTTGAACAGATTGCCCCCGATCCAAGTAAATGAGGCACTTTTTCTGATGATTCTGCTCTTCTCTCTTGAAGATAGGTGCGGAGGGAACTGTGCTGAAACAAGGTAGTTTGCTATATCAGCAAACCATGGAGAGAGTACTGAGATAGCAAATAGACGTTCATTGGGAATCTGGTCATCCACTGTTCCATCCTCATCTGCAGACAAATCCAATCTAGATAAAAAGTCAGCAACAACATTTTCTTTACCTGGTTTGTCAACAATGGTCAAATCAAACTGCTGCAACAAAAGTAACCATCTAATAATACGAGCATTCACATCTAGTTTATTCATTAAATATCTAATCGCAGCATGATCCGTATGTACAAAGGTTTGATAGCTAGTAATATAATGTCGGAACTTGTTCAGTGCATGGACCACAGCCAAGAATTCTTTCTCGGTTACAGTGTAATTCAGTTCGGCTTTGGACAAGTTTTTGCTAACAAAGTAAATGGCATATGGAAGTTTTTGTTCAACTTGTCCTAAAGCTACCCCTATGGCTTTGTTCGAGGCATCAGTGTGGATGTGGAAAGGTAGGGCCCAGTTTGGACCTCTCAAGATTGGGGCTGACACCAACTTGTCCTTTAATTCATTCAAAGCCCTCTGACAATCGTCAGTCCATTTAAACTCCACATCTTTTGCCAACAGGCCAAACAATGGCGAGGCTAGCTTGCTGAAGTCTTTAATGAATCTCCTGTAATATCCTGCTAATCCTAAGAAACTCCGAACATCCCTTACCTTTTGGGGAGGTGGAACCTTCTTGATGAGAGCAATTTTGTTAGGATCCACTTGTAACCCTTGGCAAGAAATGGTATGGCCTAGCACGGTCCCTTCAGTCATCAGGAATTCACATTTTTCAGGACTAAGGGACAGGTTCATCTCAATGCATTTGGTTAGGACCTTTCCCAGATTGGACAATGCTTCCTGGAAGTTGGACCCATAAGGAGTGAAGTCATCCATATAGATTTCCACCGCATCATGGACCAGCTCCGAGAAGATGCTCAAGACAGCTCTCTGAAAGGTAGCAGGAGCATTGCATAGCCCAAAGGGAAGAACTCGGTAGGCAAAGGTACCCCAAGGACAAGTGAAGGTGGTCTTATCTTGGTCTTCCGGGCTGATTTGGATTTGGTTGTACCCGCTAAACCCGTCCAGGAAAGAGAAGAACTTCTTTCCTGCCAGTCCATCCAACACTTGATCTATGAAAGGTAGAGGGAAATGGTCTTTCTTGGTAGCTTTGTTCAGTTCTCGGTAGTCCACACAGATTCTCCATTTCCCATTTTTCTTGGGAACCAACACCAGAGGGGACACCCATTCACTATCTGAGATGGGGTAAATGAATCCGGCATCCAGCAGTTTTTGCAATTCTTCCTTGACAATGTCCTTAAGGGCTGGATTCATTCTCCTCTGAGGTTGCCTAACCGGCTTACAATCCTCTTTGATGTATATGTGATGGGTGCAAATCGAAGGATGGACTCCTTTCATCTCCTTATAGCTCCAAGCAAAAGCATCTAGATGGTTGGCCAACAGGCTACACAGCTCCTTTTCCTGGGAAGGAGATAGGGAGGAGCTGATCTTTAACGTTTTCTCAGGGCCAAACTCCACATTCTTGACTCTGGGAGTGACAGGGGTGGTGGCACAAAGGTCCACTAAGGTGCTGGCTCGGGCATCCTCCACCAATTTCTCTAAGGATAGTGCACTGGAAGGTGGATTCTGGATCAAAGTCTCAATCAAGTCATCCTCGGTTGGGGGGTCTCTTCTAGTGGTATCTAGGGTGCACAAAGGTACTGAATACACCTCATCCTCTTCTCCTTCCTCCAACCACAGTGGTAAGTCATGCTCTAAGGAGGGTTGGGCAGGAGGGTATAGGACTAGCTGCTTGGACATGGGACCGTTTTTGATGGTCATGTTTCCTGCACGGCAACTTATGTAAGCATCTGCAGTGGCTAACCAAGGCCTTCCCAAAATAAGAGGATATCCAGTAAGCTTTGCCTTGGGTTGCAGAACCAAGAAATCTGTAGGGTATTCCCAAGAGTCGACAGAGACCAAGACATCCTCCACAATCCCTTCGGGAGTCACGGTGGAGCGATCTGCTAGTTGCAGGACTGTCGAGGTCTTCCTCAAGGAACCCTGAAGATTGAGTTTGAGCATGGTATCCCTGGTCATCACATTAATGGCAGCCCCCAAATCAATCAAGGTGTGAGGTATGATGGTGCCATTGATGTGGACATCTACTACAGGACTCCCAGGATCTAGATACTTTGGGCAGATGACTTGTCCTAACATAAGGTCAGACAGTTGTCCTAAGACATTGATGGTTGAAGCATCTCTCTTTTGCCTGCCTGGGTGTTTGAAACACTTTTCCTTAACCAGTTTGTTGTATATTGGAACATCCTTGATGGCTTGGAGAAGTGGTATTTTCACACACAACTGCTTGAGCTCTCCCAGAAGCTCATCCTCCTCTGGGTTGGGTTGTGTGGTGGCTGTTAGTCTCTCAGGAAAGGGTGGAATAGCCTTTGGTTCACTTTCCTGTTTGTCCTCCTCGTCCTCTAGGGGAGGAGGTTGGCGATCCGGAAGAGTCTTTCCAGATCGAAGATTGATCTCCTGGATCTCCACAGCATAGGTAGGGCATGATGTTTCCCCAGTGTATACCTGCTGGGCCTGTCTATTGTTGGGGTTCGGGTTCGGTTGAGCAGGTATTTGAGGTTGCCTTGGAGGAGCAGGAGGTAATGGTTGAGGTTGAACTGGTGGTGGAGGCAAAATGGAGGGAGGAGCATTGTACTGGGGCCTCCACCCCGACTGAGGTGCATTCCACTGAGGCTGTGGCTGGGCATGTGAGTGATATGAATGAGTAGTGGGTTGAGTAGGGTACTGAGGTGGATAAGACCATGGAGGAGGCATAGACCAGGAAGGATGAGCAGGGGGACCCCAGGAGGGCATAGGAGTCGATTGGTTGGGGCTGTAATAAGCTTGGGGTGCCCCTTGCATCCCTTGCTGGTAAGGTCTAGGTCCTTGTGGCCTCCTTTGGTTGAGGAAATAGAGAGGTTCAGTGGGAGCTTCTGTCCCTTGGTACATATCTTTAAGCCCAGGTAAGGTTGGACATTGATTTGTGGGATGGTCCTCCTCACAAACGAAGCACACTTCAACCGAATGCAATGGGCATTCGTTCTTAGGGTGTCTCCTTGTACATCTAGGGCAGAAGATAGCCAAGGCCCTCTCAGCTTCTTCCTTCTTCTGCTGGATCCTGAATGTGTCTAGTTGCATGGCAATGGTCTGTCTCACCTCACTCTTAAGATCTTCTAATTGATTTGCAAACTCATGCTTGGAGAAAGGGGTACCAACTGAGAGGAGGTTTCCTCTACCTCGTTTCCGGGCTGCCCTGGAGTGGTTTCTAAACACAGTCTTGATGTCCTCATAAGGCAGTTGGTAAATATCTCCCCCAGCTAACATGTGAAGGGTATCTAAGAGGTCTTCAGGGACTCCTCGGAGCAGGACCAACTTGAGGGATTCAGGGTCAAGTGTGCACCTGGCCCGCTTATAGCTAAGTTGGAACCTCTCCTCATAATCCTCTAAGGACTCATCAATTCCCATGGTCATTCGAAAGATCTCTCCCTTGGTTTCCTTGGACCTACAGTAGTCCCGGTACTTGGTATTGAAAGCTTGCTGCATTTGAGCCCAAGTGGTGATACTATTCCCAGGTAAGCCCATGAACCAGCGTAATGATGCATCCTTAAGAGTTGAAGGGAAGAGTTTCAGCTTCTGCTCATCTTCAGTATAGTCATAGGTTCTACAAAGGACAACAAACTCAAACAGGAAGGTATCAGGATCTTCAGTAGTTAGTCCATGGAAGTGAGGTAGAGCGGAGGGACTAATGTTTTTCATTTTCATGTCTCCATTGGTTTCTCGGATGGGGAAGGCACCTTCTATTCTCTCATCTTCTCCTCTATTGTCAGCCATAGCTTCAGATGGGATGGTCTCTAATTCTTCTTCTGCTATAGGATCTTCATATATCTCAGGAGGTTCACCTATAGGTTCTTCTGGATCACTGTCACCGAAGAAGAGAGAAGGGTGACTCAGTGATGTGGTGGGGGTGTTGGGTAGGAATTTGCCTGTTTTATCTCGATTCCTACGAGGCATGAAATGGAAAGACTTTTTTTGATTGCTTTTGTTTTTTTCTTGGGTACCTGCAAAACTGAAACAGATTGATCTACAACTAACTATCTTGCTGAAATAAAATGCAGAATTGAAATGAAAACAGGAAAGAACTAATCTACTTTGCTCAAATGGAATTGCAGGAATGGAAATGCTAGTCTACGCTTGCAGAATTGAAAGGCTAATCTATGCTTGCAAAATTGAAATTGTGGAATTGAAATGCTAGTCTATGAAAGCAGGAAATGTCTATGCTACTTTTGCAGAATGGAAATGAAATAAACTACTTGGCAGAAGGCGAGAGTAAGAAAACAGAAGAAAAGCAACAATTACTAATACTCTGACGCTTCCCCGGCAACGGCGCCAAAAAGATGGTGGGCTCCAGTATTGTAGCAATAATGCTACAACTCCTGTAGCTTCCTTCTCTAATTTTATCAACCCCATAGTTCGTAACAAACTTGGAAGCGACGGTGCTGTATGCACAAGTACTAGCTCTTGTCGCAGCTGTCACTTGGTCAGCTGGCACAAGTCCGCTAGGGCTCAAGCCAACTTCTATATGTTCTCAGAAGAAGCTTTCTAAATGATGAACGAAGGCTATCTCAAAGGAAAATAACCTACTTTGCAAGAATGAACTGAAAGCCAACCAAACATGGAAACCCTAGTAAACCCTAATCTGACCAGCTTAATCCTTACAATGCAATGATGGGAATGCAACCCCTAACAATGATGCCATTACTTCTAGTGATATGAGATGCATGAATTTAAACTACTTCCATTGAAGAGAACATGTTTTTTGTATTTTTGCTCAAGTGGTTGGAGTTATTATGATTGTGCTTCTTACTGGGTCTTGACTGTGCAGGGATAGTTCAAAGGGGAGGAAGGCTTGGGAAAGGTCAGGAGGACTCTGAGAGGTTCCAGGGGATCCCTAACATCATTCCACAGAAGTTCACAACGTTCAGGTGCTTGGCAACCATGTTTGCAGGCTTCTACAGGATGTCTGCAGGGGATCCTACAGGAAGCTCGGGATTTCTACAGGAAGTCTGCTAACTTCTACAGGATGTTCTGCAGTCGAAGTTTTGGGTGATGGAGGAGTGAAGGAGCTGTATGGGTGGATAGGTAAGATGAAAGGGGAGCTTGTGATGGCTCAGGGACAGAGAGATGAGATGGGGAGAGAGTGTATAAAGCTGGTTGGTCGATAGAAGGGTAGAGGCAATGGAAGGCTGAAAAGATGAGGCAACATGGATAATAGAAGAGTTGGTGGGCAAAGGATCTAGCTGCGAGGTAAGGAGATGGCTTAGGGACGACTGAGGAGGATAAGGAAGTGTTGAAGTGGTGCTGCGCAGTGTAAATGAAACAAATCACCTCTGTCTTGCACAAAACCGAGAATTCATCATCCTATTCTATCTGTTTTATTAAAAATCAAAGAACAGCAATGTAAGTTAAGAGAGAAATCGTGCATGGAGCTGAAACAAGGGGTTATTGCTCAAGATCTAGCTGCATGGATACTTATACCAATGGAAATATGACTTTAAAGCTTGCATGAACATATAAGACTGCGGTTTTTTGGTGGTTGGCACGGTCTACACCCCCAATCTCTAAACAGAGGTGGCAGTGAGTGCACGATCAACCTTTTCTTGGAGCTCTGATGAATTCTAATCCTCCTACTCTAATCTAAGCTGCTGAAAGCACTTTATCCATAAACTAATCCTACTTAATCACATCAAGAAAATTGAATCAGCAGACTGTGTTTTCCAAATGCATGTCAAGGCAAAGAAATGAAATGCTGAAAGGAAAGACAAGTAACAATACAAAGAAAAGGAGGTCTATTGCTCTCAGGTTGGGCCCTAACCTGAGAGCTATAGCTCCTCTAAGAACTCAGAATTGAATCCAAATCTGCCTGCCTTTTATTAAAAGATCATAATCATGAGTCTAACAACATGCCAAAATTGGCTTACAAAGAGCAAAAACAGAGCTACAGCTCGTGATTCCAAATCTACAACAAAGGTTCAAGAGTCTTTATCGAAGGTTACAGCCTCAATATTTATACATGATGAGGGCCAAGCTGGCCTCCTCAATTAGTGGGGCTTGGCTGTCCAACTAAAAGTAAACTGCTTTTCCTGTAGAATCCGTTGGCTGCCTTCTAGCTCGGTGGTGATAGCTGTTGGAGCTCGGAGTTAGGGTGGACATCATGAGGAAGGTTATTCAAGGCTGTGGACAACCTTCCTACAAACTTGCAATGCCACCTTGGCTGTCTCCTTGTCTCCATCTGCGTGGTCTTTGCTCCATTTAGTGTCAAAAAACCTGAAATCATCATGTATTAGCCACATAGGCATAATGACTGCCCTTCTTCCTACAAATAACACGAATATACTAAGAAATGATGCATAAGTGATAAAAAATGAAGGGTTGAGCAAGGTAAGTAGGCCAAATGAGCCCAAATTGTTACCAAAAATTGGGGCTCATTAGTAGGCGATTGGGTATTTTTATGGTTACATACATAAAAACAAATGTCCCTCAAGAAAGCTATTTATGAGAAGGAAATGTTGGCAATACTACACGCACTTAAGAAATGGAAACCTTACCTAATGGAAAGACACTTCAAGGTAAAAATGGATCATGATAGTATTAAATACTTTTTAGAACAAAAATTATCCTCTGAAGAGCAAAAAAAATGGGTCACAAAGATGTTGGGTTATGACTTTGTAATCATCTACAAAAAATGGAATCAAAATGTTGTGGCAGATGCACTCTCAAGAAAGGATGAGGATGTGGAAGGCATTGTTGTATGCCATTTCTATTATCCAACCACATTGGATAAATGAAACAAGGTATTAATGGAAGAAGGACAAAGAAGTGTGGCCACTCATTCAAAAGTTGCAGAAGATCCCATTTCAAACAATATTGCCAAAACTTGATGAGGAAGGAAAAATCATATTAGAGCTTGGAGCAGTCACAAAAACAAGAACCCGAAAGTTATGAAATTGATCAATTTCATAGTATCTCATCAAGTGGAAGAACTTACCAGCTGAAGATTCCACATGGGAGGATAGGAATTTTACACAAGAGCATCAAGAACTACTCAAGCGTTGAGGACAACACTTTTTGAAGGAGAGGGACATGTTAGGTCTCTATACTACTAGTGTAACCCCTTATTGTTATTAGTACAACCCCCTTATTATATTTTTGTGCCCATGTGTGCCATAGAAGCCCATTATTGTTATTATTGTGCCCTTACATTATTATTGTTATGTCGGCTCTGATAATATTATGACCCCTTAAAACCCTATATATAGAAAGGAGGTCTTGTCATTTGTATCATCCAAGAATTGTTCATTTGTGTAATGTAAAGGAGGTTGCCCCCTTGAAGAGGCTTATTGCTAAGGCGTTGATCTATATTTTCTATCTTTTTGTGAGCTGGTTTCATAACAAAATCCTTTACATTCTAGTCATCTCTTAGCTATGATTTCATAGAGACAACCCTCTCTGGTTTAGTAGGGCTATCTACCAAACTAAAAACTTGGTCTGCGATTACCTATGTCCATCTCCTCATCAGCCTGGGACATTGTGGAGGATAACAAAGGGCATGACAACTAGGGAGTGCCAAGGTGTTCTAGTGAATGTAAGGTTCCCAAGTCATGGAAAAATGTAATGCTAGTTGTGAGGTCATGACTGCAAAGGTGTGTTAGGGAATGCTAAAGCATCCTAACATGTGCCTGATAGTATGAAGACATGTCAAACAAACTAAGATGTGCCAAGTGCTAAGACATGCCAAGATGTACAAGGGTTCGAAGTCCCTGCCTCCTCTTCTTCCATATGCTATCCACTTATGACATTTTCTTTCCAATATTTGGTGCATTTGCTAGTTATAGGTCATTTATAGGTTGTAAATGTCTTCAAAGTTTCACTTCTAGTTGAGTATTCAACTAAACATATTGATTCTCTTATACATAACTATTTTTCCCTCTACACACTTTTCATAACTTCAATAACCATTAGGTAGGGACCTGCAACTTCGATGCTGCTTTGCTTGTTTAGTAAAATATTGCCGAGACTTTAATTTATTGAAAGTTGTAGAATTTACAATTTATGAAGTTTCAAGGTCTAATTTTTAAAAGTATAATTCTTTAAAGGGTGCTAGCTCAATGGAAGAGCACCTGATTTACAAGCAGGAGGTTGGTGGTTCGATTCCATCGTGCCCTGACATCCATATGGAATGGCGACGATCAATTTTTGGTGACGGAGGCTCTTTTGACCATCACCAATGAGCTTTGGTGACATTTTTTGACCCTCACCAAAAATATGAAATGGTGACGGTTGTTGTCCGTCATTATAGTCATTATTCGTGACAGACCTTGAATGTCACCACAACACCTATACTTTTGGTAATGTTGTTTTTGGTGATGGTCAATGAACATCACCATATATATGTACCAATAGTGATGGCCATTAAAGATCCATTATAATAAATCATTGTTGTTCATATGAAATGGTGACGGTCACTATCCGTCATTATAATCAATATTCGTGACGGACCTTGAATGTCACCATAACACCTATACTTTTGGTGACGTTTAGCTTTTGGTAACTGAGGCTATTGTCCGTCACCATTGCTCATATGCAATTGTGACAGTCGCTATCCATCATTATAAATCATTATTGGTGACGAATTTTGAATGTCACTACAACACCTATACTTTTGGCGATGCCACCTTTGGTGATGCCACCTTTGGTGATGGAGGTTATGGTTCGTCACCATTGCTCATATGAAATGGTGGAGGTCGATATCCATCATTATAAATCATTATTTGTGACAGACTTTGTATGTCACTACAACACCTATACTTTTGGCGACGCAACCTTTGGTGACATTCAATTTTTGTTGACGAATGCTCTTTTGACTGTCACCAATGAGCTTATGGTGACATTTTTCACCCCTCCCTAATGTCATTTTTTCATGTAGTGGTGTACATTTCAATGACATATAACGTTACCAAATGCTTGTTTGTTTTCTTTTTTAAAGATTTTATTCTAATTTTGTGCATTTGGTTGAAGAATATAATTTTTTTCTATCTCTCTTGTCTTACGATTGTTGATGTAGTTATTAAAATTAGTCAACCTTAGTTATATATGGCTAGATTATTATTAGGATATTTGTCTTATGTTATGATAATATTACTCTAATGCAGTTATCTGCAAATTTTCATTCCTCTGTACAATTTAATTATTATATCGTCTAGAAGTTGTTCTAAACAAATAAATTGTTTACCTATGCAGTTTCACTTCTTAGTAATTTTCAATAGTTGTATGATTCTCTTCATGGTTATTAATTTTCTCCTTAAACATTATTATAATGATATAGGGATTAATCCTGAGTTATCATCTCTATTGAATTGGCACAAGAACTAACCCAGTTCTCCTTCAGGGTTGGATGAATATTCCACTATTATTAAATTTCCTCATTTCTTTCAGTTATAGGATTTTGGGGAAATAAACATCAGTCGATTTCAGAAAAATTATTCAAGATACTTTACAATAATTTCAGTTATCCCTAATTTTAACCTGTACAACAAGTTTCAGGTATGACACATTAACTTGACACAATACAAACTTGCACAGTTATGGGAAACCTTTCACAGTTCAAATATAGTTGATCATTATTTCTAGATTGTTGTCCAACAAAGTAAACCTTTTCAATACATATATGTTCTCATTTCTCTTCTTTTTCAAGATAGCCATGAATTCACAGGGAAAGGAACCTCCTGACCAATGAGACTAGTCACACATCCTAGTACTCATTAGCTTGGCCAAGGTCTGATCCGACCCATATGTTTTTAGATAATATAACCAATTAATATTACTCAGACTAGTAACTTCCCATTATGTTAACTCTTCACACCATTGTTCCCCTTTGTTTACTTCATTGAAGTAGCCCTCCAGTTTTCCATAGAAATAGTTTACTACAACTATTTAAAGAATTATAATGGCATAATTTTTTTTACAAAAAATTCTCATAGATTAAAATCATAGAATGGTTTTATAGAAAACAATCATAGAAAAACAATTCACAGAGGATCATAATTGGTAGCAAATTTCCACCAGAATACACATAAATACTTATCTATTCAAGGTAAGTTAGGTTGCCACATGAAATCACCAAATAAAGGAGAATGCTACTCCCAACCAATGAGCACAGTAACACTACCAGAGTTCCCCATGAGCTCATTTTCCCTCCTACATAGTATTTCTTGAAAAAATACCACACTAGGCCCACCAGGGCTTTATCTCACGTTACTAGATCTTGCCCAAAACATTCACATACTCATACATCTTGAACAGAAATTCCACTGGCCACAACTAGATCAAGAATTTCTCTATGGAAGCATCCTGCCTTACATCAACAACATCTTGTCCAGGACGTTGAATTCTCTTTTCCTATTTCTTGATTATCTCAAGTCTCCTATCTACTCCCTTCTCCTCTCTCTTTCCCAAACTGAGATATTTATTTCTAGGCATAGGAGTAATTGTCCATTAACTGTCTGGTAGGGGAAATCCTCTTTTAGCATTTTATTTCTTTCGTAATTTCCTTGGATGACCATAATTAATCTTGTTAATTAAATTAAAATGAAATAAACACTCATGTCTTACAATATACCTATAAGGCCTATTATTAGCCCACAATCTATTAACTTACTTCTAGTAGATGTGAATTACAATATTTTCTATTATTTGAGGGTGTTATATCTTCCCCCCGTCGAGCGCAACACCATCCTTAGTGTTTCCTATCCCTCAAAACAAGATAAAATATAACTTGTGCATAAAATATTCATCCTCCCAAGTAGCCTCTTTTGTCTAGTGTTTTTGACACTCTCTAACGTGGGTAATTAATTTCTTATGTAACATAAATTCTCTGTAATTGAGAGTGCACAACATTTTGACCAAAACATACTTCATCTAGTTCGACCTACATCGAGAATCACTTTGGTTGCCATTAGTTTTTATCAATCATTGTTTTAGAATATATATATATATATATATATATATATATAATTTCAAAATTTATTAGTCGGAATCCATTGTTGTTTATGTAACTCACAAGGATCATTACCATGTATCCAACCTAATCAAGGGTTAGCAACTTGAACTCCATCAGGGTTAGAAACATCATTATATATATATATATATATATATATATATATATATATATATATATATATATATATATATATATAGATATATATATATATATCTCTATATCTATATATATATATATATATATATATTATATATATATATATCTCTATATCTATATCTATATCTATATATATATATATATATATATATATATATATATATATATATAGATATATATATATATATACATTTACCCCATGGCTATGTCAATTTACTAAAACCTCACCATATGGTCCCATTGTAAATTCCAAATCATGGAAATACCAATTCTATTTCCACTACTTAACTAGTATTTCATAAACCATTTGTTGCTCTTATCTTTTATGATAGATTGCAACTAATGTGTTTTCATGCTAAGTAGAATTTTTATGATTTTATCTTAATTCAAGGTTACATATGCATTACTCATACATGAGTACAATTTAGGATAAGTTCCATTTTCTTTCCATATTCAATGTGGCTACTTAGTTGTCCTGTTAATCAAAGTAAGCTTAGTTATGTCATATTGTGCTGCTTGTTACTTTCTTTATGAAAAACAAGGAATTCATTTGGCAACGTTTCTTCAATTTTGACTCCTTTGTCACCTTGTATTATATGTTGTTACTGCAAGTCATATGCAATTTTTCTTTTGTGTATAGTAATGGGATTCCTCCACTAGTTCATTCCCTGTATATCAGAGCCTAGTATGTTATTTTCTTCATCTAACAGTAGATTATTTTATTATAATGGACATGTGAAGTATGATGGAATGTTAATAAACCATATTTTTTCCTCATAATTGTAATAGTTTATTATCCAGTGAGGCCACTCACATAGTCAAATAATGTTTTCTATCCCACCTTTTTATTTTTTATTTTACTTTTACCTTGTCCCCATCATGGCTTGCAACCAAGATTAGTTCTTTAGGAACTAGCATAATTTTGTGATACTAATTATGTCACAAAAATGAAGGTGGTTAGTTTAACTTACTACTTTCTAGGCAAGTATTATCTTTGTCCTTGATTTGGAGGAGGACCTGGCCCTAACCACATTAATTATCCACCAATATTTTCATATGGAAGTCTTAATTCGAGTTTTATATTCCAGGTTTTTCCTTTATTTAATACCCTTCCTTTTGTTCTTTTCCCTTTTGGATATAACAATTTTGGGGCACAACCTATAGTAATACATTATGATAAAGATCCATGATATGAAAACTACTACACCAAAACTTACAATTGTATTTCTCAAACTCACCAAGTGTTTGTGTTTTTTTTTTTTTAATATTTAATTTTGCTTATATTTATAATTGTATTGGTTAATTCCACAACTATCTAAATAGCCTTATATTCCTTTGTAAACTGCATATTATTGATTAAAGCTTATGGGGTTACATGTGCCCTAACTACAAGACTTCCCTTGAATCTTCCCTATCTATCAACATTTTCAAAACATCATGTCAATGTGGTTATCTTGACATATTTGTTTGATAAGTATATGTTCATCCTAATCAATCATTTGACTAGACTTCACCTTTGTCTATAAATGCCATTTTACATTTCCAATGGTATTGATCTAAGGTGTTTTTGGTTGATGACATGTTTCCATTTTCATGGTACAAGCGTAGGTAATGTTTCTGTTAATGGATTAGCAACATTATTTTATTAGAGCTTCCAATTTTCCTTAAAATTATCCAACACCTTTCCTCAATTACCTTTCTCAACCCTTTATCAATTTGTAATTAGTTTTCTCTTTCCTATATCTACCATTAATCCTTCAAGTCTCACTAGGACACTAGACTCCTCATAGTATTGATTATACAAATCCATTGTAGTGTGTATCTTATCATGCATGTATATATATATACATAATTTTCTATACTTTCCTTCTCGAAATCATGTTATTTCAAAAATTTGAAGAAAATATTCATTAAATACTAAGATTACAATTAACAATAATTTCCTCAAATCAAATTTTCTCATTATCATTTCATCAATTAGATTCAACCTTTCCAATCTGAAGGCGATTGTAATTTAGTCCTTTCACAAAATTGATAACACAATAAAGGAACTAATGCTTCTAGTAATTCCTTTTCGAGCACTAGGTTATTTTCACTCAAGACTACAAAAAAATATTACACAATAAAAAAAATCATTTTTAACACATCTCTTATATGAGTAGCTAACGTGTTCTACTGTGAGAAGCACAATGGTAAAATAATTCTTCTCCCAACCAAGGGAAACTATTTTCCACAACCAAATTAAGCAATTTCACACGCATATATTCTTTTTGATAGAGACCATACCTAGTCCAGTCTAGAATTCCACTAGCCAATAAGCTTAATAATTCCAATGACCACACAGGGTCCAATATAATATTCCTCTTGGTAGCGTCCTTCCTATTCCTCTGACAACATCCCATCTATGAAGAATTTTGGGCCTCCTCCAAGATGCTCCAAAATCAACAGAGTTGCCTCAAGCCTTTCCCCTCTTCACCCTCTTCGCCAACTCTTTTCCTTTACTGGGATCATTTATATCTAAGGAGAGGAAATATAGGTAGGCAACCACCATCCACCCAAGGCCTCCTAGCCTTTCCCAATTGTCCATAACTATCTAGCATGTGAAAGTTTCCTGTAGCACTCTTTCTCACAGTGAGTTACATAATTGTTCACATGCACATTGTCATCAAACCAAAAGGAACACTTATGTACAACATACATTCATACTTGACCCTCAACATAATTTCTTCAATGTATAAAAGTAAATTGAGAGTAAAACATAGTTAATATCACATATACCCTTCAGGTGGTGTTTATGTTAAACTTTCCACATAATAACCCGCATGCAATTACAAAAGGAATACTACCATATCTTACATATCATAACATTATATTGTCTCATTTGCAGTTGTAAATTATATTGCAACATTTTCTCCTTCACAGGTCCTTAGCGAATCATTCCACGATTTGGTACTATGAGTTTGTACCCACTAACAAAATTTTTACCCCTTTATGTATATATATTTCTTTAACAATCCACAATAGGTTTTAATTTAATACATATTTCTGGTTATTAATATTTATAAATTATGTGTCAAAGCATATTTTTTTATAATATAATGAAGAGTTTCACAAATATTAACAGTTAATCATCATACAGATAATCCCAAACTTTTTAGGGTGATTTTACATGCAATACATTTCCATTTCATTTATAAATTTTTAGCAATATAGGACTTTAGTCCATTTACTCACATAATTGTCTCATTATTTGTCTACTCATACACTTCCTTGTTGCCACTAATCACAAATTTCTATTCCTCGGTCACGCAACATGATTTACTAACATCCCTTTTCAATGTACCTATGCCAGGGTTCTTCACCTCCTCATTGCCTTGGCTTTTTACTCAGAAATTTATTTGTTTTCTAATTCACGGTCTATTTCCAACTCTTAGCTGGTTATCTATGCCCTTCCTTCTATATATGTTTTTTTAAACAACATAATGGTTATGACCCAAAATTATACTCCTAGTTGCACCCACCTTTCAAGATTGATTTAGGCAAGGGTACAAAATTAATCTAGTAAGTAGATTGACCATATGGACATTACCATAATCAAACAAACCTGTTAATCTTTATGTTTTTCTATCCAAGAAAATGGATTGACCCTTGCAATGTATAAGCCTTTTACTATTCTTATGCAAATGGTGGATTATTAATCATAGAGTTTTCAGATTATGTATCTATAATCCTTCCTTAGTTTTGGTAGCTTTGGTCATAAGTTTCGAGCATAATTTTTTTTATGTTGATGTAATGTGACTTATTGTGGGTAATACATTTTATAGAATTCAAATTAGCATATAGCTTGACTTCTATGGAAATGAGATGATCAAACTTTCTTAAGACCCTCTACTATGTGCCAGTTGACAATTACTTTCTTAGATATGTGTGTGGTGAGCTCTATGACTCTCACGCTCTACGGTTTTCCTGGATGATGAGATTTGGTGAGGGGATTTTAGAAGGCAATCACCCGTTTGTTCATGTGCCACATCTAACTCAATTTTTTTTCCATCCTAGCCAGTTGTGGCTCTCCGACTATATTATGGAGGTTACCATTCTATGTTTGCTTAGTTAGGTAATGCTTTATGTTCGTACTTTTCATATGAATTTTCAAGTTTCCACTGCTTAACCCACTTATTTTATTACCTATTTATTTCTTTAGACTTATCATTTGATTTTTATCGGAGTCATCCATATTTTTTTTCATCCTTTCTCAAGCCCATATTCCATGGGGATGGTGAGACTCTGATTCAATAATTTTCTTTATCAAAGGTTTCTTGTTCGTTCCTTTGATAATTAAGTTTATCACAAGTCCTCTTCAATGCTTCATTTAGATTTTAGTCAAGATTATATAAATATACTAATAGTTTGGGTTATTTCTTCTTTTAGTAATGTTACCTAGCATCTCCGAGGAAGAGAGGGTACCCATAAAGGTAACCCAATTTTCTTTTTTTTTTAACTGAAACGGGTGTATCTTTATTTATATTGGAGGAAATTTGGTCTTACGCCAATGCTGCCATCATTACATTGCATCTAATACTATTCCATGGTGCATGCTGCTTAATCCTCATGGATTACATGGGTGGATAGAACTTTCCCCATTTATGAGAATTTGGCCTTTTCCTAAAGTACAGCCCTTGTTTGCCAACAGATCAGCTTCGCTGTTCAGATTTCTGAGTATATGGAAGCATTTGTAGGATTCAAAATCGAGAAGGACTTCCTTCAGTCTGCTCAGAGTTTTGTTGAGGCTTACATTGATGAACAAGTTCTCCAAATTCAACTTTTTAATTATGAGCTCGGAGTCTCCGAATACTTGGATTTCTTTGTCCCCTCTGTCTCTAGCAATTTGACAGGCTTTAAGAAGGCTTAGAATCTCGGCTTGGTTGTTAGATTTCTGCCCAATGCCCCAGGAGAAATTGTCTCTTTTGACTCCAGCCGGGTCATAGATGACCCCCCCTGCCCCAGCAGCCCCGGGGTTGCCTTTGGAGGCACCATCAAAAAAGATCGTGGATATTTTTTGTTTTTTCCACCATGCCTGAAAATTTTCTTCCGTTTCTCTTATTCTCCAGATTGGGTTCGTTGCTTGAGGGGCAGAAAGCAGCCTCCGGGGGTGGGGGGAGAGATAATTCAGCCACCTTTCTTCTTCGGGAAGCAACAATGGATTTGCAGAAGAGTACTATTGTTGGGCAGCTTCCAAGAGGAGGGATTTCGCTTTTGCAGCTACAGCTAGAGGGGTTTGTTCTTTTCCGTTGAAGATCAGGTCATTCCGGGCCAACCAGGTCTGCCAGCAAGTGAATTTGGGAATGGCAATCCAGATTTTCCTCCAAAAAGATTTGCTGGGGATTTTGTGGGGGTAGCAATGATTCCAGGCATCGAAGAGGTCTGCAACAGAATTATACGGAGGAACAGTGATTTGGAGCTCATGAAGGATAAGGCGCCACACCTCAATGACAAACTTGCAGTCCATGAAGAGGTGCTTGGCTGTTTCTTCACTGTTGCTGCACAGCACGCATCTGTGTGGCCCAACAATGCCTCTCTTCATCAGATTTTCTCCGGTAAGCAGTTTATTGTGAACCAGGGTCCAAAAAAAGAAATTGACTTTTGGTAGAGCGAGGGGCTCCCATACCTTCTTCCAGAATTCCGGATTCCTGTTGCTGTTCTTTATGGGTTGGAGAGCGTTGTAGGCTTCCGCTGATGAATAAGTCCCTGTGCGCCCCCAACCCCATCTGTCCTTCGACCTTCTGCTCACTGGAGCTGCTTCCTCCAGCAACTCTTCGAGCACTGTCCTCTGATGATTTAAACGACTTGGTACACCGTGAAAGTCCCACCCGGACCATGCGCCACGACTATCCCATTTGGAGAGATCGTAAACGCTGTTAATTCCAGCGCGCTCCAGCCAATGCCTTAGTTCGTCGATTTCCTCATTTTCTGACAGAGGGGCGCTGTCCATAATGCGATCTAGCCACAATTTGGTATGTTTACCATTGCCGGGGATTTTATAGATTCTATCTTTGAAAAAGTTCAGACTTTTATTGCATAGTTTCCATACCTGGGAGGTGTTGGTTATTTGGGAAGCCTGAAGATTTCGAAGCGGAGCCTTATGCGCATACTTTGCTTTCAGAGTTTCACTGACTGGATTCTTGGGATTCTCGTATAATTTCCATAGAATTTTTCCACCCAGCGCCAGGTTGACCATGGCTGGATCCCTGATTTGCAGGCCTCCTTCTGCGAAAGGCCGTTTCACCTTCTCCCATTTCACCAGATGCATTTTATGAATGTTCCCTTTCCCTCCTTGCCAGAGGAAATCGCGAATCAATTTGGAGATGTGATCTGTCACCTGCTTTGGTGCTAGTAAGAAGGCAGCTTGGTAGATTGGTAGAGCTGAGAGGACAGACTTGATCAAGATGACCTTGCCTCCAGGAGTAAGCCAGTATCCTCCCCAACTTGTGATCTTTGTCTTAATTTTGCTGATGACTTCAGCCCACAGGGCTCTCTTGTTGCAGCCATTGATGATAGGGAGTCCAAGGTATTTTATCGTCTCCCAATGGGCTTGGCTCTTGAAGCCTAGGATAGCAGAGATATTTGCGAGTTCCTGATGGTCGATGTTCCATCCAAAGACTTCACTTTTCCTTTCGTTTATGGAGGCTCCCGTGACCCTGCAGTAGCTTTTTAGGACTTCATCAAATGCTTTAGCAATTCTATGAGAAGCCCCTCCGAGCAGGAGAGAGTCATCTGCAAAGAGGGCATGATTCAGGGCAGGAGAGGAAATTGAAGGTTTGAGGCCTGGGAGGGAGCCTGCCTCTTTTTCAGCTGAAAGCTTTCTGCTGAGGGAGTCTGCCATCAGAATGTAGAGGAAGGGAGAGAGAGGGCATCCCTGCCTAAGACCTCTCTGGGCTCGGAAAAAGGAGGTGGGGCGGCCATTGACAAGAGGGGCAATCCAAGGGGAGTCAGTGCAGGCTTTGATGAGAGCGACAAAGAGAGGGGAGAAGCCATAGGCAAGGAGAGCTTTGTAAAGGAAGGCCCGGTTAACTCGGTCAAAGGCGTTGGCCATATCAAGTTTGATCAGCATCCCCTTTTCTTTTCGTTTCTGGCTTGAATGAATGATTTCTTGAACTTGTATGACATTGTCCAGAATGTGCCTACCTTCAATGAACCCGCCTTGATTGCTGGAGATGAGTCTGCTTAGGAGAGACTTGATCCTGTTTGCAAGGAGCTTTGCAAGGATTTTATAAGAGGCATTGCACAACGAGATTGGCCTAAATCGGGCAAAGGTTTCAGGATTTGATTCTTTAGGGATGAGGGCCAGATATGTAGAGTTGGTTCCTCCCCCTACTTTGGCTTTATTCCTGAATCCTTTAATCATTTTAATAAGATCTGCTTTAATAATGTCCCAGCATATTTTGTAGAAATGGATGGTAAATCCATCAGGCCCTGGGGCCTTGTCTGGGTCCATAGACCAGACCACTTTTATGACTTCTTCCTCCGTAAAGGGCCTGTTGAGATCGAAGTTGTCTTCAGCTCTGACCAGAGGGGGAATATTGGAGAGGAATTCTGCCATGTCCTTCTCATTACCTTGGATTCCAACAGTGTAAAGCTGAATGAAATGGTTTACAGCTGCCTCTTTGATCTGATTGAACCCTTTGCAGGTCTGCCCTTCTGCTGTTGTTATTTCAGAGATGTGGTTTCTGCAGAGTCTTGCCCGATATTGGCGGTGAAAGAAGGTGGTATTCCTATCACCGGCCTTCAACCAGAGGCTTCTAGATTTGATTCTCCAGTACTCCTCCTCTAACCGAAAGGATTGAAAGGTCGAGCGTTGGATTTTGACTTCTTTATCCAGCAGTGCTGAAGTGACTTCTCTGTTTTCCATTTCTGTTTGCAACTCCTCGAGGGTCTTCACCATTTCTTTTCTGATACTAGTTGGATTTGGAGCAGGTTTTTTGATCCACTCCTTCAGAGCGTGCTTTGTGGCTTTGAGTTTTTGCTCCCATACGTAACTGGGGGACCCTGAGAAGGTTTTGCTCCAAGCTGCTTTCACTGTGTCAAAAAAGCCTTCTCTTTCTGTCCATAGAGGGCTGAAGCGAAAAGGGATGGGGCCCAAGTCTTCTTCGTCTTCTAAAGAGAGCTGGATGGGCTTATGATCTGAAGTAAGTTTGGGGAGGATTTTGGTAGTGATGATCTTTTTGGTTGCCATCAGGGCACCCTGAACCAAGAATCGATCCAGCCGAGCAGAGATATGGTCCGCTCCTACCCTGTTGTTGGTCCAGGTGAAGAGCCCTTTCGCTGGAATGAAATCGACAAGGTCCCAATCCTGAATGAGTCCTTCGACCATAGGAAGGAAGGGATCTCTGCTGAGAGTGCCTCCCCTTTTTTCCTTATGTTTTAAAACGATGTTTAAATCCCCTGCCAAGATGATATTTTTGGGAGAGTGATGCTCCAGGAAGGCTATGAGGGAGGTCCAGCAATCTCTTTTTTCTGAGTATAATACAGGGACATAGAGGTTGAAAAGGGAGAAAGATAACTTACTTGGATTGTGCATTAGCTCCGTGTAGATCCAGTGTTGGGTTTCATGAGAATTATTCAGCTGAAAGAGATCCTCTAACCAAAGAGTTGCAAGGCCTCCAGAAGAGCCTCTTGAGCTGACTGCTTTTCCTACATTTTTCTTCCATTTCTTTTGGCTGATGTCTAAGAGGGCTTTCCCCTCTATCTTTGTCTCTTGGAGCAAGAGGATGTTTGAGGGCTCCATCTTGAGAAGATCTTTGATCGCTTCAGCTTTCGCGGGATTACCCAATCCTCTACAGTCCCAAGAGACAAGGCGCATTATTTACCTGGGAAGTGGAGGGAGCCTCCCTTAGGAGGCCTGTTCCTTGTATTTCTTCCGATAGACATCTCAATAGTAGGTTGGTTTCCTTGAGTTTTTAGCCTTTCGGCCTCCTCTTCCCTTTCTTCTCTGCAAGATTTCCTGCCTACTTTTTTGATGGGTTGCTCGTAGGTCTCGTCCTCCGATGACCCTGAGCTATCAATAGGATTTTTCCTAGTGATATCTGCATATGTGGGACTTGAAGGGCTACCTTGGGTGGCCTCAGGCATAGTCTTTTCCCCTCCATCTTGTATGTTGGTGGGAGATCCAGGCTGTTCCAGGGTTTCCTGATTTGTAGCAGCTGCCGTTTTCTGACTGTTTTCTTTGCCATTTGGATTATTGCCTTGGCTGTGGTTGGAACTGCTTGGGACCTCCTTCAGAGGGCCTTTCCCATTGCCCTTCCTGTTGGGTTTTTGGATTAGAGTCCACTGCTCTCCGTTTTGGTTCTCTGGGATATCTTCTGTCTTTTTCTTACAGTGTTTGGCAAAATGCCCGTAGCCATGGCAGTGTCTGCATTTGAATGGGATCTGTTCGTAATCGAGCTCTTGGACATGGGTCCATCCTGCTACAGTGAGTTTGATGGCTTCCGGTAAGCCCTCCTCTAGGTCTACTTCAACGCAGATGCGGGCGCAGGAGTATTGATCTTTCCTCGGGGCTTGGTCGATGTAATTGCCTAAGGCATTTCCGATGATCTGGAGGGACTTAGGGTTCCAGCAATGGAGAGGGAGGTGGGGAAGGCGAACCCAGACTGGGACGGCCGTAGGAACATCTTGAGCAGGATCAAAATCGGGCGACCATTTGTTGAGGTAAAGACCTTGCGGCCCCATGAAGTAAGGGCCGTTCCTGAAAATCAAGTTTCTGTCCTCTGCACTTTCGAAGACAAAGACGAAGAAACCTTTGCCCACGAAATAGCTTTTGACTCCCTCTTTGATGAGCGGCTTCCAATTCCTTTGAGTCCACTCCTCCACCGATTTGGGAGAGGGCCAGAGGCCCGTGAACTGGCCAATGAGGCCACGCTCAGCCAGATTTAAAGCAGCTTTACAGGTTTCTTCCTCTGGGAGGGCGACAGAGGGGATGGTGTCCATCTTCTTCACAAATTTCTGCTGGCTCGCCGAAGAAGGGCGCTTATTGCATTGAGCAATCATTTCCTTAAAGGCTGAAACCTCCGGGGGGGGAGGCGGATCCGAGCCCCCAGAGGGCTCCATGGCTGCGCGGTTCAGCTGCAGATCAGGGGCAAGGCGCGGCGGCCCAAGGGGCGCGCGAATGCACAGAAGCCCTAGCCCGGATGCTTCACGGGCAGAGCTCTCTCCAAGCGCAGCGTAAGAGAACAATGAGGTAACCCAGTTTTTAAAAAAATGTTATTTTTAGTTGATTTATTTACAATTGTGACTTGTATTCTAACTGTTGTTTTTTCTCATGTTCCACAGGTGAGGCTTTTTTCTACAGCCTTTCATGAACCATACGAATTGTAACAGCCTCAAACTAGGTTCTCCTATTGGTAAATATCGTTTCTTTTCTCCAGGTTATGAAAGGTGTTCAGTCGGGGTATGTTTATAAAGTTTTGATTAAATTATTCCTCTGCATCAAGGGTTTTCTATCTCTCATCCGAACGAGCCACACTTTTACGTTGGACTATAAAAGAAACTATGTAATTGTTGTCTTTTTAATTAAATGGCCTACGGTCACTGCCCTTGTTGGGAGCTATTTATATGTTATATGTTTGTGTTCATCTAGATTCCATATACATGCTCTCTGTACACATGTTATTTAAGAAGTCTCAATAATATGTGTTGTCAAGAAACCTTCCACAGAGATTGTTTTCTTTCTTTATTTCCTCTTTTTTGGTCTTAACTATAACAGGGATAAGATATTTGTTTGAGCTCGTTCGATAAATAAAAATGTCTCTTACTGTTCATTCCTCATATTAAATTCCAACAAATATTTATATGTACATTGCAACATCATATAATGTTACCGAATACTTGTCTGTTTTTTTTGTTGATATTTTATTCTAATTCTATGCGTTAGGTTGAAGAATATAAATCGCTTTCTATATATTTGGTATCACAATTGTTGATATAGCTCTTAAAATGATTCAACCTCAGTTATATATGACTTTATTATTATTAGGATATTTGTCTTCTCGTATGATAATATTACTCTAATGAGGTTATCTGCACATTTTCATTCCTTTGTACAATTTAATTATAAGTATCATTTGAAAGTTGTTCTAAACACATAACTTGTTTGCCTATGTGGTTTCACTTCTTAGTGATTTCCAATATTTGTATGATGCTCTTCATGATTATTAATTTTATACCTAAATGATATTCTAATGATATAGGGACTAATCTTGAGCTTTCAACTCTATTGGCTCGGTGCAGGAACTAACTCAATTCTCCTTCAAGGTTTAATCAAGATTCCACTGTTATTAAATTTCCTCATTTCCTTGAGTTATATGCTTCTGGGGAAATAAACATCAGTCATGTTTTGAAAAATTTGTCATGATATCATACAATAATTACATGTGTCCCTAATTTTGACTTGTACAATAAGTTTTAGGTCTGAAACATTAACTTGACACAATACAAACTTGAACAGTTACGAGAAACATTTCACAGTTCAAATACAGTTGATCATTGTTCCTAAATTTTTGTCCAGCAAAGTAAACCTTTTGAATACATATATGTTCCCCTTTCTCTGCTTTTTCAAGCTAGACTTGAAGACACAGGGAAAGGAACATCCCAACCAATGACACTAGTCACACATCATAGTACTCATTAGCTTGGCCAAGAACTGATCTGACCCATATGGTCTTAGATAATATAACCAATTAATATTACTCTGGCTGGTAACTCCCCATTATGTTAACTCTTCACACAATTTTTCCCCTTTATTTACTTCATTCAACTAGCCCTCTAGTTTTCCATAGAAATAATTTAGTGCAACTATTTAAAGAATTTAAATAGCATAAACAAATTTGCATGAATTAGTCACACAAGAAAATCACATATGTAGTTTTACAAAAAGAAATCATATAAAAACAATTCACAGAGGAACATAACTAGTAGAAATTACTATCAAAATACACAAAAATACTTGTTTGTTCAAGTTAAGTTAGGTTGCCACAAGAAATTCCCAAATAAAGGAGAATTATCCTCCCAACCAATGAGTAGAGTAACACCACCAAATCTCCCCCTGAGTTGATTTCCCCTGTAGGAAAATATTTATTGCCAATAGACCACACTAGGTCCACCAGGGTTTTATCTAACCTCGCAAGGTCTTGCCCAAAACATTCACAGACTCATGAGTCTTGAACACAAATTCCACTGGCTGCAACCAGATCAATAATTTCTCTATTGCAACATCCTGCCTTACCTCAAAAACATCCTCTTTGGGGTGTTGAATTCTCTTTTCCTCTTTCTTGATTTTCGGAAGCCTCCTCTCTACTCCCTCCCCCTCTCTTCCCAAAATGATATATTTATCTTTAGGGAGAGGATTGTTTGTCCATTAAGTGTCTAGTAGAGGAAAGCTTCTTTTAGCTTTTTCCTTCTTCCGTAATTTCCTTGGCTGACCATAACTAATATTGTTAATTAAATTAAAATGAAATAAGCACTCATGTCTTACAATATATATATATATATATATATATATATATATATATATATATATATATATATATATATATATATATATATATATATATATATATATATATATATATATATATATATATATATATCAAGCCCCTTATTAGCCCACACTCTATTAAGTTACTTTCTAGTAGAAGTAAATTACGATATTTACTATTCAATGAGGGTGTTAAACATTTAAAACAAAAATTTGGAAAGAAAAAAAAATTAACAATAAAGGAAAAGAAAAGTTAAAACATTATAATCTAATATAAATAAATAAAATTTTATTTAAAAATATATAAAATAAAATAAAGATCTAAAAAAAATACATAATTAAAAAATACAAGATAAAAATAAAATTAAAACAAAATATTTGAAGAAATAAAAAATAAAAAGCAAAACCACACTATTTGAAGAAAAAAATGAAATACAAACTAAATTAAAAACTGGGAAAAATAATAATTCCAACAAAAGAAAAGGAAAAGAAAATTTAAAGCAAATTAAAAAGTATTAAAAAATAATATTACATGAACTTATAAAAAAATATTACATAAACTTATAAAAATATTAAAAAATAGAATATATAGATAGATAGAGCGGGAGATAGATTAATCTACCCCACCCACATGATTCTCGACATAGCACTGTGAACCAGACCAAACCGATGCAAAGGGGTTAGAATGGGGACAACCAGCATCGCTTTCGGAAGTGAATCAACACACCACACAGTGCTCCCACACAAATTTTTTTGAGTTCTTTTTGTTCAGTCTTTTATAACTTTTTAGCCATAATCTACATTGTCAATGGTTACATTGTAAATGCTTTGATTTCTTTTTTTTTATAGCTTTTTAACCATAATCTTCATTTTCAATGGTTACTTTGTAAATGCTCGCAAGACACCCGATTTGATCAAGAACTTAATCTAGTCACTGGTTGGAAGCCACATCGTCAATCACTGAAAAGAAAATATTTCAAACACACATTGCTACAGATTTCCTCCACAATACTTAGAGATGATCATCCTTAACTACTCAGAAACATGAACCTCTACACATCGCACCATTGTGGGAGTTGCAAACAAATGAAAAAACATGTCCCTAAAGTCCATTGCTAATATTTTAATATTACTCTTTTCCTTAAGTGATATCACTGTCAAATTTAATTTCTTTCAGATCAGCCTTAGTCCCCATGTTTATCTCTTCATACTCTTCCAAGTTGAGTGAGTTGATTCTTCCTTTGAGAGCATCATCTCAGCCAAAAGATGATTTTGGAGGAATTAAAGGCAAGAATTTTATTAGAGGGAGAAAATTATACAAAATTTTCCCCTTGAATCAAGCTTATCTCCCTCAAATTATTTAGTTCCCTTAATAAATATGACAATTTTTCATCATCATAAAAGGATCCTAGTTCTCTACATTGTTTGGAACATAAGGTATATAAAGGATCTTGATTCTAATTCTTGATTGAAAATTTCATGGAAGTATATAAGTTTGTAGTCCTTAACCTTATTCAATTTATTTCCTCCCCTATAGATCCCAAAAAAGGTTTCTCTTTAGAAGCCTGAATCAAAATGGTTTCCTCATTAGGGATTTAGGTCATCTCTGTTAGTTATAAAATTATCCCAACATGGACAAAAGTGATATCAATGAATCCAAAATAATTTTGAGAAGTTGCAAAGACCTAATTAATTTTAATAAGAAGACTCTTCTGGAAGCCTACTCTAAGATCAATGAATGGGAGAACCTTTGTATCATGTAGCATGCAAACATTATGAATTTGTTGATTCAATAAATTATAGGATTGGTTTATTGGAAGTTGATAACTTGGTTAGAAATTTGGCATTGAATCTTCAAAAAGGCAATGTGTCATCAACCTCAAATAATTAGGTCAAGCATATTAGACCATGCACTCAATGAGGGAGAGGCTTTCTTATATGAGGAGGATAGGATAGGGTGTACAATTCTAATATTAAGATTATAATTTATAAAATTCTTTTGGATTTGATTTTTCCTTCAATATTATATAGAGATACTTCATCCCCAAACTTCACATCCATATAAGATAACATGAGTGATAAGTGTATCAAATAGGAGCTTTATTATTATTATTATCCATTAATTGTATGTCCATTAATTATACATTTTTACAATCCCATGGTTGGATTGCATTTAACAGAAGATCCCTTGCATCAAATTGAGTAAGTATTGGAGGAAGTGAAATTGGAGGAATCTATGAAGAGTTATATACTTGGTAGGACACCAAGGCCACAAGAGCAACAAGGTTGAGGGTTGCAACAATATGAGACAATGCCGGAGATGACTAATTGGTGAACCAAATGGCTTATGAGTAGTGTTCCCTAGTGTTATAATTTTAATCCATGGGAATTTTAGTGGTGATCAACTTGTCTAGAAGTTGTAACTTTGTTGAACTACAAATTATCATTGTTTTGTCGAACTACTAATTATCATTGTTTAGAAAGTAATAATAAATTTTCCAATATCTAAAGTACCTCCGTATATTTTTTTTACAACAAAAGGATGCATATAACTCCCATGTAACTTTTCTTACATTTTCTTTTCCAAAATTGAAATGGGAAGTGGTTCACCAACTTCCAAGAGATACATAAACATAACTCACCATTTTAAATACATTAATCATGACATGTATTTGAAATATTTTCGTTATTTAATTAAAAAACTATTATTGTATCAAATGAAAATGGCATAATTATAGGAACCATTTAAATTGCATAGAAAAGAATGCATATATACACTTCCTAACTTAAAAGCTAATTTCTACATTTATTTCAATTACATATATCAAATGCATATGTACAATTCCTTAACTTAAAATGTAATTTCAATATTTAATAATGGATGAAATATTTAATCATGACGTGCCAATAAGTACTTTCTTTACTTTCTTTACATAATTAAATAAATGTGGATGATATCAAATGGGAAAGGGATAATGAAGTGGTTCATTTCAAATTCATACATAGGATCGATAATTTAGTTAAAATCTAATTTATACAGTGATTAATGGATAGAATAAGGATTCATGGACAGGTTTGAAGTTAAATTCTTTTTATATATTTTAGCTTGATATACATTTATTTTCACGGTAGAATACAAAACATATCTCACAAATTGTACGAATACAAGTGTATTTTTTGATAGATTTGTGGGACACGTGATAAACTTCAGGAGGATATGGAAAAACGAAGAAGGCCCGAATAGAATCACACCCTTAAAAAATGCATTCGACATAATTAAACATCATTTAACACCCAACATGTTTAAAATTATTTGTTGTAGTTTGGGACAATCTCCAACATGTATATTTTATAATGACATACAATGTTGGATTCCTTCCATCTCTTCTAACATAGAACACCCAATAATGGAAAACTCTTGATGTTGTGACAACTGCCCCAATCAACGTATGCTCTTCAACCTCACAAACCCACTTGTGTTCAAATACCCCAAAGATAACAATGATTGCATACATGGAAACCTCTCCAATTTCTTACAATGAACAATTACCAGAGTTTGAAGTTTTGGGACACAACAAATCATATGTATTTTTATCAAATTATCAAAAAACCCTAAATGATAAATTTGCATGTGTAGCTAGAAATGCTCTAACCTCCTCACAATTATTGTAATAAGATACTATAATATCACAAAGGTTGAAGCAAACACCTTTAAAAAATTATATCTTTGATATCCTTGTCCCTGCAACCTCTAATAGTTGGCGTTGTGGAAGTATGTAGTTGTGAATGGAAGAGTCCAAATCACTCGATGTTTTCATTTCTCATTTCACCTCCTAAAATGGAAATTTGTGTATCACTGGACAATCAATTACCCTCAACTCAGTCAACCAGGCCAACAATCTAATAGAAATCAACAACATTTCACTTCCTTACTTCGATGAAGTTGGAATTCATTCAAGTTCTTTAAATTAGCTAGCGAAGCCAACAAACAGTTCAATTCCTTACATACATAGAGCTGAAATTTCTTCAAGTTATTTAAGTTACATATGGAAATGTGTACAACAAAGGGACTACATCCACAACTTCTAGTTCACTTAACTCCACAGTTGCACTTGACAGTTCTTTTAAATTTGTACCTATCATATATAACATTTTAAGAAACCTATGATGCACTACATGTAGAGGGAACACTTCAATTTTTCTACAGTTAGAGAGATTTAGGTAGTCATGTGTGGTTATATTTCCTAGTGTTTCTCTTGACATGATTAAATTAGTGCGAGAACCCAAATCAATAGGTTGGAGTTTAATTAGTTTACAAAAGGAATCTGACAACCTTTACAAAGTGAGGCACTATGACAACTTAATTTGTAGGAGGTTGGTTAAATTACAAAACATTATGGAAACCTCTTCAAAGTTTGGAAATTATATAGCTGAATCTATTGGAGTTTAGTTGAATTACCAAAGTAATCTGGCAAGCTCTAGAAAGCTTTACACGTAATCAATTGAATTTGTTGGAGGTTGTTTAGCTACTAATGGAATTTGAAGCATGTTCAAAGATTAGCACTCAAGCAGCTCAATTTGTTGGATATTGTTCAAATTACCAAAAGAATATGACAACATATCCAATTTATTGCACTTTATCAAGATGATGTGTTGGATATTGGTTAAGTAACCAAAGAACTTAGGATTAAGTGACTTTAGTTCTCAGCATGTTCTCAATTCCCATTCTCTTAACAACTTCATAAGAAAAAACCTTATGGAAATTTTGTTAGAATGACCTTATCCTCCTTGAATGAATATTTAGTAGCAACACTAATCACAATTCATTCTAAGTGCTTCAACTCCTCTATAGGCTTTGGAATGCTCAAATGTTTTACTATCATAGATGTCCTCCTATTAGTTCAACCCCTGGAGGCATTGTATATGACTTTTAAATTAAAAATAATCCAACTACATCAATCCCTATACAATTGGTTTTGGTATATTTCTTTAAATATTATTATGGCCCTTTGTTATTTTTGTCAATCTTTTCGCATTGCTTCATCGATCCCTCTCACAATCAAAACATACCATCACCTTCAATATGATGCCATATCCATTTCTATTTGTATGGATACTTATAATTCAAAGAAAAGGAGAACTAAAATACAACATATTCATAAATCGGAGGGAAATCAATGTCAAGAAGGGCCTTCCCAGCATCATCTATAATTTATTCAAAGTTATTGATTGCATACTACAAGTCTTCCTCGATCGAAAAGAGATTCATTGTGGAGTTAATTTCTCTACTACAATTGAAGTAGCCATTAAAAGTTCCTATGTTCATGTCACCATTTTTTCGGAGCATTATGTTGAATCTAATTGGTGCTTGGATGAATTGGTTTCAAAAAGGAAGTTTACTCCTGTGTTCTATGATATTGAACATATGGCTCTTTGTTACATTAACAAAGAATGTTACGAGAAAGCCTTTCAAAATCGCAAACAGTGATTCACCATGGAAAAGATAGAAAAATGGAAGAAAACCCTCTTATATTTATCACTTCTTAAAGGTGAGTTGTACAAAATGAAGGAACAATAAATACATGCTTTACTCATTTCTCATTAATGTGTGTTGCACAAAATATTTTCACCATGAAATTTTGCAGTCAGTGTGAGTCTATCACCACTCATACTTTCCTCCTATGCAAGTCTTAAACCTCAGCTCTTCATGTCAAGCCTTGAAAAATGAGAGAAAGTCCTTGAAAATCTCTAAAACTCTGGTTCCGCACTTTCTCTTAGCATTACCTGTGGTCCCGCACCCCTTGGTCATGTTCCCTATGGACCTGCCCGCTCTGTTTCTGTGTAATGGGTGCGGACCCCTGTAAAAGTCAAAAAGGCGCAAGTACATTCTTAAAAACTCACTTTGGGTTATTTCTGGAAGCTTCTAGAGGGAATCTTGAGGTGGCAAGTTTGCTCCTTGGTGGTTCATGCATCCCATAACTAAAGGAGCTAACCCCATGATGTGAGGAGCTTATCCCTTCATAGGTGGACCTGGTAACTTCCTTCCTCTGCACTATAAAATGAGGCATTGGGCTGGTTACTAGGGGGGTTGAAAACTGAATATTTTTTAGGGTAAATGCTGTTGGAAATTAGACTTCCTAATTGAGCTTGAGAGGAGAGATTACATACCTTTTGATATCATTGGGAAGAGTGTGAAGCTTGTCAAAGTAGAGGAGATTCTTGCTTGGACCCTGGGAAGAGCTTGTACAACATCAAGGCACCAAGGTTGTAAAGTTCTTCTTTGTTTAAAGTTAATATAATCAAGTTTATTTTTCTCAATAAGCTGTCTCTTATGGTTTATTTCATGGATTCCTTGATCACCATGATGAATATGATTTATTATATTGGCTATGCAGGTGTTATTTGATGTGTGCTTGTTTCTGTTTGCAGGTTCTTAAAAGGAAACTCATTTGGACGGTAGAAGTGTGGCTGCCACAAACTAGCGTTGGACTTAAGGTAGGGTCTAAAACACCTCTTGGTTTTTATTTATAAATCGAAAATATTTAGAGAAAGGTAGATTTGCTTGTTTTGCTTGTCGCTAGATATCAGTTGATACTAGGGAGATCGGTCTTGTCCGTAAGAATGATTTATCTGGCCGACAAAATCCCCATAATCTGTTGCACAAAATATTGTCACCATGACATTCTGCAGTCAGTGTGAGTCTATCACCACTCATACTTTCCTCCTATGCAAGTCTTAAACCTTAGCTCTTCATGTCAAGCCTTGAAAAATGAGAGAAAGTCCTTGAAAATCTCTAAAACTCTGGTTCCACACTTTCTCTTAGCATTACCTGTGGTCCCGCACCCCTTAGTCATGTTCCCTGCGGACCTGCCCGCTCTGTTTCTATGTAATGGGTGCGGACCCCTGTAAAAGTAAAAAAGGCACAAGTACATTCTTAAAAACTCACTTTGGGTTATTTCTGGAAGCTTCTAGAGGGAATCTTGAGGTGGCAAGTTCGCTCCTTGGTGGTTCATGCATCCCATAACTAAAGGAGCTAACCCTTGATGTGAGGAGCTTATCCCTTTGAAGGAGGACTCTATCCCTTCATAGGTGGACCTAGTAACTTCCTTCCTCTGCACTATAAAATGAGGCATTGGGCTGGTTACTAGGGGGGTTGAAAGCTGAATATTTTTGAGGGTAAATTCTATTGGAAATTAGACTTCCTAATTGAGCTTGAGAGGAGAGATTACATACATTTTGATCTCATTGGGAAGAGTGTGAAGCTTGTCAAAGTAGAGGAGATTCTTGCTTGGACCCTGGGAGGAGCTTGTACAACATCAAGGCACCAAGGTTGTAAAGTTCTTCTTTGTTTAAAGTTAATACAATCAAGTTTATTTTTCTCAATAAGCTGTCTCTTATGGTTTATTTCATGGATTCCTTGATCACTATGATGAATATGATTTATTATATTGGATATGCAAGTGTTATTTGATGTGTGCTTTTTTGTGTTTGCAGGTTCTCAAAAGGAAACTCATTTGGACGGTCGAAGCATGGCTGCCACAAACTAGCGTTGGACTTAAGGTAGGGTCTAAAACACCTCTTGGTTTTTATTTATAAATCGCAAATATTTAGAGAAAGGTAGATTTTCTTGTTTTGCTTGTCGCTAGATATCAGTGGATACCAGGGAGATCAGTCTTGTCTGCAAGAATGATTTATCCAGCCGACAAAATGGCGACTCCGCTGGGGACTTGAATTTTGGTTTTTTGCCTTTACTTTTACTTTGACTTGAGAAACTTTTTCTCTGTTTCTGGTTTTTGCTTGATGTGTGTGGGATTGGGTAGTTTTTTAGATTTTGAATTGTTTTTTGTTTTTTCACACTTTTGAAAGAGGACCGCACGTTCTGTTTGTAGCACAGTGCAGACATCCCCGCACTGTTGCTTTTCTACACAGAGTGGTACCGCAGCTGGTTATACTGGATGCCTGCGGACCCTGTCAAATTTTTGAAAAACCTAAAATCTATTCATCCAATTAAGCTTAGGATTTGTTTATGTTTTTTAGCCTCTGCCCAGATTTGCATGTGTCTTGTCAGAAACTTCTTGTAGGTGAGTTCCATTGGCATTTAGGTTTTAGGTGATTTTCTAGAAGTTTTGTGTTCCTGGTTTGATTTTCGTTTGGTCTTTGTAGTAACTCAGAGATTAGAAGCCTAAGAAACCTCAGATTACCTTAGTTTTTGCTGGTCTTTTTTGTGAGTCTGACCAATTTGTGAAATCTACCTTTGGTGAGAAATAGATCTCGTTTTCTCTTTGCAAGCTTTGAATGAACTTGTTGGAATGTTTTGAATTTCATTTTTAAAAAATAAAACATAAGATGGGTGTTTTTTGATTAATTTGTTATTTTGAACGAATTAGTCCTTAATTTGCTGAATAACTAAGTAAAACGTCCTCGAAAAGATTTTTTTCAAGCTTTTACTTCAATTAGGTTTTTAGAATTTGTAGATCTCAAGATTAGATTTTTCATAGTTTTGAGTGTTTTCTAGAAATTTTAGAATCTCTTTTGAAAAAATTTGTTTTTTGTAGTTTTTGAGTGTTGAAAAGCAAAAGGATTTTTTCGTGAGCATAATTAGTAGTCTCGTTTGAGTTTGTTGGAAAAGACAAAAGAGTTTTTCTTTTCATTTATATGTTAAGGAAAGGTTTGTTTTTCAAGCAATTGCATTCTCAACTCTTTCTTTAGCTAGAAATTCATTGAAGAAAAAGAATTGTTTATCATCTTAGGTGCATTTTTAGTGTTTTGGAGTCGAGTCTTCACACCATAAAGTTTCATCTCCACACCTTTTGACTTAAGAAACAACCAATAAAAATTACGCTTAAAGTAAAATTTATCTAGCAATCTTTTTATTTCTAGGGCTCTTTATCACCAACATAGCTTAGGCTAGTATCTTGGAGTAGGGAGTAATTAACTCTCCAAGATAGTTAAAACAAACAAGTAGCTATATCTTGCGGTAGGAGATAAATTCCAATTGTTACATCTATGCTCTGGGAAGCTCCTCTTATGGGAGTCAAGCACAAGATCATATCTGAACCAATGGGGTAATCAATCCTTCCTCATTGGGAACGATAGAAGATATACACATATTAAAAATGGTAAACCTCAGATTAACCATTGTCAAGGAGCCTGGGGTCACTTGTTGGTAAACCTTGGATTATGTCAAGGAGCCTTCAAGGGGATTGAGCTTTGCTACTCTGCCCTTGCGTTTGTATCAGATCACAGACTGTTCCCCTAGGTATATTTGTTTATGTTGGTAACCATAGTGACCATAATCTATAGGATTCTTTCCTAAGGTGATGGTGGAGGGAAGATCCCACTGTACCTGGAGTAGATGTCGACTAGACTCACTTGGACTCTCTGGGGGGTTTTCTTCACTCGAGACGATTTAGTGGAGAAACTTGTGCCAAACTGTTTCATTAAGCAGGTTGTCGGGGTAACTGTTCCAACCGCCATTTCTGTATTGAATTTTGCGACGTTGGATTTCATCACCAACTAGTGTTTTCGATACGGAAAGTTACTGTTTGTGTGTGGTTTGAACTCCTACATTCTTTAGGCGTGTGATTCAAATTGTTTGGTTCTTTAGAGACTTTAGGTGGTTTTATTGAGATTTTTCTTTGTTTGCATGTGAAGTAATTAAAATAGTGGCTGAATTACTGAGACAATCCCGTAGACTTCTGGGGGAACCTCCCGAGTATTCACCAAGCGAGCTTGAAGGGCTATGAGCTTTTGTAACTCCTAGTGACAGTAGAGTTGGGTCACTAGAAGAAGGAGAATCTTCTTTAGTTGTTCATCCTGATTATCAAGTTCAAGCCACAGAGTATATTTCTGAACCAATTTCATTTTTGGAACTTACTGGTAGTGTTTCTTCTACTAGTGAATTAGCTGACGATCGTGAAATTTCTGAGCTTGAAACTGAACCTGATGCTACTCCATCATCAGGATTTGCTTCTCCAACTTCCAGTGGTCCTGGTTCACCCAGGGTAGGAAGAATCATTACCCAAAATCTTCCTTCTGGACTCATTGCTATTGAAGAACTTGTCACTCCAGAAGAAGGTATATCTATCCTTGAAAATCTACCAACTATAGAACTTAGGGAGTGTGAATCGATCTTTTACAGTCCACCTAGGAGGGACGCTTGGTATCTTTCATTGACCAACTTTTTAGAAACCTGGGTCTAAGTTTTTCGCCACCTCGCATTCCTTTTCATCCAACACTTAGAGGTTATTATCCTCCTTTGAATATGTCGAGACAATCATCCATGTTTTCCTAATCACTGGAAACATTTTTGTATGGCGGTCCTTCTGTTCCCTCTGGGTATCAGTCACTCACTGGTACCTTTTCGGGAGCATCTCCTCAACCTGTTGAACATGGGTTATTAACTGGTAATAATGGAACTAAATCGTTGAATGTAGAAGACATTCTTATGATGTCAGGTACCATTCCAAATCCGCAACCTCAAGGTAGTCAGTTACCGCCTGGGGGGCAACCTCAAGGATAGTACATACCTTCGGGACAGTACATTCCTCAAGGTCAACCTCAGACTCAGTACGTACCTCAAGGTCAACCCCAGTATCAATATATGCCTCAAGGTCAACCCCAGTTTCAGTACGTGCCTCAAGGTTATCAACCTCAAGGTCAATACCCAACCCAAGGTTTCCAACCACCTTCAGGTCAATCATTTGTTCAAGGAGCTGGAAATGTACCTTTGAATTATCAACCCTACCCTCAACCCGGTTATGGTCCTCAATATGCTCAACCTTCTATGGGTCCATACCCTGGAATGAACATGGTGTGTGATTCATCTCAATCTCAACAGATCTTGCAACCGAATGTGCAGTTGTCATCTCAATCTGGACAACCTTTGGTTTCTAGTTTAACCCAACAACCTGTCCAGCCTACTATTCAAACTTCTGCACCTAGTGTAGTTTCTAAGCTTGGGCCTAGTACACCTCGTACTCCACCTCAAACGACTGCTACAACTACTGCAACATCTTTTCAATCTACCCCACCTGCTTTTGGAGTATCGGCAGCTCCAGTTTCCACTGTTCCTGCATCAACTCCTCAAGCATCTTTACCTCAGTCTGGACCCACAATTCAGACTTCGGTTCAGATGCCTGTAGGACAACCTGGTTCAAGTGTGGTTGTCACAAGTCAACCTCAATTTACTTATCAACTGTACCAGGGACAGTACCAATCCGGTCCTGCTATGCATAACCCAGTCTATCGGTATCAATAGTACCCTGGATATACTTATCAGCAACCTCAACAACCCCAGTACGGTCCGGTTAATCCTGGTTTTCTGGGAGGATATAATATCCCAAATGCAATTCCAATTCCAAGTTATCCTGGATATCCTCCTCCTGGGTCTGGTCTTATGACCCAAGGTTTTCGAGACCCTAATCGTCGGTAACCATTCATTGAAACTTCAGACTTGCTTGATTTGTCGCACCTTATGGACGATTCCATTAATTATCTTCTATTTTGGCCGCCAATGCCGAATAAGTTTCCCAGTGATATCCCAAAGTTTGAAGGTAAATCAGGAGAGGATCCGTCAAACCATGTGATGAATTATCACCTCTGGTGTGCATCTAACTCCATTATAGATGATTCAATTCGTTTACATCTTTTTCAACGCACTCTGATTGGTCTTGCTGCCAAGAAATACATTGAGTTACCGCGAGCTTCTTTTTATAACTTTAGTCAATTAGCCACTTCGTTCTTAACTCATTTTCAGTTGCCTGTCAGATATGACAATGGCACGGAATTATTAACTTCATTAAAACAGTCGACGTACACATACATCTCAGATCACATTCATGAATGGAGGCGTCAACGGCATTTAGTGAAAGTTTATTTTCCGGATCAAATTTTAGCAGAATGGTTTGTTAAATCTTTATTACCTAAAATCACTGAGGATGTAGCTAAGGCCAGAGTTGTTACTGAAGAGCAAGTAATTGCTCAAGCTCAGTACCTTGACCTCGTTTATATGCAGTCGGGTACTTTACATGAGAAAATCCCTGACCTTCAGAAACAAAATCAAATAACTGCAGCTCCTTCAGGGTCTCATGCCACTGACGGTATGATTGGTTTAGTTAACACCAAAATTAAGAATAAATCTTCAAAGAATTATTCTCCTATCATAACTTTACCAGATTCCCGATAGGAGACTCTTCCGCTAAAATTCCTGCCGATATTCATGTCGTAGAATCATCTACGGCCAAATCAAAATCTGGCGGTAAAAAGAAGGGGAAGAAGAAAAATAAGCAAAATTCGAAAGAGAAATCAGATAAAACAGAATCTACTGACGAAAAACGTAAACCTCATTATCCTTGTCTCATTTGTGACGAAGAGCATTTTACAAGAGACTACCCTCATCGCGCTGAGGTCGCGAAAATCGTCAAAGGTTCCCAAATGCTTGTTGTCTTGAAGGATCTTTTTCCTAGCCAAGATAGTAAGATGATTGGTTCTTCCTCAAATGCCTCGGAAGAACCCATAATGATGATGTCCCATGTTAGGATTACGACACGATCGCAAGATTATGGAAGTAAAAGTCCTGTTGGTGGTAAGGAAGCAGAATCTTCTAATTCGAACCCATCAACTTCAACTCCTGGTTCTGATCCACTACAGATCGAGAAACCTAACCCAGACTTAGTAATCAAACCACCTGCTAAAGGTATACTTTGAAAGTCAGCTTTCAATCCGCATGCGAGAGCTACTCAGAACTATAACATTGTTGAAGATTTAGCTATTTCACCTTCAGCAATTTCGGCTTTGGATATCGCTTGGTTTTCCTACACTTAATCAATCCCCTATGATTCTAAAGGCTTTTGATGGCCGTGGGTTCCATCTTTTTGGCATTCTATAGGATTTACCTATAGGGGTTGAAGGCAAAACTGTTAATTTAGATGTGGAAGTGGTTGATGCTCCTCTAGATTACAACCTTCTCTTGGGTCGTAGTTGGTCTTACGCTATGATTGCTGTTGTTTCATCGGTCTTTCGGCTTATAAAGTTCCCTCGTAATGGAAAGATCGTAACTATAGACCAGCTAACCTACTTTTCATCCGATCCAGCCTCTTCTGAAAGTATCCAACATGTCAGCAAAACAACTATCCCTTATAAGGATGTTGGGGTAGGATTGGTTAAAGATTCTGGTTTACTAGGAACTTTTTCCTTTCCTCCTCCTAACGTATCGCCTTCTATTGAAACCATTCATATGATTTCATCAGAAACTATTGTTTATGATGATCCTTGGATCATACCTTCCGAATTTGAGATGGATTCATTTGGTGATGCTATGCCTTTGAGTCCCTATGAAATTGCGTATCAAGCTGTACAGTCGTTTTCCGACCCTTATTCAACCAAAATTGATCTAATCAATGTGGTCCATGAAGAATCACTTTCAACATCAAACTCAGATTCAACAACTTTTTCCGAACTTGTTGACACTGATGAGTAGATTCATGAAATTTTCTCTATTGATGATTTACCATGGGAAGATCTTCATCATCGATCTTCGTTCTTACCTGAGATGAATCATTTTGAAAATGATTTTTCATCTATTTTTACTACTAATTTTGTTAAAGAACCTCAGAATCCATTGCAAAATCCTGATTCTGAATTAAATTTGGGAAATATTTCTCGAACGGTTCCTATTGACATTTCAGTTAAACCTGGAATTGTTGAAAACATTCATATAGGTGCCTCCTGTACGGAAAACAAACTCCAAACTTATAAGGCCCTATTTCAAGAATTCCATGACGTGTTTGCCTGGTCATATGAAGAAATGCCAGGAATTGATCCAGCAATTGTTGTTCATGAAATCAAAACTTACCCAAATGCTAAACCCGTATAGCAACGTTTGCGTCAGATCCATCCGTGAAAAGCTGCTACTATTAAAGCAGAAGTTGAGAAATTACTTAAAGCAGGTTTCATTTATCCAATTCCCTTAATGGATTGGGTATCAAATATTGTTCCTATTAACAAAAAGCAAGGAACGATAAGAATACATATCGATTATAGGGATATTAATCGAGCTTGTCCCAAAGACAATTACCCAACTCCCTATATCGATCAAATCATTGATGATTGTGCCGGCAGTGAAATTTTCTCCTTTATGGATGGTTTTTCCGGTTACAATCAAATCAACATTCTACCTGCTGATCAACCAAAAACGACTTTTATTTGTCCATGGGGGACATTTGCTTATTGCAAATTACCTTTTGGGTTGAAAAATGCCGGAGCAACTTTTCAAAGAGCTATGTCTTACGCGTTTCATGACATCAAGCACATTGTGCAACCTTATCTCGATGATTTACCTGCTCATTCATTATGTAGAGCCGATCATCTCATTCATTTATGAGCAATCTTTATGAGATGTAGGCATTATCGAATTAGGTTGAATCCACACAAATGTGTTTTCTGTATAGAAATGGATCATTTACTGGGATTTGTTGTTTCAAAAGCCGACATTCGTGTTCATCCCTCGAAGGTTGAAGCTATTTTCAAATTGCCTCCTCCTTCGACTCTTTGCCAACTCCAAAGTTTGCAAGGGAAAGAAAATTTTTTACGTTGATTCATTCCTAACTACGCTGAGATAACAAAGGGTTTTACCAGGTTGTTGAAATAGAATACTCAATTCTTTTGGGATGAGATAGCTGACAAATATTTTGATGCACTTAAACACGTGTTGACCCATGCATCGTTATTGCATCCTCCTAACTACAACCAGGATTACTTCTTGTATCTCGCCACCGCTCATTCCACCATCAAGATGGTGTTAGTTTAGGAAGATGAATTCGGTAGTGAACATGTGATTTATTACCTTAGTCGAACTTTGAATCCGACTGAGCTAAAATATTCACATGTGGATAAACTGGCCTTGGCAGCTGTTCAAGCTGTCCACCGATTTCGTCATTACATCTTACTACGCAAAACTACCATAATTTCTGACTGTAACCCTATGATCTATATTTTGATCAAACAATTACTAGGGGGCAAGTATTCCAAATGGATTGTTATCCTGTAGGAATTTTACTTGGAATTTGAAAAATCTAAGTCAAAGAAATCTTTGGTTTTTTCGGAGTTGATGTGTGACTTCTCGCGTGCTGATACTGAAACTGTGGCGGAAGAGCCCATTGCGGACAAATCCTTGTTTCTTAACAGCACTCTTGATCCATGGTATGGGGATATCATAGTTTATCTCCAAATCCAATCTTTTCGCCCTGAAATTTCACGATCTCAGTGACGGAAAATATGTTTCCAATCCCAACAATACAATATTATTGGAGATACACTCTATCGTTGTGGGGCGGACTTTGTTTTCCAACGTTGTTTAACTCATGAGGAAGCTGAAAAGGTTTTAAATGATTGTCACTCTGGAGCGTGTGGCGGTCATATGTCTGGGTATGCCACAGCCCAAAAGATATTGCGTGCTGGCTATTTCTGGCTGTCTTTGTTTAAATATTGTATTGACGCAGTCCGAAAATGCCACAATTGTCAAATTTTTGATCGAAAGATGTGTGATCTACCTGCTCCTCTCCACCCTATAATTGTCATCGGTCCTTTTGCAAAGTGGGGTATTGACTTTATTACATGTAACCCTCACTCGGCTGGGGGGCATGCATATATCATCCTTGCGGTAGATTATTCTACCAAGTGGGCTAAGGCGATGCCTACATTTTCGGCAGACGGCAAAACTGCTGCGATTTTCATTTTCAATCATATAATTACTAGATTCGATGTTCCACAAGCGATTATCACTGATCATGGGTGTCATTTTCGAAACATCATGATGACTGAACTAACAGATCAACTTGGCCTGCATCACGATAGTTCTACTCCATATTACCCACAGGCTAATGGTCTGGTTGAAGCCATCAACAAAGTTATAGTCATTATGATCCAACGAATCATTGGGATTCATAGGTCGAATTGGCATAACATGTTATTTTCAGCGCTTTGGGCGTATCGAACCTCAGTAAAAACATCAACTGGTTTAACTCCTTTCCAACTAGTTTACGGTTTGGAAGCTATGTTACCTTTTGAATGCGAAATCTCGTCATTACAAATAGCCATAGAGTTACTCCCAGCCACTTCCGAAGAGGAGAAACGTTTGTTGTACTTGGCTCAGCTAGATGAGAATCGACGTGAGGCTGCACTAGCAATCAAAACTCATGCCAAATGTATTAAAGCTCAGTACGATCGAAATGTTACACCTCGTAATTTTTCGGAAGGAGACCTAGTCTTACTATACGATCAAGAAAATGATAAGCTAGGCATTGGAAAATTCGTACCTATGTGGCATGATCCTTATGTTGTTAAGAGAAAGTTGGCAAAAGGGGCCTATGAATTGGTAGATTTTGATGGTGTCTCTTTAGGTAAGCCCAGAAATGGTCTTTATCTGAAGAGATATTATGCTTAAACTTAGGTGTGGAGATTTTAGTTAGATTAGTTTTCTTTCTAGCTGGTGTGTTTTAGATTAGAAAAGTGTGCTTAGTTTAGAGAGTGTTTTTGTCATTATTCCTGCTTATCTTGATTTTACTCTTGATATTGCAGATGTTGACGTCTCTTCAAACATACATTGGTTTTGCTGATGGTGCTTGTCATAATACACGGAACATTTCTTCCGCAGCTTGGGTTATCTATTCACCCTTTGATGAGTTGGTATCTATGCATGGGGTAAGCCTCGCTCAAACAATGAACAACATTGCAGAGTATAGTGTAGTGATTGAGTTATTATCTGAATCCATCTCATTTGGGATTCGGAGTTTGATTGTGAGGTTAGATTTTGAACTCGTTGTATTGCAGCTTAATAGAGTTTATGCCATTAGAAATCCAGTGTTATTGAGATTATTTTTGAGAGTTTGTCTCTTGGAACGTGAATTTGACTATATTGAATATCAACATATTCCAAGATATTTAAATACATTAGCAGATGCAATTGCTTCTCGAATGTTAAGTAGACATTTGCAATAATCAAACAGTAAATTTAAAAACATTCCATAACATGTTTTACAAGATAGCCAGTAATAGTGATATAGCATAGCATAGAAGTGTGTCAGATATACATCGTCTTTGATCATAGGTTGAAAAACACCTTATGATCGGCAAAAATGATAGTACAAAAAACAAAAATGTCATATGAGTCTACAAAAGGCGATCATCCTATCACTGGTGATGATCACGATAAGAAACCACTACTCGGGCCACCCTACAAAGGAACCTCCTGAAAGGTCCTGGGACCCCAATCACATAACGTTGTAACCTAAGAGGAATGTCATCTATGCTAGTCTCCGGAATATCTGCTGTCAAATGCTCTAGATGGTTTTACAATTCAGCCAGGGTCTTTGTAGATTCGTCCCATGGGGATGGTACTGCTGCAGCTGGGTGTTTCCTCTCATAGGGCCAGAGAGTGGCTGGTCGCCATGGACCCACATCTGCATTTGAAACTTTTTACTATCAGTTTTGGACGATTTAAAAACAAAAAATAAAAATAAAATTAGAAAATGTTGAAAATGATTTTACCTGAGTCATCCCATTGCTCTCCTGGTGGAAGAGCCATGTCTGGGTCACCACGATAATCCATCCCAGCATAAGGAAAATCCTGAATCACGAAAACTTGGTTCTCCAACCAATGAAAATACTCAAGAGGAAATCGAACAACCTTTGAACCTCCTCAGGATGACGAGCCATAACTGCAACCCAACGCATTAGCTTGGGATCTCGGGGAAGTCTAGCTCCAACATAAAGATGTTGTGGGACCAACATCGAGACCCTCTCTAGACCAAAGCTCACAACTAAGAAACCATATCCAAAGTTTTTCAGTTGTCCGTTCTTTGCTCTAGTCAGTTGGCCTTTTACATTAGCCAACACAGCTTCGCACCAGTTGAAGACGGTGCCTCGATAACAGTCTACTGCCATCTGCATTTGGGATCCGGTGGCCATATGCAGTGCTGCACTTTCGCAGAGTCTGGTGACAGTAAATGCAATCACTTTGAGTTCATGGCGGGAGATGGTTTTGATATCAATCCCTTTGTCCTTGGTTTGGTCGTTACAAAACTCTAGCTAGAGACTATCGACAGACTGGCCACTTGGCCTAGTCCCGAATAGAGTCAATTGTTCACCTCCCTTGGGCAAACCAGTCAAAAAGTAAATGTCCTTTGGCTCCATTTCGAGCTGGTGGCCACCAATAATGAAACACTGGTCCTGTATATTCCATTTGTCCACCAGCCACTGCAAAAAGTCTACTTGGGCCCTCATGCCAGGTATGGCCCAGAATTTAAATAACCTGCATGCATTCAATGCATCTATTGAAGGTTGATGATTAATTGTGGCAAGGTCCACATATTCGTGCTCCCGTTCCCGCCAACTAAGCATGGTGTATATCCTACATTGAAAGAAAAGGAGGATTATAACATTTTAAATCAAAGCTTTTGGGCGGAAATTGAAGAATTTGAAATTGTAAAACCTATGTCGCAGGGACTGCACTCTCCAGTTAAGGACATTGCGTAGGTCCCCACTCTGCCCAAACAGTAGGTGCGGGCCCTTGGCTCTTTCCTATGTAGGAAAAATTCGGGGTCTTCAGGTTTCGCATGCTGCGCCTGTGGACCCCCGCGAGCGGTCTTTAAAACTAAATTTTTCCTAAAAATCAAAATAGAAACCTAAAAACAAAATTGAAACAGTTGAAATGCAAGATTAAAGTGATGTGGATTACCTGGAGGTGACAGTTTTCGTTTCCAACAGACGGATTTTCCGTAATCTTCACGGGAAGTTTCTTACCCAAAAGCTCTCTTTTCTCACTCTGAAGTCAAACAGTAAAAATGAATTCACAAAAGCCCTTTTTATAAGTTTTTTTGAATAAATGAATTTTTAATTTGTTTATTTTTCACTTTAAAGAGGCAACTTTTGATGCATTTTTATTTATTTTAAATAGGTATTAGTAATGTTTGAGTTTTTGTGAAGAATATTGGATTTTTCAGGCAAAATTGATCATTTTCAACAAAAACATTAGAGTCATCTTTAAGCTCTTTTCTGACTCCTAAAATATGAAAAGATTGTCGAGTTTTTCTTTTTAAGCTCATTAAAATGGAATTAAAAAGACGGTCCACTTATAACTCTTTTCTGACCGTATAAACATGAAAAGATTGCCAGATTTTTGTCGTTTCAAATTCGATATTGGTTATAAAACGACGTGTCGTTGATCGCTTTTTTACTTTTTCGGATCAGAGACACTAATTATGAAATGTACTCCTTGATCGTAATGGTCAAGCGGTTCTCTCAAGTATTATTTTATACTTTTTCGGGCTTGGGAGACACAAATTTACTAAAAAGGACAACCATGGAGTTTTCTTAAGTTTTTCTTTTGACTCCCTAAAATTGAAAAGTGCCAAGTTTCTCCTATACTGGACTCGTTAAAATTTAACAGTAAAGGACTTGTTCAATTACAAACAGGAACAGACCACTCCTTCTTAGGGTTCGAATTTTAAAATAAGTTGGACTCATCCGAAGGATGAGATTATAATCAAGCAAATGTTATCCTCCTCAAGCTTGTCAAAAATAAAGAGGTACTTGCCAGAAATGGTGGGGGAAAAGAGAGAAAAATGAACCTGTTTGTTATACTTTGTGTCTCAGAAAATCATTCAACCACTCTTGAGCACGACACTTTTTGTTCACCGGGGTTGGGAAATCATTTGCCTAACAGTTAATCAAACCATATTGAAAGTCTTCAGCCGGTTTTTGGGTATTAGCTTTGGGTCAATTGTCACCAAACCATGTGCGGTGTCGTTATGTGTTCAAGAGGTCAGTGCAAATAAACCATTCATCTGCAAAATATTGTTCATCCATTTTGATCATCCCTGAGTCATTCCTTGCAACTATATTTCTTCAAACTTGATCTATGATTTTGTGTTGTGGGCTTGCCTACGACGGATCGCTTTCTATCGACTTCAGCTCATTATCTAGAAAGATGATCTAGAAATCGTCAGTACCTTGGAATCTGCATGCCTCAATGGCAGGTTTCTCGCCTTCGACGACAGGTTGCATCATTGACCTTCGATTAAAGGATTCTGTGACATGTTCGACATCAACACATCTATTCACATTTCATGGATTGTACTGAGTACTTTGAGAGCCATTGACATTACTGGTGGTTTCTCTCACACTTGTTAACATTTTACATAATTGACTGGTAATCAAGTGGTTTCTACCATGTTCGACTTCGACACATTCATTCACATGGATAGAATCGTACTATTTTGGGAAGTAGAAATCAAGACCCTAGATCTAGTTTCCACCATCCAGGCTGCGAGGAATTTTGTTATTCATTATTCAGTGGACTATTCATAAACAGATGGTTGCGCCCATACTATGTCTACATATGTCTATACTTGTGATGTATTACAAGATCATTCCTATATCAGAGTAGTTTAGTTAGTTTTCTAGTCAGTTTTGATCTGAGTATGGGAATGCCTACCTCAGCGATGATATGATCATATCTATATATATTTTGTTTTGAATGTTTTTACAGGTTCCAACCAGGCTCTCCACATGATGATTCTCGAAATGATAACGTACTTCACTCTTCTTAGATGACAAATACTATCTATTACAGACTTAGCACTTTAGGAGGTAATCTGTTGCACAAAATATTGTCACCATGAAATTCTGCAATCAGTGTGAGTCTATCACCACTCATACTTTCCTCCTATGCAAGTCTTAAACCTCAGCTCTTCATGTCAAGCCTTAAAAGATGAGAGAAAGTCCTTGAAAATCTCTAAAACTCTGGTTCTGCACTTTCTCTTAGCATTACCTGTGGTCCCACACCCCTTGGTCATGTTCCCTACGGACCTAATCGCTCTGTTTCTGTGAAATGGGTGCGGACCCCTGTAAAAGTCAAAAAGGCGCAAGTACATTCTTAAAAACTCACTTTGGGTTATTTCTGGAAGCTTCTATAGGGAATCTTGAGGTGGCAAGTTCGCTCCTTGGTGGTTCATGCATCCCATAACTAAAGGAGCTAACCCCTTGATGTGAGGATCTTATCCCTTTGAAGGAGGACTCTATCCCTTCATAGGTGGACCTGGTAACTTCCTTCCTCTGCACTATAAAATGAGGCATTGGGCTAGTTACTAGGGGGCTTGAAAGCTGAATATTTTTGAGGGTAAATGTTGTTGGAAATTAGACTTCCTAATTGAGCTTGAGAGGAGAGATTACATACCTTTTGATCTCATTGGGAAGAGTGTGAAGCTTGTCAAAGTAGAGGAGATTCTTGCTTGGACCTTGGGAGGAGCTTGTACAACATCAAGGCACCAAGGTTGTAAAGTTCTTCTTTGTTTAAAGTTAATACAATCAAGTTTATTTTTCTCAATAAGTTGTCTCTTATGGTTGATTTCATGGATTCCTTGATCACCATGATGAATATGATTTATTATATTGGCTATGCAGGTGTTATTTGATGTGTGCTTGTTTGTGTTTGTAGGTTCTCAAAAGGAAACTCATTTGGACGATCGAAGCGTGGCTGCCAAAAACTAGCGTTGGACTTAAGGTAGGGCCTAAAACACCTCTTGGTTTTTATTTATAAATCGAAAATATTTAGAGAAAGGTAGATTTGCTTGTTTTGCTTGTCGCTAGATATCAATTGATACTAGGGAGATCGGTCTTGTCTGCAAGAACGATTTATCCGACCGACAATGTACTTGAAGTATAAATTTATGTTCTATTTTTTCCTAACACAAATGACTTTGTTTTCTCTTTTGAGTTGTTATCACTCGTCTAGATCTCCAAGGCTGAGGAAGAGTCCAACTTAGGTAACCATAGAGCAATATTTTGACTTGGTAGCTAGCCCTACCAAGCTAGAGAGGGCTCTCTCTGAAGGATCACAGACAAGATGACTGGATGGATTAGGGTTTTAGGCTAGATATGATGTGCAGAGGTTGTTTTGATTTGATTTGGTTGGGATAATCACTGGATGATTGAATTAGGTCAGTGAATGAACTAGGTCAGGGAAGAAGAAAGTCAGAATTGCAGACATCTGATGGGGCAAGGTAGGCAAGTACTTTAACACTTCATAGTATCTTGATGAAATGGTTTAGATTGATGAGGTGCTAAAAAGAGAATGGAAATCATGAATTATTTATAAATTGAAGAAATGAAACAAATTATGATGATTTTCCCAAAAATAGAGCATAGGAGATGAATTATGCTTATCATACTTGAAAATCAAACATATTTAGAAGTGAAGTGGATCATGGAAAATACAAAACATTCACACACATGTAACTGAATAAGAAACAATGTAAAAATACCATGCCATAGGAATCCCACCAAAATAGTTGCAACTCATCCAATATATTGCATGCCAAAGTTTGAATACAAGAATGTCTCTGATCACAAGTACAACATCCAACTGAGTCAAACCTCTTAAAAGAGTAAAGAAAGAGAATATATAGACATCAAAACAAACTCCTCTCAACCTCAGGGGTCGAATCCATGAGAGGAGGAGAAGTTCCACCAAAATCGAAACTGATACCTAGAGTGTATTGTGGTTAAAGTGACTCATCCATAATTACATTGGAACTGGTTTATCTGACTTGATGAAGACTATTAGCCTAATGTATTTACCCCTAGGTAATAGTAAAAGACCATAATTACATTTACCATATCAATTACATCAGTAAAAATTGATTCCCAAGGATGAAAATTGTTGGGTGTGGAGCATGATTATTTAGAGGTCTTTGTTTCAGCCAGATGTATACCCTAGGAAGTTTGTACACCCCTCCAGATGCGGGGGTGCGGGGGGGACTTGCCTCTCCCCCCCCGGAGGTCCAAGGCTGCTAAACCCCCCCGACTGGGGGGTCCAGGGGCTAGCGGTCCCCCAGCGGGGGTTTCGGGGGTAGCGCCTCCGAAGCTAAAAATAGATGTAAAACTGCCTTGTAAAAGTATAGTAATTTCTAGTCAATCTGGAATGTTCATTAGGCAGATGATCTGATGGTAGAAATTATGTTTAGTTTAGGGTTTTTTTCCCTAGAAGGCAACCCCTCTCTTTGTATGAGGGCATTGTATTGAGGTTGTACAATAGATGTGTATTCTCCAAGTGAGAAATAGAGAGGTAAGACTATGAGAGAAAACAGAGGATATTACAACGGATCTGCTGTAGGTTGTGTTTTCATTTTGCTGGATAATAGAAAGGAAGGACTGGCTATTCAGGGTGGACGTAGCCAAACTGGGTGAACCACCTATATCTGTGTCTCTCCGGTTTTATGTGTTTTCTATGTTTATATTTATGTAATATTCTATGTGTTCCATTTCTTTGTAATATATAATTTTCTAACAACTGGTATCAGAGCCGAAGGTCTATTTGGCTGATAAACTCGTAGGAAAGAAGGGTTCCTCATTCGAGTGGTAGAAATGGCGAAAGATGGTAAGTTTAGGGACAAAAAATTTAACGGCCAAAACTTCTTGTTGTGGAAGATGCAGATGGAAGATTATCTGTATTAGAAAGATCTGTACCTACCATTGGGCAGAAAAACAAAGATGTCGACGGGTATGACAGATGAAGAATGGAACCTTCTCGATAGAAAGGCACTCATAACAGTACGGTTGTGCCTCGCAGCGTCGGTCGCCTTCAACATTTCAAAGGAAAAAATGACAGAGGGTTTGGTTAAGGCATTGGCGAAACTATATGAAAAACGCTCGGCCTCAAACAAGGTATTTCTTATGAAACAGTTATTTAATATGAAGATGTCGGAAGGTGGATCTGTTGCAGACCATCTAAATGATTTTAATACTATTACAAGTCATTTTAGGGGTAAACTTTGATGATGAAGTTAGAGGTCTGTTATTCTTGTGCTCATTTCCAGAAAGTTGGAATGGTTTAGTAATGGCCATTAGTAACTCTATTTCTGGATCTAGTACTTTAAAGTTTGATGATGTTGTCGGTGCTATCCTTAGCAAGGAAATGCGACAGAAAATCTTCGGTGAGACATCGGGTAATGCTTTGAGTGCAGAGTCTAGGGGAAGAAAAATGGAAAAGGAAAGAGCTTAGGATATCACAATAAATCAAGGAAAGGCAGATCCAAGTCCAGAGCAGGGATGGTGTGCTGGAAATGCGGAAAGAAATGACACCTAAAGAAAGACTATAGATCTCAGAAGGGAAAAGAAGGAGATGCACAACAAGAAAACAATCATGAAGCAAATGTGACAGGTGAGGTGTTACAAGATGCTTTGATTCTTTCTTTTGAAAATATTACTGATTCCTAGGTGGTAGATTTAGGGGCCTCATTGCATGCCACACTTGATAAGAAATATTTTCATGACTATGTTCAAGGAGATTTTGGACAAGTCCGTTTGGGTGATGGTAAACCTTGTAAAATTGTTGGAATGGGTAAGGTTCTTGTAAAACAGTAGAATGGAAACCAATGGCTACTAAAGGAGGTAAGGCATGTTCTAGATCTGAAGAAAAATATGATTTCAATAGGGTAGTTAGGCAGTGAAGGTTGTGTGAAAACTTTCACAGATAAAGCTTGGAAGGTCACCAAAGGAGCCCTGGTAATAGCAAAAGGCGAAAAGGTTGGTACATTGTATTTATGCAATGGTATTTCTAACTCTGTTAATGCTTTAACTTCCAAAGGAGTTGATGCAACATTATGGCATCATAGGCTCAGACACATGAGTGAGAAGGGGATGAAGATTTTGAGAATGCAACAAGATGATGGAGCTTAGTGGAAAGGAGTTGCCTTCACTAAGTGGGCCCACAGGCTATTTTTGCCGCAAAGTCTATTTTTAGACTATGTCTATTTTTAGACATATGGATCATGGTCTATGAGTTGCAGGATGCTGTTTATGGATGATTGGTCATGTTGGGAAAAATAGATGGACTTCTATTTTTGGTTCACAGCGGAGTGATCAGAGTCTATTTTTAGACTGCCAAGCTAAAAATAGAAATAGTCAAATATTATTAGCCCTTAGTAATATTTGGACTCTAAACATTATCTTATTCTCTTGGAGCACTTCAATTCAAGCTACGGATGTGGCACATGCAGCTGAAAAAAGGAATCACATGGTTTCTTATGTGTTAGTTGAGCTATTACATGGAGGACTTCAGTTAGAACTCATGCATGTGAGTTCTGTGGAGTTGGATGTGGAGTTGATGGAGTTGTGTTCAGTTTGACTTAGTTGAACTAGTTGTATTTAGTCTAACTAAAGAATACACTAGTGATGAGTTGTGTGAATTAAATATTAATTAATTCACTAATTATTAACTCATAAAGAAACTAAAGAATACATCAGTTAACTCAGTGCATGGACAGTTCAACAGAGACAGGTGTTAGAGGTAAGTAAAGGGTGAGTTGTGACTATCAGTTGTACATGAGATTTTGCACATGCATGGATTGAGTAATGCCAATGAGGATTGTGTAGTGTGGGCTAGTACAAAGGCAATTGTAGCTTGTGCTCACGTGATTCTCTTGCAGGATTGTGCAGTGGAGGCAGGCAAAGCAGTAGAGGAGATTTGAACCTGTGACTTGTTTGAATCTGAGCTAGCTTTGTGTGTAACAGGTGGAGATAGTGCTGGATACTTGTGAGGAGTATTGTACTATGTATTGTTACATGTTCTCAATCATTATAATATACATATAGTGTGGGGTTTTCATCTGTATGCTTTCCCTGGGTTACATACTGTGTTAATGTGCGTAGCGATTGATGTTTCATTGTTTTTGATGCTGCTAAATTGATGATCAACGTAGAGGAGGTTATGTATTATGAATGTATTCCGCAATAGTGTATACTCAGGATAATCTCTATGAATAAGTGTTTATTATTCAAAATTTCTACATGGTATCGGAGCTGGTTGATTTGTAGAAAAAGTTCTACAGGATATCAAAGTGGGATTGATCTTCGGATCTATTATTCATAAAGTGTTTACATTTTATTTCTTTAGGCAGAGTCTGTAATCGGGCTAGGTAGGTTCTGGATTCATCCTTATTTTGGAAGGTGAGATATCCGGTGAATGCCCATACAGTTGATCTCTGTACAAGAAATACTTTGTTCTCACGAATTTTATATCAAAAGCGGTTGAGTTTTGAGCTGGTGGAATGGTGCTCAAGGATAAACTCAGAAACATCAAAGCTGAGAATGGAGATGCCACAGATTGTCTGCAGAAGAAGAAAAATAAGCAAGTTGTTGGATCTGCAGTGGGAGAGGCCTTAGCCTCGCAGTTTGAGCTTGTTTTTTCATTGATCGCATGCTTGGTATCAAGTGTGATGGGATTGGTATGGTTCTTGGAAAGTGGTGCGTATTCTCACATGACAGGAGATCGAGATTTGTTTTCTGATTTGGATGAGAAAGATCTTGGAGTGCACATCGAGATGAGCGATGATGCTAGATACAGTACGACCGGTATCGATACCATTTCCTTTGAGAGGGAGTCTCATAAACCCTTCAGATTGAAGGAAGTGATGCATGTTCCAGGATTGAAGAAGAATCTTATCTTTGCGGCGATGTTAGAAGACAAGGGATATGATGTTGTCTTCAGCGAGGGAAAGGCTTTCCTGCACAACAAGACAACTGGAGAAACCCTGGAGAAACCCGAAAGATAGGGGTTCGAGTCAGGAACCTTTATCAGTTGCATGTAGATGCATGCAAAGCCTTGAGCAGCAAGGCAACTGATGGAGACTTGGTGGTTGAGAGGGAGCGTATATTACCTCTCAACATGCAGAGCCAGAAGAAGTCTCAGACGATTGTGGAGGAGCCATGATTGGTGCAGCAGCTTCAGGAGGTTGTGGAGCAGCCACAACAAGAGAAGCTAAGAGGAGATCGAGTAGAGGCATCTACTCATGCAGAGACCTCTAGTAGGGGAAACTTCGAGCCAGGTGGGCAGAGGGATCACATGCAGCCATACCTCCAGGTAGGAGGTGGGGTGATGTGGATTGATCATTGCAAGGAGGAGGGGCAAGATCCTTGAGGTACCCAACCTCTTGGATGAGACCTTGCTAAGGGAGCCCCGATGTGGAGTAGCAGGAACTGACTGATTGGGTAGAGATAGATGCGGATGGAGCGACAGTGTAGGGAATCCCAGGACAACGAATAACTAGCAAGCTGCAGCAATGCGAGAGGCACAAGTGTTTTGCATAGTGCTAGGTGGCACAGAGAAGTGTGCAATGGTGCGAGATGCATGGAGATGTTGCAGTAGTGCAGATGTCAGAGAGGGAGCACTTGTCAGCAACAGGTAGAGCTTCAGCATTAGAGTATGTTCCTAGCCCAATAGAGTGGTCAGTTGGGAGTGTTTTTGTTCCAAGTGTTGCTGGAGCAAGTGGACCAGGCAAATGTATTGCATGTAGAACATTCCAGAGTTGCATTATAGGGGTTTCAGATAATCCATATCTTGTTGAGAGGGAGTGTTGAGAATGTAACAAGATGATGGAGCTTAGTGGAAAGGAGTCACCTTCACTAAGTGGGCCCGTAGGCTATTTTTGGCGCAAAGTCTATTTTTAGACATATGGATCATGGTCTATGAGTTGCAGGATGTTGTTTATGGATGATTGGTCATGTTGGGAAAAATAGATGGACTTCTATTTTTGGTTCACAGTGGAGTGATCAGAGTCTATTTTTAGATTGCCAGGCTAAAAATATAAACAGTCAAATATTATTAGCCCTTAATAATATTTGGACTCTAAACATTATCTTATTCTCTTAGAGCACTTTAGTTCGAGCTACGGATGTGGCACATGTAGCTGAAAAAAGGAATCACGTGGTTTCTTATGTGTTAGTTGAGCTATTGTATGGAGGACTTCAGTTAGAACTCATGCATGTGAGTTCTATGGAGTTGGATGTGGAGTTGATGGAGTTGTGTTTAGTTTGACTTAGTTGAACTAGTTGTATTTAGTCTAACTAAAGAATACACTAGTGATGAGTTGTGTGAATTAAATATTAATTAATTCACTAATTATTAACTCATAAAGAAACTAAAGAATACATCAGTTAACTCAGTGCATGGACAGTTCAACAGAGACAGGTGTTAGAGGTAAGTGAAAGGGTGAGTTGTGACTATCAGTTGTGCATGAGATTTTGCACATGCATGGATTGAGTAATGCCATTGAGGATTGCGCATTGTGGGCCAATACAAGGGCAATTGTAGCTTGTGCTCACGTGATTCTCTTGCAGGATTGTGCAGTGGAGACAGGCAAAGCAGTGAAGGAGATTTGAACCTGTGACTTGTTCGAATTTGAGCTAGTTTTGTGTGTAACAGGTGGAGATAGTGCTGGATACTTGTGAGGAGTATTGTACTATGTATTGTTCATGTTATCAATCATTATAATATACAGATAGTGTGGGGTTTTCATCTGTATGCTTTCCCTGGGTTACATACCGTGTTAATATGCGCATGCGATTGATGTTTCATTGTTTTTGATGCCGCTAAATTGATGATCAAGGTAGAGGAGGTTATGTATTATGGATGTATTCTGCAATAGTGTATAATCGGGATAATCTCTGTGAATAAGTCTTTATTATTCAAAATTTCTACAGAAGATTCTTCACTCAAGGAATTTGTTGCCAGGTTTGAAGAATGTTGACTTAGACTTCTGTGAAATTTCATTTATGGAAAACAGAAGAGAGTCAGATTTCTCAAAGTTGGGAAAGAAAAGAAGAGCGAAAAATTAGAGCTTGTGCATATTGATGTATGGGGACCTGCTCAGGTATCATCTCTCGATGGCTCTCATTATTATTTTACTTTTATTGATGATGCAACTAGAAAAACTTGGATTTATTGTATTAAGAATAAATCTGATGTATTTGATACTTTCAAGAAATGGAAAGCTTTGGTTGAGATTGAGACAGGAAAGAAATTGAAGTGTCTCATATCAGAAAATGGAGGTGAATATTGTAGCAAAGAGTTTGATAGGTACTGTTCAAAGCATGGAAGTCACAAAGAGAAGATAGTTCCAAGAACACCACAAGAAAATGGTGTGTCAGAAAGGATGAACAGAACAATCATGGAGCATGCAAGGTGCATGAGATTGCATGTAGGATTGCCTTTACAATTTTGGGCATATGCTATAGATACTACTGTTTATCTAATAAACAGAGGGCCTTCAATTTCCTTGGATGGTGGTGTTCCAGAGGAAGCATGGATAGGTAAAAAGGTAAACTACTCCTTTTTAAAGCCTTTTGGTTGTGAGGCCTTTGTCCATATTAATAAAGAAAATAGAACAAAGCTTGAGGCAAAATAGAAGAAATATACCTTTATTGGATATGGTGTTAATGATTTTGGTTATCACTTATATGATTATGAAAATCACAAAATCATTAGGAGCAGAGATGTAATATTCAATGAAAAGGTCTTGTATAAGAATCAGCTGCATGAAAAGAAACAGGAAAAGGAAAACAAGGAATACACAGTTCTTGCTGAGATCACTAAAAAATTAAAGGTGCCTGAAAATAATAATAATCAACAACCACAACAACAACAACCACCACAACAGCATCAGGCACCCCAAACACCTGAAAGTGGTGTTAGAAGATCTACCAGGATAAGTATACCCCCTGAACGATACTCTCCTTCATTATATTATTTATTGTTGACTGATTCTGGTGAACCCGAATGTTATGAAGAAGCAATGCAGGTTGAAAGCAAGAAGAAGTGGGAGCTAACCATGGAAGAAGAGATGGACTCCTTAATGCATAACTAGACTTGGGACTTAGTTAGGTTGCCTACAGGTAAAACTATATTGCAGAATAAATGAGTTTACAGGCTAAAGGAAGAAGATGGAGGAAAACAGAGGTACAAAGCTAGACTTGTGGTGAAGGGGTTTGCACAGAAGAAAGGTATTGATTTTGATGAAATATTTTCTCCTGTTGTTAAAATGACTTCAATCAGAACTATTTTAAGTCTAATAGCAGTTGAAGATTTGCATCTTGAGCAGTTAGATGTAAAGACAACCTTTCTCCATGGGGATTTGGAGGAAGAGATATATATGCAGCAGCCACAAGGATATGAGGTAAAAGGGAAGGAGAAACTAGTGTGCAAGTTGAAGAAGAGCTTGTATGGCTTAAAACAGGCTCCAAGGCAGTGGTATCTAAAATTTGACAAGTCTATGTCTGAACAAGGTTATACTAGATGTCATTCTGATCATTGTGTTTATCTAAAAAAGAAAAATGATGGTAGCTACATTATATTGTTATTATATGTGGATGACATGCTTGTTGTAGGGTCTAACATGCAGGAAGTAAATGTGCTCAAAAGAAAATTGGCAAATTCATTTGCAATGAAGGATTTCGGAGCTCCTTGGTATGAGAATAACTAGAGACAGGAAAAATCACAAATTAACATTGTCTCAGAATGAGTACATACAAAAGGTGTTGAAAAGATTTAATATGCACAATGCAAAACCAGTTAGTACACCTTTTTCTAACCATTTCAAACTTAGTAAGAAAATGTGCCCAAAGACCCAAGAAGACATGGATTATATGTCTAAAGTTCCATGTGCATCAGCTGTTGGAAGCTTAATGTATGCAATGGTCTGCACAAGGCCTGATATTGCACATGCAGTGGGAGTTGTAAGCAGGTACATGAACAATCTAGGAAAGGAACATTGGATGGCAATGAAATGGATTCTCAGATATTTGAAAGGTACCACAAATCAAGAATTATGCTTTGGTGGTTCAAACATTTCTCTACAGGGATATGTATTTACTGTAGGTGGAATAGCTTTTAGTTGGGTTTCAAAAATCCAAAGTGTTGTTGCACTTTCCACAACAGAAGCAGAGTATGTTGCTGCTACAGAGGCTAGTAAAGAAATGATTTGGTTACAAAGGTTTATGAGTGAATTGGGTAAGGAGCATGATATGGGCATGTTATACAGTGATAGCCAAAGTGCCATTCATCTTGCAAAGAACTCAACATTTCATTCCAGGACTAAACACATACAGCTCAAGTACCATTTCATATGATCAGTGTTGGAAGATGGAGAGTTGAAGCTGGAAAATTTAAACACTAGCCAGAATCTTGCAGATATGCTAACAGAAGTTGTAACCATCGAGAAACTGAGAATATTCTAAGTTTCAATTGGTCTTCAGGGATGACGATGAAGATGAGAAATAAATAAAACCAAAGAGGAGTCATTGTCCAGCAAATGAAGCAGCGGTGGAGTTTCTACAATCATTCTCCAAGTGGGAGATTGTTGGGTGTGGAGCATGATTATTTAGAGGTCTTTGTTTCAGCCGGATGTATACCCCAGGAAGTTTTTACACCCGTCCACGTGGGGGGTGCGGGGGGGACTTGTTCCCCCACGTGTGAGTCTGTGGGGGCTAATCCCCCCCCAGCTGGGGGGTGCGAGGGCCAGCGGTCCACCGACGGGGGTTTTGGGGGCAGCGCCCTTGAAGCTAAAAATAGATGTAAAATTGCCTTGTAAAAGTATAGTAATTTCTAGTCAATCTGGGCCGTTCATTAGGCAGATGATTTGACAGTAGAACTTATGTTTAGTTTAGGGTTTTTTGCCCTAGAAGGAAACCCCTATCTTTGTATTAGGGCATTGTATTGAGGCTGTATAATAGATGTGTATTCTCCAAGCGAGAAACAGAGAGGTGAGACCATGAGAGAAAACAGATGATATTATAGTGGATCTGTTGTAGGTTGTGTCTCTTCATTTTGCTGGATAATAGAAAGGAAGGACTGGCTGTTCGAGGTGGACGTTGCCCAAACTGGGTGAACCACCTATATCTGTGTCTCTTTGGTTTTATGCATTTTCTGTGTTTATATTTATGCAATATTCTATGTGTTCCATTGCTCTGTAATATATAATTTTCTAACAAAAATCAAAATTGGATCAAAATAGTGAAACAAAATCACGGAATTTTTCCCTATGCATAGCGCGAGTGCTCCATGTGTAGCACCTTAAGCATGTGCGCAACGCCAAATTCAAGTTGATTGTTGAAGGGGTTTCTGATGTCCAAATTGAGCTTAGGATAGCTCATTCTAAATCTTATCCTGTCTAAGTTCCAGAAATTCCCTTGGTTCCAAAAAATGATAAGATTTGAATCCCCAAAAGGTCAATCTCCCAAGACTGCTTCTGTGCACAGTGCCTAGCTAAAAAAGAGGGCAGAAAGGTGAATTTTGAGGTGTTTTTGGCCATTTCTCCCTGTCCAATGGTCCAAATTTGGTGTGACAATAGTCAAAAGTGTATGTTCTTGGCCTTCTTAATCCAATGGTAGTCTTGGTTTTCCATTTGGAGGCCTCTAGAACATGCGCACCGCCTAGGGCATTATGTATAGGATAGCTTACATGTGCCAAAACAGTAAAATGTTGTACAAAATACCCAAAAATGTCAAAAGTGCCCAAAATCTTGTCAAAATTGGTGTATACGATGTTGATGAGGTATGCTAGGCATGGAAAGAGGCCTCAACAAGGATATCCAACATTCCATTCTCCTCTAACACCTTTAGGGTTTCAAGCTTTGACTTCATTTTCTTGAGCTTGGACCTTTCTATTTGGATTCTTTGGCAATAGTACTTTTCCATCCTCTTGTGTATGTCATTGTCCCTTTTAGCCTTGTCTAGGAGCTTTTCAAGATCGTTGTTCACCCTCTCAAGCCAATGCTCCCTATTTTCATTAATCATTATGGTCATTTGATCATTTAGGGTAAGCTCATTTGCTAGTTCAACTTCTTTTTTTTCTCTAATTCCAATGCTCTCTTTATGCCTTTGGTTCTTGGCCATTTCCTTGGCACTTGTTCTTCCAGCTCATCAGGATCACCATATTTTCCATATGTTTCATCAAGTTAGGCCTTAGCCTTGTTCTCTTTTCTTTTGGCTTTGAGAAGGTCCACCTCCATGATTAGTTGTTTTGTTTGCAATTGTTGGTTTTCTTGCTCAAGAAATGAAATGACATATTTAGCTATTTCCAATTGAGTCTGAAATTGTTTGATTTGGGCTTCTTTCTCTTTGATGATCAAATTTGTGCTCTCATGATCATCATCTTTATCCAAGTCAACAAGGTCAAGCTCTATTTCTTTCTCATGGAAGTCTTCATCCTCATGTTTTCTCTCTGACTGAACCTTTGCCTCTGTCATCTTTTGCTTGCCCTTCTATACCTGCTTTGCTAAGGAAGAAGGTAGGGACCCTCCCACAATTTTTGGGGCAAACACCTGCCTATGGCCTATCTGATAAGTATGTGCCAATGTGCTCAAATTTTCCCTCTTAAGCTTGATTACCTCAACTCTGCCAGGTAACCCTGCATGATCATGAAATGGTGATGATGGTGATGAAATAGGCCAAGATGATCAAGGGATAGATGTAGTGGGCTGAGATGGAGGGGGTATGTCTTCATCATGATGATTAGTGGGATGAGATGAACATGGCATATCTTGAGCATGTGGAGGCTTTGGAGTAGTGAAAATATGATTGGTAATGAAGGTGTCGCATGCAATGTTCCGCTGGTTAAGGTGATGGAGGACAATGACCTTGATCAGAGAGTGATGGAAAAGATTGTTCATTTGTTACTCATACATTTTTCCCTGAACTATGTATGCCATTTTCTTAATGGTCTTAAACAAATAATAAGGGATATTGAGAATTTTGACTCTTGTGAAATGCATGAGCAATCTGATATGGTATGAATAAAGTCTGGAAAATCTTCCTTCATAAGTGAAGTACTTCATGACGATTTTCATCATGGGAGCATATGTACCAAGAAGGTGGCTGAAAGGGAAGAATCTCTTTCTCTCATTTCTATACCGAGGCTTCAAATATGGCTTATAATACTGATGATCTAGGTTTTGATCTTTAAACCAGCTTTCACCCACATTAGGTATTCCAGTAGCAACAACAATAATGTCTAAGGATATGGTGAAGGTTACCCTAGCAAGGGTCACTTGATTGTATTGAAGATTTGAAATGAACACTCTAGTCAAAACAGGATGGCTTTGGACTCTTTGTACCATCACAAATGCTTGAAGGAAGTGATTGTCATACGTGAGTCCATTAACTCTTCGGTGTTGGTAGGTTCAAAGCTCAAGATTCTTCCTCCTTGGTGTTGTTTTCTTTCTTCTTGGACCTCTTCCTCTAAAAAATCTCTGTTTTCTTCCTCCATTATGTGTTTTCCTCCCTCTTGCTTGAAACCCTAGGGATTAGGAAATAGGAGTGGGAATGGGTTAGAAAAAATTTAGGGAGTGGAGGAAGGGATTAGGGAATTTAAGAAAGTGATAGGGGAGTGAAATGCGTATGGGATTTAGGATTTGATATTTAATTATAGGTATGTAGTATGGCTGCTTAGGGATTTTGTTGCCTAGGACTTAGGGTTTAAGGGAGAATGCACTTGGTATATGGATTTAGCAACACAGGGGTAGGGATGGAGTTTATTGTGATGTGGGAAGGGGAGTAGGATCTTAGGAATAGTTTCTAGGGGTGTAGGAAAAAAGTAGGGTTTGCAAGGCTTTAGAATTCCTAATTTTAGGCAATAAACTTCATAACATGAATGATGACTTTGAGAGGTGTAAGGAGGGATGAACAAGGTTTTACTTACTTGATAAGAAGCTTAGAAACCATGTACTAAAGGTTAGGGACCTTTGTTTGTAGTTTTAGATCTTGTGGACAAAATTTGACCGGTGCGCAATGCCCTTAGTGCATGCGCAGTGTCTTCGGCCCGTGCACAATGCCTTAAGCCTATGCACATCACCTATAGCCCGTGCATAACACCTCCCTCTGGTTTTCTAATTTCGCCCAAAATCATGAGGAATGGTGCTTTGGGGTTTGCTCAAGCAATGATAGGAGGCAAATGGAGTTGGGTTAGATGCTAGGAAGACCTTTATACATGAGTGAAATTGATCATTATCTTTAAAAACCCACCTTCTAATGTTTCTCTTCTCCTTTTTGAAATGGTTTCTAATTTCCTTTCTAACTTTCTTCATTGCACGTGGATGATGATAGAGTGTTGGCACTCTTCACATTTGATTTTTCTTGGATGGAGTTGGCACATATTTTTCTTAGTTGATAGCTTAGGAATAGTAACTTATTACGTATAATGAACATAAAATTACATAAATTGGGAAAAAAATTGCATCTCTATTTTTTGAAATAAAATAAAAATCTAAAATAGAACTGATACTTCGAATAAAAAATAGAACTTGGGAAAACATAACCATGTATTTACCAATCCTCTTTAAATGACAAAAGGATATTATTTTTCTCACTCTCATAATTTTTGCTGGCTTTATGCAGTGAAGTGGAGTACTATTGGACCTTGAAAGAATGAAACCTAGTGACCTAATGGGACCTTGAATGAGCAGACTTGATGTGGACTGACTAACACAAAACATGATGAAATGAGCCTTTATGGTCAATGTATGCTCAGTAAGACACATGAAGGTGGGCTAGCAAATATTGTTTTTTGAGAGAGAGTAGGGCTTTTGACATAGGGCTACCATCAGTGAGTAAATTTTTGAATGAGGACCTAGGTGGAATGACAAAAATTTCAGAATGGGACCCTAATATGATATAAAAGAGGAAATTTGATCACTGATGGTAGTATGCAAATACTGACTCTATCATCGGCCTTATTTGGGGATGGAAACTCCTTGGAGGTGTGAAGAACACAGTAGACCAAGTTCCTAACCATGTGGGCCAATATGATCAAAAACTTAAACTAAAATGCATGATTGAATTCTGACAACTCGAATAACACAAAATGACTCAAAATTGACTTACTTAACTGACGACTAAACATTGAAAATGGTAGAAAATCAATGAAGCTCTGTGGCCATCACTTCGGGCTCCGAACTCCAATGATTCTCTACTTCAGATTTGTAGAAAGTTAAATTGTTATGTACAATGAAACCAGGATGATTCAGAAAAGATAGTGCTTATGGAGCCTACCATTCAGTGGTCCTCCTAAGTGTGGTTCTCCATTCATCTCATCCAACAAGAAATCATTTTGTCCTCAGAAAGTTGAAATCTGATAACAACCTTTCCATAGGTTTTCAAATTTACCATGCTTACCCTTGTCTTCCTTTCTGGCATCCCAATGAAGCACCACATCTCCAATTTTGAAATCATCCTCCTTTTTTTTTGGTCATAGATTTTATTCATCCTCTCATGGAGCTTAGAAGTGTTCTGAAATACCTCATCTTGTGTCTGTTGTGGGTGAATCATTTGATTGATCCCGCATTGTATATCATTCTCTTCACTTCCTGCTTCTTGTAACAATTTCATGACTGGGACTGCTAATGATGAAGGAAAAATAGTATCTACTCCATACACAATTTGAAAATAAGAAAGTCCAAGAGATTTCTTACTACTCACCTGATCCGCCCACAATGCATTGATCAGCTTTTTGTGCCAATTCTTTTTGATGGCGTCCAACATTTTCTTGATGATGTTGATTAAGGATTTATTTGAGGACTTTGCCAAACCATTTCCTCGTGGATAGGATGTTGTAGAATGTCCCAAATTAATGTTATATTTGTCACAAAACTCAGTCATCTTCTTAGAATTGAATGTTGCCACATTGTTTATGATGATCTTATTAGGACAACCAAAATGGGACAAGATATTAGTTTCTAAAAACTGAATGATAACTAAATTTGTTGCTTTCTTGGTTGGAATTTCTTTGATCCACTTATTAAAGTAGTCTGTAGCTGTCAATATCCACTTGCATTGTGCGGATGATGATGGGTTAATCTCGCCTATGAAATCTAGGCCCCATTGCTGAAAAGGTGCATGAACTAATATAGGTTGTAGAGGTAAAGGAAGAAGTTTTCTTTTACCTTGGAAAACATGGCACTCATGACAACTCATCACTGCCTTGTGGATATCTGCAAAAAGTGTGGGCCAATAGTAACCTTCTCTTAGTACTTTGTTGGTTGTGGTCTTCCAATAAAAGTGGCCCCCACAATCTCCTTTGTGGAAGTCATTTATTACTTCTTTAGACTCATCTTCAGTCATACAATTCAGCAACTTACCTCTAGGATCTTCCAATAAAGTGCACTGTCCATAATGCAATAATTAGAAGCCTTCAACTTCAATGACCTACTCTTAGTCTTAGACATGCCTAAAGGGGGATTTAGATGTTTCAAAACATAAATAATATCATAATATCGTGGAGACGATAGAAAGATATCAGATACCTCAATGAGATCTACTTCTTCTTGATAGTCGAACAATGCCACTACAAGGTTGATATATAGAGCACGAAGATTTGACTCAGCCATGAGTTTGGCTAAGCCTTAACCCTTGATCAGCTTGGTAGGCTTGATCTCAAGATCATATTCTAATAATTCTGCTATCCATATACCTCTTCTACCTTCCGAGTCATTCTGCAAAAGAGCTTATTTTATCGCAACATTAGGCACATAAGCAAGAGTATGTGAATGTAAAATGTAAAATCTGAAATCTTTCGCCATCTTTACCAAAGCCAAGGCCTGTTTCTCAATGATGTTGTACTTAAGGACTGCATCCATGATATTGCGACTGAAAAATGCTATTGGAAGCTCGGTTTTCTCCATATTTTGCATTAATACAGTTATCATGATATGTTCAGAACCAAAAGAGAATATAATAAAATCATTGGAGTAATCTGGACTGATTAAAATAGGGGCAGTGGTCAAGGCAAGCTTTACTGCATGAAAAGACTTGTGGGCTTCTTCAGACTACTTTACATCATTCTCTTTTTTCAACATATTTGTCATCTCTCTAAGATGTTTAGCCAAATTAGGAATAAATCTGCATATGAAATTGATATTACTGTTGAATGCTTGGATTTCTTTCTTGCTGCAAGGGAAATCAATTTGTTGAATAGCTTCTACCCATGAAGGGTCTATTTAGATTTCCTTCTTTGAGATGATGTGGCCGAGAAGTTTGCTTTACTCCATAGCAATCAAGATTTTCTTCAGATTAAGAGACATCCTGAACTTTCTACATCTTTGGACAATAACTCTTAAATGATGTAAATTCTCATCATCTGAATGTGAAAATATTGTTACATCATCTAATTATACAACCAATAAAACATCTTTTTCATTGGCAAAGGCTATGTCCACAACACGCTGAAAAGAGGCCCCTACATTTTTGAGACCGAATGTCATTTTTGCATATTTGAATGTGCCCCAAGGTGTGGTGAATGTTGTCTTGTCTTGATCATCCTTGTGCACTAAAATCTTATTGTAACCGGAAAAGCCATCCAGCAGTGACATCCGGGAAGCGCCAACAACTCTCTGAAGGATATGGTCCATTTTAGGAAGCAGATAATTATCTTTCATAGATACTTTGTTTAAGTTTTTGAAGTCTACCCAGAGCCTAATTTCCCCGGTCTTCTTTCTTGTCGGGACTAGATTTGATATCCAATCAGGAAACCCAATGGGAATAATGATGGCCGCCTTGAAAAGTCTATTAATTTCTTTCTCTATTAATGGTAGCAACCTTGGGTTAATCCTTCTTAGCTTTTATCTAAAGGGATTTTGATTTGGTTTAAATGGATGGTATGTTGAATTATTTTCTTATCGTACTCCTTTAAGTTTGCATAATACCACATGAAAAAATCAGAAAATTCAGACGATAAATCAATATATTTTTCTTCTACCTCAAGAGATAATGTTTTGGATAGCTTGATCATTTTTGTTTTGTCTGTTGTTCCAATGTTCACGTCTTCGATACCTTTCTCCGTAGTAACCAATGTATTCTTCCTTGCTACATCATCCTGATAAATCAAGTCTTCCAAAGGTACAAGACCTTTCAGAATATTGTTGTCCTTCAATTGTAGTATATAAAATTGGGTTGCCTCGATGACTTGATCATCCTTGTCGTAAACATCATCCATGCAACAATTCTCAAAATCTCCTTCACTCTAGAGAAAGTTATTTACCTGCTTGCCGTCCCAAAATACTTGCCAATGTCGCAAGTTGTTAGCAACAGAGGGCCGATGCTTTACATGAATCTGAAATTTCCTGTTTGAAAAGATGGGGATTTTGAAATTGCTTGTAGTTGTAGCCAAAGAATCTGCCATAAGATTCTTACTCCTTGGTACAACCGAAAGTGTATATTCCGAAAGCATTCTCAAAATACCCAAAACAACATTTCTATATTGTCTCATCTGCAAATGGTGAGCTCAATATTCACCTTTAACTTGCTTGATCACAAGTTATGAATCACCATACATCGAAATCCTTCGTGCACCCAATCTTTTCAATATCTTTAAGCCCATGATCAGTGCTTTGTACTCCACCTAATTGTTAGTGCAATCAAAAGCTAACTTGTATGAGGAATATAACATTTTGAGGGACCTCACCTTGCTGATGATGTGGACTTTGGATCCAAATTACAATGCCTACCCCATCTTTCCTGAGAGCACCATTGAAGTCCATGGTCCAAACACCATGCTCCTCTTCCAAGGGCTATAAATCTGGCCTCTGCTTTGCGTCAACTTTCTGAACTTTCCTTTCAGGTTGTTCTGAATTTTTGATTACCTTCTCTGATGGTTGTTTTGAGCCTTTCTCTACCTTGTTTGATCGTTATTCTGATGAACTTGGCAGCTTTTCTTTTTCCTGATCTAAAACTGTCTTGATACAATTGGAAATCTCTAGTACATCTTTTATTTCCACAAGATGACTATCTACATTATTCAGTCCACTATCATTATATAAGATAAATGATTCTAAATCTGTATGTACATCATTTATAGGATGATTATTCGGCCTCTCCTTGCTAGTTATCGTGGATTTCATTTTAGTTTCTTGGTATAATTTCCTCAATTGCCCGAAAACCAGAATAGTGGCATAGGAGAAGTCTAACTGCAGTGTGCCTCTTAGTTTCAATCCCCATGACCTTGACAATAACATACCAAATCGTGGTGGTACATCAACTACCACCACATCCATAAAGACATTATTTGTCGAGATTTGGTTGAAGGATACTACCAAATCTTTTATTAGACCAAGACAATGGACCTTACCAAAATCAAAAGAATACTAGTCATTATATTCATGAGTTATATATCTAGACCCAAATTTTCAATGATGGCCTTGGGCATTAAATTAAGGGAGGCTTCAAAGTCAAGCATGGAGCTATGAAGAATGTACTAATGGATTCTTAAACTCAGGTAAAATGGAGGAACCTCACTATATTTTGCCTGACCATCTATGGCTGGACCAAAAATCAATTTAGTTTGGTCATCTTCAACATTAGCCATGTCAGACATAGGATCAACTTTCAGCGTTTTAACTATATCAAACTTGTAATGGCTATTTTTGACAAGTTCAGTAAGAGGGATTGACACTTTCAACTTTGCGGTTTCTAAATTGAATGAGCTAGATTTATCTACCTCTTTTTTGATGATATCTCTTTTCTCGGGCAGATCTTTTGATGTTTGATCTTTCTTTGACTGTCATGATCCTTGTTTGGATTGCTTGTAAACATCTGATTTACTTTGTTTTGGTTAGTTGCAGCCAGCTCTTTGCCTTTATTTTATTACCTTGAGGAATTGTCTTTAGTTGGGTATCCTTCTGCTCTGATGTCCTTTTTTGAATGGGAGTGATCGGGACATCTCTATTTCTCAAGGAATATTTCTTCTACTGAGAGTTGAGTTCATTCCAGTATCCTCTTTGATAATCATCCAATTGGGTTTCCAATGCATAGTCATTCACGAGTATGTATTCTTCATCTTTAGGTTCCTCTGTCTTCTCGACATACTTCTCCTTTTAAGTTAAGAAAATGGGATGGTAATCTTCCCTAATGAAGTGGTTTTCTTGAACAATTAGGTCTATTTCATCCTCTGATTCTCCTTGAGTGTAATTTTGTTGCAAGGGTGTCCGAATTTGTTGCTGAGATGTTGATGCCTCAGGAGATTTCTGCTCTCCTTTTTTTTAATCTTGTACTGAGGTTGTTGCTGCTTTATGAAATTCAGATTCCTGACTTGTGGCTCCAGATATCTATTTGAATTTATCATTCCGTCAGCCATCCTCTCCATGGTTCTGATGAGAGCATCTAGTTTGATATTGGTGGAAGAAGATGGTTCTTCTTTTATTGTTACTTTCTTCTTTGGTTTCTCATGTTCCAACTGAGACTTTTTAATCATCAAGTTTGCTTCCACACTCACTGCATTATTCTACATTTCTTCCAGAGTAGCTGGATCTCTTTCCCTTAGTTGATAAACCATCTCTGGATCAAAGGCATTCGGATAATGTTGAAGTGCCAAATCAAGTGGAGGTTTCACGTTACCTGGAATGGAACTGTAGATCTAATTGAACCTTATAGTAAACTCTTGAACCATCTCATTAGGGTTCCTTTTCAATGTATTGTATTCCACCAAGATCTACAATGGATTCTTATTTTCTCGCCACCTGACTAAGAACAACTCATTTAGCCTCTAAGGAGTATCAATGGAGAGAGCTGCCAAACCACAGAACCATTTTTTCCCATCTCCAGAAAAACTTTGAGCCATTAGTCTCATTTTGGCATCATCTTCATCAAACTCCTCTAAATCAATGAAATCGGCCATCTTGTCAATATGTTGTTGTGCTGTGATTCCTAGACTGCCATAAAAAACAGGAAGTCTATGGCCATAGGTTTGAGGTAAAGCTTCCAACTGACCAGGTAATTGTAAGGGAGGAAATCTCGCCATGACTACTGGGGGAGGGCGTACGAAGATTACAATGGGTTGAGTTGGCTGGGATGAAGATGGAGGTGTGGATACGGTTGTTTTTGGAGGTACAGTAGAGGGTATGGCAGAAGATAAGATTTCAAGTTGATACTGGATATAGGCTTTTTCCACAGTAATTTTTAATTGATCAGCTAGGCTTTGAAGTTTCTCAAAATTAGACCAAACCTCGTGCTCAAGTTTTGAAGACTAAGATGTAGCAGAAGTTTGATTAAACAAAGATTTTGAGGTAGGTAAGTATGAATCAAACTTTATGGGATCAAACACTACCTCTATAAGAAAAGACTCAAACATTGAATGAAATAAGGATAGCTCGAATTTAATATCAAAAGGAATATCCTCAATACTCAATATCTGATCTGGCAAGGAAGTTGTCCTTTCCAAGCTTGTGCTTTCAGTCTCGGGGAAAGGGACTTTAGGTTTTCTTAACAATATTTCAGGATCATCAATAGGAGATGGAGGGTTCGGGTCAGGTTTTGACCTGGTATATCTTTTCGGTGCTAGAATCTTAATAGGGTCAATCACTATGTAAGGTAAAAGATTTCATACTTGAGTGGAACAAAGAAAGCTTCAAACTTCGCCACCGAGGAATTTCTTTCAATAGAAAATTTTAACAAGTAACGATCAAGAGCTTACCAATGGAATGAGGTTTAGATTGAACTTTTGATTTGTAAACATCTTGGATTTTTGAACAAGCTCTAAATATCTTCGACTGAATCAATTGGATCAGGATGCAGAATTTGATCTTATTTGTCTCCTCAAAGCCAACTCTACAATCTTGACACTACAATTATGGAATCAACCTTTTTGAAACTTAGTCCCATCATCAAAAGGACCAAATTCCCATGAAAACATGTCGTACACCCAGGGAAAATGAATCTTTCATTCCCCCGTAATGGCACGAGTATGTTATCACTCCTCTGGATCTCCAAGGCTGAGGAAGAGTCCAGCTGAGGTAACCACAAACCAATCTTTTGACTTGGTAGCTAGCCCTACCGAGCCAGAGAGGGCTCTCTCTAAAGGATCAAAACCAAGAGGGCTAGATGGATTAGGGTTTTAGGATAGATATGATGTACAGAGCTTTTTTTTATTTGATTTGGTTGGGGTAATCACTGGATGAGTGAATTAGGTTAGAGAGCAAACTAGGTTAGGGAAAAAGAAAGTCATAATTACAGACATCTGATGGGGCAAGGTAGGAAAGTACTTTAACACTTCGTATTATCTTGATGAAATGGTTTAAACTGATGATGTGCTAAAAAGAGCATGGAAATCATGAATTATTTTTAAACTAACTAAATGAAACAAATTATGATGATTTTCCCAAAACAGAGCATAGGAGATGAATTTTGCTTATCATACTTGAACATCAAACATATTTAGAAGTGAAATGGATCATGGAAAATACAAAACATTCACACACATGTAACTGAAGAAGAAATAATGTAAAAATACCATGCCACATGAATCCCCCCAAAATAGCCGCAACTCATCCAATATATTCCTTGCCAAAGTTTGAATACAAGAATGTCTCTGATCACAAGTACAACATCCAACTGAGTCCAACCTCTGAAAAGAGTAAAGAAAGAGAACATATAGAAATAAAAACAAACTTCTCTCAACCTTAGGGGTCAAATCCATGAGAGGAGGAGTAGTTCCACCAAAATATAAACTGATATCTAGAGTCTAGGGTGGTCAAAGTGACTCATCCCTAGTTACATTGAAACTGATTCATCTGACTTGATGAAGACTATTAACCTAATGTATTTACCCCTAGGTAACAGTAAAAGACCATAATTACATTTACCATATCATTTACATCAGTAAAAATTGATTCCCAAGGATGTAAATCAAAGCTGGAGCAAAACAGTGAAAAACAATCAGGGAATTCTTCCCTATGCACAATGCCAGTGCTCTATCCGCATCGCCTTAAGCCTGTGTGCAGCGCCAACTTCAAGCTGATTTTTGAAGGGGTTGCAGATGTCAAAATTGGGCTTAGGATAGCTCATTGGAAAGCTTATCCTGACTTCTTTCCATAAATTTCCTTGGTTCCAAAAAACGACAATATTTGACCCTCCAACCGGTCAATCTCCCAAGAATGCTTCTGTGCACAACGCCTAGCTGAAAAAGAGGGAAGAAAGGTGAATTTTGAGGTGCTTTTCGTCATTTATCCTTGTCCAATGGTCCAAATTTGGTGTTCCAATAGTCAAAAGTGTATGCTCTTGGCCTTATGAATCCAATGGTAGTGTTGGTTTTCCATTTGGACGCCTCTAGAAGATGTGCAATGCCTAGGGCATTGTAGATAGGAGAGTTCACCTGTGCCAAAACTGTCCAATGTTACAGAAAAAACCCAAAAATGTCAAAAGTTCCCAAAATCTTGTCCAAATTGGTGTATAAGTTGTTGATGAAGTGTGATAGGAATGGAAAGAGGCCTTAGCAAGGATATCCAACTTTCCTTTCTCCTCTTGCACCTTTATGGTTTCAAGCTTTGACTTCATTTTCTTGAGCTTAGACCTTGCTATTTGGCTTCTTTGGAAATAGTACTTTGGCATCCTCCTCTGTATGTCATTGTCCCTTTTAGCCTTGTCAAGGAGATTTTCAAGATGGTTTTTCACCCTCTCAAGCCAATGCTCCCTATTTTCATTGACCATTATGGCCAATTGCTCATTTAGGGTAAGCTCATTTGCTACTTCAGCTTCTTTTTGTTTTTGTAATTCCAATGCACTCTTTAGGCCTTTGGTTTTTGGCCTTTTCCTTCGCACTTGTTCTTCCAGCTCATCAAGATCACCATATTTTCCATATGCTTCATCAAGTAAGGCCTTAGCCTTGTTCTCTTCTCTTCTGGCTTTGAGAAGGTCCACCTCCATGATCAATTGTTTCATTTGTAATTGTTGGTTTTCTTGCTCAAGAAATGAAATGGCATATTTAGCTCTTTCCAATTGAGTTTGCAATTGTTTGATTTAGGCTTCTTTCTCTTTTATGATCAAACTTGTGCTCTCATGATCATCATCTTCATCCAAGTCAATAAGGTCAAACTCTTCATCGTCATGTTTTCTCTCTGCCTAAACCTTCACCTCTGTCATCTTTTTCTTGCCCTTCTGTATCTGCTTTCTTGATGAAGAAGGTAGGGCCCCTCCCAAAATTTGTGGGGAAAACACCTTCCTATGTCCTCTCTGATAAGTATGTGCCAATGTGCTCAAATATGCCCTCTTAGGCTTTATGACCTCAGCTCTGCTAGGTAACCCTACATGATCATGAATGGTGATGATGGTGGTGAAACAGGTTGAGATGATGGAGGGCTAGATGTAGGGGGCTGAGATGGAGGGGGTATGTCTTCATCATGATGATTAGTGGGATGAGACAAAGATGGCATATCTTGAGCATGCGTAGGTTTTTGATCCAGGTGGCTCTAGGGAGACACACAGGACAAAGAGCACTTATGGAAGCTCAAAAATCAAAGTTGCCATAATTCTTTTGAACTAGAACAAGAGGGTAGAGCTCATCATCCTGATCACAACGATGTGAACGGTTCATCAATCCGAGCTCGTATGAGGGAGAATGAGCTAGTCAAAGTTTTGGTCAAAGTTGGACTATGGGCCAGCTTTAAGTGTCCTACAATTTGACTGACCCCAGGGCATGAAACCTAGCTCCCGAAAACAAGCGAAATTGTTGCCTCTTTAATTTGTCTAATAACCCTTATGTTAGACAAAATTAAAAAATGGCCTATTATATATAAAAATAAAAAATATATATACAAGTGTGGTGGCAGGCCCCCACCCTCACCACCCCAAACCATATTACACTAAAATTTCATTAAGATTGGGCCGATAGGCCGTGACCCCCATCGGCCCACCCAACCACACCAAACAATGTTTAAATATGGGCCAAAGGAAATGGCCCCGTTGGGCCCTCCAACCGTAACCACATACAAACAAAGTTTCAAAGGGGTGGGCGGGCCGCTTCCGGTGGACCCAGCCCCACACCCCAACACTCTTAACACTATGCATGTCATGAGTAATGTGAGGCCAGCAGGGATCGAACCTGCTCGGCCCACGTGAGTTGGCCCCCCCTAGGCGGCCCCGTATGGTAGCATAAACCAACTACCAAACACCAAACCTTAAATACACCACCAACATGTATTAATGCGCCGCATTTAAATGTTAACGGATATACGGGAGTTATGGGGTGGGTCGCCCAAGGCGGACCCAACCCCATCAAAAACTAAATGAACCTCCCAAACATAAAATTTAAATGGTATACGATGTTAAAATAGGAGGGGCGGGGTTTATCAACCCGACACCTCCTCAACTAATGTCTATTTCTCACCAAAGAGCAAACCAACCCACGTTCAAAAGTCCACCATAGAAACTTATATAAACCATCATTTGTCAGTGCGCTGAGGCATGCATGAACCAGGAGCACAAATGGAAATTGAGATGAATTTTTAATTAATTTTTAATGCAGGGTAGAACCATGAACCTGAGAAAAGCACAAGCAGAACCATGACTGGGTGAAATTCTCAAGAGGGTGAAATTTTTGCAGTGTCCAAATTAGACAAATTTTATGTTGATCTTACACCTCTCAGTGACATGAACCCGATGGCGCAGTTAGAATTCCAATCTGAACAACAAATTTGTAGATGACTTAGAGGAGGGAATCGTTGAGGAATCTAGGGGGAATCTAAAAGATTCCTTAAGCCCCATATTTCCACTTTCTCAGAATTCAAAAATTTGACATTCGATTTTGCACTATTCGATGCCACAAATCTGAGGGTGCATTAAGATTTTCCGTTTGATAATTTCATTTTTTGGCCACTTTTCAAAGTGGAGTGCATGTGTCAGCATTCATGTGCGAGCAACCATTCCATGAGATTCAACGCTGCGAGATTGATGATACAACCAGCTTCAACAGTGTGACATCCTTTTCTTTAGATGGCCTCAGGATGTGAGGTATATGCAGTGTGTTCATGTAGTTCTTTTTCCTATGCATTGTGTTGCACAGATCCCTATTTGATGTTTGATGTGGGATCTTGTTTCTTATGTGTCTCATGGTTCCTCCTTAATGTGATGTGGAATCATTTGTGGGATGTATTTGTTGTCATGATTCGTCTTGTCTTGTTTGAGATCCGTTTGTTATTATGTTAATGGGATACTCATGTGTTGCCATGTATGATTGCATTGAAATCCCTTTTATGCCATGTTGGAGGGATGTTCATTATCATCATGCATGAGTTTGTGTCATACTGATAGGAGTCCTTTTTGACTAAGAGTTCCTGTAGCAAAACATCTCTTGTAGCCGCTCCTGCATGAGGGCATTTTCCTTGTATGATAGAGACATCACCACCTATGTACATCATCACTATTGACAACACTTAATGCAGCGGCCTACACCATCTTAACATTGGGGCCTAGAGACGTAGTCCCTCCCAGATAAACTCCGTTATTAACGTCTTGTTGTTTTATGTTGTTGATGATTGTCATGTTCCTTCTTCTTTACAACATGCACATGTATTCATTTATGTTCTTTTAAAAATTCAATTTAACACATCACCAAAGTAAAAGGTCTTGGAAAGGGTAATTTCTCACACCGGACCCGGGATCAAGTGGTATCAGAGCGGTCTTTTCGTGGATGTGAATTTCAGGCATGAACAAAAAAACGTGCAGTGACAGAGGATGAAAAAGCGATGTATGAGACCATGCTCAAAATTTCCAAAAGGGTGGAAATAATGTATGAAAATCTATAGAAAGAGACAGAGGAAAAGGAGCGATTGTGGGTTCAGTTGCAAGCCACAGAAGAGGCCCTAGAAGAAGTAAAGTGCAACAACCAGAATCTTCAAACAAAGAATGTTGAAATGAAGATGCTTCTACATGAAGAGAAGGAGGAAAAACAAAGTTCTCTACATCAGCTGCAAGCTAAGGAAAAGGCCTTGGAAAAGCTGTAAAGTGACCCATGTGAGGTAAAAAGTTATTCTCTGAATTCATGTATGAATCCTGATGATGAATTTATTGTTTTTGAAAATCATACCACAGGAATTGGCTCCAAACTGTTGAAGAAAATGAGATATGAAGGAAAAGGTTTGGGCATTAATGGCCAAGGCATTGTCAATCCCATCAAAGTAGAGGAATTACCCCATCAGGCAGGACTTGGGTATGTGAGAAAAGAAGTCGGGGAATGCGCCACGACAGCAAGTGAACCACCAATAACAGATGATGAGAAACACTCATCAGTTCTTCCCAAATTGACAGACGAGGTAAAAGATGTTGATTTCCTTTCTATTTCATCTTCACATAGTATTATTTCTATTAGAGATGTGGAGATATCAATTATAGGGACAAACATGAGGCTCCTTACAAGAATGAGGCACGAGAAGGAAAAAGAACTTGGTGTTAATAACCAAGACATAACTCAACCATTGGAGGTTGTGTAGAGACCTCAATTTGCAGGCTTGAGATATACTGAGGGAGAATGCTCAAATGTGTCAGATTCTTCCAAGACATCGTTGAAATCATCGCGGAAAGAGAATGATGGGAACACACCCCCATCATCTCATGGAAGTTCCCATGGCGAGGAAAGAGTTGAGGGAAGCTCTCATCGCCATACTTACACCACAGAGAAAAAGGAAAGGTATAACCACTCTCGACATTCAAATGTTCATTTCGATTATAATCATGTTGTTAATGATGAACGTAAAACATGGCATCAAAAAACATGTACCTTTTGTGGATTACATAACCATACATTTTCTAAGTGTTGGAAAAGAATGGCAGCACACAAAAGGATGAGGAATGAAAGACCCTCTCAACAGCAGGTGAAGAAGCATGTTAAGAAGATCTGGAGGAAGAATACCTATTGCAATCATTGCGACAGAAGTGGCCATCAAAGAGCCACATGTTGGAGGCTCCATCCAGAGCAGTGCCTTAAAGACAAAGTGTCAGTGCATGAACTAGATGAAACAATTGTTTGACAAAAAAATCCACCATAGGGAGATGATCCATTCACATTGATAAGTGAAAAATAGTTTCTAGATATGTTAGCTTGTCATGGTCGTGCTTTTGTAAATCATTTGTTGCATTTTAAAATGTAAAAGAGATGATGCATGTTCCATCACTTGTTAAGCAACAATGATATCTGGTCTTATTTTGAGTTGCATGATAAACTGTGAAAGTGATGTCGTGTTTCCATCACTTGTCGAAAGAAAAAATAGTGTTTTGCCTTATATTTGTAAATCATGTGTTGCAGTGATGATGTGTTTTTCATCACTTTTTAGAGCGACAATGATATGTTGGCCTTGTTTCGTAGCTGGGGTATTGTGTCCATCTTGATGTAAAATTGACCATCGAGTATGTGTTATAAACTCGTGGAAAGTATTGGATGCTTGGGCATTAGTTGGTCATGAAAGTCAAGCAAGTAATTTGCAAAACAATGTATTGCAGGTTACAGAGGTTGTAGGTGTTGGCTCATCGCTTAAGGCTATGAAGAACAAAGGTGAATGAGATGGAAGCGAGACCTTTCAAGACGCTTATGAGGCAGACAAGGTACAGAGAGGTTGTAGATTATTTTTCATACTTTTGGAGGACCAAAAGCTCCTCAGTGGGGAGGATTGATCCAGGTGGCTCCAGGGACACACACAGGACAAGGAGGGATTATGGAAGCTCAAAATTCAAAATGGTCAGAATGCTTTCGAACTAGAACCAGAGCGTAGATCTCGTCATCTTGATCACAACAATGTGAACAGTTCGTCAATCCGAGCTTGTATGAGGGAGAACGAGCCAATCAAAGTTGGACTGTGGGTCAGGTTAAGTGTCCTACAATTTGACCAACCTCGGGGCATGGAACCTACCTCCCGAAAGTGCGCGAAATTATTTCCTCTTTAATTTTTCTAATAACCCTTATGTTAGACAAAATTAAAAAATGGCCTATTATATATATATATATAAATATATATATATATATATATATATATATATATATATATATATATATATATATATATATATATATATATATATATATATATATAGTGAGGTGGCAAGCCACCACCCCTGCAACCCCAAACCATATTACACTAAAATTTCATCAACATTGGGCTGATAGGCTGTGACCCCCATCGGCCCACCCAACCGCACCAAACAATGTTTAAATATGCGCCGACAGCCATGACCACATCGAACCCTCCAACCGTAACCACATATATCAAAGAGGTGGGCGGGCCACCTCCAGTGGACCCGACCCACACCCCAACCCTCTTAACATTACATATGCCGTGAGTAATGTGAGGTCAGCCCCCAGCGGGTGGCCCCGTATGGCAGAATAAACCAACCACCAAACACCAAACCTTAAATACGCCACCAACATGTATTAATGTGCACCATTTAAATGTTAACGGATATACGAGAGTTATGGGCCAGGCCGGCCAAGGCGGACCCGACCCCATAAAGAACTAAATGTGCCTCCCAAACATAAAATTTAAACGGTATATGATGATAAAATGGGAGGGGCGGGGTTTGACCGCCTGACCCCTCCTCAACTAATTTCTATTTCTCACCAATGTGCCAACCAACCCATGTTGAAAAGTCCACCATAGTAACTTATATAAACCATCATTTGTCAGTGTGCCAAGGCATGGAGGAACCGGGAGCATGCAAGGAAGTCGAGACGAATTTTAATTAATTTTTAATGAAGGGTGGAACCATGAACATGAGAAAAACACAAGTGGAGCCATGATTGGGCGAAATTCTTAGGAGGGTGAAATTTTTGCAGTGTCCAAATTGGACAAATTTTATGTCGATATTACACCTCTCAGCAACATGAACCCAATGGCACAATCAAAATTTTGATCTGAGCAGCATGTTTGCAGAGGACCTGGAGGAGGAAATCTTTGAGGAATCTACGGGGAATCTAAAAGATTCCTTAAGCCTCAAATTTCCACTTTCTAAGAATTTAGAAATTTGACAGTCGATTTTGCACTATTCAACGCCACAAATCTAATGGCGCATTCAAATTTTCCATTTGATCATTTCATTTTTCGACCACTTTTCAAACTAGAGTGAAGGTTTTAGCATTCATGTGAGAGCAGTGATTCCATCAGATTCGACGTCGTGAGATTGATGATACAACTAGCTTTAGCAGTGTGACATCCTTTTCTTCAGATGACCTCAGGATGTGAGGTATATGCAGTGTGTTCATGTACTTCTTTTTTCTATGCATTGTGCTGCACAGATCCCCATTTGATGTTTGATGTGGGATCTTGTTTCTTACATGTCTCATGATTCCTGCTTGATGTGATGCAGAATCATTTGTGGGATGTACTTGTTGTCATGTTTATTCATGTCTTGTTTGAGATCCCTTTGTTGTTATCTTGATGGGATACTCATGTGTCACCATGTATGATTGCATTGAAATCCATTTTATGCCATGTTGGCGGGATTGTCATTATCATCATGCATGAGTTTTTGTCATACTGATAGGAATCCTTTTTGACTAAGAGTTCATGTAGTGGAACATCGATTGTAGCCACTCCTGCGTGTGGGAATTTTCCTTGTATGATAGCGACATCACCACCTATGTACATCATCACTATTGACAACACTTAATGTAGCGGCCTACACCATCTTAACACCAGGGCCTGGAGACGTAGTCCCTCCTGGATGAACTCAGTTATAAACATCTTGTTATTTTATGTTATTGATGATTTTCATGTTCCTTCTTCTTTACAGCATGCACATGTATTCATTTATGTTCTTTTAAAAATGCAATTTAACACATCACCAAAGTAAAAGGTCTTGGAAAGGGTCCTTTGTCACCCCTGGACCCTGGATCAAGTGGTATCAGAGCGGTCTTTGTGTGGATGTGAATTGCAAGCATAAAGAATGGAACGTGCAACAACAAAGGATTAAAAAGAGATGTACGAGACCATGCTCAAAATTTCCAAAAGGGTGAAATAATGTATGAAGCTCTATAGAAAGAGACAGAGGAAAGGGAGAGATTGTAGCTTTAGTTGCAAGCCACAAAAGAGGCCCTGGAAGAACTAAAGTGCAACAACTAGAATCTTCAAATAGAGAACGTTGAATTGAAGATGCTTCTACATGAAGAGAAGGAGGAAAAAGAAAGTTTGCTGCGATAGCTGCAAGCTAAGGATGAGGCTTTGGAAAAGCTGTAGTGTGACCCATGTGAGGTAAAACGTAATTCTATGAATTCATGTATGGATCCTGATGATGATTTTGCTGTTTTTGAAAATCATACCATAGAAATTGGCTCCAAACTGTTGAAGAAAATGGGATATGAAGGAAAAGGCTTGGGAATTAAAGGCCAAGGCATTATCAATCCCATCAAAGTAGAGGAATTACCCCATCAGGAAGGACTTGGATATGTCAAAAAATAAGTTGGGGAATGCGCCATGAAAGCAAGCGAACCACCAACAACAGATGATTAGAAACCCTCATCAGTTCTTTCCAAATCGACATAGGAGGTAAAAGATGTTGATTTCCTTTCAGTTTCATCTTCACATAGTATGATTTTTGTTGGAGATGTGGAGATCCCAATTATAGGGACAAACATGAGGCTCCTTACCAGAACGAGGCACGAGGAGGAAAAAGAACTTGGTGTTAATAACCAATACATAACTCAACCATTGGAGGTTGTGCAGAGACCTCAATTTGTAGGCTTGAGATACACCAAGGGATAGTGCTCGACAGTGTCAGATTCTTTCGAGTCATCGTCGAAATCTTCATGGAAAGAGAATGATGGAAACACACCCCCATCATCCCATGGAAGTGCCCATGTCAAGGAAAGAGTTGAGGCAAGCTCTCATCACCATACTTACACCAAAGAAAACAAGGAAAGGTATAACCACTCTTGACATTCAAATGTTCATTTCGATTATAATCATGTTGTTAATGATGAACGTAAAACATGGCATCAAAAAACATGTACCTTTTGTGGATTACATAACCATACATTTACTAAGTGTTGGAAAAGAATGGCAACACAAAAAAGGATGAGGCATGAAAGACCCTCTCAACAACAGGTAAAGAAACATGTTAAGAATATCTAGAGGAAGAATACCTATTGCAGTCATTGCGACAGAAGTGGCCATCAAAGAGCCACATGTTGGAGGTTCCATCCAGAGCAGGGCCTTAAAGATAAAGTGTTGGTGCATGAACCAGGTGAAACAATTGTTCGAGAAACAAAACCGCCACAGGGGGATGACCAAGTCACATTGATAAGTGAAAAATAGTTTCTAGATATGTCACCATGTCATGGTCGTGCTTTTGTAAATCATTTGTTGCATTTTAAAATGTAAATGTGATGATGTGTGTTCCATCACTTTTTAAGCAACAATGATGTTTGGTCTTATTTTGAGTTGCATGATAAACTGTGAAAGTGATGTTGTGTTTCCATCACTTGTCAAAAGAAAAAATAGTGTTTGGCCTTATATTTGTAAATCATGTGTTGTACTGATGATGTGTTTTCCATCACTTGTTGGAGCAACAATGATATGTTGGCCTTGTTTTGTAGCTGGGGTATTGTGTCCATCTTGATGTAAACTTGACCATCGAGTATGTGTTATAAACTCGTGGCAAGTATGGGATACTTGGGTCATTAGCTATTCATGAAAGTCAAGCATGTAATTTCAAAACAATGTACTACAGGTTGCAGAGGTTGCAGGTGTTGGCTCATCTCTTAAGGCTCTGAAGAACAAAGGTGAAGGAGATGGAAGCGAGACCTTTCAAGACGCTTGTGACGCAGACAAGGTACAGAGAGGTTGCAAATTATTTTTCATGTTTTTGGAGGACCAAAAGCTCCTCAGTGGGGAGGATTGATCCAGGTGGCTCTAGGGACACACACAGGGCAAAGAGGGCTTATGGAAGCTCAAAAGTCAAAGTGGTCATAATTCTTTCGAACCAGAACTAGAGTGTAGATCTCATTGTCTTGATTATAGTTGTATGAACGGTTCGTCAATCCGAGTTCGTATGAGGGAGAATGATCCAATCAAATTTGGACTGTGGGCTAGGTTTAAGTTTCCTACAATTTGGCTGACCCCGATGCATGAAACCTAGCTCCTGAAAGCGGGTGAAATTGTTGCCTCTTTAATTTGTCTAATAACCCTTATGTTAGACAAAATTAAAAAATGGCCTATTATATAAAAAAATAAAAAATAAAAATATATAAGTGAGGTGGCGGGCCACCACCCTCGCCACCCCAAACCATATTACACTAAAATTTCATTAAGATTGGGCCAACATGCCGTGACCCCCATTGACCCACCCAATCGCACCAAACAATTTTTAAATATGGGTCAGCAGCCATGTCCGCACCGGACCCTCCAACCATAACCACATATAAACAAAGTTTCAAAGGGGTGGGTGGGCCACCTCTGGTGGACCCAGCCCACACCCCAACCTTCTTAACACTATGTATGTAGTGAGTAATGTGAGGCTGGTGGGGATCAAACCTGCTCGGTGCACGTGGGCCAGCCCCCACCAGGAAGCCCCATATGGCGGCATAAACCAAGCACCAAACACCAAACACCAAACCTTAAATATGCCACCAACATGTATTAATGCGCCCCATTTAAATGTTAACGGATATACGAGAGTTATGGGGCGGGCCACCCAAGGCGGACCCAACCCCATCAACAAATAAATGCACCTCCCAAACATAAAATTTAAATGGTATACGGTGTTAAAATGGGAGGGGCAGGGTTTGACCACCCGACCCCTCATCAACTAATTTCTATTTCTCACCAATGCGCCAACCAGCCCACGTTGAAAAGTCCAGCACAGAAACTTATATAAACCATCATTTGTCAGTGTGCCAAGGCATGAAGGAACCAGAAGTGCATAAGAAAATTGAGATGAATTTTTAATTAATTTTTAATACAGGGTGGAACCAAGAACCTGAGAAAAACGCAAGCTAAACCATGATTGGGCGAAATTCTCAAGAGGGTGAAATTTTTGTAGTGTCCAAATTGGACAAATTTTATGTCGATCTAACACCTCTCAATGACATGAACCTAATGGTGCAGTTAGAATTTTGATCTGAGCAGCAAATTTACAGAGGACCCAGAGGAGGGAATCTTTGAGGAATCTAGGGAGAATCTAAAATATTCCTTAAGCCCCAAATTTCCACTTTCTAAGAATTTAGAAATTTGACAGTCGATTTTGCACTATTCGACGCCAAAAATCTAATGGTGCATTCAAATTTTCCATTTGATCATTTCATTTTTCGGCCACTTTTCAAACTGGAGTGAAGGTGTCAGCATTCATGTGCGAGTAGCGATTCCATGAGATTCGACGTCGTGAGATTGATGATACAACTAGCTTCAATAGTGTGACATCCTTTTCTTCAGATAGCCTCAGGATGTAAGGTATATGCAATGTGTTCAAGTACTTCTTTTTGCTATGCATTGTGCTGCACATATCCCCATTTGATGTTTGATGTGGGATCTTGTTTCTTACATGTCTCATGATTCCTGCTTGATGTGATGCAGAATAATTTGTGGGATGTACTTGTTGTCATGTTTATTCATGTCTTGTTTGAGATCCCTTTGTTGTTATCTTGATGGGATCCTCATGTGCCACCATGTATGATTGCATTAAAATCCATTTTATGCCATGTTGGCGGGATTGTCATTATCATCATGCATGAGTTTTTGTCATACTGGTAGGAGTCCTTTTTGACTGAGAGTTCATGTAGCGGAACATCTATTGTAGCCACTCCTGCGTGAGGGATTTTCCTTGTATGATAGTGACATCACCACCTATTTACATCATCAATATTGACAACACTTAATGCAACGGCCTACACCATCTTGAAACCGGGCACGGAGACATAGTCCCTCCTAGACGAACTCTGTTATCAATGTCTTGTTATTTTATGTTGCTCATGTTTGTCATGTTCCTTCTTCTTTACAACATGCACATGTATTCATTTATGTTATTTTAAAAATGTAATTTAACACATCACTAAAGTAAAAGGTCTTGGAAAGGATCCTTTGTCACACCTGGACTCGGGATTAGTTTTCGAGTAGTGAAAATATGATTGGAAATGAAAGTGTCCCATGCAATGTTCAGTTGGTTAAGGTGATGGAGGAAAATGATCTTGATCAAAGAGTGATGGGAAAGACTATTCATTTGCTACTCATACATTTTTCCCTGAACTGTGCATGCCATTTCTCAATGCTCCTGAACAAATAATAAGGAATATTGAGCACTATGACTCTTGTGAAGTGCATGAGCAATCTGATATGGTATGAATAAATTCTGGAAAATATACCCTCACAAGTGAAGTACTTCATGATGATTTTCATCATGGGAGCATATGTACCAAGAAGGTGGCTGAAAGGGAAGAATCTCTTTCTCTCATTTCTATACTGAGGCTTCAAATATGCCTCATTGTTATAGACATATTTGGGCACTGCAACCATAATCACATATGTCCATAAACCAAGGGATTCTAAGTCCCTAAAAGTGTTGTTTCATACCCTAAAGGAGCAAGGTCAGCTGATTACATCACCTCCCATAAGTTTGCCATGAAAATCTACTTAGAACTGGTCAAAGTAGGACCATACAGACTACCCAGTGCTAAAGGTGAGATGCATCTCACCTGCCACATGAAAAAATTGCGATGCATACTGGAAAGCCCTTTCATAGGGTGCCACATGTAGAAACTGCTCATTTGACACTTGCCTCTTTGAGTTCGCCCAGGGATGAGTAAGAGATCTAAAATCTCCATGTGGAACCAAGAACTATCAAAGAGATGACACTAATCAAAATCCTAGAAGCTGACTCACCCCCCTGCAAATATCTATAAATGGATCCCTCATCCAAGAGATCCAGAGGTTGGAATTTGGTAATTTGCAAAGAGGTGTTTCTGGTTTCTCTTGGAAGACATTGTTGGGTGATATTGCTTTGTGTGAGGTGAAGAGGGCTTTCAAGCTGAGAGGATGGCACTGGGTCAAACCAAGTGGTTGTAATCCTCTCTTCTATGACTTTTACTAATAAATCTATTTGAGTTTTCCTCCATATTCTTGTGTATCTCTGAATATTATGTTTGTTATATGCATTTGTATGGCCAATATATATCTGATCCTATATTTTTTACAGTGAAAGATCTCTATGCTTTGATGGTATTATGCTGATGTGAATCTACAGGTGCTCTTTGAAGCTGGACAAGTAAGGAAGCAATGGCGAGATTCTATCAAAGGGGAAAGGAAACAAGCAAGGAGCCAAGCGGAAGACTGAGGTTGGTACTCTCTACTTCTTTCCCATCTCTCTCTTATAAAGGAAAAAAAAGTGACTTTAATCTGTTTGTTTTTAAGATATCGACCCGTCTTAGTGGGACTAGCAGCTCTACATAGACACTAGATTTCCCAATAACAAAATGGCGACTCCACTGGGGAACGATTAGTTTGATTGCTTGCCTCTATTTATTTGATGCATAAACCACAGACGGAGCCTAAAGTCAAGCCAACTAGCCTTCGAACTGCATTTGCTATGCAAGTGCAAAGTAGATCAATGTTGCTTCAGTCAATCTCCGGGTTTGTTTATGAAATGAACAATTGGCTTGCAAACATCCTAAGTGCCCTAGAGGTAGCTTGAGTAACCTCATTAGATCAGCCCTATACTTTGTAGTTACTGACTATCATTTGCTCGGCCTAAATCCCTGGGCTAAACTGCAAAATGTGACCAAAACCCAAGTTAAAGTCTTGTTCCTTGACCATCACACCCTCTCCTTTAGGAAATCTGGATGCATCGCACCTCCCGTGTGCAGTAGGTGGGATGCATCCCTGTTTCCCTATGTTGCAGGTGCGATGATCAGACAAGACTAGATCTGCCTCCAGATTTTGGTTTTTTCTTCACTGTCTTCAGTTTTATTCAGGAGTTTTGTTGTCTGTGCATCATCCAACCTCTATTGTACAAAGAATTGTCAAATTTTTTATGTATTTTGCGCCATTTACAGTTCTCTTTTACAAAGAAGTAGCTTAATCGAACTGTCATCTTTTGATTTGGAAGTGTCGCAAGTGTTGTTTTCAGTCAAAGAAAAGAATCCCATTGTTATTGATAGTTGATTACACTGTTACTCTTGTATTTGATCTGAATTAGTAGTATTTCAAGTTTCGAAAGCATTTTTCAATTCAAAATCGTAAAAGTGTCGTCTTGTCTCCTTTTCATTTTTTGAAAAGAAAATCGCTAGTATTGTCGCTTTGAGAGAAGGAATAGTTTAGATTTAGCATTCTTTTTGTCATTCACACATTAAGAAAGCGGAAAACAAATACATGCACGTGCATTTGCACTTAGACTGCTTGTTGATTTTGATTTAGGACAGTGCATCTAGTGTGTGCTCTCTGCTCTATGTTGAAAGGATTTCATTTCTCTTTCCTTAGTAGCTAGGATTTTCATTGCAAAAAGAAGATTAAACGACTGTTTATCATCTTAGGTTGCATTTTAGGAATTGTATATATACATCACGCGGTGAACCTGAAAGGAAAATTTCTTAGGAAATATCAACTGTAAAATAAATTTAATGAGCATAAAAATGCTTTGGAACCTAACACACAACATCTATAAGTCTAGGCTAGAGACATATTCTGGCGTCGTAAAGCCTGGTAACTATCGCTTTCATCGTAGGTTGGGTGATTCCTCCTCTTGGAGGTGATAAGTGCCAGTATGGACTTGTGCTCCCACATACCGTCGAGTATATATTGGGAGACCACAATAGGCTATATCCTTTATCCTCAGGAAGCTGTGTCTGTCGCCCTATCGATCGCAATGCACTGAACACAGCATTCGGGAAGATTGACTGCCTTACCATAAAAAGTATTCTGCAGTTTTGCAATTGGTTTGGTAATCCCTCTGTCTAGATTTCCAGAGTAGTCTCTTTCATTCCTTTTAGGACTCCTTAAAGGAAAAGGTCCATCTGACCACTTGTCACTTTAGGCTCATTAAAAATCGAAGGCGACTAGAGTCATCTTTAGCTTTTTCTTGACTCTTAAAAAGTAAAAAAGCAAGTTGTGTCAAAGCGTGTAAAATTCATTTAATACGGAATAACATTTTCCCCTCTTATTTTGAGTTGATCAAATAAATTCGCAATTGCAGAAGAAAGTCAATCAAAACACTGTCGTTGGTGGAGACTGATGAGTCAATCGTCTTTGACTTCGGAAACCAAACCATTCTGGGTCAAGCGAACTCGTTTAACTGGGTCAAAATCTCCTAGTTTGCTTGAAACCTGTGTTTCAACATCCTCTAAGACTCTAGTTACTCCAACCATTTCTGGTATCCTCACCTCTACAGAAGAAGTTTCGTAGTTACAAGAGGACATTAGAACTGATCCTAGTGTAACAATAAACACTTCTATTCCTGAACCAGCTCCATCCAGGGTTGATTCAGGAGGTGTTACCCCTCCAACATCTGTCACTGCAGAATCTATACCTTCTTCGACACCATAAATATTTTACGGACCTGACGGTCTACCTCTTCCACCTGGATTGATTGCTATAAAATAGATTATGGAGGATCTTCCATCCAGTACTCCATCGCATTTGGGACTGAGATCCACCTATCTCCTTCTACTTCAGAAGTTAATACCCCTTCATCACAAGTTCCTATAGAAGCGCTGGGAAGTCTTTTGGATAGACTAGATATGTCTGGACAACCATCGACATCCAGGACTGTCTCGTCCTATACAGCGGTAGCAAAACCTCTTGCCACCACTCTGATGATGTTCGATGGTGTACCATCTGTCCCAACTAGCTCTCAATCGCTAGAAGGAGTCCACCCAAGGACTATTTCAACAGTATGGTCTGTTCCTGTTTGTTCATCTGGAATAGTATATGGAATCTCTTATGTTGAATCTCAACAAATTGACCCTTCACAACATCAATTTGGGTAGTCTAGTATCCAAAGGCCAATCATTCCCTTGAGCATTGGATTGCCGCCATATGAGAGTTCACAACATAATTCAGGTGAAATTGGAATCACATCCAGCAGTTGGATGCCAATACTGCCTCAACAACCAAGAGTTGTATTCTCAATGCAACCAAGTCTCCCTGTGTCGAACATCCCCACTACACCAGCTATTGTGACACTGTTCCAAGTACAAGCATTGCCTGTTATATGCCAACCTCAAGTTTCTCAGGTTGTTTTACAACAGCCTCTTGTCTCTGCGACACAACCACAATCGCCAGTTAGTGGCTCCTTAACTGGAGCAACTCAGGCTCAAATGGGTACTATTACCCCTCATCTTGGTCAAATGTCCAGTATTGGGCAATAGCAAATGGTTTCACAACCATGGCTGGTGCAATATCAACAACCGCAATTCCAACAAGCTTACCAAGGACCTGAGCAGCAAAACTTTGCAGGTAATGGGCAGCCGTATATTCAAAACGGTTATAACCAATGGTCTCAAATTGGTTATGCCCAACCACCTTATCAAAGTTATCAGCATCAAATGCATTATGTTGGTATGCAAATACCCACTGCTCAGGCGATCCCATCTTATCGTGGGTATGCTTCGCCGAACCTGAACCAACAGTTGCCCTTCGTGGCGACCCTAGAGTTACCAGATCTAAATCGGCTAACGAACGATCCAATCGCTTATGCCCCTTAGTGGCCAGTGATTCCTCATAAACTTCCATCAGATATTCCTAAATTTAATGGAAATCCAGGTGCAGACTCGTCGAATCATGTGATGACCTTCCATCTGTGGTGTTCATCCAACACTCTCAATGATGATTCGATTCGACTTCGCCTTTTTCAGCGAACTTTAACTGGTCCGGTAGAAAAATGGTATATCGAGTTGCCTAGAGCTTCATTCGATAACTTTAGTGCCCTTGCCACAACCTTTTTAACCCATTTTCAATTACTAATAAGGTATGAAACAGGAACAGAGCTTCTTACTAATTTCAAGAAAACAACGGCCACTCACATATCCGATCATATTCATGAATGGCGACGTCATCGTAGAATGGTGAAAACATATGTTCCTGATCAGCTGCTAGCTGAATGGTTTATTAAGTCATTGTTACCTTCCATTACAGAAGATGTGGCAAAGGGAGGGGTCGTCACTGAAGAGTAGGTTATTGCTCGTGCGCAATATCTAGACTTGATCTATACTCAGTCTGGAATGCTCTACGACAAAATCCCCGATGCTCCCAGACTGGAGTTTTTCGTTCCTCCTCCTCCTAAATCAAACAAAGACTCTCATGCCGACGATGGCATGATATGTATGATGAGCACAAAATCGACAAAGGCTACATCTAAGAAAGCCCGTAAGATTTCTAATCAAAATGAAAATGAAGAAATTCTAGCCTTGGAGGTTAATGTCGTGTCGACTGACAAAGGAAAAGAATTGAAGCAACCAGGGGGCAAGAAGAAAGGGAAGAGAAAAAATAAGAAACAGGATGATTCGTCTCTTGAAAAATCTTCTGGAAACCCTTTTGGGCAAAAGAAACCCACTCATCCATGCCTCATATGCAATGAGGATCATTGGGCGAAAGATTGTCCATATAAAGCCGAAGTTAAGAAATTCTTTAAGAATTCAAAAACCTCAGCGGTATTGACTGATCTGTTTCCAAACCCAAGAACCAATCTAGTTGCTAGTGACAATGCTTCCCCATCCCAAGTCCTTATGCTCTCCATTTCAAAACAGCAAAATGATGCTTTGATATTAACAAGGAATAAAGAATATGGGAATCCATAGCTGTCGAACAAAAAGGCTACTGATCAACCTAGTAGTTTGACAACAACTTCGACCGAAGTTGTGCCACCCATCATTCCTGAGCTAACGATAAATCCGCCAAAGGGAGTAGTACAAAAATTGACATTTAATCCTCATTCCAGAGTAGCACAGAATTATAATATAGTAGAGGACCTAGCCCAATCGCCATCCGCTATGTCGACACTTGAGGTACTGCAAAATTGCCCCTCCCAAAAGAAAGCTTTATTATTAGCAATAGGTGGGATTGACCCAGCGGATTCCAATCTTGTGGCCTTTAATCATAAAGGATATGACCCGCAGTTACCAGCTCAACTCACTTTCCTCATTCAAGTGAAAGCCCTCAAAAAAACTATTCATCGAACAATTATTGATGAGGGGGCATCTACATGCATTATGTCAATGAGCTGCTGGAAAACTTTAGGCTCACCACCCTTGTCACGATTGTCGACGATGTTAAGAGCATTTGATGGATGAACATACACTCCATACGGGATTTTAAGTAATTTTCAAGTCGAACTGGGGGAAAAACAGTAGAAATTGATGTGGAAGTTATCGATGGAAACCTTGATTACGACATCCTACTAGGAAGGCTCTAGATTTATGCTATGGCTGCTGTTGTGTCGACATACTTCAGAAAGATTGCATTTCCCTTCCAAGGGGGAATTACAATCGTTGATCAACATGCATTCCTCCCCAACAGTTCACAAGTTACGGGAAGCATTCTGATGATCCACAGAAGCTCTCAATCGCTTCAAAATATCGGAGTAGGCCTACTAAAAGACCCTACATTGATGGGTACATTTTCCGTACTGCCTCCAAACGACATGGAACAAGTGGAAACGGTGGGAACCTGCAATATGGTATCTTCCATTTAGAAGATGTCCGAAAACAATATTAGCATGGATCATCACCAGGTGTTGCCTCTAAGCCCAATAGAAATATTGTAGCAATCAATGTTCTTAGCATGGGAGGCAACCCCAATGAACGCTCGTCAAGCGTTTAGGTAGATAGGTCTAAGGAGTATGGTACCTCTTTAGATCCTTGGTCGCATGTACATTCTACAGATGAAGGAATTGTTCAGTCAATGAACATACAGGGGGCACCATGGGAAGATTACCACCATCGTTCCCATCTTCCAGATTATAGCGAAGATTACTCCAACGACCTTAATCATCCATCAGTTTTTGATTTTCTATCAAATACTGTAAATATGGTGGATTCCGAGTGAAATCTATCCAATATTGAAGAAACTATCACCATAAATATCTCGACAAAACCAGATGTTGTAGAAATATTCATGTTGGCAAATCTTGTTCTTCTTCAGAACTAGAAATATATTACGCTCTCCTTCGTGAGTTTAGAGATGTCTTTGCATGGTCATATGAAGAAATTCCAGGCATTGACTCGAGCATAGTTGAACACGAAATTAATATGTATCTAGATGTCAAACCAGTAAGACAACGGCTTTGGCAGGTGCACCCAAAGAAAGTCGTTGCCATTAAAGCAGAAGTTGAAAAAATTCTACATGCTGGTTTCATTTACCCATTTTGCTAACTAATTGGGTATCAAACATTGTTCCTGTGATGAAAAAACAAGGAACAATTAGAATGTGCATCGGTTACAGGGATGTAAACCAAGCTTGTCCAAAGGACAACTACCCTACACCCTTCATCGACCAAATAATTGATGAATGCATCGGATGCGAAATCTTTTCGCTTATGAATGGATTATCCGGGTATAATCAAATAAATATCCACCCACAGGACCAGTCAAAGACTGCATTTATCTGTCCGTCGGGCACATTTGCATACTGTAAGCTACCTTTTGGTTTAAAGAATGCAGGGGCAACTTTTCAGAGGGCAATGAATTAAGCCTTCCATGACATCAAGAACATCGTTCAACCATACCTCGATGATCTTATGGCTCACTTGCGAAAGCGGACCGATCATCTACAACATTTGAGAGCAATATTTCTATGTTGCCGACACTACAAAATAAGACTCAATCCGCACAAGTGTGTGTTTTGCGTCGGCTCTGGTCGTTTACTTGGCTTTGTAGTTTCAAAGGACGAAATTCGTCTCAACCAGTGCAAGGTTCAGGCAATCATCAACTTGCCTTCACCTTCAAATTTGCTTCAGATTCAGAAACTCCAAGGGAAAGCAAAATTTCTGAGGATGTTCATTCCAAATTATGCTGAACTTGCTAAAGGTTATACGCGTCTCTTGAAAAAAGAAGTACTCTTCAACTGGGATCAGGTTGCGCAAGCTTCCTTTGATTCTCTAAAGGAATCCCTAATAAAAGCATCATTAATGTACACTCCTGATTATCAAAGAGACTTTAACCTGTATCTGGCTGCAGCAGATACAACCATCGCAATGGTTTCAGTTCAAGAAGACAATGGAATTGAACATCCTATTTATTATTTAAGTCGAAACTTAAATGATACAGAAATAAAATACTCATATGTTGAAAAGGTAGCTCTCGCAGCTGTTCAAGCAATACAAATATTTCGACACTATGTTCTCTTTCGAAAAACTACCGTTTTGTCAGATTGCAACCCCATGACTTACATCTTGTCGCGACAGTTGCTTGGGGGAAAATATTCAAAATGGATAGCAATTTTGCAAGTATTTCATCTAGAATTTGTAAAATCCAAATCAAAGAATGCTTTAGTATTTGTAGAGTTACTATGTGATTTCCCATCATCATACAACGATTCAACATCCAAAGCAACAATCGTGGATGAATCTTTGTTTCTGATATCTTCAAGCGATCCATGGTACGAAGATATAATCATTTATCTCCAAACCCAAACATATAGGTCTAATACCTCTCGCTCAGAACAACGACGTACTCGATACCAAGCAAAAGACTACATGATCGTTGGTGATACGCTATACTGTCGCGGTGTCGATACAGTTCTACGAAGGTGCCTCACCCATGAGGAGGTCGAAAAAGTCCTGAATGATTGTCATTCAGGCACATGTGGGTGGCACCAATCTGGTTATGCCATGACACAAAATATTTTACAAGCAGGATACTTCTGGCCAACAATGTTCAAAGATTGCATAACCACAGTCAGAAGTTGCCATGCTTGTCAAATCTTCGACCGCAAAACCAGAATACCACCCGCACCTCTGCAGCCAATAGTTGTTGTTGGGCCATTCGCCAAATGGGGCATAGATTTCATGCAATGTAACCCCACCTCAGCTGGGGGGCATGGGTATATCATAGTCTCAATTGACTATTTTACGAAATGGGCCGAGGCATTGCCTACATTAAACAAAGCGGTGAAATGGCAAGTAGATTGTTCCATGTAGATTTCTTCATGCAAGTCCCCATGCAAGAAGGCAGATTTAACATCCATATGATGGACTTCCCATTTGAACGAGGCAGCAAGGGAAAGAACAAGGCGGATAGAGTTCATTTTGGCAACAGGGGAGAAGGTTTCAGTGTAGTCAATGCCTTCAACCTATGAAAAACCTTTAGCAACAAGACGAGCTTTATGTTTATCAACTTTCCCATCTGGTCCATACTTGGTTCTGTAAACCCATTTGCATCTAACAAGTTTTCGTCCCTTTGGTAGAGGAACAAGATCCCATGTATCATTTGCCAACAATGAATGATATTCTTCATTCATAGCTGCTTCCCAATCTGTATGGCCTGAAGCTTCTGCAAGGGTGCCAGGATCATAATTTACTAGAGCTTGAGCCAGTAAAGAAGAGGCTCTCTCGAACTGAGAACGTGTACGTCGCTGATCTGTAGGATCACCGGCAAGATCACCTGCTGCATCCCAAGTAGCACGGACCCATTTTGGAAGCTGAGGAGCTGAAGGAGGATTCTGAGAAGGTGGGGGAGGATTTTCATCCTCACTATCATCATCTGAAGAAGAAATGTTTTCAAAAGTAGAAGAGATAGGGAGAGGTGGCACATCCGCCGGACTGGGCTCGCAGGCCGATATATTTTCATCAAATTTTACATCTCTTCTAATGATAACATTTTTGGACTTAAATGGAATAAGTCTATAGCCTTTGACATCTTCAGAATATCCAACAAAAGTACATTTTTCACTCTTAGGTTCTAAAGCTTTATGCTTTTCATCTGGAATATGGGCCCACGCTTCACTTCCAAAAACACGAAAGTGACTAACATCTGGTTTGATTGAGCTCCATGCTTCTACTGGAGTGATATTCTTTAAAGCCTTAGTAGGAGTGCGATTTATTATATAATTTGCACAGTTAATTGCTTCTGCCCAAAAACTAAGACCAAGTCCTTTAGATTGTAGCATACAATTAGCCATTTCCTTTAAGGTGCGATTCTTCCTTTCAGCTACACCATTTTGTTGTGGAGTATATGGAATAGTATGTTGCATTTGAATTCCATTCTCAGTGCAAAAGTTGATGAATGTGTTTTTAACATATTCTCCGCCATTATCAGATCTTAGATTAAGAATTTGATGTCCAGATTGTTTTTCAACAAAGGCCTTGAAGGCCAAAAATGTGTTAAATACTTCACTCTTGAGTTTTAAGAAGTATACCCAAGTGCGTCTGGAGAAATCATCAATGAAAGTTAAGAAATACTTGCAGCCAGAGAATGAAATAGGAAGTGGACCACATAAATCACTATGCACAAGCTGTAAAGGGGCTGAGGCATGCCAAGAGGAACGTTTTTCAAAACTGTCCCGATGATGTTTTCCGAGTACACATCCGGAACAAACACCATCTCTGCAAGATACCATAGGAAGACCTGTCACCATATTTTCTTTACATAGATGCTGAAGGGAGCGATAGTTTAAGTGACCAAATCGCTCATGCCAAAGTTTTCTCACTTCATTGTTATGAGCAACAAATACTGAGGGAAGATTTGATGACTCAAAGTTGTGAAACTTATACAACCTTGTAGAATCATCAGCAATGCCAGTAGCCAAAATCTTTTTAGGATCTCTTAAGTCCTTGATTACAACATCATGAGGTGAAAATTCAACGATTTTACCTTCACCTGAATGAGTTATCTGATATACAGATAGAAGGTTGTAGGATAAGGTTGGAACACATAATACATCAATAAACTGACCATTGTCTAGATGAACAATTCCAATCCCTACAACACTAAGAGATCTATCATCACCAACATATATATTTTTGGTGTTACAATCATTTAAAGAAGAAAACATGGCTTTGTTTTTGGCCATGTGATAAGAAGCTCCAGAATCAATGAGCCACTCATGAGAATGAGAAGAAGAAGATACATTTAATGCATAACCAGACCGAGATGATTGACAACCACATGCAGAAAGTGCCATTCCTGAAGATGAAGTTGAAGGTGAAGAATGCTCCAAATGGATGTTATGTTTCTTCATCGCTGCTTCCAAGGCTTCCATCTTCTTAAAGCATTTGGATTCTAAGTGGCCATCTCGATTACAAAAGTTGCAATGTCTATCAGTCTTCTTCCATTTGTTTTTATTTGTCTTATCATTTTGTTGAAATGATTTTTCATTTTGAGGCTGAGATTGCTTAGGACCCTTGTTTGGTTTAGGACCATTCTTTTTAGGATATGACTTCTTAGGATTCTTTGAATTTGGTTGCTGTTGGGCGGCTAACGCTTTCTTGGAAGAGTTTCCAAGATTAAGAAGATGAAGGTGTAAGAGTTTTTCTTGTTCTCTTATTAAAGAATCACAAAAAGAGTCAAAGGAAGGGGACTTGTAGTATGTTCCTTGAGAAATGAAGGCTTCTCTTGTAGAATGGAAGGTGGAAACAAACACAGAGTAGGCTGGTCCCAACTTAGTAAGAATGGAATAGATAAGGTTACTATCTTCTTTCTTAACTTTAACACCTTCCAAGAGATATCTAAGGGTCTTGAACTTGGACAAGAAATCTTCAATGCAAGAAAAATTATTAGGGTCCAATGTAAGCAACTCATTTTCAAGTTGATGGGCTCTAAGTTCATTTTTAATCCCAAAAACTTTATTGATTTGTTTCATTGCTTCATCAGGAGTATCAAGTTCTGCAATATGGAATCTAAGATCTGGAGAAATAGACATCCCTATCAATCCACGTGCTTGATCTTGCCTATTTTCCCATTTAGCAGCCTTATCTTCATCCTTCGGTTTCTTTTCTTGGCCTGAGGCTATTCTGTAGAGACCTTTACTTCTAAGTAAATCCTCAATGTAGGACAACCATTGGAAGTAGTTGGTGCTGTCAAGGGTAACTTGGTATTGACTTTCCATTTCAACGGAAACTGAAGCTGAAGATGTTGAAACTAAGTGTTCCAATGGATAGATCTCGAAAAATTAGGCTGGTTTAAAAAAAACGGCTTCCGGATGAAGAAGTTATGGCTTTTTGAAAAAAAGTTGATGAAGTTGCCGACGAAGTGCGGGAATGTGCGGAAATGAAAAAGTCCGCCCCCACAAAATGGAGACTTGAACCCAAGACCTCTTCTCTTCTAAAATAGCTTTGAACCAATTGAGCTATACAAAAAATTTGAGAGGGAGAGAGAGAGAGAGGGGGGGGTGCTTTGGGTTGCGTGCTTGCTTTGAGAAAGCTCTTTTTCCCTACAAAACAAAAAACACAAAACCCAACATGGACATGAAAAGAAAACGAACCTTACGGCTCGAAGTTAGCTTTAGCCGAAAAAATAAATATTTTCAAAAATGAACCTTGCGGCTAAAAGTTATCTTTAGCCGGAAACTAAATATTTTTCTCAATGTTTCTGATTTTCTGAGATCGCACTAAGGCGCAGGGAAAAGAGCATACGCATGAGAAAAATCCTTCCTTTCTGTTTCTGATTTGCCCAGATCGCACAGAGTCGCAGGGCAAAGAGCATACGCAGAAATAAAAGGTATAGATCCGGTAATAAAAAAAGCTAAATAAACCGAAACCGAAATAAGCAAAGAGAAAATAACTGTAAACTGCAAATAAACACCGTATACCTCCAGATCTTAAAAATGACGCAGCTAGGGCTACCGGAAACCTTTTTGTGTGAAATGAAAGGGGTTCCTCACTGGAACAGATGCTCCCAACACAACAGAGCAGTCCTCTCGGCCTGAAAGCAGTCAGAAACAACAGATCTAGGAAACGACAGTCGGATGCAGTTCTACCGGCTTCAGATTTGGATCAGCAACAGACGCGGCCCTCAAATAGCTCTGATACCATGTAGGAATTTACAGGGTAAGTTCCTCAAACAGAACACCAAAGGACACCGCTCACAACCAGATCGCAGATCAATACACCAGTATTTTGACGTGGTTAAAACCCTCAAAGAGGGAAACAGTCCACGGCCTGAGCCAACAAGGCCACTTTAGGCAATTTATTAATAAAAGAATGAAAATTTACATATGCTTCTCTCATGCACGGATTACCCTACAAATGACCCTCCATGCGCTTTAAATAGAAATCATGGACCAATCGGGTGTCAAGCCACGGATCAAGTGTCGGTAATACCGAGGAGAGAATGAACCGTCGGATCACTATATATCGTGACCGTCGGATTATAAGTTACAAAGTGTACAACGGTAAAGAAACACACTTTACCTAACTCTATACTAGACCAAGTTGTACTTAAGTATTTCCTATGTGTCGGAATATCCTAACATTCATATGCTTTTGTTACACTTTTGTTTTCATTAAGAGTGATCATTTTGGTTAGGTAATCCACTTTTGAATTTTGTTGCAGATGTCGAACCCATTGGAATCATTTGTTGGATATGCCGACGGGGCGAGTCGTAGTACGCGGAACCTATCTTCTGCAGCTTGGGCCATCTTTGGTCCAAGCGGTGAGTTAGTGAGTTTTAGAGGGGTGTGTATTGGTCAATCAATGAACAACACGCTGAATATAGCGCGTTGATAGAAATCCTCTCTGATGCCATCACGCATGGCATACGCCGACTTGTCGTCAGGCTAGACTCACGGCTCGTCATTCTACAGCTTACAAGCATCTATTCCGTTCAGAATCCAGCCATCTATCGTATGTTCCTAAGGGTCAAGATTTTGGAAAGGCAGTTTGAATCTATTCAATATCAACATATTTCCAGAACTTTAAACACATTAACTGATTCATTAGCAAATTATGTGTTAGATAAACATTTGCAACATTTGTAAAAGAAAAAGCATTCTATCAATAAACTGCATCAGGATAATATACCTTAACCAAAATAAAGCTTCGAAAATAAAAAATACATATATAATTGTTTATAGTTTGTACATAGTGTTCTGTGTCCAAGACAAAATTGGTCATATGACCCAAAAACTCAAAATGCAAGGGGGCTCCCTAGTCTAATGGTGCTTGTGATAACTAGTCACTACCTGTGCAATCATGCGTAAGAGCCTGGTCCATCGGCTCGGTACACCAATGGTATGGCGCTATAATCTCAGAGGAAGCTCATCGGTCCTCACATCTAGAATACAAAGAGTGAGACCCTCGATCTGCTCCTGCAACACTGCAAAGGTCTCGGATACATCCAGGTCGCGAATAATGGCCCTCCCTACAGCCTCTCCTACTAGAACGACAACTGCTCCTCTCAGACGCGTTGCTGGTCGCACTGGCCCAATATCTGCATAATCACATGAGTTTTGATTAGTCTTGATAAACATTTAAAAACACGAGAACATTATGAAAACAATAAATAGAGATGTTGTCAGAGATTTTTACCTATGACACCCCACTGCTCGCCAACCAGTAGTACCAAATCCGGGTCACCCCAGAAATCCATCCCAGCATATGGATACTCGGCATAAACCATCTGCTGACAGTTGAACCACTCAAAGAAGGCATCAAAGAATGAAACCTGCGGTTGACCAGCATGTCTAGCCATAAGGTCGACCCATCTCTGCATCTGTGGTTCAACCGGTGGTGGTAGGCCAAGTGAAATGTACTATGGCTGCATCAATGGGATCTTCTCCAGAGCGAAAGTAGTCAAAATAGAACCATAGCCAAAGTTCTTGGATCTTCCTTTTTCCACCTTGGTGAGCTGTTCTTTGATAATTGGAAGTACTGCATCACACTAGTTGAATACCTTGGGTTCGAGGCATTCCAAGGCGTACTGCATATAGGACTTGTTGGCCAAGTGAAGTACCGCGCTGCCAACCAATCTAGCAAAGGTGAATAAAATAGTCCTCAGAGGCTAGTCGGTGACATCTTAGATGCTGATCTTACTATCCCTGCTCCGCTGAGATCCTTCCCTACAGTATCGGCGAATATAATCCCTCACGGATTCACCCCCACGGGCAGAACCTGAAAGTGAGAGAGGGGCACCACGCCTTGATAAACCAGTCAAAAAGTAGATGTCCTTAATGGTCATGGGCATGGATTTGCCTCTTATCTGGAACACTTGGTTGGTAGGATCCCATGCATCGAGGAAATATTGCAACAAATTGATTTGTAGCCTCATGCTAGAAATGCGGAAGAACTTGAGCAAGCCACAGTTCCGAAATGCAGCTACCGTACTCGGATCGTGTAGGGAAACCATGTCCTCTTCTTCATGCTCATGTTCATGCCATGTAATGACCATTTTTCTCCGATGAATCTCTGAAAAACAAACAAGAGAAGAGTTAGGATCCTGATTTGGCAAAAAACAGGCAAAATTTTCATGAAAAATTAGTGCAAAAGTTTTTCCTTGCGCCCATCGCACCTTGGCTTGGTACACAGTGTGATGCATACATTTTGGCTAGTGGATAGCTTAAGATGCATCGCACCTTTCGATATACACTAGGTGCGATGGGGGCAGAACAAAATGTTCAAACCTTAGGGGCCAAGAAAAGCAGGAAAACATGCTCAGAATTCAAAAAGGAAAGAATGCAATTGAAGAGCTCAGGTTTAGCTCCTACCTAGTCCAGACGGCACCGAAAATTGTCCACAGAATCTCCCAGAATCAGCTGGTGAAAATCAAAGGGGAAAGCACCTCCAGAGCTCCAACAATCACAACTCCAAATGAAATGGTAAAATGAGGGGTAAAAGCTCTATTTTTAAATTACCTTTCACATAATTTAAGTAGGGTATTAGATTTTTAACTCATTTTTCAAGCGTATGTCCTCATTTCTAATCAGTTTGATGGAGCAATTGAACAGGTAATACGACCATCAAAAGAACATAGTGTCAACGGTGAATCAAATATCAATGACCATTATCACGAGCAGTTTTACGCGAAGTTCAAGCTCATTAAAAATTAAACCTAGCAATGAGCATATGTTCCACCAGAGTTTAAGCTCATTAAAAAATGAACCCACCTCCGGTAAATAACCATTGTGAATGCATTATCATCAGCTTTTGAGCCTTGGTCGTGTTCTTACCATCACCTCCACTCTGTTGTTGCCGATCATTCACCTCCATTTGATTGTTTACCCCTTTTGAGGAACAACTACGACGAGTGATCCTATTAGCCACCTTTTTACACTTCCATGATTGGAAAGTTCCAAACCTTACCTAGAACTAGCTGCTATCTGAAAACATCACTCGTTCCTCAAAAAACGAGTCTCCTTTAAGCTCTTTTCATCTGACTCGTAAAATATGAAAATATTGCCGAGCGATTGGCCTCTCCAGCTCGTTAAAGTGATTGGAAGTGTTATCCCTCCTCTAGATTTTAATCTTTTTGGACCTGAGGGATCATTACACAAAAATATCAAGCGTTTGTCTTCTTCGGCTTGTTAAAACTATCGAAAAGTCATCCCTTTCAATTGTTTTATACTTTTTCGGACTTAAGGGATTATGTTACGAAAAAGGAATATTGGAGTCTTCTTTCCGTCTCTTTTTAGACTCTCTAAAATTGAAAAGGACCGAGTTATCCTTATCGTTAAACTTGTTAAAACAATAGCGACAAACTTGTCCATTCAGACAAGATCGAGTTTCACTGTTGCTAGGATCGTTAAAACATAGCGACGGGTTTGCCCGAAGGGAAAATTATAGAACAAGCATATGTTATCCTCCTCAAGCTTGACAAAAATAAATAGGTACTGGTCAGAAATGACTGGGGAAAATTGGGAAGAAAACTTGAAGAAACTTTATTGGTAGTAGGTTTCTCTTGAACATGACACTTTCACTCCATCACCATGATTGAGTCAGGTTGGGTTATTCTGTTCACCAGTCATATCACCATTGGTCCACTATACCATCCACTTTTGGGGTTAACGCTACCAATCCATTTCAGTGTCGTCGATATGTTCAAGAGAAGCTGCTTAGAGAATTCACTTACCCAGCTTGTGTCTCATCCTCTACAATACCTTCATGCTTCATTCTTTCATGACCGCCACCCTGAACCTTGTATCATCAGATCGTTTTCACCTCTACAAAATCATTTGCTCCGTTCCGTGTCGTAGATGTGGGATCCATTAATGCCCTCCTACGATGGGTCACTTCTTGTCGACATCAGCTCATTATCCAAGAAGCCGACCTAGGGACAACCCTTCCAGTACTTTGAAGCTTGCATGCCTCAATGGCAAGTTTCTCACTTCCAGTGATAGGTTTACACTAATGGCCTTCGACCGAAAGATTTTGCGTGGTGTTCGACATCAACTCATGTATTCACACCACGTGAATTGTACTGCAGTACCTTGAGGGTCATCATCATTATCGATGATTCCTCTCGCGTCTGTTAATAGCTTACATCATTGGCTGGTAATCAGGCAATGTCTTTCCATGTTCGACATCAGGACACCTATTCACATGGATCGACTTGTACTTCGGGCGAAGATTGAACGAGTTTTGAAGACCCCGGATCTAGTTTCATCCATCCAGGTTGCGATATATTCAGGAAAATAAAGACATCAAATGTACATCATTGCTGCACAGATAATCATCCAAACTAAGGGATGATGGCTCTACCAGAATCATCAGTCTGCACATAGACGATTGTATGTTTTATGTACATGAAAATGAATTTATCAAGCTGAGCATGGGAATGCCCGCCTCAGCCAGATCATGAAAATATTATGAAGATAATGTATTTTATTGTATCTTATTACAGGTCACCTTCCAGTGCGAAAAACCTCGGATCCTCACTATAAAGCATTTCACCCGACATCAAAGGATTTACGACCTCATGCTTTAGGGGGCAACTGTTATAGACATATTTGGGAACTGCAACCCCAATCACATATGTCCATAAACCAAGGGCTTATAAGTCCCTAAAAGTGTTGTTTCATACCCTAAAGGAGCAAGGTCAACTGATTACATCACCTCCCAGAAGTTTTCCATGAAAATCTACTCAGAATTTGTCAAAGCAGGACCATACAGACTGCCCAGTGCTAAAGGTGTGATGCATCTCACCTACCACATGCAAAAATTGCGATGCATACTGGAAAGCCCTTTCATAGGGTGTGATGAACGAGAGCAGACAAATGGCACAAGCAGTTTGCTAGGTGGAAACCCAGAGAATCTTCTAGAAACTTCTCATTTGAAACTTGCCTCTCTGAGTTTGCCCAGGGATGAGTAAGAGATCTAAAATCTCCATGTGGAACCAAGAAGTATCAGAGAGATGACACTAATCAAAATCCCAGAAGCTGACTCACCCCCCTGCAAATATCTATAAATGGATCCCTCATCCAAGAGATCCAGAGGTTGGAATTTGGTAATTTGCAAAGAGGTGCTGCTGGTTTCTCTTTGAAGACATTGTTGGGTGATCTTTCTTTGTGTGAGATGAAGAGGGCTTTCAAGTTGGGAGGATGGTGCTGGGTCAGATCAAGTGGTTGTAATGCTCTCTTCTATGACTTTTACTAATAAAGCTATTTGAGTTTTCCTCATATTCTTGTGTATCTCTGAATATTATGTTTGTTATATACATTTGTATGGCCAATATATATCTGATCCTATATTGTTTACAGTGAAATATCTCTATGCGTTGATTTTATTATGCTGCTGTGAATCTACATGTGCTCTTTGAAGCTGGAAAAGTAAGGAAGCAGTGGTGAGATTCTGTCAAAGGGGAAAGGAAACAAGCAAGGAGCCAAGCGGAAGATTGAGGTTGGTACTCTCTGCTTCTTTCTAATCTCTCTCTCATAAAGGAAAAACAAATGACTTTAATCTGTTTGTTTCTAAGATAGCTACTCGTCTTAGTGGGACTAGTAGCTCTGCATAGACACTAGATTTCCCGATAACACTCATAATACTGATGATCTAGGTTTTGAGCTCTAAACCACCTTTCACGCACATTAGGTAGTCCAGTAGTAGCAATAATAATGTCTAAGGATATGGTGAAGGTTACCCCAGCAAGGGTCACTTGATTGTCTTCAAGATTTGAAATGAACACTCTAGTCAAAACAGAATGGGTTTGGACTCTTTGTACCATCACACAAAAATAAAAACAGCCCAAATGCTTGAAGGAAGTGACTGTCATAGGTGAGGCCATTAACTCTCTGGTGTTGGTAGGTTCAAACCTCAAGATAATTCCTCCTTTGTGTGGTTTTCTTTCTTCTTGGTCTTCTTCCTCTGAAAAATCTCTATTTTCTTCCTCCATTATTTGTTTTCTTTCCTCTTTCTTGAAACCTTAGGGATTAGGAAATAGGAGTGGGAATGGGGTAGGAAAAATTTAGGGAGTGGAGGAAGGGATTAGGGAATTTATGGAAGTGATAGGGGAGTGAAATGTGTATGGGATTTAGGATTTGATATTTAATTACGTGTATGTAGTATGGTTGCCTAGGGATTTTGTTGCATATGACTTAGGGTTTAAGGGAGAATGCACTTGGGATATGGATTTAGAAACTCAGGGGTAGGGATGGATTTTATTGTGATGTGGGAAGGGGAGTAGGATCTTAGGAATAGTTTCTAGAGGTGTAGGAAAAAATCTAGGGTTTGCAAGGCTTTAGAATTTCCAATTTCAGGAAATAAACATCATAACATGAATGATGACTTTGAGAGGTTTAAGGAGGGATGAACAAGGTTGTACTTACTTGATAAGAGGCTTAGAAACCATGTATTGAAGGTTAGGAATGGTTCTTTGGGGTTTGCTCAAGCAATGATAGGAGGCAAATGGAGTTGGGCTAGATGCTAGGAAGGCCTTTATACATAGTGATATTGATCATTAGCTTTAAAAACCCACTTTCTAATGTTTCTCTTCTCCTTTTTGAAATGGTTTCTAATTTCCTTTCTAACTTTCTTCTTTGCAAGTGGATGATGCTAGAGTGTTGGCACTCTTCACATTCTATTTTTCTTTTGATGGAGTTGGCACATATTTTTCTTAGTTGACAGCTCATGAATAGTAACTTATTACATATAATGAACATAAAATTACATAAATTGGAAAAAAATATTACATCTCTATTTTTTGAAATAAAATAACAATATGAAATAGAACTGATACTTGGAATAAAAATTAGAACTTGGGAAAAGGTAGCCACGTGTTTACCAATCCTCTTTAAATGACAAGGATATTATTTTTCTCACTCTCATACTTTTTTCTGGCTTTATGCAATGAAATGGAGTATTATTGGACCTTGAAAGAATGAAACCTAGTGACCTAATGCGACCTTGAATGACCAGACTCCATGTGGACTTTATTGACACAAAACATGATGAAATGAACCTTTATGGTCAATGTATGTTTAGTAAGACACATGAAGGTGGGCTAGCAAATATTGTTTTTTGAGAGAGAGTACGTCTCTTGACATAGGGCTACCATCAGTGAGTAAATTTTTGAATGAGGACCTAGGTGGAATGACAAAAATTTCAGAATGAGACCCTAATATGATAAAAAAGAGGAGTTTTGATGACCGATGTAAGCATGCAAATACCAAATCTAAAATGAGTGACCTTTGGGACCTTTTGCAAAAAATTGTGGATATTTTATTGAAGGAAGTTGAGCAAGAATCATTGGTTGTCACAAAAGAGTAGGCGATGAAGGATTTCCCCATCAATGCAAGTGAATTAGATGTTTTCAAATTTATTGAGGAATTCATCACATAAGAATTTTCACTCACACATGGGTTGGATGAGGATATGACTAATCTAAGCATGTTGTGTGAGGTGGATGATGATAGGCTATATATATGTGATTTGTTTGAGGCAATGAGGACAGGATGGCTCAGAGTGAGCTCCTTGAGCTTGATAATATATTTCACTACGTAATTGAAAATAGTTAAATGAACCCATAAAGGGGGTCATAAATGGAAATAAAAGTAAAAATCTAAACAAGAAGCCAAAAGTGTATGTAACCATGGATGCAAAATTGGGAGTAGAATTGGATGTTAAACCAGCCATGAAAACAAGATGCAAGCAATGACACAAAAAGGGTTTTAAAGTATAATTAAAAAAGGGTGAAACACTAGACACAAAGAAGGGAAAAAAATAGGGCATACAAAAGGATACCAAATTGGGCGCAAACAAGGATGCAAAAATGGACACCAAAATGAGGATCCAAATAATGGTGTAAAATTAGGAAGCAAAATTGGGTGCAAAAAGCATGTAAGAAAAGACACAAAACAAGATGAAAAATAGGACTAAAAAGGGGTGAAACCAAGGATGCTAAGAATGATGCATAACTAGATGAAAATTCAAACTAAAATCTAGGTGAAAAATGAGATGCAAATGTGGATACAAAATGTGGCAAAAAAAGGATGCAAAACGGATGCAAAAATGGATGCAAAATTAGACACCAAAAATTATGCAAAATTGGACTAAAAAATGGTGCAAAATTGGACAGAAAAGTAGAAAAAATGGTGCAAAAATGGGCATAAAAATGGCTCAAATTTGGATGCAAATTGAGATGCAACATTGGATGCAAAATGAGGTGCAACAAATGATTCAAAACTTGGTGCAAAAACAAATGAAAAATTAGATGAAAAAAATAGCTCAAAATTGAATGTAACGTTGGACACAAAATGGGATGCAAAGGTGGATGCAACACATGGTTCAACATAGGATGCAAATTTAGATGCTCAAAAGGATGCAAAATTGGATGCAAGAAATGGTGTTAAAAATGATGCTAAATTTGATGCAACAAATGATGCAAAATTAGATGAAAAATATGGTGCAAAATAGGATGAAAAAAACGAAGACAAATAAAATGCAAAACTGAATTAAAAAATGGTGCAAAAATGGATTAAAAAATTGGCACTAAATTAGATTCAACATATGGTGCAAAATTGGATGCAAAAAATGGTGTAAAGAAAGGCAGAAAATTAGCGCAAAAATAGATGTAAAAATAAGTACAAAATTAGAAGCAAAAAATGGCATAAGACTAGATGCAAAAACTGGCACAAACTGGACGCAAAAAAAGGCACTAAATCAGATGCAAAAGATGGTGTAAAAATTGATGGAAATTACGACACAAAACAAGAAGCAAAGAATCACACAAAATATGAAGAAAAAAATGATGCCAAAATAGATGCAAAAAATGGCACAAAACTAGAAGAAAAACATGTTGTAAAACCATATGCAAATCTTAGTGCAAAATATGATGCAAAAAATTATGCAAAATTGGCATAAAAAAAGATGTAAAATTTGGCGCAAAAAAGGACGCTTTAAAAATTGTACAATAGAGACAGATTTAGCGCTAGGCTGCTCATCCCAATTGAGAAAAAAATTGCACTAAAATCTGATGCTAAATCTAGCGCAAATTGCTTGTTTTGTTGTAGTGATAGGCTTGATGACCTCAACTCTTCCAGGTAACCCTGCATGATCATGAAATGGTGATGATGGTAATGAAATAGGCTAAGATGATGGAGGGATACATGTAGTAGGATGAGATGGAGGGGGTATGTCTTCATCATGATGATCAGTGGGATGAGATGAAGATGGCATATCTTGAGCATGTGGAGATTTTTGAGCTGTGAAAATATGATTGGCAATGAAAGTGTCCCATGCAATGTTCAGCTGGTTAAGGTGATGTGGGACAATGATCTTGATCAGAGAGTGATGGAAAATATTGTTCATTTGCTTCTCATACCTTTTTCCCTGAACTGTGTATGCCATTTTCTCAATGCTCTTGAACAAATAATAAGGGATATTGAGCATTTCGACTCTTGTGAAGTGCATGAGAAATCTGATAGGTATGAATAAAGTATGGAAAATCTGCCTTCATAAGTGACGTTCTTCATGATGATTTTCATCATGGGAGCATATGTACCAAGAAGGTGGTTGAAAGAGAAGAATCTCTTTCTCTCATTTCTATACAAAGGCTTCAAATATGGCTCATAATACTGATGATCGAGGTTTTGAACTTTAAACCACCTTTCACCCACATTAGGTATTCCAGTAGCAATAGAAATAATGCTGAGGATATGGTGAAGGTTACCCCAGCAAGGGTCACTTGATTATCTTCAATATTTGAAATGAACACTCTAGTCAAAACATGATGGCTTTGGACTCTTTGTACCATCACACAAAAATCAAAACATCCCAAATTATTGAAGGAAGTGACTGTCATAGGTGACGCCATTAACTCTTTGGTGTTGGTAGGTTCAAACATCAAGATTCTTCCTCCTTTGTGTGGTTTTCTTTCTTATTGGTATTCTTGCTCTGAAAAATCTTTGTTTTCTTCCACCATTATGTGTTTTCTTTCCTCTTGCTTGAAACCCTAGGGATTACAAAATAGGAGTGGGGATGGGTTAGGAAAAATTTAGGGAGTGGAGGAACGGATTAGGGAATTTATGGATGTGATAGGGGAGTGAAATGTGTATGGGATTTAGGATTTGATATTTAATTACAAGTATGTAGTATGGCTGCCTAGGGATTTTATTGCCTAGGACTTAAGGTTTAAGGGAGAATGCACTTGGGATATGGATTTAGAAACTTAGGGGTAAGGATGGAGTTTATTGTGATGTTGGAAGGGTAGTAGGATCTTAGGAATAGTTTCTAGGGGTGTAGGAAAAAATCTAGGGTTTGCAAGGCTTTAGAATTCCTAACTTTAGGAAATAAACTTCATAATATGAATGATGACTTTGAGAGGTGTAAGGAGGGATGAACAAGGTTGTACTTACATGATAAGAGGCTTAGAAACCATGTACTAAAGGTTAGGAACCTTTGTTTGCAATCTAAGAACTTGCGAGCAAAAATTGACCCGTGTGCAATGCCCTTAGTGCGTGCCCAACACCTTAAGCCCAAACACAGTGCTTGCAGCCCATGTGCAGAGCCCGCCTTTGTTATGCTAATTTCACCCAAAATTGTGAGGAATGGTGCTTTGGGGTTTTCTCAAGCAATTATCGGAGGCAAATGGAGTTGGGTTAGATGCTAGCAAGGCCTTTATACATGAGTGATATTGATCATTAGCTTTAAAAGCCCACTTTCTAATGTTTCTTTTCTCCTTTTTAAAATGGTTGGTAATTTCCTTTTTGAATTTCTTCTTTGCAGGTGGCTGATGTGAGAGTGTTGGCACTCTTCACATTTGATTTTTCTTTGGATGGAGTTGCAACATATTATTTCCTAGTTGACAGCTCAAGAATAGTAACTTATTACGTATAATGAACATAAAATTACATAAACTGGAAAAAGTATTACAACTTTGATTTTTGAAATAAAATAGCAACCTAAAATAGAACTGATAAATAAAAATTAGAACTTGGTAGAATATAGCCACGTGTTTACCAATCCTCTTTAAATAACAAAAGGATATTATTTTTCTCAATCTCATACTTTTTGGTGGCTTTAGGCAGTGAAATGGAGTATTATTGGACCTTGAATGAATGAAACCTAGTGACCTAATGTGACCTTGAATGAGCAGACTCCATGTGGACTTCCCTGGCATAAAACATGATGAAATGAGCCTTTATGGTCAATGTATGCTCAGTAAGACACATGAAGGTGGGCCAAAAAATATTTTTTTTGAGAGAGAGTAGGGCTTTTGACATAGGGATACCATCAGTGAGTACATTTTTGAATGAGGACCTAGGTAGAATGAAAAAAATTTAGAATGGGACCCTAATATGATGTAAAATAGGAGTTTTGATCACTAACGGCAGCATGCAATACTGACTCTAACATCGAGCTTATTTGGGGATGACAGCTCCTTGGAGCTGTCAAGAACACCGTAGACCAAGTGCCTAACCATGTCGGCCAATACGGTCAAAAACTTAATCTAAAATGCATGATTGAATTTTGGCAACTCGAATAACACAAGCAGACTCAAAATTTACTTACTTAACTGATGACTAAACATTGAAAATGGCAGAAAATTAGTGAAGCTTTGTGGTCTTCACTTCGGGCTCCAAACTCTAGTGATTGTCTACTTCACACTTACAAAAAGTTAAACTGTTATGTACAATGAAACAGGGATGATTCAGAAAATATAGTTCTTAAGGAGCCTACCATTGACTGGTCCTCCTAAGCATAGTTCTCCACTCATCTCATCCAAAAAGAAAGAATTTTGTCCTCGGAAAGCTGAAATATGATAAGGGTCTTTCCATAAGTTTTCAAATTTACCATGCTTACCCTTGTCCTCATTTCTGGCATCCCAACGAAGCACCACATCTCCAATTTTGAAATCATCCTCCTTTGTTTTCCGGTCATAGATTTTCTTTATCCTCTAATGGAGCTTAGAGGTGTTTTGAAATATCTCATTCTGTGTCAGTTGTAGGTGAATCATTTGATTGATCTGACATTGTATATCATTCTCTTCATTTCTTGCTTCTTGTAACAATTTCATGACTGGGACTGCTAATGTTGAAGGAAAAACCATATCTACTCCATACACAATTTGAAAAGGAGAAACTCCAAGAGATTTCTTACTACTCACCTGATCTGCCCACAATGCATTGATCATATTTTTGTGCCAATTATTTTTGTTGGCCTCTAACATTTTCTTGGTGATGTTGATTAAGGATTTATTGGAGGACTCCGCCAAACCATTTCCTTGTGGATAGTATGTTGTAGAATGTCCAAACTTAATGTTATGTTTGTCACAAAAATGAGCCATCTTCTTAGACTTGAATGTTGTTGCATTGTCTATGATGATCTTATTAGGACAACCAAAACACGACAAGATATTAGTTTCTAAAAACTGAATCATAACTAAATCTGTTTCTTTCCTGGTTGGAATAGCTTCGATCCACTTAGTAAAGTAGTCCGTAGTTGTCAATATCCACTTGTGTTTTGCAGATGATGATGGGTTAATCTCGCCTATGAAATCTAGGCCCCACTACTAAAAAGGTGCATGAACTGATATAGGTTGTAGAGGCAAAGGAAGAAGTTTTCTTTTACCATGCAAAACTTGGCACTGGTGACAACTCATCACTACCTTGTAGATATCTGCGAAAAGTGTGGGCCAATAGTAACCTTCTCTTAGTACTTTTTTGGTCGTGGTATTCCAGTACAAGTGGCCCCCATAATATCCTTTGTGGAAGTCATTTATTACTTCTTTAGACTCATATTCGATCAAAAATTTCAGCAACACACCTCCAGGATCCTTCCAATAAAGTCCATTGTCCATAATGAAATATTTAGAAGCCTTCAGCTTCAATGACCTGCTCTTAGCCTTAGAATGTATGCCTAGAGGGGGATTTAGATGTTGCAAAACATAAATAATATTAGAATATCGTGGAGATGATAGAAAGATATCAGATACCTGAATGAGATCTACTTCTTCTTGATTGTTGGACAATGCTGCTACAAGGTTGATATCTAGAGCACGGAGATTTGACTCAACCATGAGTTTGGCTAAGCCTTGACCCATCATCAGCTTGGTAGGCTTGATCTCAAGATCATATTCTAATAATGCTGCTATACATCTACCTCTTCTACCTTCTGGGTCATTCTCCACAAGAACTTCTTTTACCACTGCATTAGGCACATAAGCAAGAGTATGTGAATGTAAAATGTAAACTCTGAAATCTTTCACCACCTTTACCAAATCCAAGGCCTATTTCTCAATGATGTTGTACTTAATGGATGCATTAATACAGCTTCCATGGTATGTTCAAAACCGAAAGAGAATATAATAAAACCATTGGAGTAATCGGGACTGATTAAAACATGGGAAGTCGTCAAGGCAAGCTTTACTGCATGAAAGGACTCGCGAGCTTCTTCGGACCAATTTACATCATTCTCTTTTTTCAACATATTTTTCATCTCTCTAAGATGTTCAGCCAAATTAGGAATAAATCTGTGTAAGAAATTGATCTTACCATTGAATGCTTGGATTTCTTTCTTGCTACAAGGGAAATCAATTTTCTGAATAGCTTCTACCCATGAAGGGTCTATTTGGATGTTGTCCTTTGAGATGATGTGACCGAGAAGTTTGCCTTCCTCCATAGAAAACAAGCTTTTCTTCGGATTAAGAGAGATCCCGAACTTTCTACATCTCTGGAAAATAACTCTTAAATGATGCAAATGCTCATCATCTGAATGTGAAAATACTGTTACATCATCTAAATATACAACCAATAAAACATCTTTTTCATTGGAAAAGGCCATGTCCATGGCACGCTGAAAACTGGCCCCTGCATTTTCTAGACCGAGTGGCATTTTTCATATTTGAATGTGCCCTAGGGTGTGGTGAATGTTGTCTTGTCCTGATCATCCTTGTGCACTAAAATATGATTGTAACTGGAATAGCCATCCAACAGTGACATCCAAGAAGTGCCAAAAACTCTCTGAAGGGTATGGTCCATTTTAGGAAGTGGATAATTATCTTTCAGAGATACTTTGTTTAAGTTTCTGAAGTCTATGCAGAGACTAATTTCTTTGATCTTCTTTCTCGTCGGGACTAGATTTAATATCCAATCAGAAAATCTAATGGGAATAATGATGCCCACCTTGAAAAGTCTCTTAATTTCTTTCTCTATGGATGGTAGCAACCTTGCGTTAATCCTTCTTAGTTTTTGTCTAAAGGGCTTTTGATCTGGTTTAATTGGGATGGTATGCTGAATTATTTTCTTGTCATACTAATTTAAGTCTGCATAATCCCACGCGAAAACATTAGAAAATTCAGACAATAAATGAATATATTTATCTTTTACCTCGAGAGATAATGTTTTAGACAACTTGATCATTTTTGGTTTGTCTGTTGTTCCAATGTTCACGTCTTCGACACCTTTCTCCATAGGAATCAATGTAGGCTTCCTTGCTACATCATCCTGATCAAACAAGTCTTCCAAAGGAACAAGACCTTTTAGAATATTGTTGTCCTTTAGCTGTAGTATATCAACTTTGCCTAAATGACATGATCATGCTTGTCATAAAATTCATCCATGGAACAATTCTCAAACTCTCCTTCACTCTAGAGAAGGTTATTTACTTGCTTGTCTTCCCAGAATACTTGCCAATATCGCAAGTAGTCAGGAACAGAGGGCCGATGCTTTACATGAATCTCAAATTTCTTGTTTGAAAAGATAGGGATTTTGAAATTTCTTGCAACTGTAGCCAAAGAATCTGCCATAAGATTTTGACTCCTTGGTACAACCAAAAGTTTATATTCCAGAAACATTCTCAAAATATCTAAAACAACATTTCTATATTGTCTCATCCGTGGATGGTGAGCTTGATATTCACCTTTAACTTTCTTGATCACAAGTTCTTAATCACCATAACCGAAATCCTTCATGCACCCAATCTTTTCAAGATCTTTAAGCCCACGATCAGTGCTTCGTACTCCGCCTCATTGTTAGTGCAATCAAAAGCTAACTTGTATGAGCATAATCTAACATTCTGAGGGACCTCACCTTGCTGATGATGTGGACTTTGGATCCAAATGCCAATGCCTGCCCCATCTCTCCCAAGACCACCATCAAAGTCTATGGTCCAAGGACCATGCTTCTCTTCCAAGGGCTGTAAATTTGGTCTCTGCTTTGGGTCAACTTTCTAAACTTTCTCTTCAGGTTGTTCTAAATTTTCCATAACCTTCTCTGATTGTTGTTCTGTACCTTTCTCTTCCTTGTTCGATGGTTGTTCTGATGAACTTGATAGCTTTTCTTTTTCCTGATCTAAAATTGTCCTGATACAATTTGAAATCTCTAGTACATCTTTTATTTCCACAAGTTGACTATATACATCATTCAATCCACTATCATTATATAAGATAAATGATTATAAATATGTATGCACAACATTTATAGGGTGATTATTCAGCCTCTCCTTGCTAGTTGTCATGAATTTCATTTTGGTTTCTCGGTACAATTTCCTTAATTGCTCGAAAACCGAAATAGTGGCATAGGAGAAGTCTAACTGAAGTGTGCCTCTTAATTTCGCTCCACAGGACCTTGACAATAACATATTGAACCATGGTGGTATATAAGCTATGACCACATCTATAAAGACATTCTTTGTCGGGATTTGTCAAGGGATACTACCAAATATTTTATTAGACCAAGTCAATGGGCCTTACTGGAATCAAAAGAATACAAGTGATGATATTCACGAGTTATATCTAGACCCAACTTTTCCATGATGGCGTTGGGCATTAAATTATGGGAGGCTCTGGAGTCAAGCATGGAGTTATGGAGAATATACTGATGGATTCTTAAACTCAGGTAAAATGGAGGAACCTCACTATCTTCTGACTGACCATCTATGGCTGGATCAAAAATCAATCAATTTGGTCATCTTCAACATTAACCATGTCGGACATAGGGTCAACTTTCAACATTTTAACCATATCAGACTTGTAATGGCTATTTTTGACAAGTTCAGTAAGAGGGATTGACAGTTTCAACTTTGAAATTTCAGTTTCTAAATTGAATGAGCTAGATTTGTCTACCTCTTTTTGGATGATATCTCTTTTCTCGGGCATATCTTTTGATGTTTGATCTTTCTTCTAATTGTCATGGTCCTTGTTTGGATTGCTTGTAGACGACTGATTTAATTTGTTTTGGTTAGCGGCTGGTCCTTTACTTTGATTACATTGAGGAATTGTCTTCAGTTTGGTATCCTTCTGTTGCAATGTCCTTTTCTGAATGGGAGTGATCGGGACATCTCTATTTCTCAAGGAATATTTTTTCTGCTGAGAGATGAGTGCATTCAAGTATCCTCTTTGATAATCATCTAATTGGGTTTCCAATGCATAGTCATTCACCAATATGTAGTCTTCATCTTTAGCTTCCTCTGTCTTCTCGACATACTTCTCATTTTCAGTCAAGAAAATGGGATGGTAATATTTTATTTTTATTTTAGAAGGAACATGTGTCAACTTGATACACATCTCCATCTTTAGCTTCCTCCGTCTTCTCGACATACTTCTCATTTTCAGTCAAGAAAATGGGATGGTAATATTTTATTTTTATTTTAGAAGGGACATGTGTCAACTTGATACACATCTCCATCATATTAGGCTATAAAATGGACATATATATATATATATATATATATATATATATATATATATATATATATATATATATATATATATATATATCATTTTTAACAATGATATAACATTATTTTATTTGATATGAACATTCAAATATTTTATTTATAGGTGAGAGCTAGAAAAATATCATTACCACATATTTTAAGTTATAATGTATATTTTATATTGTTTTTAATTAAAACTAATGAAATAGATATATTCATTTTTGTTTTTAATTATAGTGTACATTGTCTTTTATTTAGAAAATACATCATTTTTATTTTAAAAGTGACACATGTCAATTAGAAGTTGAGCACTCAAAGAATTACACATAAGCCATACTCGATTGTAGAATATGTTTTTGGGCACAACATTAATTTTTAGAAGATTGCAGAAAATGAATAGAATTTTATAAACCAGCATAGATCCATCTTCACTGTCGATCTACCAATAGATCCATGTTTTTTTTGCAGAGTATTAATAATAATTTGGCCCATCGTATAATAATTAGCTTGATTTCTAAATAGCGCTGACAATAGATTAAATATGTTAAATGTTTACGTTTAAGTTTACATTTACATTTACATGTTTACATGAGATCTACCCCATACTGGTTTGTAGAGAAAATATTTTCCACAATAATATTGTTGACTAGCTTTCCAAATTAATAAAAAAATTATAAATATTTAAAATATAAAAAAAATTTAAATAATTTTTTTAAAATAATAACACAACAATTACCATATTAATAAATAAATAATATTTATATTAATAATTTTAATTTTAAATCCAACATTTTCATGAATCATTACCAATAATTTTTTAATTTTAAATAAAAATTCACATTATTAAAAATAATTAGAAAATCTCTGGTTTACATTACGTAAATACAGTAAGTGAGAGACGTGTGACAATTATGATTGAGTGAAAAAGTTTAAATCAAAATAAAGCAATTGTTGCTGCCCACGCTCGTCAATGTTACATGTTGCCATGGAGTTTTACAGAAACATATAACGGTGACAAAAGAGATAAAAGAAAAATATAATTTATATAAAACGTTTGATTACCGCAACCCCCTACCCACGCGTAATTCCGACCACTGCATCACAAATATTTACGATGCATTTGTCCAAATAAGACGACCATGCAGTCGAACGGGTTGAATTGGATCCCATGCCTCGAGCTCTCCACTAAGCGGCGAGGGGACGGCCATGACATAGTTCTTATCCCAAAACATTAAATTTCCAACTAGATGTGCGGCGCAAGGGCCATGACAGAGTTCTTATCAACCACCTAAGCAAGTTAGAAGAATCTGCAGTGCGGATAAGAGCGGTCGTTTTTCAGCTATGAATAATGATTTCAGTAGCATTTATATTAATATTTAATACATTACTAATTTTTTTTTGTTTTTTAAATAAATACATTCTTTATTTCATTGTAAACCTTTATATATAAAATTTACCCTAATTTAGTTAAAATGAATCATACTATACTATTTAAGAGGGACAACAGAAAGAATCATACTATACTATTTAAGAGGGACAGCAGAAAGATCTCAGAAGGAGGCAAAGTTGGCGTGGAAAAATGAAAGGAACAACTCCTCGCTGCAGTCCACTGCATTTTCATCCATGCGTCTCGAGTTCGATTCCAGCCCGGCGACATATTTTAACCCTGCCATCCCGCGTTGGATTCATGGGCAAAGACATATTTGTTTCAAACAGTTTCTCCAGCAAATTTTATAAATGAGCAGAAAGAAAGCAATAAGTTACATCTTAGTCTTCGTCTGAGGATTAGTCGAAATAAACAGAAACCGAGTACAGGGAAGATTGGGATGATCACTCGTGAAGTAGAAGGAGAAGGCAATTTCACTGCCGTGGGTTATGCAGGCCTCTTCAACTTCAGGAGTGATCATTCCAATTTTCCGTGTCCCAACCTCTCAATTGCCACTGCTCCCGACAAGTTATGGCAGTGCGTAATGGTGCTGCAACGCTGTCCACGTGTTAAAACAAGTCCGTGATATCACCAAAGAAAGGACTATTCTTAAAAGTAGTGCCTTCATTGGTGATATGATGTAATGATGTAAGAGCTGAGCAGAACGATGGAAGAGGCCGTGAGCTTTGTCTTCCCTCTCGCCTCTTTATTCCCATGATACTCTCCACAGTTTCAGTTTCAACTCGAGTTACACGCCTCTTTATTCCGATGTCACTTTACACACTTTCAGTTTGAACTCGAGTTGCACGCTTCTTTATTCCAATGTTACGCTCCGCAGTTCCAGTTTGAACTTGAGCTGCACATGTGTTGTTTTATATTCGAATGCTAATTCTTCTCACTTAAATCTTAAATCTCCAAACTCCTAGTTTGAACTTGACTTTAAATCTCTAAACTCCGAGTTTGAACTTGACTTATATTCAGAATCTGAGTTTTGAGTTTGAACTACAGTTTTGTAACATAATTCTAATTCTTCTCACTTAACTCTCCAAACTCGAAGTTTGAAGAATAAAATAAATATAATAATTACATTATATTTATATAATAAATATAAATATAAAAAATTAAATATTATAGAATAAAATGATAATTATTATAATTATAAAGCATATAAAATATTATTAAAAAAAATTATAAACTAAAAAATATAAGAATAAAATAAATGTAATAATTACATTATATTTATATGATAATAATAATTTTAAAAAATTAAATATTATAGAATAAAATGATAATTATTATAATTAAAAAGCATATAAAATATTATTAAAAAAATTATAAATTAAAAAAATATTATAAGAAACGCTAAAAAGATAATAGATTTAAAAAAAATATTATAATATAAAAGAAAATTAGAAAGATAATAAAGGGAAAAATTAAAATATTATTATAACTGAATATTATAATACATTATTAATTGTTAATTTAAAAAAAAAAAATTATTAAAATAAAAAAGGTAAAAGATTATTAATTGTAAATTTAAGAATAATAATGGAAAATAGGAGGAAAGGAAGAAGAGGAGACACATATTTTCATGAGAGGGAAATTGAAGGAAAAATGAAGGGAAATGAAGAAAATAGAGGCCTCAGTGATAAAAGGGATTTTGAGGATCAGTTTATGGCTTTTGTCAATCAGACTTTTTGTCAGTTTTAGCTTGGAGCTCTCTCTATTCCCTCATAGTCTTGCACACTTAAAGAATTCTTAGATAAATCTAGGGTTGAGGAATGAAAACAAAGGAAGGACAAGGAAATCAAGGAACAAGTAATGAAAACTTGGGTCGAGCAACTTCAACGGGAAAACTTGGAGGCAACAGGTTGCATGTGTAATTTCCTAGCTAGTTTGTGCATGCATGTATGTATTTGGTTCTCTTGCTGTCATTGGCATGGGTTTTTCCAGGCACGACAGTGGTTTCAACCTTGCCTTGCCATTTCTGGATAACCATGGTGTGATGGGGCTCTTTCATTCGATTGTGTAGAAATTACGATGTATATTTGCAGCTTCTCATGAAATTTTAATCAATATCACAGGACACAAACCTACTCTACTACTCTGCGGAAAGTAATTCACAATCTAGAAAAAAAATAGACGTGCAATAAGAATCACACACATGCAACAAGTATTTTCCCGGGGAGAGAAAACTACTAAAAACCCCAATGCCTACTTCCATTAAATCAGAAGAATAGAGATGTATTACAATTGGTTTGCTTAATTGAGCACAACATGCAAGTGCATAACCTATCTCTCTGTTCACTGAAGACCTCTAACCCAGACTTAGTCAAATTTTACCTATATATTTTGGGTTGATTGATTAGTAACTGGTTGATGACTGAGTTTGATTGAAGTCCCATTGCTTAACTGACATTCCACTAGTTCCTCCAAAAGTTGGAACTAGTTTAACTGAAAACAACGTGAGATAACTGACCTTGATTGCTACAAATTAGCAATCACACATGCATAATTGAACTCTAACTCGAGTAAATTTGGTGACACAAGACATGTCACACAAGTTAACATCATCCAAGTTGTCTGCTGATGTGGAAATTTCAATTTTCTTAATTTAATTAGGGCAAAATCAAATTGAGAATTTTTTGTTGCATTTTTCAGTACTCCCTCTCAACAATAAAGGGATTATCAACCACCACTATTGTGCACCTTTTGAACTTGAACTTACCTCTTGACAAGGCCTTTGACAAAATTTTAGCATCTTGTTCCTCTATTAGAATGCACGACAACAACATTATTTGCCTCTACATGCAGTGCCGTAAATGGTGATACCTGATATCTATATGCTTGGATCAATCATGAAAAACAAGGTTCTTCGAGAGATTGATGCAACTTTGATTATCACAGTAGATCACACTTAGATCCATCATCTGACCAAATAATCCAACAAGTATCTTTCTCATCCAGATCGTCTCACATATTGCTTGACTTGCAGTCATGTATTCTTCTTCTGCCAAGCTGAGTACCACTAATATTTGCTTCCTGCTGTACCAAGAAACAACAGCGAACTCAACACTAAAAATTCCACCTGATGTACTCTTTCGATCTAATGGAATCGCCACCCAATATGCATCTATGAAGCCACACAAATTCACTCCCTCTCTCCATCTGTACCAAAGTGAAAACTAGGTAATGCCTCTGGGGTACTGGAAAACATGCTTAGCTACCCTCCAAAATAATTTGGTTGGCCTAACTGTAGCTTGGCTCAACTAGTTGAATGCATAGCACATATCTGGTTATGTGTTCATAAGGTACATCAGTGAAACCACTAGCTCTCGATAAATGGTAGCATCCACTTCATCACCTGAAGTGGCATGATCCTTCCTCTAGTTGGTTGTTAGAGATGTCTCCATGGGTTTGCAACTCTTCGTTCGGAACCTTTGTAGTATCTCATTTCCATAATTTCCTTGAGAGACAAATAATTCCCCATCGGCTTGCCATACTTCCAATCCAAGGAACTAGTGCATGAGCCCCATGTCCCTCATTTCAAATTCTCTTTCAAGGTCCTCCTTGCAAGATCTGTTCAATTTTTCATCACCAGTTAAAATCAAGTCATCAACATATCAGACTATAATTAAAAATTTAGCTTCTACCAAGATGTAATATAGGTTTGCATCCACTTCACTTTTTGTGAAGCCCAAACCGTGAGATAGATATCGATCCTAGTGTACCATGCAAGTGGTGCTTTCTTGAGACAGTAGAATGCTCCCTTGAGTCTACACACATGATACTCTCGATAAAAAGTCTCAAATCCTTATGGTTTCTCGATGTACACCTCCTCCTGAGTAACTCCATTGAGTAATGTTGTTTTTACGTCCATCTGGCAGATATTCTACCCCATTTGCACAACCAGAGAAATAATTGATCTAATGGATGAATACCTTGCCACTTGAGCAAAGGCCTCCTCATTTTCTATTCCTTCAACTTGAGAATACCCCTTGGATGCAAATTTGGCCTTGTACATCTCTATTCTTCCATTTGCTGCCTACTTTACCTTGAAGATCCATCTCGAACCCAACACTAATTTATCTATTGGTCTTTGGACCACTTTTCAAACATTGTTCTTTATAATGGATTTGTATGTCTCCACCATTACATCACCCCATACAGGTTTCTCAACTACTTCCTCGAGAGAGCATGGCTTAGTATCTATAAGCTCAGTCATTAGAGCCATGTAGCTAGTGTACCAATCTGGTGACCTTCTTTGCCTATGCTAATTTGAAGGAGCACCCATATTCTACCTCACATTTTGCACAAGTCTCTCAGCTTCCCTGATCCATTTTATGCCATCTTTAGATGTTTTTTCTTGAGTGGCTCTCTTCACTATCTGATCTTGAATTTGTGGTTGCTCCACAACTTCTTGAGGTTCCCCCTTTGGAGCTAAAATCTCCTCTTTTGTAGGATCTGAAGCTCCATATCAAGAGAGCATCACATCACTTTCTCCTCATCAGATTTTATATTCCTTCTCACAAGTTTCATTCTAAAGGATGGCAAGTACAGACGATAGTTGTGGGGAGTTACTGTGTAGTCCAAAAATATGCCCAATTCTGTTGTCAGGGCAAGCATCTATTGGAAATAATACTGAGAGGGGGGGTGAATCAGTATTATCTAATCAATAAAACTTTTCATTTCCATATTCAAATTCATATACGCTACTTCAGTTAAGTAAAATAGCGTGTATACAAAACTATGTACAATGCAGCCAGCGTATATGTAGTAAACTTATAAATCAGTTAGTTGCTTCTTAATGAGAGCATAAGAACATTATTTAACCATATGATCAGTAAACAGGAGTAGTAAAGCAGAGAAAATTATCACACATAATCAACACACATGAACACCAAGATGTAAGGTGGAAACCCAATGTGGGTGAAAACCACCTGCTGCAATTTGTCTCTATCTTCTTTTAAATTAGAAACTTCCTTTTACAATGATTCTGTACTGGTGCAGTCTTATACCAGTACGCAGGCTGCTACTTGAAGAAGGCTACAACCTTCTCTCGTTCTCCATCTTCTCCTGGAAGGGAGCTACAACCCCCTTAGCTCTTGTACTATCTGAGGTACTAGCACGTAGGTGTTGACCTACAGAAGGCTGCAACCTTCTCTTTTCTTCCAGGGACACGTTTCATAAATTTTCAGACTGGATCCATGAATATCAATCAAACATCAAGTATATTTGCATTAACCAAACTCCTTTGTACAAACAAATATTGAATCAACCAATAACTTCTCAGAATGCTGTAACCAGAAAAAAATACCAGTAACCAAACATCAATTCTGAACCCAGAACACTGCAGTAATAAAAAGAAGCAACTAAAACATATTTCATGAGATGTACGCTACTTCAATATGTGGAACCTGCGTGCATACGCTTCTGTATCAAGGCCATCTTGCATATACGTTTTTTAATTTAGTGAACTAGCGTGTATACGCGCCTCTACTGCACTGAACCTGCGTACAGATCTATAAAAGATAATTTATCCTATCTACTTATTCAAAAACTAGTTATACCCAGATTATCATATTTATAGATCACATCATGTTCCAAATATAACAGATCAAAAATTACACAAAGATACTTCTCTTCAAATCGCCTTAAGATCTTAACCCATCAATAGACCTTATCCTTCTTCTTGCGCTCAGGTTCCTCCTTGATTCAGATCTAGTTATGCACCATAACCCAATGACAATATTCTAGATCTTGCTCTTCATAAGATATTCAATGCTTCAGTTCTTCACCTTGCCAAATGATCTCCTTCCCTTTTTATAGACTTAGGCCTTACTCAAACCATGGTCCAAAACCATAGAGATCCAATACTAAGGACTCAATACCTGGGTTCAACACTTTGGATGCAATACCAAGGACCAAAACCATAGGTTCAAATATGTCAGACTAAATACCATGGACCAACCATAAGTTTTCCCACATGTACGCGCTTTTCTTTGCATGAAAGTGCATGCATATGTATACGCGCCTTTTGATCGGTACACCCGCATGTATACACGATTTTGTTAAGAGGAACTTGTGTATACCTCATTTTCTTTCATTCTGAGAGCTTGAACTGTGATCTGCCCTTTGAGTGAGTTTCCATTGAGGACAACACCTATCCATAGTGCCAAACCTATGTCATAATGCCAACAATCTCCCCCTTTGGACTTGATGGCAACCCCAAGTCACTCAAAATCATTCTCCCCCTTTGACATCAAGGGCAAAGGGTTATGCTCCCCCTGAATACATGCTAAAATCTCTGCTCTGCTGTGCTGTCCAAGCTCCCCCTGACTGTAGGTAAGGTCTACAAGAAGATGTTCTACAAAAGAAACATGACTTTATACATTATAAATGACCTTCCTATCACCAAAGACTCATACATACATCCATCTCACAACCAAGTGGGGACTGACTCATCTTACCCAACCAAGTGGGGATACACCAAGAATTTACACATGAAAACAACAAGAACATGACTTCATCCATCCCAGGAATAGTGGGGAAACCAAGATAGGTCGTTACATGGCCTTGATAAGAAAAGAAATACATGACATAGAGACGAAATATCTATAGCAAGACTAGCATCTGTCAATCATCATTCAGACCAGCAACCATGCTCTTCCTCATGCACCTGTTCCACCTGAAATTAAATAAACTGTGAATGTAAACCAAGATCTTCTAAGATAATGCCAACAATGCATTATTAGAAGAGTATATGCTCCCCCTGAACCTGTGCCAGATGGTCTCTGCCAGACCTATATCAGACTCTTTTCATCCTGAAGCTAGCCCACTGTTTTTCTTTAAACCAACATATACGCAACTGTATCTTCATAAACCGGCGTATGTACGCGGATCCTCCTCATGACACTCACGCACAACCAATTTTCTCTGAAGAAAACAAGATTCAGCAGTAAGATGATGCATCAACTACCCCCAGCTTCTGTCTGAGGTATTCAAATGTCTCCCTGGGCAGTGGTTTGGTGAGTATGTCAGCAACTTGTTCCTTAGAGGGAACGTACTCCAATTTAACCTTTTGTTCAAGCACTTGTTCCCGGAGAAAATGATACTTGATAGGTATGTGCTTAGTCTTTGAATGCATGACACGATTATTTGAAATACTAATTGCACTTGTATTATCACAAAAAATGGAGATAGGTGGAGTACAAGTGATTTGTAGGTCTTGCAATGTTTGCACGATCCAAAGGAGTTGTGTGCAGCAAGATGCAGCAGCTAGATATTCTGCTTCAGCTGTAGATAATGCAATTGACTCTGTTTCTTGCTGAACCAAGATACTAATTTAGGACCCATGAAGAATGCACCACCACTAGTATTTTTTCTATCATCCACGCTTCTTGCCAAATCTGCATCTGTATATGCCTGAAGGGTGAGATCTGTACTTCTAGGATACCATAAGCCATAGTTTTGAGTTCCTTGAATATACTTGAAAATTCTCTTAACTGCTTGAAGATGAGTTTCCTTTGGATTTGCCTGAAACCTTCCAACTATTCCCACTGCATGCATAATGTCTGGTCGGGTACCTGTTAGATAGAGTAGACTACCAATCATGGATCTATAGGTTGGTTGATGCACTACTACTGATTCATCATTTGCGCTGAGGCTGCAACCTGTTACCATAGGGGTACATACTGGTTTCGAATCCTCCATCCCATATTTCTTCAAGATCTACTTGAGATACTTGGTTTGTGATAGAAAAATATAGTCTTTGTTTTGTTGGACTTGTAAACCAAGAAAATATGTGAGCTCACCAAGCATGGACATTTCAAACTCTTTTTGCATCACCAAGGCAAAATTTTGACTCATGTCTTCTTCGTTGCTACCAAAGATGATATCATCAACATACACAACAAGTATTAGCAACTTATCATTGTCAATTTTTATATATAGACTGCTATCTGTTGATCCTTTTGTAAAACCTTGTTGATGGAGGTACTTATCCAACCGATAATACCAAGCCCTTGGAGCCTGTTTAAGGCCATAGAGATCCTTTTTGAGTCTGCATACAAGTTTTTGATCATTTCCAAGAATAAACTCATCTGGTTGCTCAATATATACTTCTTCATACAAGTCTCCATTCAGGAAGGCAGACTTCACGTCGATTTGAAATACTTTGAACTTCTGAAAGCTAGAAAGAGCAAGGAGCATTCTTATGGCCTCAAGTCCAACAACTGGTGCAAAAGTTTCTTCAAAGTCTATACCTTCTTGTTGAGCATACCCTTTACAAACAAGTTTGGCCTTGTTTCTAAACACATCTCCATTTTCATTTAGATTATTTTTGAATATCCATTTTGTTCCTATGACATTCTTATCTTTTGGTCTAGGAACCAACTCCCAAGTGTTATTCTTTTCAATTTGCTCAAGTTCTTCCTCCATGGCCTTTACCCAGCATTCATCAGCCCTCTCTTACATTTTGTGGTTCAATCGAGGAGAGTAATGCTAGATAACTTGAAGCTTCTGAAATGGTTCTTCTTGTTTGTACGTCTGCCTCTTTCTGCCCCAAAATTTGAGTTTCTGGATGATTCTTCTGAACGTACCTGGATGGAGTCTTTTCTTTTATCCTTATCTGTTCTTTTGGTGCCTCATGGGTTTCTTCTTCATCAGGAGTCTGATTTTTTCTAGAAGGATAGTCCTCATCATCTTCAAAATCTTCAGATTTTACTTGCCTTGGAATGTTTCCTTCTTCATCAACCACTACATCAATACTTTCAACAATTTTTCCAAGTCTTTTATTGTAACACTTATATGCTTTGTTGTGGGGAGAGTAACCAAGAAGAATGCCTTCATCTACTCTAGGTTCAAACTTGCCAAGGTTTTCATCAGTCTTTTTGATGTAGCATTTGCTTCCAAAATTTTTGAAGTATTTTACTGTGGGAGTCTTACCATACCAAAGTTCATGAGGAGTTTGAGTGTTGTTCACTTGGATGTTTGTCTTGTTGAGAATAGTGACGGCAGCAAATGCAGCTTCACCCAAAAAGGTTGCAGGAGTCCCAGACTCATCAAGCATTGCTCGAGCCATTTTTTGAATTGTTTTGTTCATCCTTTCTACTACTCCATTTTAACGAGGAGTCCTAGCAGTAGAGAATTCCCTTTTTATTCCATGTTCTTCACAAAAATCAAAAAATTCATTTGAGGTAAATTCCCCACCTCTATGAGACCTGAGGCATTTCATTTTGCGATCTGATTCATTTTCCACCAAGGCTTTGAATGCTTTGAACTTTTCGAAAGCTTTGTATTTATGCTTCATAAGTCCTATCCAACACATCCTGGAAAAGTCGTCAATGAACAATAAAGTATTCTTCTCCTCGAGGTGACCTTTTCCTAGATGGACCACATACATCAGTATGGACAAGTTCAAGTGGCCTACTAGTTGATCCTTCCTTCTCAGGGAAATTAGTTCTAGTTTGCTTCCCAAACTGACATGATTTGCATATCGTATTGTTTGGAATTCCAATGTCAGAGAGATCACGAACCGCCTGATATTTGCATGCTTTCCTTATCTGGGAGAAGCTTAGATGTCCCAATCTTCTGTGCCATAGCCAATGTTCATCATTCTTGCTTAGATAGCATTGTTGTTGTCCTCCCTTGAGTATGTATAAATTATTTGGTGTTCTTATGCCTTTGATCATTGTTTCTCTTGTATCAAGCTCACGAACAATACATCCATTTGATCGAAATATTACCTCATTTCCTTTATCACACATTTGACTAACACTTAATAGATTATGCTTTAAACCATCAGCATACATAACATTCCCAGCTTTGACCTTTTCTTTCAAAAGAACAGAACCTTTACCTTTTATGAATGCAAGGGTGTCATTTCCAAATGAAACCTTCTTTTCCTTTTCTAAGGCATTATATGATTGAAGTTTTTCTTTATCACCTGTCATATGTTTCGAGCATCCACTATCGATGTACCACTAATTTTCCTGCCCTTCCACATCTAAGGCTATGCCACATCTTTATGGTTGTGGTTCTTTCTTCCTCCATGTCTTGTGGATCAATGAAGCTTGCTCCTTCTGAGTTGTTTGCCGAAACCTACTCCTGCATTCAGAATCTTCATGACCAAAGTTGTTACAGATGGAACATTCTATTTCATTTTCAAGAGTAGAAAAGTTATTGTAGGTTCTTTTCATGATTCCAGTCACGCTCCTTTGATTTTGCGCTTCTCTGGTCATGATGGTCTTGTAGGCAACACATTGAGCTGCTTTATGTCCAAAGTTATGACAAGAGAAACATTGGCCATTGAAGAAATTCTTGCGATCATCAAACCTTCCATCTAGACGATTGTAATAGCCATTCGTTCTTGAGGCAAATTGAGAATGATTTACCTGTGGTTGGTTGTAGCTTCTAGTCATCTTTGAAGTAGATTGCCCTCGTATTACTTGGTGATTTATGTTCATTCTTGAAGTAAATTGTCCCTGATTTACCTGGTGATCTTCATTGTGCCTTTGTTGTCGATTGTCAACCTGTTCACTTCTCCTTGCAGCTTCAAGATAACTTTTGGAGGTAGATGGCTTCTGTGCTTGAGATGTTTCTTCAGTATACCCAAGACCTGTCTTGATTAGAGGAGAACGCTGCACTTTGATAATCTCATCTAAAGTTTCAGATCCTTTAGAAAATCTAAGATTAAGAGCTTTTGTTTTCTCAATGTCCTTTCTAAGTCGCACAATTTCACATTCTAACTTTTCATTGTGTTTCTCCATTTCGGCAAGTTGGAATGTCAGAGTATCTATAATCATATTCTTTTCTTATAAGCAAATTTTGAGTTTAGAAAGCATCCAAGAAATCATCATCTTAAAAAGCCATCAAAAGTCTATAGTCATTACCTTGTTCATCTTCATCACTATTTGAAAGTCCATCACTGTCTTCATGTGTGTAATAGCTCTTCTTACTTACATTCTGTTTTCTGTTCCATCTAACTGGTTCCTTACCTTTGTCAAGCTTATCTTTATGAGGACACTTGGAAGCATAGTGACCGACTCTTCCACAAGCAAAACATTTGAAAGGTAGCTTACCTCTAAATCTTCCAAAACCCCGTTGAAGGTTATTGACAAAATTTGATTCTTCCTCTTCTTTCGACATATGTCCTGAGTCATTGTAATCTTATTTTCATAAGGCTTTGAATGTGGCTTCTCTCTTGTCTGATGGTCCCCCTTTTCTCATTTCGTAAGCGGTTAGGATTCCGTGTAGCTGTGACATGGTAAGGCTTTGTAGATTCTGTTTTTCTTCTATGGCAGAAACTTTTGATCCAAACTTAGAAGAAAAAGATCTTAGAACCTTTTCAACCAAAACAACTTCTTTTATTTCTTCACCCAAATTTTTCATACAATTAACAATCTCATCTATACGTAGGAAATAGTTAGCCACAATTTCATCATTGTACATTCTGAGATTTTCATATTGAATCCTGAGAGTTTGTAGTTTTACTCGTTTTACCTAATCATCTCCTTCATAGCTCAGAACGATCTTGTCCCATATTTCTTTTGTGGTTTTGAGCTACATAACCTTGATGAATTTTGATTGAGATAGACTCCCTAATAGAGTATTGACAGCCTTTTCATTTGTTTCATACTGCTTCTTACCAGTTGTATCTGTAGGAGTTGCTGATGGAAATGTGTATCTTGTTTCCACGATATCCCAGACTTCTGTACCAAGAGATTGAAGATATGCTGTGATTCTTACCTTCAAATAGACGAAGTTGCTCCCATAAAAAATTGGTGGCCTGATCAATGCTTCTTTCTCGTAATTGCTCATGATGATAGATCTTCCTTCAAGCGATCAAGCTTCTTCTGAAGGACCCGATCTGATACCAATTGTTGGAAATAATACTGAGAGGGGGGGGTGTGAATCAGTATTATCTAATCAATAAAAATTTTCATTTCCATATTCAGATTCATATATGCTACTTCAGTTAAGTAAAATAGCTTGTATACGCAATTGTGTATAATGCAACCAACGTATATGCAGTAAACTTATAAATCAGTTAGTTGCTTCTTAATGATAGCATCAGAACATTATTTAACCATATGATCAGTAAATAGGAGCAGTAAAGCAGAGAAAATCATCACACATAATCAACACACATGAACACCAAGATGTAAGGTGGAAACCCAATGTGAGTGAAAACCACGTGCTGCAATTTGTCTCTATCTTCTTTTAAATTAGAAACTTCCTTTTACAATGATTCTGTATTGGTGCAGTCTTATACCAGTATGTAGGTTGCTACCTGTAGAAGGATACAACCTTCTCTCATTCTCCAGCTTCTCCTGAAAGGGAGATACAACCCCCTTAGCTCTTGTACTAGCTGAGGTACTAGTATGTAGGTGCTGACCTACAGAAGGTTACAACCTTCTCTTTTCTTCCAGGGACCAAGTTTCATAAATTTTCAGACTGGATCCATGAATATAAATCAAACATCAAGTATATCTACATTAACCATACTCCTTTGTACAAAAAAATATTGAATCAACCAATAACTTCTCAGAATGTTGTAACCAGAAAATAGTACCAATAACCAAACATCAATTCCGAACCTAGAACACTGCAGCAATAAAAAGAAGCAGCTAAAACATATTTCATGAGATGTACTCTACTTTAATATGTGGAACCTACATGCATATGCTTCTGTATCAAGGCCATCCTGCGTATACGCTGTTTTAAGTTACTGAACCAGCGTGTATACGCGCCTCTGCTGTGTTGAACCTGCGTACAGATCTATAAAAGATAATTTATCCTTTTTACTTATTCAGACATTAGTTATACCCAGATTATCATATTTATAGATCACGTCATGCACCAAATATAACAGATCAAAAATTACACAAAGATACTTCTCTTCAAACTGCCTTAAGATCTTGACCCATCAATAGACCTTATCCTTCTTCTTGCACTCAGGTTCCTCCTTGATTCAGATCTAGTTATGCACCATAACCCAATGACAGTATTCTAGATCTTGCTCTTCATAAGATATTCAATGCTTCAGTTCTTCACCTTGCCAAATGTTTTCCTTCCCTTTTTATAGACTTATGCCTTACTCAAACCATGGTCCAAAACCATAGAGATCCAATACTAGGGACTCAATACCTGGGTTCAACACTTTGGATGCAATACCAAGGACCAAAACCATAGGTTCAAATATGTCGGACTAAATACCATGGACCAACCATAAGTTTTCCCACTTGTACGCGCTTTTCTTTGCATGAAAGTGCGTGCATACGTATACGTGCCTTTTGATTGGTACACCCGCTTGTATACGTGATTTTGTTAAGAGGAACTTGCATATACCTCATTTTCTTTCATTCTGAGAGCTTGAACTGTGATCTGCCCTTTGAGTGAGTTGCCATTGAGGACAAAACCTATGCCATAGTGCCAAACCTATTTCATAATTCCAACAACTTCTTCCTTAAGTCTTTGGAGACATGGCAGCAAATCTAGGCTCAAAAAATCTAGAAGTGTGACACATCCAACATTCTCATGAAGAAAGCCTCCTTTGGTGTAATCATGCCCATAATCTGATGAGGAGTCTGGTTTTGAAAATATACTGTTGTGTTGCATGCCTCATCTCACAAGTGCAGAGGTAAACCTTGGTCATGCAACATCTCCCTCATTGCTCCCACAATGCTACGGTTCTTTCTCTCAGCCACCCCATTCTTCTATGAGTTGTTGGGTGTTTTCAACTCTCGTTGAATGTCTTCTTTTGCACATAAATTTTAAATTCATTGGACATGTAATCACCTACATTATCACTACTAAGAGCCTTCACCTTCTTGTCGGTTTCTTTCTCAACCAGTGCCTTGAATTCTACAAACTTGGAGAATGTCTCATCCTTATTCCCCATGAAGAAGATCCAACACTTCCATGACAAGTCATCTACAAAGATAACATAATATTTGTGTCTAGAAGTGGAGGTTGTCGAGAAAGATCCACAAACATAAAAGTGGATCCTTTCAAGGATTGTATGTGCTTTGTTGTCCCAATAATGGAAAGTGGATTTTTTGTGCCTCCCCAACGTACATCCTTTACATACATCTTGATTCTCAAGTGCTCCTTTGGGCATGCATGTGGTTATATACTACATAATATTCAGAGCGCCATGATGGAAATGGACAAGTCTTCTATGGCAAAGTTCACCGACATTGTGACTCTACACCTTCTCCACCTTAGTGCCTAATGCGGCATAATCCTCCACATCTAGCTTATACAAGTTCTTCACATGACCCCTGCTTTGCTTCACCTATCCCATGGCTATATGTCTCAGGAATTCCTTTCCTTTGCTGGAGATCACATCATAACCACAGTCTTCCAAAACTCCAATAAAGACGAGATTTTTCTTAAGGCCCAGAACAAACATGAAATCCTTGAGCCTGAGGGGGGAGCCTGAACCCATATGAAAGGTGACTATACCAACCCTGTTCATGATGTACCTTTATTCATCCCCCATCTCGATGGGCATCAACAAATCTTACTTCCTCTAGGTCACTGAAAAAGTCTCTACATTATGTCATGTGGAACAACACACCTGAGTCCAAGTACCACACGTGTTGGGTATGTGTTATATTATTTCCATGACTAGAAGTAGACATAGTGGGGGGGGTCATGGGCGGGGGGGCAACCAAGGCCACCCCCCTGTTGGGGGTGATAGTCCCCCTACATGGGGTCTGGGACAACATCCTAGGAATCTTTTTTTATGCGGGTCCAATAATAGATAGGTAGACCCAAGGATGGGGAGTAGACCCAAATATGGTGGGCAGACCTACCCATGGTTTTTTGCATAGTTTTTTCACATGGTTTTGGGCATGATGGTTTTCTTCCCATGGTATTTTGTATATCTGGTCAACGAAACTATGGTTATGTTTTAATCCAGGGTTAATGGATTGGTGTTTATGAATGTGTCAAAATGTATATATATGTATTGCAACATTGAAAGGAATATAATTAGAAATCAATATCGTAGTCTTGGTTTTGGGAACCAAGGGAAAAAAATTGTGTATATTTTTTTTATATTTCACTATTGTTTATTTTTTTGTTTAAAGAATTTGTGTGTGGGTAATTTTTGTACAGTGTTAAAACCTACAACACACTCCCCATGATTGTGTTGACCATTCATGATATGAGAGTAAAGTCCAGCTTGAACTATGAAGCAAAGGCTTCACCTGTTGCTCCTCCTAAGGTCTTCTCGGTTGCCTTCTTGTGTGGACACTTCATGGTACAGTGCCTAAATTCATGACAATAGAAGAAATTAATTTTTGACAAAAAAAATTTCTTGCCTCCTAACTGGATTCTAGTTTGGATTGGTATTTCTTCCCTTCTCCCTTCTTTTCCTTTCCAGCCAATGCAAAGTTTTCTTCATCCTCACCATTGGATGAAGTCCTATCTCTAGTATTCCATCTTATTTCCTCCTATACTAAATCACACCATAAGCACTCCCAATTTGGTAGTTTCTCCCTCGCATTCACTGAATCTTGATAGTTGTGCCAACTCTTGGAAATGCCCAAAATGGCTAGGCTTACCAAATCATCACCTGAAACAGTAACAACAAATCCTACAAGCTCAATATGACATTATGTGAACCTGCTCATGTACTGTGGAATAATGTCATTCTTCTGCATCTTGATATTTTGAAGTTTATCATTTAGTTCCAGCTTCTTGTCATCACTACTATTCTAGAAAAATTCTATATGTGCCTGCCACATTGCATAAAGAGTTTATTTCTCGTGGAGATTGGTGACAATGCGGTCTCCTACTCCATCCAATATTATTCTCCTCTCCTTGGCTACATATTTCTTCCATTGAGCATGGTTATGGGAATTAGGTTATGGTGGCTTTGCAACATCTCTCTTGATGTATTCTAGCAATCCATTGTCATCTAATCCTGCTTCTATGTGATCCTTCCATGCAACAAATTAGATGTGTCTTCCAAGAAATGCTCTAGCTTTAGTCCATTGAAGGTCATCTTCTCAGCGCTGAAGAGACCCTATTACAATGATCTCCAAATTCGAACCTCCTGAGAAATAACTTCGAAATTTCTAATCTAATGTGAATCCTGCTTTGATACCATGTAGAAATTATGATGTAGATTTGAAGCTTCTCATGAAATTTTAATCAAGATCACAAGAGACAAACCTACTCTACTACTTTGTGGAATGTAATTTATAATCTAGAAAAAAAATTAATACATCCAATAAGAATCACACATGCAACAAGTATTTTTCACGGGGAAAGAAAACTGCTAAAAATCCCAATGTTTGCTTATGTTAAATAAGAAGAATATAGATGTATTAAAATTTATTTTTTCAACTGAGCACAACTTGCAAGTGCATAACCTATCTCTATGCTCAGAGGGGATAGACAGAGGTATTATTCTAGTTCTGATTTAGATATGAATCATGATCTTCATTGTTATCATCCTTACAGGAGGAGCGATAGGGGATATTTACCGGATGAGTTTAAGAAAGCAAAGCCACCAACATTTGATGGAGAGAAGAAGAAACTGCAGGATGGAAAGGCATGGTTTCTTGGCAAGAAGTTATTTAGGTTGCATGATTATTCAGAGAACATGAAATCCAGAGTAGTTACATTTATTCTCAAAGGTAAAGCATACATTTGGTGGGAAGATGTGAAGAAAGTCAGATGTATTTATGAGGAGGATCTGACGTGGAGTGAGTTTGAGTAGTTATTCGAGAAGAAGTATTTTTCACAGAGATACTTTAATGACAAGGCAGAATAATTTTATGAGAAAAAGATGGGTTCCATGATAGAGGATGAGTACACTCGAATATTCTTGGAGTTGCTAAGGTATGTCCCTTATCTCATAGAGGAAAAGGCCAAGATCCAGAGGTTCGTTAATGGATTACCAGTTGCATTTAAAGAGATGATTGAGTTTGATAAGCCTAGATCATTGGAGGAGGCCATTCGAAAGATAAGGAATTGCTATGAACAATCGAATTGTAGGTCTAAAACTAAGGCAGACTGGAGAGGTAATGCAAAGAATAAAGGAAAATGGGACACGAAACAATCAATACCTCAGGATCCAGGTAATAAGGATAATGTTGCACCACCTAAAAGGTTAAACGCATTAGATAGAGGATAGGGACATCGATCTGAGTAACATACTAATGAGCTCATGCAATGTTGGACTTGTGAAGGAGATGATCGCAGGAGAGACTTTCCATGGTACCAAAATAGTAGGTCTAAGATATACAGTGTGTAGGAAGCACATAATGTTGGGGATGTTGGTCAAAGTATTCCATGTATCTATGTAGTATTGGATAACAAACAGGCAGAGCATCAGGCATTTCTCATTGATATGGATGGTAAGATTTGCGACCAAGTTATTTATATTTTGATTGAACCTGGATCTAATTATAGATATGTTAGTCCTAACTTGGTGGATAAGTGTGGTTTGAGTAAGGAATTGCATGCAGAGGCTTGGTTAGTGTAGTTAGCTACATGTACAAAGAAGTGAGTTCATCATTGGGATCTTGTGCATTTGATTTCAATGGCATGCTTACCTAGTTGGAGCGAGATCCCCCAAGAGCAGTTTTGGGGCTAAAATCCCATGTTTTTGTAATATTATTGTAAAGCCTCCACATTTTGTGGTTGTGGAGCGCGAAGGTATTATGTGTCACAAAGGGTAGTCTACCCTTAGTTTTGTAAAGTAAGGTCGAACCATGGGATTATATAAAAAGAGCTAAGCTCTAAGTAGTTAATAGCATTGGACGAGGAAGAGAATCATAGCTTTAGAGCAAGAAGTCTAAGTCTTCGGTTGTAGCGTAGGTAGAGGCTTTGCAGCTGAGTGCGCAAAGGCCTAGGGTAGAAGTTTGCAACTGAGTGCACAGACCCCTGCAATTGTGTGCACAGAGTGAACAGAGTTTGTAATACTTGGAAGATATTAATAAAGGGAGTTATTCTGAAAATTATGTGTATTTGTTCTATTAATGATTTTGACATGTTGTGTACGAATTTCCTTTATTGTGCTTATATGATGCGGGAATGAATGCAATCACATTGAATAACTGAATGCAATCACGAATATCTGTTTACGTGGTGATAACTTTAAGTATTTGACAAGATAAGAAAATCACTTAGGATAACTGAGGAATCTGCATGGCACGCTGCTATATCAGCGCAAAAGTACTTGAGCTACAAGTTAGAGCTGCCTGAAGGTTGATCGTGTTTTTCCACGAAGGTATTGAAAGCCAAAATAGAGCGTTTGTCTTACAAGACCTAGAGCGAGATCACCTGCGCAGAAGAGATCAAACAAAATCATAACCATCTCAAGGGTGTGGAAACTTGGTTCCATCATCCCCCCATACTACTTAGGGTAAGACTTTGGTCCGCGGTCCACAGGTTGATGCCAAAAGGGCTAGTAGTGTAGGGATCTTTTTGGCTAAATAATGCTGAACTTGGGTCAGGCCCCCTCAAGCCAACAAATGGTTCCATTGCTGGGACTGGAATCTGTATAAGAGATGTGTGATGTCGTATCACTAGAATCAAACTAAGAAGGAGATTGGAGACTAGTTGGATATAAAGATCCACGAATTCGCGACACGGGAGAACATAAACTCGTGACTATCAAAAGAACAGTAGTTGGACCGATACCTGTATACATAGATCCACGAAATTTTTTTCTGCTCTTTCCCTATTGAGCTATACGAGTGGATCGTGAAGCTAGCAAATAGCTAAGGAAGGTGGAAACTTGACGGTCCTATTGTGTGGATCCCAGAGCTAGTGCAGAGGTTGTAAGCATTAAAGGATAAGATCACCATCGTTGTTGATCATTGGCTTGATCGCGTCATGGGAGGATTTGTGATTGAATTCGTGGTCGACACCTTAGTCAACTATAGCGAGGCAGAATGACACCTTTTCAAAGGACCACGAGGTAAGTACGTAAAATCTTTGAATACTTGGATTAAAATGTTGTTGTGCAAAAAATGGGTTATGCAGCTACCTTGATGTTTGGGACTACGCGAAGTGGAAAAACTTACAGGAACAAAGGAAATAAGGGTCTGGATTATAGCCCCTTCATTTCACCTCTGCGAAGAGATGAAGAAGGGAAAGTGAAGGTTTCTCTGCGAAGTGCTATCCAATTAATAAGACAAGGATTCCCACGAATACCACCTCCACCCACACCACCTCCCACTTCACCGCCATCGCCTCCGACTTCGCCCGTACCACCTCCACCTCCACCATGGTTCAGTATGGAAAACACAGTGAAGTTGCCTTTGTTCAAAGGCTTGGGAAATGAGGACCCGAACCAATTCTGGTTCATTGTGAGGGTTGTATGGGAAGCTCAGGGTGTTATAGATGATCATATGAAGAAGGCGACACTGGTTAGTGCTATGTAATATCACGTGCTAACCTGTTATATTAAGTACTCTAACGATAATCTGAATGTTGGAGTAGTGGACATCCAGGTAGCACTAAGTAGGGAATTTAGTATGCCTAAATCTGAGGCACAGTCGATTGTGGTATTCAAAGAGATCACAATGCAACTAGGCGAGATGCCTTGGGAACTCGATCAGAGGCTGAAATGTACAATCCGTGAAGCCAACATGAATTTGACAGATGGATAGCATTGTGAGTGGTTTGTGGCTTCACTACTACCATACTTAAGGAGTGCACTGTCGTAGCAAAAGATAACAACTCAGGCAGAGGCCTTGGAGATTGCCATGAGACTACATGAGACTCCAATGCAAGATCCTAATCTAGGAGTTCAGCAAATGAATGCGTAGTTGAAGAACATGTGCCTTGAGATGTAATGTCTGAAGCAGGATAGGATGGTTTGGCCAAAGCTACGTGAGGTATGGTGCTTGAAATGTAAGAGTCAGTGTCATGATAAAGACCATTGCCCAGTCTTTGCAAATTACCTTGCAGGAGGAGGACTGATGCCTTTAAGGCCAGAAGCACAAGTAGGACCTAGCGCGAGGCCTGGCTTATGGTACGCTATCTGTCAGGTAGCCAGAAAACATGCCACGGATAACTGTCGCTTGCTACAGAAGTATGTACAAGCACCGCAACAACTGTTCTGCAACTTTTCTAGGTCAGTAGGACACGATGAGTGTACTTGCAGGAGCTATGAATTGATTATGGATAGAACTTCTGCCTACAGGGTTCAGGCAGAAACGCGACCCCTTGACCAGAATGCAGGGATGGCGCAGACAAGATTTTAGTGGTGCAGACAAGGCCGAGGTAGAGGAGGACCTAGTAAAGGTCGATGACAGTTGATTTGCGACAATTGCGAAGGACCAGGACACTATGCCCACGATTGTGCTAATCCAACGCGTCCGTCGTGCAAATATTGCACATTGTTTGATCATGAAACGGAAGACTGTCCTACGCTGATAGCTAGGATACGTGACAAAGGGGCGCTACCACCTTCGCCAACTCAGAACTTACAGATGATGAGATCTGAGCTGCGCAAGGAAGATCCAAACGTAAATATAGTACTCAGAAGTGGAATCCTGACGGGAGATGACAAAGGGAAACAACCAGAAGATAGTATAGGGGTTCGTAAAGCCTCGGCGAAAGAGGCTGAGTTCGATTTGGAGCATGCTCATGAAACCTTCATGGAAGCTAAGAACAGCTTCGTTGAGGCCTCCACCTCAAGGAGCAAGGATAAGCCTGAGCCAGAGATGGATCCTTCTATGCTCACAACTTTCCTGGAAACCTGTATGAAGTTACTGTGTGACAGTAAGGCGGTGAAAGGGTTACAAGAACTCTTCAATACGTGCGCTGGGACCATGCTAGGTGAGCCACTCATAGTACGAAATATTGGCAATCATAAAACGAGGATGTGACAGGAGATGAGACTGACTGCACAGATAAGAGAGTATGAAATGGATCAGGTCATTTTGGACCTGGGGTCAGATGCGAATGTCCTACCAAAGTAGACTTGGGAGTGAATGGGGAGACCTGTGCTGCAATTGTCTCTGATTTAGCTAAGGATGGTGAATCAACAAAAAATCATCTACATGGGGTGGCTGCAGGGGGTGACTGTGGATATTGAGAGAACGAGCGCACTGGTCGATTTTGAAGTAATATAGATAGTGGATGACAACAATCCCTACCCTGCGCTCTTGGGAATTGACTACAATACTGATATGAACCGAGTAATCAATCTGAAGAAGCGAATGATGACCTTTGAGAAGAAATCGTTGTGTGTAATAATACCCCTCGATCCTGCTGAAGGATCGCACTATACTGAGCCTGTCCATGATTATGCGAGTGATGACAACATGGAATGTATCTATAAGATAACAGTGTGAGACTAAGATTGGGGGAATCCCATCGCGGATGGACGAATGACGTGGGATCGCGAGAGTTCCTGCAATTCGGACTCCAACGAAGAAATGGAATGCTGGCAGAATCGGTTACATGAAGTAACTACGCTAAATTGCAACATGATGACCCAGTCACTGTGTTGTGTGTCATCAGAGGTAAGAAACCTGCCTACTTATAATGGCCTAACTGAGGTAGATATCATTTTGGATGCATTTGAAAGGGAGGTACCAGAAAAGCAGCGCTTCCAGGCCTTGGACTGGGCACTGCGTTCTATGCCCGCAAGATGGTGGGGTACACACAATCGAAGCTTTGATGATTGGCTCGAATGTACGAGGATGATGAGAACAAGATTTGGGAAACCTAAGATGCAACTGACAGACAAGTATGATGGGCAGACTGATCCGCGCGTGCACCTGGCCAAATGGACACAGGCTTATGGAGAAAAGCCCCAACCTGAGTGGGTGCACCTATTCTGTCATACCCTGGATGTTATCCCAATGAATTGGTATATGGAGACGGAGCTTCGCCATTGGACAGGCAAATGGGATATCCTGCGCGAAGGATTCATGATGACATTCAATTTTGAGGACGGGTTTGACAGTATTGATGATGTAACCTAAGCTGACGATATCCACATTATGCAAATTAAATTGCATGATCTACTATGTCCTAGGAATTCTAAAATTCTATACTTAGGGAAACCTTCACAAATCAAGGTTTAAGGCTCCTTAATTAATATCTATTCGGAAATACAACATTTGATGAAAACCCACTTTATCAAAGTTTAATTCTTTAAGCGGAAATATATTCAGTTCTCTCTTAAACCTTATAACTTAACCCTCTAGTTGATTTCATTACTCGCTCATATTAACCATACCATGGCCTTTCAGACTTTGGTTAAACTTGACTTAACCCAAATTCATTAATCTCACTTTATTTCTATTATAACCCTCATATAATAGAAATACACATAAACCACACTTAACCTTACCTTTCCGCCATTCTTCAACACTTTGCAATATATTGATGCTTGCTTTATCATGTTCAACCTCCACCGTCGATTTCACTCCTTCAGATCAACGGCTATCGCGTGATCTCTAACTTTAACCCATTTTCGTCGGAACTCAAAGAAGTTAAATTTCTTTGAATAACTCATTGGGTCTGCCCGAAATGTTAACCTGTGTGCACTTTTCTGCACAATTACCATCTGGTTAGTCACCGAATGAACAGTCATGATTATCGAAACTCAACAAGGTTTAAACCTTGTTGTATAAACCCTCATCACGTCCATTTTCTGAATTAAGGTCTACACTTGTTTGCACGTGATATTTCTCTGATCAATCACTCAACGGACGACTTTGATCTATCTGAACTTCATTTGGATTTAGTCCCAGTTCATAACTTTCTCGGGTTCATTTTTTAATTATCACTTACAGTTTTGAGGCTATGCGAGAAACAACTTCCCACCTATGAAAACCGCCTTTCCATTCTGATTAATGCCCATGCATCTTCACGACGCGATGAACGTGGATCTCTTTCCATCAGAAGGCTATGATATTTTCTACACCATTCATTGTTCGTCGTTGTTATCGTCGATCTAGATGATCCAATGGTTTCCATTGTGCTAGTCAATCGACCCCAATATCGATTGAAACAACTCTCCTCCATTCGCTTATTGGTGGAATTGTGTTAAACACACATTTATCTTTGCGCTCTGTCTTTCTCGATTTCGTTTGCACACACATATCTTATGCAACAACACTTCGTTTATAAACAATTACAATCTAGTCACATATGTACTCGACACAGGGTTGAAATCGAATTTCTGTATTCGTAAACAAGTATTTACACAGGTTTTTCTCTCAGGGCTAATTTCCAATATCAATGGCCTCTGTTTCCCTATCTACCCGTAGGCTTATAATCAAGCTCTATATAATCTCTGAATTCTAATTCACACTCTAACTAAATAACTCTTCCTATGCCCTTTTATGCCTACATTTATACAAAAGGTTCTATGAACCAATTCTAGTTCAGATCCTTAATAATTTCAACTAAATCCTAAGAATCCTCTCAATCCCAGAAATTATGAACTAATTCCTAATTTAAGATCTACAATTAATTTCCAATCTATCAATCCCTATGAACTCTCAACTATCCTAATTCTCTCATGTTCCCCTTCATTCGAGAGCATTTACAGTATGCCTCTCAATACTTAATTAGATCCCATTCTCATAAAATCACTCAAAAACATTAAAATTACATTAATTTGATGCACAGGAAACCAACTTCCTTAAAACACAAGACCCCCTATGTCTACTAAAATACAACGATATTTCTGAGCCAAATGCTCCTGCATCAGACTCCCAAGGTTGAAAACATTCATGATCTCCTAATCATGTGTTCTCATGTGTTAATAAAAAAAGCCTCCAAGGTCGCAAACTTTAGTTTTAAACTGCCCAAATGCCTTGCACCTTTGCTGTTGTTGTATATCTGTTGTTTTCTGGTTCATCTTCCTTTCTTCAATCAGTTTCAAATTCTAATTGACCACTCCTCCTGCTATCATTTTTCTCAACCTAGACTGTTTCATCATCAACTTCCATAATTCTTCAATCTCCATCTCCAACACATCCTTGAGCTGGTAATAAATCTTGCTTTTATTACTCTGTCACTTGTTGTCGTACTCTGTCCACTCATCTTCAACCTGATGTTTACTTTCTTTAGCTTTTTCTACTTCATCTTCTGCTATTACTCTTGATATTGCTCCAGGTACTTTTGTAGATATTGCTTCCACCCAAACTTCCTGAATATCCTTGTAGATATCTCCCTCTGCAACATCTATTTTCTGCTCCTTTTCTGCAAATTCACTTTCCAATGATTTAATGTTTTCGTTCCATTGGCTAAGTAATATCATGAAATATTCCTTTTCCTCCTTCATATCCTCAACAACAAATTCTTCAGACTGTCTGCCAGTCTCCTCATTAACCAAATGTGCATGTGCTCCCCCTTGGTTGTCCTCATGAGACAACATAGTCTCATTCTCCATCAGAATGCAATTTTGATCTTGCCTCTTTGAAATGTCTTTGTGCATCTCCTTCATCTTCATGTCAACTTCAAGTGACTACCTATCACCTGATTCTCCTCTATCGATATCACAATCTCTGTGTTTAACTCCATCTCTTTGGTCTTCATGTTGAACTTGTCCTCTATTAAGCAGTACATATATATACATCTTCTATGCCAGTTCAAAATTGTCTTCTTCTGAGAAGTATTCATCATCATATATGGGCTTACAATCTTCTTCAATTTCTATGATACCTGTAGAATATTTTCCATCTTTATCTACTTCAAAACTTGCCTGCTTACACCAACCATGAGAAACATGATATCCTTTTACCAACATCATTTCTAATTTATCATTACACATGAGACATTTATTAGGCTTCTCATCTTCCTTAACATGTATAATAGTTTGCAATGACTGTTCTTCATTTTCTAAATTTGCAACCACACACAAAATGTTAGAAATGAAAACATTAGGCCTGTCAGTGTTACTTATCATCATATCCATTTGTTGATCTGAACTATTCAAAGAGCTCATGAGACTTCCTGGAAGTCTCTCTTCCTCCTCATTCTCCAAACAACTTATAAGATCTTCAATAGATCTCTTCTCAACATCATCTGCTTCAATGATGTCTTCCTTCTCTTGTCCATTATAGTGAACTTCTTCATTCTCATTCAGTTCCGATTTTACAACCTGAACACTTACTCTTTGGTTTTCTAGCCTTTTCTCCAAAAGACTTAACTCATGCCATAAATTTGCCATCTCACTTTGGATTCCTCCTAAAAGCTCTGTATGATCCTCACTATCTTCTTCTTTGTCACAAGTATAATTTCTTGGTGACACTACTTCTTCAGTTTCGATCAGAATAAAATTCTAACCCTCCATCTCCGTGATAGTTTTAGATGTCTGTCCATCACTCTTCCTTTGGCCATCTAAGAAAATCAATTTCTCTTTGTCCTTACCGATAAAAATTTATTTATCATAAGATATAACTATCTCATCTCTACTGGAGATATTTCCTTTACTAAGCAAGGAATTTATGAACTCCTTCTGCTATAATAACTCAACTTGATCTTCATTTGAAAGACAATCATCATCATACTTTAATTGGTAACTTTTAGCTTCACTCAAGACAGTTCCATAGGATGGTTTGTCTTCTACAATACCTACATTCACCCTCAACTTGTCAGTTTTAAAACCACCAGACCTCAAGATCTCACTTGATGATTAAATCACCAAGTCCTCCTACTATTCCAAGTCCTTTACATGACTCAAAAATATTTTGATGATTTTTTCTTCAATCTCATCAAGTCCTTCACTTGGTTGCTTGATATCCTTCCCTACTTCTTTCTTTTGGCCATCATCATGGGTCAAACTTCCTCTACATTCAGTCTTTGCAATATGCTAAAAAGTAAAACCTTTTGCCAACTGCGTACAGGCATTTACATGAGACCTATCTATCTCATCCTCTTTCAGAACATAATTTAGATTCTTCCTGTCTTCTTCCTCCTTTATGACAATATCAACAAATTGTCCTTTTTCACATGTTTCACCTACAAACATACACAAATTATCAGATTTAAAATCATGTGTCCTTTTGGTCTCACTTGAAGTTTCAGTCTTCAAGTCTTCATCTCCACCCAAAACTTCACCCTGTTCTTCTTCACAAATGGAAACTTCCATTTCCAACTCAGCTTCTCTGAGTTCTTCCACCAGCCACTTCACTTGCCTCTGTTGTAGCCTTCTCTGTAACTTAGGCGATTTCACTGCCTTTTTCCTCAAGACCCAACCTTGTCTTTGGTTTTCCTCTAGTATCATCCTTAATGCATTGAGTTGTTCTTTTAACTCAACAATATCCTTGTCAATCTCCTCTTCACTCATCCTCTTTCCATTTTCCTTGGCATCCTCCTTCTTCACTTTTCTTCTGTTGTGGTCTTCCTCAGAACCTCTGCTATGACTATCAGTAGTCATCTTCTTCTCCATCTCTATGAGTTATTCATTCACTCACTATGAGCTACACAAGTCTTTGCAACAACAAGTCCTCCCTGATGTATGATGCCTCACTAAGCTTCTCTCCTCTAAGCTCAGTGTTTTGGCATCTTTCTGATTCTCTACTATGGAACCATATGAGCACTCCATGCTCTAGATTTCAACTCATCTAAACTTTTGAGAACACAACTGTCCTCTTGTATTTCAAACACAAATTAAATACTAGGTTCTGCCACTCTCTCTCAGAAACCCTTACTGGCTTCCTTCCTCACTGCCCTTCAGGCTGTGATCTTCTTGCTCATATGCTTCACTAATTACTGTTACCTGCATATCAATGATATTTAAACAAAGATCATTTCAAGCTTTCAAAAGCTTGCTGCTGCCAAATTTCTATGGCCACTTTAACATGTTTGTACTCAACTTCCTTCTGAGAACACCCTTATCCTCTCTGTCCAACCTTCAGTCAGATTCTTTAGGTTTACTGCCACTTGTTTTTCTCGTCTTTCATTCACTTTGTTCTTTAGAACACATACAGATTTCCTTTTCTGTCCATTTCTATCAATCTTTACTCTTTCTTTAACCTGCAAAACTCAAACTAGAGTTAAATAAAACAATACCTGTATGATTTCACAGGCAATCTCCATCCACTCTTCACATTTGAGTGAACCTCCATTTTCCTCAAGAAAACAAACATCATTGTGCTTTATTTATGCTTCTGTAATTTATTCTTAAGAGTATCACTTACTCTCATCTTATGTCATGCCTTTTACTTATCAGATTCAAATAACCTGATCTCCTATTCCTTTCGCAATCACACTTGCATTCTGCACAATTCTGCTTTAATTAAAAAGAGCTTTAACCTTCTCTGATACCAAATGATACAACTTAAGCTGCTATACCCACATTATGCAAATTAAATTGCATGATCTACTATGTCCCAGGAATTCTAAAATTCCATACTTAGGGAAACCTTCACAAATCAAGGTTTAAGGCTCCTTAGTTAATCTCTATGTAGAAATACAACTTTTGATGAAAACCCACTTTATCAAAGTTTAATTCTTTAAGCGTAAATATATTCGGTTCTCTCTTAAACCTTATAACTTAAACCCCCGGTTGATTTCATTACCCACTCATCTTAACCATACCATAACCTTTCAGATTTTGGTTAAACTCAACTTAACCCAAATTCATTAATCCCGCTTTATTTCTATTATAACCCTCATATAATAGAAATACACATAAACAACACTTAACCTTACCTTTCCGCCATTCTTCAACACTTTGCACATATATCAATGCTTGCTTTATCGCGTTCAACCTCCACCATCGATTTCACTTCTTGAGATCAATGTCTATTATGCGATCTCCAACTTTAATCCATTTTCGTTAGAACTGAAAGAAGTTAAATTTCTTTGAATAACTCATCGGGTCCGCCCGAAATGTTAAGCTGCATGCACTTTTCCGCACGATTACCGTCCGATTAGTCACCGAATGAACGGTCACGATTATCAGAACTCAACAAGGTTTTAACATTTTTTTATAAACCCTCATCGCGTCCGTTTTTTGAATTAAGGTTTGCGCTTGTTTTCATGCGATATCCGTCCTATCAAACACTCAACGGACGGCTGTGATCTATCTGGACTTCAACTAGATTTAGTCACAGTTCATAACTTTCTCGGGTCCATTTTTTAATTATCGCTTATGGTTTTGAGGCCGCGTGAGAAACAGCTCCCCGCATATGAAAACCGCCTCTCCATTTTGATTAACGCCCATGCATCTTCACCATGTGATGAACGTGGATCTCTTTCCATCGGACGGCTACGATATTTTCTACACCATTCCTTGTTCAATGTTATTATCCATTGATCTAGATGATCCAACAGTTTCCGCTATGCTAGTCAATCAACCCCAATCTCGATTGAAACTCTCCTCCATTCGCTTATTGGTGGAATTGCGTTAAAAACACATTTATCTTTGCGCTTGGTCTTTCTCGATTTCGTTTGTACACACATATCTTATGCAACAACACTTCGTTTATAAAGAATTACAATCTAGTTACATATGTACTCTACACAAGGTTGAAATTGAATTTCTATATTCATAAACAAGTATTTACACAGGTTCTTCTCTCGAGCTTGATTTCCAATATTAGTGGCCTCTGTTTCCCTGTAGGCTTACAATCAAGCTCTATCTAATCTATGAAATCTAATTCACACTCTAACTAACTAACTCTTCCTATTCCCTTTTAGGCCTACATTTATACAAAAGGTTCTATGAACCAATTCTGGTTCAGATCCTTAATAAGTTCAACTAAATCTTAAGAATCCTCTCAATCCCAGAAATTATGAACTAATTCCTAATTTAATTCTACAATTAATTTCCAATCTATCAATCCCTATGAACTCTCAACTATCCTAATTCTCTCATGTTCCCCTTCATTCGAGAACATTTACAATATGCCTCTCAATACTTAATTAGATCCTATTCTCATAAAATCACTCAAAAACATTAAAATGACATTAATTTGATGCATAGGAAACCAACTTCCTTAAAACACAAGATCCCCTATGTCTACTAAAATAAAATGATATTTCTGAGCCGAATTCTCTCGCATCAATTGATGAAGTGCTACAAGAGGTGAAAGAAACCATCATTAGGATACCGTAGGATCCTTTAGACCTAATTCAGCCTGAATGGGCTACTCAGCTGAGTCACGCGCTCGAATGTTATAATATAACTGTTGAAGTAGAGGACAAGGATTCGTGGAAGATTAACATTCCAGAAACAGAAGGACACTGCGAGGTTCAAGGACCGCAAATTGAGAAGCCTGATATAACCGTGTCGGTGAAAACAAAACAAATGAACATTGGTACAGAGGCCGAACCCAAATTCGCAAAGATTGGAGACTACTGGGACGGCGCGATGGTGGATAACATCATTGAATTTCTCTGCGAATACCAGGACTTATTCACTACCAAGTTTACGGATCTGAAAGGAATAATCGAAGACCTAGGAGTGATGAAGATCACGTTAAAGCTAGACGCAAAGCCAGTTAAGAATAGGCCTTACTGCCTCAATCCGAAATACAAGGAGAAGGTTCGCTTAGAGCTGAAAAAGATATTAGCGACAGGCATCATTGAGCCTGTGAAAGAATCTGATTGGGTAAGCCCAATGGTGGTGCAAGAGAAGAAGCAAAAGGATGAGATAAGGATATGCATGGATATGAGAAAACTGAATGATGCTTGTGTGCATGATCCTTTCCCGATTCTGTTCATAGATGAGGTGTTGGATAATGTAGACGGCCAGGAATAATATTCCTTCACTGATGCGTTCTCTCGACATCACAAAATCAAAATCACGCCGGAGGATAGGAGCAAGACAACCTTCATGACTGAGTGGGGTTGTTTTCAATACACTGTAATGCCGTTTGGATTGAAGAATGCGCCTGCAATATTTTCGCGCGTGGTTGTTGCAACATTCAAGGAATTTATTAGTAAGTTCTGGGAGCTATCTTTTGATGACTGGACTGTACTTGGATTGGTTAAGCACCATGCAGCAAGCTTATGCTTGATGTTGGATACTTGTCGAAGATACTAGATTGTGCTCAATCTCAAGAAGTGTCTATTTTGCGTTCCTTTTGGGAACCTATTGGGGCATGTGGTTTGTAGACAAGGACTGATGGTAGACCCCACGAATATCATGGTGATATTGAACTTGGAAGCACCAAGGAGTGTGAAATAGCTACGTGTTACTATGGGACATACGGGATATTACATAAAGTTTATCAAAATCTATGCCTAGATCACCACGCCGATGGAAAAATTGTTGAAGAAGGATGTCACATTCTGCTGGAACGATGAGTGTAAGAAAAGCTTGGATATATTAAAAGAAAATATGGTTACCACGCCGATCCTAGTCTTCCCGGACAAGAAGAAGGAGTTTCATGTACATGTCGAAGCATCATGTATAGTGCTGGGGAAAGTACTAACATAGGATGGCATAGAAGGTTTGGACCATATAGGCTCTTCTAGGCTTCTTGCTAAATAAGTATGCACCTCTCGATTTACCTCAGCCCCTGAGTGCCATGCCCTAGGACTACTTGAAAATTTTTCCTAGGTTCAATGGGGAAGATGATAATTCTACTCAAAAACACATCCAGGCCTTCTGTGCTTTTGCTAAGAACCTGAATGTAGAATAACTGGATGTGGTCCTGATACTTTTTGTATAGTCCCTTGATGGAGAAGCTAGAAAATGGTTCAAAACCCTCCTTGATCCTTCCATAACTACTTGGGATGAACTTGAAACCTCTTTCACACAAAATGGGGTGAGAAGAGAGATCATGAGTACCTCCTCATAAAGTTCAATGCCACTAGGAAGAATCCAAAGGAGAATATCTCATATTTTAATAAGGGATTGAATAAGCAGTCTAAAAAATTCCCAGTCGAGATAAAACCTCCTCTAGCTGCTACTTGGGTTGTTTACTTGGGAGCATTTGAATCTGACTTTGGTTTCACTTTAAGACAACGGAAATCTCCTACCTTAGATCAACTCCAGGTCGATGCTCTGGAAGTAGAAGCAATTTTTGCCTCCACAGGGAAGTCAAGTGGAAAGCGGGAAACCATCAAGAATACAAGAGGTAAAGACGAAGCTTCCTCCTTTGGTCAAACCAGAGAATCACCAAAGCAGAAGTTGGAGGAGCTGGATAAACTCATCAGGAGTTTGTCACATAAGGTTGGAAAGCTCGAAATTCAGAACAAGAGTCCCTCCAAATAGAATGCTCAAGGCAACAATCGAGGATATAACCCAAAATATAGAAGGCATCCATTACAGATACTACCAAGGGAAAGAAAGGAACAACAGGATCAAATCCCTCATCCTTTATATTTAGAAGATGACCTCGATGAGAAATGGTCAGATACACAGGAGATGTAGGGAAACCTATATTCTGCTTTCTCTGAAGAAGAAGAGGATAATGTGGTTCAGCAAGAGGTCAGTCATGATGGAGAAGCAACAGATAAGAAGGATATCGATTATTATTGCAAACAGTTTGTAGAGTTCATGTTCGCACAACGACAACTTATATATAATCTAAGATCTTCAAGGAAGAGGTCAAGAGAACCAGAGAAACGGGAGGAAATGACTCCCCAAGTTACTCCTCTAGTACTAGACAAAGGGGAAGGCAATCTGAATTCTGATCCAACTAGGACAAAAGTTCCCTTGAATAAGGAAAGAAATGGCTAAGGGGAGCACACAACAAAGTAAGCACCTTTCTTGTAGAAAAACACTGGTGGTAGTGAAGGAGAAGCTAAGCCAGGAGGTATAGAGAAGACCCAATCTACATTCAACCTTCAAAGGGAGCTTGAAAAGGTAAAGATTTATGTTCCACTGATTGAGCTTTTGAAGTAGCCTACCTATAAAGCTCAGGTATCTCAATTCATGCTTCCATCAGTCTCATCACCCACCCAAGATTCTCTAAATCTCTAAGAAGAGAGGCCAATGGTGGTCTTTGGGTTGCATGTGGAAGAACTTGACCCTTCTACTGCACCTTTCTATGTAACTATGGGAATTCATGATCTTCTTTTACATAATTTCATGTTGGACTCCAAAGCATCCCACAACCTCATGCCCTTGGAAGTAATTGAACAACTTGCTTGCAGATCACTAGGCCCTACAAGGACCTATACTCCTTTGAATCCAAGAGAGTCAAATGTTTGGGAATGATAAAGGATCTGTAGGTGAACCTGGCTCAGATCCCTATGAAAATTGTGGTAATGGACATAGTAGTGGAAGAGGTACCCCCTTGTTATAGTATGTTGCTATCTAGGTCTTGGGGTTCAAGGTAGGGGGATCTATTAAGTTGGATCTAACTTATGCCACCATTCCCATTTTTCGAGGAGAACAAAGGAGACTATATAGAGAATCTAGGTTTGTAAAAACTGTGACCTCAACTAAAGGCTCAAAGAACTCCCCAGTCTATGGAAAAGAAAGTGACTTCTCCTGCTTATTTCTAGAAGAAGATGAGGGTATCACAAAAGAAACATTATTCCACCTAACATTGCCATCAGAACATCAACATACAAGTGAAAGAAAAGTATGGAAATTATATTTTCATGGAGCTAATTCAAAAGAGGGAAATGGGGCCGAAGTATTGTTGGCATCGCCTGAAGGCCGCCTGATACCCCTCTCATTCAAGATGGAGTTCTAAGTAACCAAAAACGTGGAGGAGTATGAAGCACTCCTCCTTGGGTTACAAACTATAAAAAATATGAATATTGAATGTCTAACAATTTATAGAGACTCTAAGCTAGTTGTAAGGAAAATCAGGAACCAATGCCAAGCCAAACACCCCAGACTGAGGACGTACCGAAAGAAAGTGTGGGACTTAATTGATAATTTCTTCCTGGCCTTCAACATCTAGTTTCTACCCAGGCAAGAAAAAAGGATGGCTAACTCTCTTACTGTAGCTACAAGTACTTTCAAGCCCCCTCAAAATCCTCTCCTTAGATATGAGGTGGAATTTAGGTACAAACCCTCCGTACCTGATAACATTAAGCATTGGAAAGTGTTCGAAGATGATGAACAAGTGAAATGATTCATAGAGGTCATTGGGGAGTTTTATAACTCCACCATCGATCAAGAAGAAGAAGAAGCAGATCAAGAAGCCGCTTCATGGAAAGATGGAGTGGTTGGGCACAAAATTTTTCAACTGAAAGGGAACACTATCCCTCGTGGACAAGTCCCACTAGAAAGGCCTTTTAATAAAGAAAACATAGACGCCAAACAAATAGCTCTTGAGATGGATGATCAAGTACAATATTGCAACATTGGATCATAGGAGGAGCCTCAGATGATCAAGCTATGAAAAGGAATCCCCTTGCATTATAAACAAAGGTATTTAGATATTTTCAAATCCTACAAAAATTGTTTTTCTTGGTATTATGATGATTTTCAAATGTTTGATACTAACATCATACAACATAAGATTCCTTTGAAGAGCAAACTGAAACCTTGGAAGCAGAAACTCAGAAAAATAAATCCACTCTTACTCCCCTCCATCAAAAGCGAGATAAGGAAGATGCTACAGGAAAAGATTATAGTACCTTTAAGATACTCTAAGTGGGTAGCAAATTTGGTCCCATTTCGTAAGAAGAACAGAGAGATAAGGCTATGTAGACTTTCGGAACCTAAATAGGGCATCATTGAAAGACAACTACTCACTGCCCAAGATGGATAATATATTGCAGAAGGCGGTTGGTTTAGCCAGAATGTCTATGCTAGATGGGTTCTTTTGATATAATCAAGTGATTCTTCATCCCGAGGATTAGGAAAAGACCGCTTTCACCCCCCCATGGGAAACATTTATGTATGCTCGCATGCCTTTTAGGTCGATAATTCCAGGGGCCACATTTCAGAGATCCATGGACATAGTTTTCATGGGGGAGCGAGAGAAATTCATGGTGGTTTACTTGGATGACATCAAAATCTTTTCCAAGACTGAGGAGGAACACATCCTCCACATAGAAATCATCTTTGAGATTTGCAAGAGATATGGTCTCTCCTTGAATCCTAAGAAATCCCAATTCACCCTAAGTGAGGGGAAGCTGCCAGGACATGTAGTATCGCAGGAGGGTGTGAAGATTGATCCTAAATGGGTTGAAGTCATTAACCACATTCCTTTACGCATGAATAAGAAAGAAGTCCAAGCCTTCTTGGGGAGAATAAATTTCTTGAGGCGATTTATACCCAACTACACAGAGATTTTCAAAGATATTACAGACATGCTCAAGAAGGGAAACGAAGTCAAGTGGAGCCTCATCCCCCGTGATTCCTTTAGCAGAATCAAAGAAGCTTTGGCTGGAGCCCCAATGTTGGCCAGTGCTGAATATGCAACGCCATTCTACATCTTTTATCTTTCATTTCCACATACCATTTCCACAATGCTGCTACAGAAAAATAAAATGGGTCATGAGCAGCCCATCGCCTTCTTCAGCCAAGTACTAAGTGACGCTGAACTAAGATATAATATATTGGAGTGTTGCAATCGAAGATCAAAGAGTTTGTCCCAACAACAACAGTCAAGGACATCCTGGTGAAAGGAGACAGCGAGGGAAAGAGGGGCAGGTGGATAGCATAAATACAAGAATACAAGATGGAAATAAAGCCTACTAATCTCATTAAAGGCCAAGGTTTTGTCTGAATCCAATTTTCAAGCACTAGGGATAAACCTGAGCAGAGAGGAAGACAGACCAGAGGATCACCAGAGAAGTATTAAAACATCTTAGTCGAAAATCTATGCCAAGTACGAGGGATGACCATGGTACAAGAATATCATTCATTACCTCTTATTCTTGAGGTGCCTGTTGGTGCTATATGCCTCCAAATATTGAACCCTGAGGTTGCAAGCCCAGAAATATATCATATCCAATGGCCTACTCTACTGGAAGGACCCTGTGGGGGTATTGTTGCTATGTTTGGTTGAAGGAGAGACCCATAAGGTGATTGGGGAATTTTGTGAAGGAGTCTGTGGAGGACATTACAGCTGGAAGACCACGGCACACAAAGTCCTCAAGGCTAGATTTTACTAGCCTAGGTTGTTCTAGGATATCTATAACAAAGACAGGAGGTGCCAGAAATGCTAGGTGTTTGCTGAAAGACAAAATTTTTCTCCTCTCCCCCTGATTCTTGTGCATGTGGAGGAACCTTTTAGACAGTGGGGACTGGACTTCATAGGGGAGATCAACCCACCATCCAGTGGCTAGCACAAATGGATATTGACAGCCACAAACTATTTTACCATGTGGGTAGAGGCCATCCTAGGTAGAAATACTACACAAATGGATATTGACAACCATTGACTATTTTACCAAGTGGGTAGAGGCCATCCTAGCTAGAAATACTATAGACTCATTGGTGATAAATTTGATGGAGGTGAACATACTGTCTCGCTTTCGTTGTCCTTTAAAAATCATCACTGATAAATCTCAGGTATTCAAATATGCCAAGTTCAAAAACTTCTACCATAAATATAATATCATTATTTGACACTCCACTACATACTACCCTCAAGGTAATGATTTGGTTGAGTCATCAAACAAAGATGTGGTGAGGGTGCTGAAGAAGTCTATCACTAAAAACCAAAGCAACTAGGATTCCCAACTGAAGTTTGCTCTATGGGACAACTGAGTAACACCTAAATGATCCACTGTGAAATCACCTTTTGAGTTAGTGTATGGCAAAGTTGTTGTCTTCCCAATTCAACTAGAAATGCCAGTAGCAAAGTCGTTAAAAGAAGTTGAAGAGGAGTCAAGTCCCTTAACAAGCAAGATTAATCATTTGGTTGAGCTTTATGATAACAGAGAGAAGGTGGAGGCTAAACTGTCCAATTATCAATAAAAAATGAAATCTTTATTTGACAGAAGGCTAAGGACAGATGTCTTCAGCTAAGATATTTAGTTCTCAGGTAGGATTTCTAATGGGAGGACAAAGGAAAAAATGGAAAATTTGGTCCACTTTGGTTTGGCCCCTTCAAGATTGCAAAAGAGACATGGAACAACACATTTCTACTTGAAAACCTGGATGGTGAATTGTTGGAACTACCAATGAATGGCTAGTTCCTCAAGTTCTATTTTCAAAATTAAGAATTAGATGTCTTACACTCATTGTAAATATCCAGTGTGTTTACTGCAATTGTCATTTGAATTTTCTTTTATTGTAAAAAATTATGCTTCTGTGAAACTTATCTTTTGATTGAGAAGTGACTCCATGTGCAAAGGAGTAGTTCGCAGTGTGCAGGTTCTCAACACCTCACTAGCAAGGCATTGTCCGCAGATGGAGACAATGTTGTCATGTATTGCTCACTCACTGCTTTGCAAATGATCAGTGGTCCAGGATTCATGAGAAAAATAAAGTTCAAGCCATTTCCTAAGCCACAAAAGTTATCATAGCTTGATGAGATCCTCTCCATTGCATAATCCTCAGAAAAATCTTTCCGGAGGTTTATAGAAGTCCAAAAAAGGGTTCCTGGGCAAAAGTTAGAGCCTATAGAAGATCGTCCCTAAAAGGCCCAATTGATTGAGGAAAATGGCTAAGTATGGAGAAAAAATCGCAATCAAGACCCAGGAGGCTCATTGCATATCGCATATCAGTGTTCACACAAGTATGGAGAACTGACAGAATGATAAACATCGATTCGCCAGTCACCAATATCACATATCGACAGTCGGCGGGTCCGAGTGGAGCATTTATCACAATCAACCATCGACTGGATCCTTGGGGCACAGAGCTAAGGATATTGACATATGGTTGTCCTGACTGCTGTTATCGCAACTAGCATCCCGCAGATCTAGCTGTTCATCAATTAAGGCATACTCCAAAAGATGTGAGGGGGGGGATTTGTGATATATTGTCGCACCTTCGAGGGTGGGAACTCCCCTCCTCTCTCCTCCACGTGGCACAATCCCACATCCTGCATCATAGTAGTCCCATAATCTAAAACTTCAATGACCTTGCGGGGGTTGATTTGTGATTTTTCTGTAACATTGCCAGGGGCTGAGAAAACCAAATACGAAAGGAATAGCATGAAAAAATAGGGTTGTGAAGCCCTTTTTCTCTCTCCTCCATGGGGGCCATGTGGCAACACATGATTGGTTCTCAAGGCTTGCATGGTAGCTGACGTCAGCAATGATGTGGCAGTACAGATGTTGACATGGCGGGTGGACACATGTCACTCATTTTTGGAGTTTTCAGGGGTCCTATGGGGCCATTTCTAGGTGCCACATGTCACCACTCACAAAGCGACACATGGTAGTAATGATGTCACCCTGCAGATCGGTGATCGCAGCAATTAAGGGGTAAAGGATTAAGACAATGATGCAATGCAATTGCGATATGCGGGACTCCTCTCCCGAATGTGATAAGTTATGAGCTGTGATTTAGAAAGAGTTCGGGTCTGGGAAATTGATCGATGAGGGACTTCTGTAATATAAAGAAAAAGGCCCCTCGTGCAATTATTAAGAACTTTGGCACCAAACACATTGGCCTTTGGTTCTAGCCTCAGTCATATAAGGAATTTCAATAAAGGGGCTATAATAAAGAGAGGCTAAGGGGGGAATCCAAAGGTTCCCTTTCACCCATCCCAGAGGCATAATCCTGTTCCCTTTCGCTTGTATGAAGAGATGAGATCTCGTACCCCTTGAGAATTCTATCATTAAACTGAGAACACACCCCTAGGTCGGAATAGGGCGTCGACTGTGCTCAGAAGATTTTCATGGAAGAAATCGACGAGGTCGGCATCGAAAGAAGCTGTAGAGGAAGATATAGGAGATCAAGCCTTTGAGACCAGGTAGATCAAAGTGCAGAGGGATTCAGTAGAAAATTTAAGGCCAAAGTGACAGAGTCAGTCCCGGAGGCAGCTACAATAGTGAATCAAGAGAGGGAGCATTTAAAACCAAGTATGGGCACCCCCTAGAAATGGATCTTCGTAACCCATTCTAAAGGTTGGTGCTGAAGGTCTTAAAGACGGAATGATGAGAGTTAGCATAGCAGTGTAGGAGCATATGCCATGAATTAAATGCAACCATGAAACATAAGTGATTACATGGATGGGGTGCTAGGACTTTGCATTAATGTCTCACATGTTCCACGATTTTGTGATGTGCCTTCCTCTGTGAGGCCACTATTATTGTTCTTAATGTTTTTTGGATACATAACCTCCCTTGGCCGAGAGAGAAAGTTGTCTTGATAGCTGAAACCTCGGCCCAGGATTTTATGTATGAAAACATGATTGAAAGCACCCCCTCTTCTTATAAATAGGGGGTCGTAGCACTGAAAATGGATTCTGAAATCTAAAAGAAAGTTAGGTATTTTTGTGAAATATGTATCACTTAGTCACAAAGATCTTGCAGAATATTATAGGAATAGTGGTGATTCCTCCTTTGATGTATTACAATATGTTACTCTATTTCATTCATCTTGTATGTTTTCCTCTTTGAATTCATGCAATAATAGATACTCTGATATTTCATACTTGTCTACAGATTCATCTGCGTTGAATTGATAATGAATATGCCTATGTATTTCCAAAACTATATTGCGTGAAGCATATCATTCATTTCTTCTTTGTCCATTACATCTTCTTATCACTGAGATAGCTATAGTAAATCTTATGGTTTTAGGCTCTATATTTTATATATAGAATTCTTGGTACTCTGAGCTCTATATCCTAAGTTTCCCTTTTCTTTGTCTCCTCTCATATATCTTATAAAGTTGATTAAACTACAAGTCTTTGAAGTGCTTGGCCTTCATTATTTCTTTTATATTTATGGGAACTATGTGTGTGTATAAATGTTGAAACATATGGCTTGTATCTTTGAATGAACGAACCAACTCTCTGATATCTATGTATAGAATATGGGTGGTGTCTCCTCTTGCTCGAGAATCATTTGAGGCACACTGATTTAGATGTACCCAAGCACTGGTCTTGTAAGCAATCCAAGGCTATCTCTCAGAGCGACAACAGTTTCTGTATTTTAGATATTGGGTTTTAGTTATTTTTAATCTAAGCTTTAATATTTTAAATAAATAATTTTATAATATATATATTTTATAAAATTGAATTCTATTTAAAATAAAAGCCTTTTAAAAATAACTCAGATATATTTACAAAAAGCTCATAAACTTTATGGTTTAGCAATGGAAACGGTTAGATGAAATGATGTCTAAAGAAATGAATTTATCACGACATTTATCATGGTAAGAATGAAATTGTAGGAAGGTAAAAAATTCTATTAAATAGTTGGAGCCAATCCATCAACCTATAATCTGCAAATCTGAAACCATACCACTTGAAATTTCTCAAAGACTGATTGATACTAAAACCATACTACTTGCACTTTCCCAAACATTGATTGAGACTGGAGTTGTGTACATGTTGTGCAGGTGATTTTGTGTACACATTGTGTAGGTGGTGTTGTGTACATGTGATGCTGTGTACACATTGTGCAGGTGGTGTCATGTATATGTGGTGATGTGTACATGTTGTGCAGGTGATGATGTGTACAGGTGGTATTGTGTGCATCTTGTACATGTGGTACTATTTTACATGTGGTATTCTGTGCATGTCATACATGTTGTGTTGTGTACATGTGGTATTGTGTGCATGTCATGCATGCTATGTTGTGTACATATGCTATGTTTTGTACTTTATTAATGGGCCATCAATGAGGTATGATTGGAATTTATTTCAATTCCTTTTTAGTTTAATAGCAATTATGTGCTCAATACAAGAAAAAAGGTGAATGCCTGATTTGGGGTGGTTGAAACTGACTCAAAGAATTAGCAGTAGCAACAAAGAGAATTGGAACACACAATAATATGCTGGTAAATACCTTCAGTAGCAGGGCCATTGTGGGAAATTGGTGTCCAATAATGTCCATTGATTTCCATGAGCATGATAACACTGGTATGATGGCTTTAAGGTAGAGATATGCCTTGGCTTTTGGACCTTCCGATGCTAGGAAACCTTTCCAAGGGATGGATCACCAGAGGGACTATGTAGCAGAGAAAGGGATGCGAGTAGAACTTGGAAGGTGTGTGAATGCATGGAAGCAGGTGATCAGATTGCTTGATGGACTGTGTAGCAAACAAGGGAAGTTTGGTGTATGAATTTCTTTTGGTCATTAGCATTTCCAAACGGAATCAGAATCACATTAGGAGTGTGCCTTGGAAAAATGAGTTCGTAACTATTCACTGAGAGAACAAGTAACGCAAGGACTGTGGCATTGGACATTGGATGTAGGTTTGACTTTAGCAGTGGATTTTGTACTTCCTGGAAAGGAGGTGAATCTTAGTACTACTTTGAGGGTGGACGTGTGAGCCTTTGGATTCCCTTGTTGCAGATATGGCAATCATATCCTTTTCTTTGTTGGTTAAAGAAAATGCGCATATGTATATATGTGTATTTTATTGTGAATATTGTATGGAGTTGGGTTTATAAAGCTCCATGAACAATATGATTATTTTCTTGTTGAAGAAAATGCTCATAATTATATGTGGTTGTTATTGTAAATTTCGTAACAATATGTTTTATAAAACTCCAATAAGAGGTATGGTTGTCATGTTGTTATGTTTGTAATATTGGTTTTTCTTTTCAATAGGTTTATTGTAAATACTACAATTAACTTTGTTATAAATCTCCATGAGTAGTATTTTTTTTTTCAACGATTTGCTTGTCATAAAACAATGAGGATGGTGTTCCCTGAAGGGGGATGGGCTTGTCACAACATCGAGTTAAAATTTCATGTAATAAATCCAAAAATAAGACCCAGGTCATGGGACATGTATTCCAAGATGAATGTTGGGTAAAAAATCCTAGTGGGTGTTCATTTCGGTTTATTATGGCTAAGGGAATTGGCAAAGGAATTGGAAAAGGCACTGAAAATTAAAAGATGCATTAATTGGGATTTATTTATGATATAATGGAAAATAGGAGAAAATAAAGGTGAAAAGACATAGATTTACATGAGAGGAAAAATGAATGGAAATGAGGAAAATAGAGGACTCGGTGATAAAAAGGCTTCTGACGACCAGTTCGTGGATTTTTCAAGTTAGAATTTTTATTAGTTTTAGCTAGGAGCTCTCTTTAGTCTCTCATACTCTTGCACACTTAGAGCATTCTTGGAGCACTATAACATTGAGGAACAAAAGAAAAGAAAGGCAACGAAAGGACAAGGTAAGCAAGGAACAAGCAAAGAAAAATTGGTTCAAGCAACTTCAGTTGGAATACTTGCAAGTAATAGGTTTCCTTTGTGATTTTCTCATTGGTCAATGCATGCATGGTACATGAATGCATGTATTTGGTTCTCTTGCTGACATTGGCATGTGCTTTGCAAGGTGTAACAATGGTTTTAGTCTTGCCTTGCCATTTACAGATAGCCATGGTGTGTTGGGGTTCTTTCATTCAACTGAACTTTCGATTGCTAGATGATTTTGGAAATGGGTGAGGTGGTCTCAAGAAAATTCCCAAGGGCCTAGGAATCCCTTCACCAGTTTTGGTGGGATTGCAGTAAAGCCTAATGATGGATACAAGCTAATTCCTCAAAATATCGATGAAGAAATATGGAGGCATCCAAACTTATTTTGGGCCTAGGAATCCTTTGACCATATTTGGCATTGTGGTAAAGCTTGGTAGTGTATGTTCTTCTTTTGGGCCTAGGAATCCCTTGACTAGTTTTGGCGGGATTGCAGTAAAGCCTGGTTGTTTATACCCTTGTTTGGGCTTAGGAATCCCTTGACCAATTTTGGTGGGATTCGATAAAGCTTGATATTGGAGGTGGTTTGATCTCCGGGAAGCCCTAGTAGACTTGGTCTTGAGTCCCATGTTCATGCTTGGAATATGGCACCGGGGTGATTAGCTAAAAGAAATATTTAGATCAACCCAATCTATGGTCAGGTGAGAAGAGGTATTTTCCTCATGTATTTCATGAGTAAATGTACTTTTTATTAAGTGACTTTGATGGTTATTCTATCATGGTTATTATTCTCGTTATATATTGGTTATAAGCATGGTTTCATAATAGGTTCTAGCTATTCCTCTCATATGTTTGATTTGATGATGAATGATTAATGAATGCCTAAGCTAATAGATGTTATTGTAGATATTATGAGAGGGCATTAGACCTTCTTGGTGATTCTAAGATAAGTATAATATCCCTATGTTGAGATGTGCATTCATGACGTGTAGATTACATGTTCGCCATATGTTTGACGAAAGGACTGTCATGGTTATGCCTGTTTAGGTCAAGTTCGTGACCAAATTTTGAATTAATGGTTTTGTTTAATGTTATTTATCATTCTCGAAAGTCTCATTAAGTTTTGGGCAGTGGTATGGAGAGAAGCATTGAAAATGTGACACTGATTCCATGGTTGCAAGCTTAGAACTGAGAAATTTGGCCTGCAGTCGCATGGATGTAGGCTTATGCATATGATTGGAGGCCTAAAGTCACATGGATGCAGTGTTATGCCTACGAATCAGAGTCTAGATTTGCGAAATAGCTATCCAACTCAAGATTTGGACATTAGGAGTGGTTATTTGGCCTCTAAGTGTCGTGTATGTCCTGTAGGATGTTAATTTGTGGTTGATAGGTTCAGTTTTTAGACACATTTCCATAAGTGAACCTTGGAGGTCAAGTAATGTCTTAGTAACTCTCCTCTAATGTTTACCTTGGTAGACCGGTGAAATTGGGTAAATGTGGGAGGAGGCCTAGGTTGCGTTGACCTGTGTCATGAAAAAGAGTAAGATAACATGCTGAAAATTTTAATTTAAAGTTTTTATTGTGATGTTTGAGGTTTTATTTCGACTTGGTAAAAAACAATATGCTTCGAATATTTTTAAAATTTTGCTTTTTCAATTTCTTTATGGAATGTAAATAAAGACTGCTTGTAAACAATACATAAAAAAACAAATAATAATGTGAATGGGAAGCAAGATAGGGGTTGGTTCATGAGTATACCAACTGCAATCTCCAAGGGTGACACATAACCCAATGCACCCGCGTAAAAATAAAATTATATATATATATACCACATTTGAAGAAATGGGTTGAAAGTTCAGTAACATTCTTTAGGAAATATGTGGAACAAAGAATAGCATTGAAAAAATAACCCCTAAATTGTTTGAGACATACAATCCAAAGAAAATTAGCTTGGCCAAAGAATGAAATCATCCATGTGGCCAGTGATTTTTTTATAACTGAAATCCGAAATCTGAAAACCCATAAACGCTAACTAATATAAGGAAAAAAATCCATACATTTCTTTTTCCAAATTATTTAGAAAGAAAATGCATACAATGAAAGCATCCATTATTTACACTCAATGCATACAAATTTTATTAATGTTTACGCTCAATTCATAACAAAAATTGCCTAAAACCTAAGAAATATAGGGAAAAAAATTGCCCTCCATTTCCTTTTCCAAATTATTCACAAAGAAATTATGGAAAAAAAAAGAATTGTAAATAAATCTAGATATACATCTGTCACGGTGCTGAATAACTAGAACTTGAACTAAATGGTATCATAACCAAACTAGAGAGGGTTTGTGGACAACCCATAAATTCTTCGAGAACATACCATCCATAGACGCCTAAACATAGCTAGCAATCATTTAGCAACTCGGCGTTATGATATCTTAACCAAACCAAAGAGGGTTTGAGGGCCAAGTAACTCACTAGTGTAATAATCCCCTAGGAAAGGGTTAGGACAAATGGCCAAATTCTACAAAATACTACATTTTAAAACTGGTAAGAAAGTTGAAACCAACTTTGGCTAGGAATCCTTTATAGCTGAAACTAGTGACAAGTAAAGAAAAAACAAAAGAATGATTGAGATGAAACATATAAATTGCAAGGCTGGCAATGAGTTCCAAGGCCGACTGAGAGTCCCAAGGATGATTTTTACCTGTAAAAATACAAATTCTGGCTCTTCATGTCCAAGGGCCACATCAACCCTTAGAAGGGTTAGTATGGCGATAATTTCTAGGAAAAGAAAATTAACAAAAGTTCTGGGAGTCACATATAGAAACCCCAAATGTGTTTACCTATAATTATGGTAAGGGCTTGTCATTACCAGACCTACAAATGAATTTGGAATAGCCACAGATAAAACTGCGTGTATGTGGAACAAAACGCTTGCCCGGAAGCCTTTGCAATAATCATCTGCAGGGACAAGCCTGAACTCTATCATATCCTCAGTTTCTTCGAAAAACAAGTTAATTACCAGAGCTATGAGGAAATTTTATGAAATAACTACTGTCCAACATTCACATACATAAACCCCTAAAGCCTTTACCTGTAATTCTGGTGAGCACTTGTCGTTACCACACTTGTAAATAAATTTCGAATACCTAGATTGTTGTATGAGAGGATGGTTTCTTCTAGCCACAGATAGAAGTCAGTTTCGGTGGAACAAAATGCTTGACTTGAAGCCTCTGCAATAATCATATGTAGCGTCAAGCGCGAAGCCGGTGATATCCCCAGTTTGTTCGAAAAACATGCTAATTTCCAGAGCTGTGAGGATTTTTTGTGAAATATTTGTCTGTATGTTAAGCTCAAATAAGGGAAAGAACGAATTGTGAGGGAGGGGTTTGATTGGGTGAAGTAGAACTCCTTCGAACACGTAGAAGCATGAATGAAGCATGATTGCAGCCAGGGGGAGGGTTGTTTCGACCATAAGAAAACCTAGTTGAAGACAACCGTCGAATTTCTGCCTTGAAAATTAAGGGCAGATATTATGCCAATTGGCCAAACTACGTGTATATAGGAAAAAGTGAGGAGGAGGATGGGGGGATTTGCAATGTTCGAGCCAAATCACTTTAAAGTTATAAAATATATAAATTTCTATAAGAATTTTGATTATGTATATATTAGTTTTTTTTTTTTTTTTTCAAATGTCGATGGTAAACATTAAAATTTCTTTGTCGTAGAAGGAAATTGGAAAAAAACCAATAAAATATTCAATATCCGTTTGGAATTTTCTGCATAAAAAATGAATATCATAACATTAAATAATTAAAAGTCATTGTAACTTAAGATAATAAATAAATTATAAACACTCTAGTTATGAATTCATAATTAATTTTCATAATTAATTTCAAAACATAACCAAATTTAATATAATTTTCAATTTTACATATTAAAATAAATATATATATATATATAAACTAAATTCTTATATGGTAATGATGTCTATTTAAAAAAGTGTACCACAATATAAACTCTTAAATAAACGTGAACATTAATTAAATATTATAACACAAATCTTTTGGTAGGACACATACTTGCCAAATAGCGATTATCTTTCCTCGTCTCACATTCTAAGCATGTATTTTGTGGACCTGGACAGTCACCTATAAAGCCGAAGTCGTTATTGTGTCGGAAGCTACTTTACTTAGAGTTTTGGACAAGGGTTTGAACAAATTTTAATAACAAACAGAAAGGGCCATGCTTATGAGTCCTACTAGGATTGATATCAGCGCCTATAAAGCCGAAGTGGTTATTGTGTCGCAAGCTACTTTACTTAGAGTTTTAGACAAGGGTTTGAACAAATTTTAATAACAAACAGAAAGGGCTATGCTTATGAGTCCCACTAGTATTGATATCAGCGCATTAACGGGCTTCAATTTTTTTAATTAAATCAATAATTAATAAATTTAATTGTTTTGGATAGATAGTTTTATTAATGAGTATAAATTTAGAAAGTGAAATATATATATTTTAGTAGAGTTTTTGGTGAAAATCACATCAAAATTCATTTGTCCACGCATTTTGAACCAGCGAGTGTGGTTCATCCTCAGGACAATATGAAGAACTAGATCATGGTTACAAGTTAAATAGAGAGGGCATATCAATCAACGGCTAGAAAAAAACAGCTACTATTGATGAAGAACTGGATCATGGTTACAAGTTGAATAGGAAGAACATATCAATCAACAGCTAGCAAAAAAGATGAAGAACCAGATCGTGGTTACAAGTTAAATAGAGTGTGCATATCAATCAACAGCTAGAAAAAATAGCTACTATTGATGAAGAACCAGATCATGGTTACAAGTTAAATAGAGAAAGCATATCAATCAACAGCTAGAAAAACAGCTACTATTGACCAAGGAATAGCTATCATTGACTTGACCAAGAGATAAGGATAGGAGAAATTAATTGTCTAATTAAATAATTAATTAATTAGTTAGTTGTTAGATCTATTAATTTCTATAAACTTAAACCTAATATACTCTATATTATTTAAACCTATATAAACTAAATGATTATGAATTAGATAACTAAGTTACTTATATAGTTGACTAATAAACTCAGTTTATCTATTTAACTATATAAGTAACTAAATATGGAATATTTTCTTAAATAAAAATAAAAGTTAATTCTATTATATGTAGCTATTTTTAATTTATTAGAAAAATCAATTATGAAATATATATATATATATTCTAAGCGAGCCATTTGAGGATGGATAAGATCTAAGTAAGTTATTTGAAAGCGATTCAAATGACTTTCGATAAACTATAAAGGTTGTTAGTGATCCATCACCTTAAAGAATGTGTTTGAAATAATTAGTTAGGATGATATTTAAGTAGTTACTCAAGCCCTCTATTGAAATATTTTTTAAAAGTATAAGAATTATAATCCTCCTTATATTCAAAAGTGAATATATATATACCTCTTTACATTCAAAAGTGAATATATTTTATATATATATAGTTGTTTTATGTTAATCATACTAGATTGTAGAATATATTTTTGGACACAACAATAACTTTTAGAAAATTGAAAAAAATTAATAAAATTTTATAAAAGAATATTTTTCACAATAAATATGGCTGACTTTATAGCTTTCCAAATTGATAAAAAAAAAAATATAAATATTTAAAATATAAAAATAAATAATATTTTTTTTAAATAATAACACAACAATTACCAATTACCATATTGATAAAAAAATAATATTTATATTAATAATTTTAATTTTAAATGCAACATTTTCATTAATCATTACTAATCATTTTTTGATTTTAAATAACAATTTTAAATATTAAAAATTGATGAAAACGAATTCTGGGTGTCTTCGTTTTCAATATTTTTACAAGCCCAATCCTGGGACCTGTGGGTTATGGGCCCATGAAGCCCTTCAGAATCACTTCTCATTGACAGCGAGGCCTCACTTGCCTTGTGGTCCAGTGAATCTTTAATCTTCCTCCATTGTGCAATTCAGATGGCAATGCATGACGGCGCTCTCCTCGTCCTCAGTCCAGCATGACGGTGCTCTCCTCATCCTCAGTCCACACACACACCGTCTTCTTCAAAATGGATTTCTCTTACGAGTGCTTTGCAGAATGAGTCACCCTAGGGACGGGGCCAGGGATTTCTAGCTGGTGCATCCACAATCTCTTTCTCAATGGCTTCGATCCCGAGACTTCTTGAGCGACATTATTTCCCTTGGACACCGACTTCTTCTTCGACGCGGGCTGCTCTTCGGCAAACGCATCATCTTCGCCTCTTTTTTTTTGGCGGCTACGCTCTTCTTGGCCTTCGAACCAGAGGGGATACAAGTGTTCGCTCTGACAGGATGCGTTGCTTTCAAACAGCGGACATGTCCAAAGAGTTTGGGTTCTTCTTGGGCGAAGGCAGAGCTGCGGGCTTCTCCGCTGCTGGGCGATTGCTCACCTGAGTGAGATGATTCTCTAGTTTTAAGACATCTTCTTGGCTAACTCGGTACCCTTACTCAAACCAGGAGCATGGACGACGCAGAACTCCAATTGCTCATGCCCCTTTCGGCCGATATCTGCTGGTTTTTTTTCACATCTGTCTTTACTCTCCTCTGCCATTTGTTTGAGTCGAGTTGCTGCTTCTTCGAACCCGAAACCGCTTAAAACGAATAGTTTTAGCTCTACGCACAAGCTTCAGTCATATCTAGTCATTTAAACTCTCTCCGAAACCCTTTTTTTCGTTCTTTTCTCTTTCCCTGTGTCACCGACCAGCATGGTGTTCTTATCTCAATGGGCGCGTTCAATTCTTCACAAAACTCTACCGAAAACCCTGCGTACTGACATGGGTGTTCTGTGGCATTCACATTTTCATTTTCAGCAGAAAAGAAAACAGGAAAACAACAAAAACATATAAAGACACAAGTTCACACAGAAACATTTTTATTATGTACAAACTCAGATTACAATTTTAAGGCATTTCAGCCTTAATCGAGATTTCTCCAGCAACTACATTTTTCCTTCTCTCTCACACACAGGATTTTCTTTTCTCCTTTTTTCTTCTTGATTTACTCAAGAATCCTTCAGTTATTATTACACATACATTCAGTTTTAACTGATTTTTAACTAAAATTAGTTTATTAACCGAATCTTGTTCAAGATTGGCTTGGCTGTCCATGTGGTTGTCCACCTGTCCTCTTTCTCTAATTTTCTTTCATTGAGGTGTCCGGATGCTCCTGCATCAAAAATAATTCGAAAATACGTAGTCTAAGGAGGTGGAGGAGTTGCTGGGAAAGTTTTGGAAATTCCCGTTATATTTAGAGAAAATCTGACAAGGAATTTTGTAAATCTAAGTTATAGTTGTTAAACTTCAAAATTTTAGGTGTTCTAGACGTTTTTGATGGCGCTCAATCCATTTCCACCATCAAAAATACGATTCAAACACTGCCTCTACCAGATTTTTTGAAATTGTTTACCCAAATTCTGACTACTTTTAATCATTCAAACAATTCCTCCCCGTTAGACGTCTCCATTAGAAAATATCTGGTTTACATGATGTAAATGCAGTAAGTGAGAGACGTGTGACAATTAAACCATGATGTAAATGCAGTGGAGAGACGTGTGACAATTATCATTGAGTAAAAAAGTGTAAATCAAAATAAAGCATGATGTAAATGCAGTGGAGAGACGTGTGACAATTATGATTGAGTAAAAAAGTTTAAATCAAAATAAAGCAATTGTTGCTGCCCACGCTCGTCAATGTTACATGTTGCCATGGAGTTTTACAGAAACATATAACGGTGACAAAAGAGATAAAAGAAAAATATAATTTATATAAAACGTTTGATTACCGCACCCCCTACCCACGCGTAATTCCGACCACTGCATCACAAATATTTACGATGCATTTGTCCAAATAAGACAACCATGCAGTCGAATGGGTTGAATTGGATCCCATGCCTCGAGCTCTCCACTAGGCGGCGAGGGGACGGCCATGACATAGTTCTTATCCCAAAACATTAAATTTCCAACTAGATGTGCGGCGCAAGGGCCATGACAGAGTTCTTATCTCAAAACAAAACATTAAATTTTGGACTACCAAACAACCACCTAAGCAAGTAAGAAGAATCTGCAATGGATTCCAGCCCGGCGACATATTTTAACCCTGTCATCCAGCCTTGGATTCATGGGCAAAGACATATTTGACGAAACAGTTTTTCTGGTAATTTTATAAATGAGTAGAAAGAAAGCAATAAGTTACATGTTAGTTTTCATCTGAGGATTAATCGAAATAAACAGAAACCGAGTACAGGGAAGATTGGGATGGTCACTCGTGAAGTAGAAGGAGAAGGTGTCAGGGGGTGATGCAGACTTCTTCAACTTCAGGAGTGATCATTCCAATTTTCCGTGTCCCAACCTCTCAATTGCCACTGCTCCCGACAAGTTATGGCAGTGCGTAATGGTGCTGCAACGCTGTCCATGTTAAAACAAGTCCGTGATATCACCAAGGAAAGGACTATTTTTAAACGTATGTTGAAGTGATTTCTTTAAAAGTAGTCCCTTCATTGGTGATATGAGGAAGTTGTTTAATGATGTAAGGATGCTGAACAGACCGATGGAAGAGGCCGTGAGCTTTGTCTTCTCTCTCGCCTCTTTATTCCGATGTTACTCTCCATAGTTTCAGTTTGAACTCGAGTTACACGCCTCTTTATTCCGATGTTACTCTGCACAGTTTCAGTTTGAACTGGAGTTGCACGCTTCTTTATTCCGATGTTACTCTCCACAGTTTCAGTTTGAACTCGAGTTGCACATGTGTTGTTTTAACTCGAGTTTTATGTTCGAATGCTAATTCAATTTCCAATCTCCCAATTAGAATATTTGAGTTTGAACTACAGTTTTGTAACAGAATTCTATTTCTTTCACTTAACTCTCGAAACACTCGAAGTTTGAAGAATAAAATAAATATAATAATTACATTATGTTTATATAATAAATATAAATATAATAATTTTAAAAAATAATATATTATAAACAAAAATGATAATTTTTATAATTAAAAAGCATATAAAATATTATTAAAAATATAATACAGTGAAAAATTTTAAACTAAAAAAATATTATAACAAACCATAAAAAGATAATAGATTTAAAAGAATATTAATTATAAAGAAAATTAGAAAGATAATAAAGGAAAAAAATTAAAATATTATTATAACTGAACACTATAATACATTATTAATTGTTAATTTAAAAAAAGTTATTAAAATAAAAAAGTAAAAGAATATTAATTGTAAATTTAACAACAATAATTAGTATAATTTAAAAAATCCAGTAAATTGGATACTGCAATTATTTCAAGAATTCTAATGGCATAATTCCTTTTACAAAAAATATGGTTTTATAGAAAACAATCATAGAAAAATAATTCACATAGGAACGTAATTGGTAGAAAATTTATACTTATTTGTTCATGGTAAGTTAGGTTGCCACATGAAATCACCAAATAAAGGACTATGCTACTCCTATTTAAAGAATTCTAATGGCATAATTCTTTTTATAAAAAATATGGTTTTATAGAAAATAATCATAGAAAAACAATTCACATAGGAACGTAATTGGTAGAAAATTTTCAGCCGAATACACATAAATACTTATTTGTTCAAGGTAAGTTAGGTTGCCACATGAAATCACCAAATAAAGGACTATGCTACTCCCCCTGACCAATGAGCACAGTAACACTACCAGAGTTCACCTCTCGTATAGTATTTCTTGAAAAAATACCACACCAGGCCTACCAGGGCTTTATCTCACATTACTAGGTCTTGCCCAAAACATTCACATACTCATAAGTCTGGAACAAAAATTCCACTGGGCACAACTAGATCAAGAATTTCTCTATGGAAGCATCCTGCCTTACATCAACAACAACATTTCTAGGGTGTTCAATTCTCTTTTCCTATTTCTTGATTGTCTCAAGTCTCCTATCTACTCCCTCCTCTCTCTTTCCCAAACTGAGATATTTATTTCTAGGGAGAGGAGTAATTGTCCATTAACTGTCTGGTAGGGGAAAGCCTCTTTTAGCATTTTCTTTCTTCCATAATTTCCTTGGATGACCATAATTAATCTTGTTAATTAAACTAAAATGAATAAACACTCATGTCTTACAATATACATATAAGGCCTATTATTAGCCCACAATCTATTAACTTACTTCTAGTAGAAGTAAATTACAATATTTACTATTAACTGAGGGTGTTACATTTTCCCCCTCAAGCGCAACACCATCCTCGATGTTTCCTATCCCTCAAAACAAGATAAAATATAACTTCCGCATAAAATATTCATCCTCCCAAGTAGCCTCTTTTGTCTAAAGTGTCATACTTCGTTTGGTTTGACCTAGATCCAAAATCACTTTGGTTGTCATTGGTTTCTATGAATCATTTTTTAGAATGAATATATATATATATATATATATATATATATATATATTTGGAATCCATTGTTCTTTATGTAACTCATAACGATCATTAGCATGCATCCCAACCTAATCAAGGGTTAGCAACCTGCACTCCATCAGGGTTAGCAACATCATTATAATCTCATCAACAATAATATATATATATATGTATATATAAAATTAAAAACAATTACCCCGTGGCTATGTTAATTTACCAAAACCTCACCATATCGTCCCATTGTAAATTCCAAATCATGGAAATACCAATTCTATTTTCACTACTTAACTAGTATTTCATAAGCCATTTGTTGCTCTTATCTTTTATGATAGATTGCAACTAATGTGTTTTCATGCTAAGTAGCATTGTTACGATTTTATCTTAATTCGGGGTTACATATTTATTAGTGATACATGAGTAAAATTTAGGATAACTTCCTTTTTCTTTCCATATTCATTGTGGCTACTTGGTTGTCCAGTTAATAAAAGTAAACTTAGTTGTGTCATCTTGTGTTGCTTGTTATTTTCTTTATGCAAAACAAGGAATTCATTTGGCAGCATTTCTACAATTTTGACTCCTTTGTCATCTTGTATTATATGTTGTTAGTGCAAGTCATATGCAATTTTTCTTTTGTGTATAGTAATGGGATTCCTCTACTAGTTCATTCCCTGTATATCGGATCCTAGTATGTTATTTGCTTCATCTAACAGTAGATTATTTTATTATAATGGACATGTGAGGTTTGGTGGAATGTTAATAAACCATAGTTTTTCCTCATAATTGTAATAGTTTATTATATGGTGAGACCACTCACATAGTCAAATAATATTTTCTATCCCACCTTTTTATTTTTTATTTTAAATTTTACTTTTACCTTGTCCCCATCATGCCTTGAAACCAAGATCAGTTCTTTAGAAACTAGCATAATTTTGTGATACTAATTATGTCACAAAAATACATGGTTAGTTTAACTTACTACTTTCTAGGCAGGTATTATCTTTGTCCTTGATTTGGAGGAGGACCTAGTCCTAACCACATTAATTATCCACCAATATTTTCATACGGAAGTCTTAATTCGAGTTTTATACTCCAGGTTTTTCCTTTATTTAATACCCCTCCTTTTGTTCTTTTCCCTTTGGATATAACAATTCTCGGGCACAACCTATAGTAACACATTATGATTAAGATCCATGATAAGAAAGCTACTACACCAAAACTTAGAATTGTATTGCTCCAACTCACCAATTGTTTGTTTTTTTTTTAATATTTAGTTCTGTTTATATTTATAATTGTATTGGTTAATTCCACAACTTTCTGACTAGGCTTATATCCCTCTGTAAACTTGATATTATTGATTAAATTTTATGGGGTTACATGTGCCCTAAGTACAAGATTTCCCTTGCATCTTCCCTATCTATCAACATTTTCAACACATGATGTCAACGCGGTTATCTTGACATATTTGTTTTATAAGTATATGTTCATCCTAATCAATCATTTGACGAGACTTCACTTTTGTCTATAAAATCCATTTTACATTTCCAATGGTATTGATCTAAGGTGTTGTTGGTTGATGACATGTTCCCATTTTCATGGTACTAGCATAGGTAATGTTTCTGTCAGTGGACTAGCAACATTCTTTTATTAGAGCTTCCAATTTTCCTTAAAATTATACAACACCTTTCCTTAATTACCTTTCTCAACCCTCTATCAGTTTCTAATTAATTTTCTCTTTCCTATATCTACCATTAATCCTTCAAGTCTCACTAGGACACTAGACTCCTCATAGTACTGATTATACAAGTCCATTGTAGTGTGTATCTTATCACGCATGTATATATATACATAATTTTCTATACTATCCTTCTAGAACTCATGTTATTTCAAAATTTTGAAGAAAATAATCATTAAATACTGAGATTACAATTAATAATAATTTCCTTAAATCAAATTTTATCATTATCATTTTGTCAATTAGATTCAACCTTTCCAATCTGAAGGCGATTGTAATTTAGTCCTTTCACCAAATTGATAACACAATAAAGGAACTAATGCTTCTAGTAATTCCTTTTCAAGCACTAGTGTTATGCTCTTGACCTTTGAGAAGATACCAGAATACCAAATATGTGAAGAAATATACCCAGAACATAGAACAATAAGAAATAACAGCATGTATTTTATTATTCAGAAAGGAAAGCAATGTTCACTTGCCTCTTCAAGGGGGCAACCTCCAATAGAGCTGAGCTCAATTACAAAATAAGACACGATGCTCCTCGAGGGGAGTCTCTATCCTTTATATAGGATTCATACATGTAATACCATGGGTAAATACCATGGTTCTTATTAATACCATCTATATAATACCATGGCACATTTGCAACTAACTGTGGTCCCTTCATTAAATGCGGGTCAACCACTTACAATTATTAATATGGGATTTATTGACTCTTTACTTAACTATAACTATGACTCAACCCTATTACATAAATAAGGGGGTTAGGGTACTAGGTTCTTTTCACTCAAGACTACAAAAAATTATTACACAATAAAAAATTATTTTTTAAGACATCTCCTATATGAGTAGCTAATATGTTCTACTATGATAACCACAATGGTAAAATAATTCTTCTCCCAACTAAGGGAAACTGTTTTCCACAACCAAATTAAGCAATTTCACACCCATATATTCTTTTTGATAGAGACCATACCTAGTCCAGTCTAGAATTCCATTGACCAACAAGCTCAAGAATTCGAATGACCACACAGAGTCCAATATAGGATTCCTCTTAGAAACATCCTTCATATTCCTCTGACAACATCCAATCTATTAAGAATTTTGGGCCTCCTCCAAGATGCTCCAAAATCAACAGAGTTGCCTCAAGCCTTCTCCGCTCTTCACCCTCTTGGCCAACTCTTTTCCTTTACTGAGATCATTTATATCTAAGGAGAGGAAATACAGGAAAGCAACCACCATCAACCTAAGGCCTCGTAGCCTTTCACAATTGTCCATAACTATCTACCATGTGAAATTTTCCTGTAGCACTCTTTCTCACAATGATTTACATAAGTTTTCACATGCACATTGTGATCAAACCAAAAGGAACACTTATGTACATCATACATTCATACTTGACCCTCAACATAGTTTCTTCAATGTATAAAAGTAAATTGATAGTAAAACATAATTAATATCACATATACCCTTCAGGTGGTGTTTATGTCAAACTTTCCACATAATAACCCGCATGCAATTTAGAAAAGGAATATTACCATATCTTACATATCATAACATTATACTGTCTCATTTGCAGTTGCAAATTATATTGCAACATTTTCTCCTTCATGGGTCCTTAGCAAATCATTCCACAATTTGGTACTATGAGTTTGTACTCACTAATAGAATCTTTACCCCTTTATGTATATATCCTTCTTTAACAATCCACACTAGGTTTTAATTTAATACATATTTCTGATTATTAATATTTATAAATTATGTGTTAAAGCATATTTTTTTATAATATAATGAAAATTTTTACAAATATTAACAGTTAATCATCATACAGATAATCCCAAACATTTCAGGGTGATTTTACATGCAACACATGGCCATTTGATTTATAATTTTTTAGCAATATAGGACTTTAGTCCATTTACTCACATAATTGTCTCATTCTTTGTCTACTCATACACTTCCTTGTTGTCACTGATCACAAATTTCTATTCCTCGGTCATGCAACATGATTTACTAACATCCCTTTTCAATGTACCTATGCCAGGGTTCTTCACCTCCTCATTGCCTTGGCTTTTGACTCAGAAATTTATTTGTTTTCTAATTCACGGTTTATTTCCAACTCTTAGCTGGCTATCTATGCCCTTCCTTCTATATATATATATATATATATATATATATATATATATATATATATATATATATATATATATATATATATATATAAACAACATAATGGTTATGACCCGAAATTATACTCCTAGTTGCACCCACCTTTAAAGATTTGATTTAGGCAAGGGTACAAAATTAGTCCGGTAAGTGGATTTTTTATATGTTCGATCCTTCTTTACTATGGACACAACACAATTTGTTACTATCTACCCTTAAACATGCCACATTGTTGAACCCTTCATCTCTAATACCACTTGTCACATCCCCTTTCAGTTGAACTACCCTAAGTAACAAAAAAAAAACTTTTTACTACATATGGACATTACCATAATCAAACAAATCAGTTAATCTTTATGTTTTGCTATCCAAGAAAATGGATTGACCGTCGCAATTTATAAGACTTTTACTATTCTTATGAAAATGGTGGATTATTAATCATAGAGTTTTGAAATTTATGTATCTATAATCCTTCCTTAGTTTTGGTAGCCTTGATCATAAGTTTTCAACGTAAAAAAAATTATGTTGATACAATGTGAATTATTGTGGGTAATACATTTTATATAATTGCAATTAGCATATAGCCTGACTTCTTTGGAAATGAGATGACCGAAATTTCTCAAGACCCTCTACTACGTGCCAGTTGACAATTACTTTCTTAGATATGTGTGTGGTGAGCTCCATGACTCTCACGCTCTAGGGTTTTCCTAGATGATGAGATTCGGTGAGGGGAGTTTAGAGGGTAACCACACTTTCATTCATGTGCCACATCCGACTCATTTTTTTTCCATTCTAGCCAGTTGTGGCTCTGCAACTATGTTATGGAGGTTACCCTTCTACATTTGTTTAGTCATGTAATGTGTTATGTTCATACTTTTCATATGAATTTTCAAGTTTCCACTGCTTAACCCACTTATTTGATTACCTAGTTATCTCTTTGGACTTGTCATTTGATTTTTACCAAAGTCATCCACATTTTTTTTAATCCTTTCTCAAGCCCATATTCCATGGGGATGGTGAGACTCCAATTCAATAATTTTCTTTATCGAAGGTTTCTTGTTCGTTCCTTTGATAATTAAGTTTACCATAAGTCCTCTTCAATGCTTCATTTAGATTTTAGTCAAGATTATATGAATATACTAATAGCTTGGGTTATTTCTTCTTTTAGTAATGTTACCTGGCATCTCCGAGGAAGAGAGGGTACCCATAAAGGTAACCCAGTTTTCAAAAATGTTATTTTTGGTTGATTTATTTACAATTGTGACTTTTATTCTAACTGTTGTTATTTCTCATATTCCACAAGTGAGGCTTTTTTCTACAACCTTTCGTGAACCATACGAATTGTAACAGCCTCAAACTAGGTTCTCCTATTGATAATTTATTGTTTCTTTTCTCTAGGTTATGAAAGGTGTTCAGTCGGGGTATGATTATAAAGTTTTGATTAAATTATTCCTCTGCATCAAGGTTTTGCTATCTATCATCCAAACGAGCCACGATTTTACGTTGGACTATAAAAGAAACTATGTAATTGTTGTCTTTTTAGTTAAATGGCCTACGATCATTGCCCCTGTTGGGATCTATTTATATGTTATATGTTTCTATTCATCCAGATTCCATATACATGCTTTTTGTACACATGTTTTTTAAGAAGTCTCGAGAATATGTGTTGTTTGGAAACCTTCCGCAGAAATTGTTTTCTTTCTTTATTTCCTCCTTTTCTGTTCTTAACTATAATAGAGATAAGATATTTGTTTGAGCTCGTTCGATAAATAAAAATGTCTCTTACTGCTCATTTTTCATACTAAATTCCAAAAAATATATAGATGTACATTGCAACATCATATAATGTTACTGAATACTTGTCTGCTTTCTTTTAATATTTTATTCTAACTCTATGCATTAGGTTGAAGAATATAAATGGCTTTCTATCTCTCTAGTATCACAATTGTTGATATAGTTCTTAAAATTATTCAACCTCAGTTATATATGATTGTATTATTATTAGGATATTTGTCTTCTCGTATGATAGTATTAATCTAATGAGATTATCTTCACATTTTCATTCCTTTGTATGATTTAATTATAAGTACCATTTGGAAGTTGTTCTGAACACATATGTTCATAACTTGTTTGCCTATGCAGTTTCACTTCTTAGTGATTTCCAATATAAATGGCTTTCTATCTCTCTGGTATCATAATTGTTGATATAGTTCTTAAAATTATTGAGCCTCAGTTATATATGACTGTATTATTATTAGAATATTTGTCTTCTCGTATGATAGTATTACTCTAATGAGGTTATCTTCACATTTTCATTCCTTTGTACAATTTAATTATAAGTACCATTTGGAAGTTTTTTTGTACACATAACGTTCATAACTTGTTTGCCTATGCGGTTTCACTTCTTAGTGACTTCCAATATTTGTATGATGCTCTTCATGATTATTAATTTTCTACCTAAACGATATATATATATATATATATATATATATATATATATATATATATAAAGCCTCTTATTAGCCCACACTCTATTAAGTTACTTTCTAGTAGAAGTAAATTACAATATTCGATGAGGGTGTTAAACATTTAAAACAAAAATTTGGAAAGAAAAAAATTAACAATAAAGGAAAAGAAAAATTAAAACATTATAATCTAATAAACATAAATAAAATTTTATTTAAAAATATAGAAAATAAAATAAATATCTAAAAAAATACACAATTAAAAAATACAAGATAAAAATAAAATTAAAACAAAATTTTTGAAAAAATAAATAAATAAAAAGAAAAACCACACTATTTGAAGAAAAAAATGAAATACAAACTAAATTAAAAATAGGAAAAAAAAATAATTCAAGCAAAAGAAAAAGAAAAAAAAATTAAATCAAATTAAAAAGTACTAAAAAATAATATTACATGAACTTATAAAAAAATGTTACATAAAATTATAAAAATATTTAAAAAATAGAATATATAGAGAGATAGAGCAGGAGATATTAATCTACCCCACCCACACGATGCTCGACATAGCACTGTGACCCAACCCAAACTGATGCAAAGGGGTCAGAAAGGAGACAACTGGCATCGCTTTAGGAAGCGAATCAATGCACCACACAGTGCTCCGACACATTTTTTTGAGATCTTTTTGTTCAGTTTTTTTATAACTTTTTAACCATAATCTGCATTGTCAATGGTGACATTGTAAATGCTTTGAGTTATTTTTGTTCGGTTTTTTTTTATTATAAATTTTTAACCATAATCTGCATTTTCAATGGTTACTTGTAAATGCTCGCAAGACACCTGGTTTGATCAAGAACTTAATCTATTTGTTGGCTGGAATCCATGTCATCAATCACTGCCAAGAAAATATTCCAAATACACATTGCTACAGAGTTCCTCCACAATACTTAGAGATGTTTGTCCTTTAACTACTCAGAAACATGAACCTCTACACATCCAGCTATTGTGGGTGTTGCAGACAAATGAAAAAACATGTCCCTAAAGTCCATCATTAAGGTTTTAATCTTACTCTTTTCCTCAAGTGATATGACTATCAAATTTTATTGCTTTCAGATCAGCCTTATTTCCCTTGTTTATCTCTTCATAATCTTCCAAGTTGAGTGAGTTTATTCTTCCTTTGAAAGCATCATCTCAGCCAAAAGATGATTTTGGAGGAATTAAAGCCAAGAATTTTATTAGAGGGAGAAAATTATACAAAATGTTTCCCCTTGAATCAAGCTTATCTCCCTCAAATTATTTAGTTCCCTTAATAAATATGACAATTTTCTCATCATCATAAAAAGATGCTAGTTCTCTAAATTGTTTGGAACATAGGGTATATAAAGGATATTGATTCTAATTCTTGATTGAAAATTTCATGGAAGTATATAAGTTTGTAGTCCTTAACCTTATTCAATTTATTTCCTCCCTTATAGATCCCAAAAAAGGTTTCTCTTTAGAAGCCTGAATCAAAATGGTTTCCTCATTAGGGATTTCGGTCATCTCTATTAGATATAAAATTATGCCAACATGGACAAAAGTGATATCAATGAATCCAAAATAATTTTGAGAGGTTGCAAAGTCTTAATTTATTTTAATAAGAAGACTCTTCTGGAAGCCGACTCTAAGATCAATGAATGGGAGAACCTTTGTATCATGTATCATGCAAACATTATGAATTTGTCGATTCAATAAAATTATAGGATTGGTTTATTGGAATTTGATAACCTGGTTAGAAATTTGGCATTGAATCTTCAGAAAGTTAATCTGTCATCAAATTCAAATAATTAGGTCAATCATATTATGCCATGCACTCAATGAGGGAGAGACTTTCTGATATGAGGAGGATAGGATAGGGTGTACATTTCTAATATTAACATTATAATTTATAAAATTCATCTGGATTTGAATTTTCCTTCAATATTATCTAGAGATACTTCATCCCCAAAATTCACATCTATATAAGATAACATGAGTAATGAGAGTATCAGATAGGAGCTTTATTATTATTATTATTATTATCCCATAATCGTATGTCCACTAATTATACATGTTTACAATCCCATGGTTGGATTGCATTTAACAGAAGATCCCTTGCATCAAATTGAGTAGGTATAATAAGAAAAGTGTTTCTTGGATTGGAGGAAGTGAAATTGGAGGAATCTATGAAGAGTTAAATATTTGGTAGGACACCAAGGCCACAAGAGCAACAAGGTTGAGAGTTGCAACAATATGAGACAATGTCGTAGATGACTATTTGGTGAACCAAATGGCTTGTGAGTAGTGTTCCCTAGTGTTCTAATTTTAATCCATGGGGATTTTAGTGGTGATCAACTTGTCTAGAAGTTGTAACTTTGTTGAACTACTAATTATCATTGTTTAAAAATTCATAATAAAATTTCCAATATCTAAAGTACCTCCATATTTTTTTTTACAAAAAAAGCATGCATATAACTCCTATGTAACTTTTCTTACACTTTCTTTTCCAAAATTGAAATGGGAAGTGGTTCACCAACTTCCAGGAGATACATAAACATAACTCACATTTTAAATACATTAATCGTGACATATCTTTGAAATATTTTCTTTATTTAATTAAAAAATTATTATAATATCAAATGAAAATGGCATAATTATAGGAATCATTTCAATTACATAGAAAAAATGCATATATACACTTCCTTAACTTAAAATCTAATTTCTACATTTATTTCAATTACATATATCAAATGCATATGTACAATTCTTTAACTCAAAATATAATTTCAGTATTTAATAATGGATGAAATGTTTAATCATGACATGCCAATAAGTACTTTCTTTACTTTCTTTACATAATTAAATGAATGTCGATGATATCAAATGGGAAAGGGATAATGAAGTGGTTCATTCCAAATTCATACATAGGATCGATAATTTAGTTAAAATCTAATTTATACAATTACTAATGGACAGAATAAGGATTCATGGACAGGTTTGAAGTTGAATTCTTTTTATATATTTTAGCTTGATATACATTTATTTTCATGGTAGAATAGAGCACATATCTCACAAATTGTATGAATACAAGTGTATTTTTTGATAGATTGGTGGGACACGTGATAACCTTCAGGTGGATATGGACAAACAAAGAAAGCCTAAATAGAATCACTCCCTTAAAAAATGCCTTCGACATAATTAAACATCATTTAACACCCAACATGTTTAAAATTATTTGTTGCAATTTGGGAAAATCTCCAACATATATATTTTATAACGACATACAAAGTTGGATTCCTTCCATCTCTTCTAACAAAGAACACCCAATAATGGACAACTCTTGAAGTTGTGACAACCGCCCGAATCAACGTATGCTCTTCAACCTCACAAACCACTTGTGTTCAAACACCTCAAAGATAACAATGATTTCATACATGGAAACCTCTCCAATTTCTTGCAATGAACAATTACCATAGTTTGAAGTTTTCAGACACAACAAATCATATGTATTTTTATCAAATTATCAAAAACACTAAATGATAAATTTGCAAGTGTAGCTAGAAATGTTCTAACCTCCTCACAATTATTTCAATAAGATACTATAATATCATAAAGTTTGAAGCAAACACCTCTAATAAATTATATCTCTGTTATCCTTGTCCCTGCAACCTCTAATACTTGGTGTTGTGGAAGTATGCAATTGTGAATGGAAGGGTCCAAATCACTCAACGTTTTTATTTCTCCTTTCACCTCCTAAAATGGAAATTCATGTATCATTGGACAATCAATTACTCTCAACTCAGTCAACTGGGCCAACAATCGAAGAGAAGACAACAAACATTTCACTTCCTTACATTTATGAAGTTGCAATTCATTCAAGTTATTTAAATTAGCTATCAAAGCCAACAAACAGTTCAATTCCTTAGATACGTAGAGCTGAAATTTCTTCAAGTTATTTAAGTTACATATGGAAATGTGTACAAAAAAGGGACTACATCTAGAACTTCCAGTTTACTTAACTCTCCAATTGCACTTGGCGATTTGTTAGGCCCCTATACTACTACTGTAACCCCTTATTGTTATTAGTACAACCCCATTATTATATTGTTGTACCCATGTAGTCCCCATATTGTTGTTATTGTGCCCCATAGAAGCCCACTATTGTTATTATTGTGCCCTTACATTATTATTATTATGTCAGCTCTGATTATATTATGACCCCTTAGACTCCTATATATAGAAAAGAGGTCTTGTCATTTGTATCATCTAAGAATTGTTCATTTGTGTAATGTAAAGGAGGTTTCTTGCTTGAAGAGGCTTATTTCTAAGGTGTTGATCTATCTTTTCTATATTTTTGTGAGTTGGTTTCATAACATTTGGTATCAGAGCTTTGGATTCTAGGGTTTCACTGCTCCAAACAGGTCATCATGGAATTTTGCTATAACTTTTTTCTGCGACGTTTTAGAAACTAACCAAAAAACCCATTTGAGACAACATCGTGTTGAACCTCGGGTTTGAATTTCAGAGGTTTTCTCGCTATAGTTTTGGAGACATGATATGAGGAAGTTAGGGTTTTTGAAAGCTCCAGACCTTCAACTAAAGTAGGTCATCGTGGGATTTTCTCTATAATTGTTTTGCTACAAATTTTCATAAGCTAAACCAAAAACAAATTTTAGAAGTAATCGGCCTGAACCTTAGCTCTAAATTTCAAATCCTGTGTCACTATAGCTTCAGAGATATAGTCTGAGGAAGTTAGGGTTTTTGCAAGCCCCTAAATTACATTCCAAATAGGTCACCTTGGGAAAATCATCATAACTATCTCTCTAAGAATCATATTGAAATTTCGTAAGAAGTTATAGAAGGAGGGCGGACTGTATCTTCTTGTGTATATTTTTCAGATCCAAAGGTCAAAATAGTGACATATGGAAGTTCATACAAGTTCGCTCTTCTGAAAAGGTATATAATCAGGTCATCTTGGGAGATTGTGCATAACGCTTTCTTGGAGAACCCAATTTTGATCAGACTGGTGGCATTGGAAAGAGGACACATATGGCTACTGTAGGTTGCAATTTCAGAACTTGAAGAGCCGAAATTACAGAGTTATAGTCATTTCAATATCGAGCTCCTGAAATCAAGAAAATGTGATATGAGGAAGTTTGATGGAAAGGATCCGGTAAATCGGATACTAAAAATGGAGTAATATTTTGATCTACATGAGGTGCAACTATTACAAAAGGTACGTATTGCATCTTCATATTTAGAACCGGATCAATTTTTATGGTATAAAGGGCTTTGTTCTGGTAAACCACTTGTTACGTGGTCAATTTTCATGGAGGAAATGATAGCACATTGTGAGGATACAAAGAGAAACGCCTTATCCAATTGATAAATCTCAAACAAAAGTGTTCAATGGCAAATCACATTGAGGACTTTCAAAAATTGAATATAAGGGTAAATGATATTCTAGAGAAGAAAAGGATTTATGTCTTCATAGGTACTTTAAAGGATAGCATTCAACATGAGGTTCGTCTTTGGGAACCTAATTCATTGGAGAAGGCATTCAGGCGGGCAAGAAAAATTGAAAGCGAAATTATGGAAAAAAGGAATCCCACCACTCATGACTATAATCATGGAAGTGTTTCTTCTCCTAGCCTTCCACAACCTACAAGGTTTACACCACAACAATTGGAAGAAAAAAGAGAAAAATGACTTTGTTACAATTGCGATAGAAAATGCACTAAAGATCATAAGTGTGTTGAGAAGAAATTATTTTACATAGAGTATGAAGAGGAGGAAGGAAAGGATCAAGAAACATCAAAATAAGAGGATATACGCCAAGACCCAACCCCAGAGAAAGAAGAAATGAATCCAACCATATCTTGTAAAGCATTGGCAAGAATTACCACTCCTCAAACTCTCAAGATAGAAGGACATATCAAGAAGAAAAAGGTTCAAGAAGTGAAAGATCACATCAAGAAACAAGAAATGAATCCAACCATATCTTGTAATGCATTGGCCGGAATTACCACTCCTCAGACTATCAAGATAGAGGGACATATCAAGAAGAAAAATGTTCAAGAAGTGAAAGATCACATTGAGCATCAAGAAATGAATCCGACCATATCTTGTAAAGCATTGGAAGAAATTACTACTCCTCAAACTCTCAAGATAGAAGGACATATCAAGAAGAAAAAGGTTCAAGCAATGAAATATGACATCGAGCATCAACCACAAGTTCTCCAAATTTTAAAGGATAATGCCACTTTGGTGCAGAATCGAATGAAACAATAGGTAGATCAACATCGCAGTGAAAAAAGTTTTGATGTAGGTCATTGGGTATTTTTACGGATACATCTCAAGTAAGCTATTTATGAGAAGGAAATGTTGGCAATACTACACGCACTTAAGAAATGGCGACCTTACCCATTCGGAAGACACTTCAAGGTAAAAATGGATCATAATAGTCTTAAATACTTTTTATAACAAATATTATCCTTAGAAGAATAGAAAAAATGGGTCACAAATATGTTGGGTTATGACTTTGACCTCATCTACAGAAAAGGGAAGAAATTTTTGTTGTAGATGCACTCTCAAGAAAGGATGAGGATGTGGAAGCATTGTTTTGTGCTATTTCTATTATCCAACCAGATTGGATAAACGAAGCAAGGGATGAGTGGAAGAAGGACAAAGAAGTGTGGCCACTCATTCAAAAGTTGCAGAATATCCCAATTCAAACAATATTTCCAGAACTTAAAGAGGAAGGAAAAATCAAATTGGAACCTTGAGCAGTCATAGAAACAATAACCCGACAGCTACAAAATCGATCAATTTCAGAGTATCTCATCAAGTGGAAGAACTTACTGCTGAAGATTCCACATGGGAGGACAAGAATTTTATACAGAAGCATCAAGAACTACTCAAGCATTGAGGACAACACTTTTTGAAGGAGAGGGGCATGTTAGACCCCTATACTACTAGTGTAACCCATTATTGTTATTAGTACAACCCCCTTATTATATTTTTGTACCCGTGTAGTCCCCATATTGTTATTATTGTGCCCTTACATTATTATTGTTATGTCGACTCTGATTAGATTATGACCCCTTAGACTCCTATATATAGAAAAGAGGTCTTGTCATTTGTGTCATCTAAGAATTGTTCATTTGTGTAATGTAAAGGAGGTTTCCCCCTCGAAGAGACTTATTTCTAAGGCATTGATCTATCTTTTCTATCTTCTTGTGAGTTGTTTTCATAACACGATTCTTCTAAATTTGTACCTATCATATATAACATTTTAAGCCACCTATGATGCACCACATGTAGAGGAAACACTTCAATATTCCTACAGTTAGAGAGATTTAGCTATTCATGTGTGGTTATATTTCCTAGTGTTTCTCTTGACATGGTTAAATTAGTACAAGAACCCAAATCAAGAGGTTGGAGTTTAACTAGTTTACAAAAGGAATCTGACAACCTTTCCAAAGTGAGGCATTAGGAAAAATTAATTTGTAGGAGGTTGGTTAAATTATAAAACATTATAGAAACCTCTTCAAAGTTTGGAAATTAGATAGCTGAATCTATTGGAGTTCAAGTAAATTGCTAAACCAATCTGGCAGGCTCTCAAAATATTTACACGTAATCAACTGAATTTGTTGGAGGTTGTTTAGCTACCAAAGGAATTTGAAAGCCTCTTCAAAGATTAGCACTCAAGCAACTCAATTTGTTGGATATTGTTCAAATTACCAAAAGAAACTGACAACATATCCGATTTATTACACTTTGTCAAGACGATGTGTTGGATATTGGTTAAGTGACTGAAGCACACAAGATTAAGTGACTTAATTTCTTAGCATATTCTTAAGTCCAATTCTCTTAATGACTTCATAATAAAAAAATCTTATGGAAATTTTTTCATAATGACCTTATCCTCCTTGAATGAATATTTAGTAACAACATTAATCACAATTCATTGTAAGTGATTCAACTCCTCGATAGGCTTTGGAATGCTCAAATGTTTTACTATCATAGATGTTCTCCTATTAGTTCAATCCCTGGAGGCATTTTATATTACTTTTAAATTAAAAATAATCCAACTACGTCAATCCCTATCCAATTGATTTTGGTATATTTCTTTAAATACTATTACTTTGCTAAATTTTGTCAATCTTTTCGCATTACTTCACCGATCTCTCTCACAATCGAAACGTACCATCACCTTCAATATGATGTCGTATCCATTTCTATTTGTATTGATACTTATAACTGAGATAAAAGGAGAACTGCAATACGAAATATTCAGAAATCACATGGAAATCAATGTCAAGAAGGGCCTTGCCAACACCATCTACAATTTATTCAAAGTTATTGATTGAAAATTACAAGTCTTCCTTGATAGAAAAGAAATTCATTGTGGAGTTAATGTCTTGAATATAATTGAAGCAACCATTAAAAGTGCCTATGTTCATGTCACCATTTTTTCGGAGCATTATGTTGAATGTAATTGGTGCTTGGATGAACTGGTTTCCAAAAGGAAGGTTACTCCCGTGTACTATGATATTGAACATATGGCTCTTTGTTACATTAACAAAGAATGTTACAAGAAAGCCTTTAAAAATCGCAAATAGTGAGTCACCACAGAAAAGATAGAAAAATGGAAGAAAACCCTCCTATATGTCTCACTTCTTAAAGGTGATTTGTGCAAAATAGAGGAACAATAAATACAAGATTTTCTCATTTCTCATTAATGTGCTTGATGTATAAATTTATGTTCTATTTTTTTCCTAACTCGAATGAATTTATTTTCTCTTTTGAGTTGTTATCACTCCTTCGGATCACCAAGGTTGAGGAAGAGTCTAGCTGAGGTAACCCAAGACCAATCTTTTGACATGGTAGCTAACCCTACCAAGCCGGAGAGGGTTCTCTCTGAAGGATCATAGCCAAGAGGGCTGGATTGATTAGGGTTTTAGGCTAGATATGATATGCAGAGGTTGTTTTGATTTGATTTGGTTGGGGTAATCACTAGATGAGTGAGTTAGGTAAGAGAGTGAACTAGGTCAGGGCAAAAGAAAGTCAGAATTGTAGACATATGATGGGGCTAGGTAGGAAAGTACTTTAACACTTCGTAGTATCTTGATGAAATGGTTTAGACTAATGAGGTGCTAAAAAGAGCATGTAAATCATGAATTCTTTTTAAATTGAAGAAATGAAACAAATTATGATGATTTTCCCAAAACAGAGCAAAGGATATGAATTCTGCTTATCATACTTGAAAATCAAACATATTTAGAAGTGAAATGGATCATGGAAAGTACAAGACATTCACAAACATGTAACTGAAGAAGAAACAATGTCAAAATACTATGCCACAATAATCCCACCAAAATGGTTGCAACTCATCCAATATATTCCATGCCAATGTTTGAATACAAGAATGTGTCTGATCACAAGTACAACATCCAACTGAATCCAACCTCTGAAAAGAGTAAAGAAAGAAAAGATATAGACATCAATGCAAACTCCCCTCAACCTCAGGGGTTGAATCCATGAGAGGAGGAGCAGTTCCACCAAAATCTGAACTGATAGCTAAAGTGTACGGTGGTCAAAGTGACTCATCCCTAATTACATTGAAATTGATTCATCTAACTTGATGAAGACTATTAACCTAATGTATTTACCCCTAGGTAATAGTAAAAGACCATAATTACATTTACCATATTAGTGACATCAGTAAAAATTGATTCCCAAGGATGAAAATCAAAACTGGAGCAAAAAAGTGAAAAAAAATCAAGGAATTTTGCCCTATGAGTAGCACCAGTGCTCTATAAGCAACGCCTTAAGCCTATGCGTAGTGGCAACTTCAAGCTGATTGTTGAAGGGGTTGTTGATGTCGAAATTGAGCTCATAATAGCTCATTGGAAATATTATCTTGTCTACTTTCCATAAATTCCCTTGGTTCCCAAAAATCATAATATTGAACCCTCCAAAAGGTCAATCTCCCAAGACTACTTCTGTGCGCAACGCCTAGCTAAAAAATAGGGAAAAAAGGTGAATTTTGAGGTGTTTTTGGCCATTTCTCCCAGTCCAATGGTCCAAAATTAGTGTACCAATAGTCAAAATGTTATGTTCTTAGCCTTATGAATCTAATGGTAGTCTTAGTTTTCCATTTGGAGGCCTCTAGAAGAAGTGCGGTGCCTAGGGTGTTGCGCATAGGACAATTCACCTATGCCAAAACTGTCCAATGTTGCACAAAAAACCCGAAAATGTCAAAAGTGCCCAAATATTGTAAAAATTGGTGTATAAGTTGATGATGAAGTGTGCTAGGCATTGAAAGAGGCCTCAACAAGGATATCCAACTTTCCTTTCTTCTCTTGCACCTTTAGGGTTTCATGCTTTGACTTCATTTTCTTGAGCTTGGACCTTGCTATTTGGCTTCTTTGGCAATAGTACTTTGCCATCCTCCCATGTATGTCATTTTCCATTTTAGCCTTATCTAGGAGCTTTTCAATATGGTTTTTCACCTTCTCAAGCCAATGATCCCTGTTTTCATTGATCATTATGACCATTTGCTCATTTAGGGTAAGCTCATTTGCTAGTTCAGCTTCTTTTTATTTCTCTAATTCCAATGCTCTCTCTAGGCCTTTGGTTCTTGGCATTTTCCTTAGAACTTGTTCTTCTAGCTCATCAGAATCACTATAATTTCCATATGCTTCATCAAGTAAGGCCTTAGCCTTGTTCTCTTGTCTTTTGGATTTGAGAAGGTCCACCTCCATGATCAACTGTTTTGTTTGCAATTGTTGGTTTTCTTGCTCAAGAAATGAAATGACATATTTAGCTCTTTCCAATTGAGTTTGAAATTGTTTGATTTGGGCTTCTTTATCTTTGATGATCAAACTTGTGCTCTCATGATCATCATCTTCATCGAATTCAATAAGGTCAAACTCTGTTTCTTTCTCATGGAAGTCTACATCCTCATGTTTTCTCTCTGCCTGAACCTCCACCATTGTCATCTTTTGCTTGCCATTTTGTACCCTCTTTGCTGATGAAGAAGGTAGGGCACCTTCCACAATTTTTGGGGCAAACACCTGACTATGGCCTCTCTGATAAGTATGTGTCAATGTGCTCAAATCTTCCCTCTTAAGCTTGATGACCTCAACTCTGCCAGGTAACCCTGCATGATCATGAAATGGTGATGATGGTGGTGAAATAGGCTGAGATGATGGAGGGATAGATGTAGTGGGCTGAGATGGAGGGGGTATGTCTTCATCATGATGATTAGTGGGATGAGATGAAGATGGCATATCTTGAGCATGTGGAGATTTTGGAGCAGTGAAAATATGATTGGCAATGAAAGTGTCCCATGCAATGTTCAGCTGGTTAAGGTGATGGAGGACAATGATCTTGATCAGAGAGTGATGGAAAAGATTGTTCATTTGCTTCTCATACCTTTTTCCCTGAACTTTGTATCTCATTTTCCCAATGCTCTTGAACAAATGATAACGGATATTGAGCATTCTGACTCTTGTGACGTGCATGAGAAATCTAATATGGTATGAATAAAGTTTGGAAAATCCACCTTCACAAGTGAAGTACTTCATGATGATTTTCATCATGGGAGCATATGTACCAAGAAGGTGGCTAAAAGAGAAGAATGTATTTCTCTCATTTCTATACTGAGGCTTCAAATATGGCTTATAATATTGATGATCTAGGTTTTGAGCTTTAAACGACCTTTCACCCACATTAGGTATTCTAGTAGCAGTAGCAATAATGTGTGAGGATATGGTGAAGGTTACCCCAGCAAGGGTCACTTGATTGTCTTCAAGATTTGAAATGAACACTCTATTCAAAACATGATGGCTTTGGACTCTTTGTACCATCACACAAAAATCAAAACATCCCAAATTCTTGAAGAAAGTGACTGTCATAGGTGAGGCCGTTAACTATTTGGTGTTGGTAGGTTCAAACCTCAAGATTCTTCCTCCTTTATGTGGTCTTCTTTCTTCTTGGTCTTCTTCCTATGAAAAATGTCTGTTTTCTTCCTCCATTATGTGTCTTCTTTCCTCTTCCTTGAAACCCTAGGGATTAGGAAATAGGAGTGGGAATGGGTTAGGAAAAATTTAGGGAGTGGAGGAAGGGATTAGGGAATTTAGGGAAGTGATAGGGGAGTGAAATGTGTATGGAATTTAGGATTTGATATTTAATTACAGGTATGTAGTATGGTTGCCTAGGGATTTTGTTGCCTAGGACTTAGGGTTTAAGGGAGAATGCACTTGGAATATGTATTTAGCAACTCAGGGGTAGGGATGGAGTTTATTGTGATGTGGGAAGGGGAGTAGGATCTTAGGAATAGTTTCTAGGGTTGTAGGAGAAGAGCTAGGGTTTGCAACGCTTTAGAATTCCCAATTTTAGGCAATAAACTTCATAACATGAATGATGACTTTGAGAGGTGTAAGGAGGGATGAACAAGGTTGTACTTACTTGATAAGAGGCTTAGAAACCATGTACTAAAGGTTAGGAAACTTTGTTTTCAGTATGAGAGCTTGTGGGCAAAATTTGATCAGTGCGCAGTGCCCTTAGTGTGTGCATAGCACCTTAAGCTCGTGCATAGCGTCTTAAGCCCGTGCGCAGTACCTACAACCCGTGTGCAATGCCTACCTTAGTCTTGCTAATGTTGCCCAAAATCATGAGGAATGGTGCTTTGGGGTTTGATCAAGCAATGATAGGAGGCAAATGGAGTTGGTTCATATGATAGGAAGGCCTTTATACATGAGTGATATTGATCATTAGCTTTAAAAAGCCACTTTCTAATGTTTCTCTTCTCCTTTTTGAAATGGTTGCTAATTTCCTTTCTGAATTTCTTCCTTGCAGGTGGATGATGCTAGAGTGTTGGCACTCTTCACATTTGATTTTTCTTTGGATGGAGTTGACACATATTTTTCTTAGTTGATAGCTCAGGAATAGTAACCTATTACATATAATGAACATAAAATTACATAAATTGGAAAAAATATTACATCTCTATTTTTTGAAATAAAATTACAATCTGAAATAGAACTGATACTTGGAATAAAAATTAGAACTTGGGCAAACATAGCCACATGTTTACCAATCCTCTTTAAATGACAAAAGGATATTATTTTTCTCACTCTCATACTTTTTGTTGGCTTTATGCAGTGAAATGGAGTATTATTGGACCTTGAAAGAATGAAACCTAGTGACCTAATGGGACCTTGAATGAGAAGACTCCATGTGGACTTGACTGACAAAAAACATGATGAAATGAGCCTTTATGTTCAATGTATGCTCAGTAAGACACATTAAGGTGGGCCAAAAAATATTTTTTTGGAGAAAGAGCAGGGCTTTTGACATAGGGCTACCATTAGTGAGTAAATTTTTGAATGAGGACCTAGGTGGAATGACAAAAATTTCAAAATGGGACCCTAATATGATATAAAAGAGGAGTTTTGATCACTGATGGCAGTATGAAAATACTGACTCTAACATTGGCCTTATTTGGGGATGGCAGCTCCTTGGAGGTGTCAAGAACACCATAGACCAATTGCCTAACCATGTGGGCCAATACGGTCAAAAACTTAAACTGAAATGCATGACTGAATTCTGACCACTCGAATAACACAAAGTGACTCAAAACTAACTTACTTAACTGACGACTGAACATTGAAAATGGTAGAAAATCAGTGAAGCTTTGTGGCCTTCACTTTGGGCTCCAAACTCCAGTGATTCTCTACTTCACACTTGCAAAAATTTAAACTGTTATGTATAATGAAACCGGGATGATTCAAAAAATATAGTGCTTAAGGAGCCTACCATTGACTAGTCCTCCTAAGCATGGTTCTCCATTCATCTCATCCAACAAGAAAGCATTTTGTCCTCAGAAAGCTGAAATCTGATAAGGGAATTTCCATAGGTTTTCAAATTTACTATGCTTACCCTTGTCTTCGCTTTTTGGCATCCCAACGAAGCATCACATCTCCAATTTCGAAGTCATCCTCCTTTGTTTTCCAATCATAGATTTTCTTTATCCTCTCATGGAGCTTAGAGGTGTTCTAAAATACCTCATCTCGTGTCTGTTGTAGGTGAATCATTTGATTGATCTGGTGTTGTATATCATTCTCTTCACTTCCTGCTTCTTGTAACAATTTCATGACCGAGATTGCTAATGATGAAGGAAAAACAGTATCTACTCCATACACAATTTGAGAAGGAGGAAGTCCAAGAGATTTCTTACTACTCACTCGATCTGCCCACAATGCATTGATCAGCTTTTTGTGCCAATTATTTTTGTTGGCCTCCAACATTTTCTTGATGATGTTGATTAAGGATTTATTGGAGGACTCCAGCAAACCATTTGCTTATGGATAGTATGTTGTAGAATGTCCCAACTTAATGTTATATTTGTCACAAAACTTAGTCATATTCTTAGACTTGAATTTTTTCGCGTTGTCTGTGATGATCTTATTAGGACAACCAAAATGGGACAAGATATTAGTTTCTAAAAACTGAATGATCACTGAATCTGTTGCTTGTCTAGTTGGAATTGCTTCGATCCACTTAGTAAAGTAGTCTGTAGCTGTCAATATCCACTTGCTTTGTGCAGATGATGATGGGTTAATCTCGCATATGAAATGTAGGCCCCACTACTGAAAAGGTGCATGAACTAATATAGGTTGTAGAGGCAAAGGAAGAACTTTTCTTTTACCTTGGAAAACTTGGCACTCGTGACAACTCATCAATCCCTTGTAGATATCTTCAAAAAGTGTGGGCAAATAGCAACTTTCTCTAAGTACTTTGTTGGTCATGGTCTTCTAGTACAAGTGGCCACGACAATCTCCTTTGTGCAAGTCATTATTACTTCTTTAGACTCATCTTCGGTCAAACAGTTCAACAACACACCTCTAGGATCCTTCCAATAAAGTGTGCTATCCATAATGCAATATTTAGAATCCTTCAGCTTCAATGACCTGCTCTTAGCCTTAGACAAGCCTGGAGGGGGATTTAGATGTTGCAAAACATAAATAATATCAGAATATCATGGAGATGATAGAAATATATCAAGTACTTGATTGAGATCTACTTCTTCTTGATTGTCGGAGAATTCCGCTACAAGTTTGATATCTAGAGCACAGAGATTTGACTCAGCCATGAGTTTGGCTAAGCCTTGACCCTTGATCAGCTTGATAGGCTTGATCTCAAGATCATATTCTAATAATGCTGCTATCCATCTACCTCTTCTACCTTTCGGGGCATTCTGCACAAGAACTTATTTTACCGTTGCATTAGACACATAAACAAGAGTATGTGAATGTAAAATGTAAACTTTGAAATCTTTCACCACCTTTACCAAAGCCAAGGCATGTTTCTCAATGATGTTGTACTTAAGGATGCATCCCTGATATTGCGACTGAAAAATGCCATTGGAAGCTCAGCTACATCTCTTTTTTGCATTAATATAGCTGCCATGGTATGTTCAGAACCAAAAGAGAATATAATAAAAGCATTGGAGTAATCGAGACTGATTAAAATAGGGGCAGTGGTCAAGGAAAGCTTTACTGCATGAAAGGACTTGCGGGCTTCTTCGGACCACTTTACATCATTCTCTTTTTTCAACATATTTGTCATCTCTCTAAGATGTTCAACCAAATTAGGAATACATCTGCATAATAAATTCATCTTATAATTGAATGCTTAGATTTATTTCTTGCTACAATGGAAATCAATTTGTTGAATAGATTCTACCTGTGAAGGGTCTATCCAGATGTCGTCCTTTGAGATGATGTGGCCGAGAAGTTTGCCTTCCTCCATAGAAAACAATATTTTCTTTGGATTGAGAGAGATCTCGAACATTCTACATCTCTGGAAAATAACTCTTAAATGTTGCAAATGCTCATCATCTGAATGTGAAAATACCGTTACATCATCTAAATATACAACCAAGAAAACATCTTTTTCATTGGCAAAGGCCATGTCCATGGCACGCTAAAGATTGTCCCCTACATTTTTGAGACTGAGTGGCATTTTTGCATATTTGAATGTGCCCCAGGGTGTGGTGAACGTTGTCTTGTCCTGATCATCCTTGTGCACTAAAATATGATTGTAACCAGAATAGTCATCCAACAGTGACATCCGAGAAGTGCCAACAACTCTCTGAAGGATATGGTCCATTTTAGGAAGCGGATAATTATCTTTCAAAGATGCTTTGTTTAAGTTTATGAAGTCTACGTAGAGCCTAATTTCTCAGGTCTTCTTTCTCGTCGGGACTAGATTTGATATCCAATCAGAAAATCTAATTGGAACAATGATTCCCACCTTGAAAAGCCTCTCAATTTATTTCTCTATGGATGGCAACAACCTTGGGTTAATCCTTCTTAGCTTTTGCCTAAAGGGCTTTTGATCTAGTTTAATTAGGATGGTATGCTGAATTATTTTCTTGTCATACTCCTTTAAGTTTGCATAATCCCATGCAAAAACATCAGAAAATTCAGACAATAAATGAATATATTTTTCTTTTACCTTGGGAGATAATGTTTTGGACAGCTTGATCATTTTTGGTTTGTCTGTTGTTCCAATGTTCACGTCTTCGACACCTTTCTCCGTAGGAACCAATGTAGGCTTCCTTGCTACATCATCTTGATCAAACAAGTCTTCCAAAGGTACAAGACCTTTCAGAATATTGTTGTCCTTCAGTTGTAGTATATCAACTTGGGTTGCCTCGATGACTTGATCATCCTTGTCATAAACTTCATCCATGGAACAATTCTCAAACTCTCCTTCACTCTGGAGAAAGTTATTTACCTGCTTGTCATCCCAGAATACTTGCCAATATCGCAAGTTGTCAGGAACAGAGGGCTGATGCTTTACATGAATCTCAAATTTCCTATTTGAAAAAATGGGGATTTTGAAATTGCTTGCAACTATAGCCAAGGAATCTGCCATAAGATTCTAACTCCTTGGTACAACCAAAAGTGTATATTCTGGAAACATTCACAAAGTATATAGAACAACATTTCTATATTGTCTCATCTACGAATGGTGAGCTTGATATTCACCTTTAAGTTGCTTGATCACAAGTTCTGAATCACCATACACCAAAATCCTTTGTGCACCCAATCTTTTCAAGATCTTTAAGCCCGTGATAAGTGCTTCGTACTCTGCCTCATTGTTAGTGCAATCAAAAGCTAACTTGTATGAGCATAATCTAACATTTTGAGGGACCTCACCTTGTTGATGATGTGGAATTCATATCCAAATGCCAATGCCTGCCCCATCTTTCCCGAGACCACCATCAAAGTCCATGGTCCAAAGACCATGCTCCTCTTCCAAGGGCTGTAAATCTGGTCTCTTCTTTGGGTCAATTTTCTAAACTTTCTCTTCAGGTTGTTCTAAATTTTCCATTACCTTCTTTGATTGTTGTTCTGAGCCTTTCTCTGCCTTGTTCGATGGTTGTTCTGATGAACTTGACAGATTTTGTTTTCCCTGATCTAAAACTATCCTAATACAATTGGAAATATCTGTTACATATTTTATTTCCACAAGCTGACTATCTACATCATTCAGTCCACTATCATTATATAAGATAAATGATTCTAAATATTTATGTACAGCATTTACAGTATGATTATTTGGCCTCTCCTTGCTAGTTATAATGAATTTCATTTTGGTTTCTCTGTACAAATTCCTCAATTTCATGAAAACTAGAATAATGGCATATGAGAAGTCTAACTACAGTGTGCCTCTTATTTTCGATCCCCAGGACCTTGAAAATAACATACCGAACCATGATGTTACATCAGCTACCACCACATCCATAAAGACATTTTTTTCTAGGATTTGGTCGAGGGATACTACCAAATATTTTATTGGACCAAGACAATGGACCTTACTGGAATCAAAATAATACAAGTTGTGATATTCACGAGTTATATCTAGACCCAAATTTTCCATGATGGCCTTGGGCATTAAATTATGGGAGGCTCTAGAGTCAAGCATGGAGTTATGAAGAATGTACTGATGGATTCTTAAACTCTGGTAAAATGGAGGAACCTCACTATCTTCTGACTAACCATCTATGGTTGGATCAAAAATCAATTCAGTCTCGTCATCTTCAACATTAACCATGTTGGACATAGGGTCAACTTTCATCATTTTAACTATATCAGACTTGTAATGGCTATTTTTGACAAGTTTAGTAAGAGGGATTGACACTTTCAACTTTGAAATTTCAGTTTCTAAATTGAATGAGCTAGATTTATCTACCTCTTTTTGGATGATATCTCTTTTCTCGGGAAAATATTTTGATGTCTGATCTTTCTTCTGACAGTCATGGTCCTTGTTTGGATTGCTTGTATATGACTGATTTACGTTGTTTTGGTCAGCTGCTGCTAGCTCTTTGCCTTTACTTTGATTACCTTAAGGAATTGTCTTCAGTTGGGTATCCTTCTGCTGCGATGTCCTTTTTTGAATGGGAGTGATCGGGACATCTCTATTTCTAAAGGAATATTGCTTCTACTGAGAGATGAGTGCATTCAAATATCCTCTCTGATAATCATCTGATTGGGTTTCCAATGCATAGTCATTCCCCAGTATGTAGTCTTCATCTTTAGGTTCCTACGTCTTCTTGACATACTTCATTTTTAGTCAAGGTTTACTTTGACAATCGGGTCTATTTCATCCTCTGATTCTTCTTAAGCATAATTCTACTGCAAGGGTGTCCAAATTTGCTGCTGAGATGTTGATGCCTCAAGAGATTTTTGCTCTCTGTTTTATTCTATACAAAGGTTGTTGCTGGTTTATGAAATTCAGATTCCTGACTTGTGGCTCCTGTTGTCTATCCAAATTTATCATTTGGTTAGCCATCCTCTCCATGGTTCTGATTAGAGGATGTAGTTTTTTATTGGTTGAAGAAGATGGTTCTTCTTTGATTGTTTCTTTCTTCTCTAGTTTCTCGTGTTTCAACTAATTACTTTTTAATCATCAAGTTTGCTTCCACACTCAATGCATTATTCTGCATTTCTTCCAAGGTAGTTGGATCTCTTTCCCTTAGTTGATAATCCATCTCTGGATCAAAGGCATTTGGATAATGTTGAAGTGCCAAATTAGGTGGAGGTTTCATGTTATCTAGAATGGAATTGTAGATCTGATTGAACCTTATAGTAAACTCCTGAACCGTCTTGTTAGTATTCATTTTCAATGTATTGTATTCTACCAAGATCTACAATGGATTCTTCTTTTCCCTCCACCTGGCTAAGAACAACTCATTTAGCCTCTGAGGAGTATCAATGGAGTGAGCTGCCAAACCACAGAACCATTTTTTCACATCTCCAGAAAAACTTTGAGCCATTAGTCTCATTTTGGCATCATCTTCATCAACCTCCTCTAAATCAATGAAATCAACCATCTTGTCAATATGTTGTTGCGTTGTGATTCTCGGACTGCCATCGAAAAGAGGAAGTCTCTGGCCATAGGTTTGAGGTAAAGCTGCCAACTAACCAGGGAATTGTAAGGGAGAAAATCTCGCCATGACTACTGGGGGAGGGTGTACGAGGATTAGAATGGGTTAAGTTGGATGGGATGAAGATGGAGGTGCGGATACAGTTGTTTTCGGAGGCGCAGTAGAGGGTATGGAAGAAGATAATCTTTCAAGTTGATACGGGATATAGGCTTTTTCCGTAGTAATTTGTAATTGATTAGTTAGGCTTTGAAGTTTCTCAAAATTAGACCAATCCTCATGCTCATGTTTTGAAGACTGAGATGTAGTAGAAGGTTGATTAAACAAAGATTTTGAGGCAGGTAAGTATGAATCAATCTTTATGGGATCAAACACTACCTCTGTAAGACAAGACTCAATCTTTGAACAAAATAAGGATAGCTCGAATTTAATATCAAAAGGAATATCCTCAATACTCAGTATCTGATCTGGCAAGGAAGTGGTCCTTTCCAACATTGTGATTTTATTCTCGGGGAAAGGGACTTTAGGTTTTCTTAACAATCTTTCAGGACCATCAACAGGAGTAGGAGGGTTCAGGTCAGGGTTTGACCTGGTATATCTTTTCGGAGCCAGAATCTTAACAGGGCCAAAGACTATGTTAGGTAAAAGATTTTAGACTTGAGTGGAAGAAAGAAAGCTTCAAACTTCGCCACCAAGGAATTTCTTTCAATAGAAAATTTTAACAGGTAACGATCAAGAGCTTACCAATGGAATGAGGTTTCGATTGAACTTGTGATTTGTAAACTTCTTCGCTTTTTGAACAAGATCTCCATATCTTCTACTCAATCAATTGGATCAGGATGCGGAATTTGATCTTATTTGTCTCCTCAAATACAGCTCTACAATCTTGACACTGTAATTATGAAATCAACCTTTTTGAAACTTAGTCCCATCATCCAAAGGACCAAATTCCCATGAAGACTTGTCATACACCGAGGGAAAATGAATCTTTAGTTCCCCAACAATGGCACCAGTATGTTATCACTCCTCCAAATCTCCAAGGCTGAGGAAGAGTCCAGCTGAGGTAACCACAAACCAATCTTCTGACTTGGTAGCTAGCCCTACCAAGCTGGAGAGGGCTCTCTCCGAAGGATCACAGCCAAGAGGGCTGGATGGATTAGGGTTTTAGGCTAGATATGATGTGCAAAGGTTGTTTTGATTTGATTTGGTTTGGGTAATCACTGGATGACTGAATTAGGTCAGAGAGTGAACTAGGTCAGGGAAAAAGAAAGTCAGAATTGCATACATATGATGGGGCAAGGTAGGAAAGTACTTTAACACTTCGTAGTATCTTGATGAAATGGTTTAGACTGATGAGGTGCTAAAAAGAGCATGGAAATCATGAATTCTTTTTAAACTAAAGAAATGAAACAAATTATGATGATTTTCCCAAAACAAAACATAGGAGATGAATTCTGCGTATCATACTTGAAAATCAAACATATTTAGAAGTGAAATGGATCATGGAAAATACAAAAAATTCACATACATGTAACTGAAGATGAAACAATGTCAAAATACCATGCCTTAGGAATCCCACCAAAATAGCTGCAACTCATCCAATATATTCCATGCCAAAGTTTGAATACAAGAATGTCTCTTATCACAAGTACAACATCCAACTGAGTCCAACCTCTGAAAAGAGTAAAGAAAGAGAAGATATAGACATCAAAACAAACACCTCTCAACCTCAGGGGTCGAATCCATGAGAGGAGGAACAGTTCCACCAAAATTTGAAATGATAGCTAGAGTGTACTGTGGTCAAAGTGACTCATCCCTAATTACATTGAAACTAATTCATCTGACTTGATGAAGACTATTAACCTAATGTATTTACGCCTAGGTAATAGTAAATGACCATAATTACATTTACCATATCAGTTAAATCAGTAAAAATTTATTCCTAAGGATGAAAATCAAAACTGGAGCAAAAAAGTGCAAAAAAATCAGGGAATTTTGCCCTATGTGCAGCACAAGTGCTTTATGTGCAGGGCCTTAAGCCTCTGCGCAGTGCTAACTTCAAGCTGATTGTTGAAGGGGTTGATGATGTCCAAATTGAGCTCAGGATAGCTCATTGGAAATCTTGTCTTGTCTACTTTCCAGAAATTCCCTTGTTTCCCAAAAATGATAATATTGGGCCCTCCAAAAGGTCAATCTCCCAAGACGGCTTCTATGTGTATCGCCTAGCTGAAAAAGAGGACAGAAAGGTGAATTTTGAGGTGTTTATGGCCATTTCTCCTTGTCCAATGGTCGAAATTTTGTATAAAAATAGTCAAAAGTGTATGTTATTGGCCTTCTAAATCTAATGGTAGTCTTGGTTTTCCATTTGGAGACCTCTAGAAGATAGGACAATTCACCTTTGCCGAAACTATCCAATGTTGCACAAGAAACCCAAAAATGTCAAAAGTGCCCAAAATATTGTAAAAATTGGTGTATAAGCTATTGATGAAGTGTGCTAGGAATGGAAAGAGGCCTCAGCAAGGATATCCAACTTTACTTTCTCCTCTTGCACCTTTAGGGTTTCAATATTTGACTTCATTTTGTTGAGCTTGGACCTTGCTATTTGGCTTCTTTGGCAATAATACTTTGCCATCCTCCTATGTATGTCATTTTCCCTTTTAGCCTTGTATAGGATCTTTTCAAGATGGTTGTTCACCCTCTCAAGCCAATGCTCCCTACTTTCATTGATCATTATGGCCATTTGCTCATTTAGAGTAAGCTCATTTGCTAGTTCAACTTCTTTTTGTTTCTCTAATTCCAATGCTCTCTTTAGGCCTTTGGTTCTTGGCCTTTTCCTTGGCACTTGTTCTTCCAGCTCATCAAGATCACCATATTTTACATATGCTTCATCAAGTAAGGCCTTAGCCTTGTTCTCTTCTCTTTTGGCTTTGAGAAGGTCCACCTCCATGATCAGTTGTTTTGTTTGCAATTGTTGGTTTTCTTGCTCAAGAAATGAAATGACATATTTAGCTATTTCCAATTGAGTTTTCAATTGTTTGATTTGGGCTTATTTCTCTTTGATGATCAAACTTTGCTCTCATGATCATCATCTTAATCCAAGTCAACAAGGTCAATCTCTATTTTTTTCTCATGAAATTCTTCATCCTCATGTTTGCTCTCTGCTCGAACCTCTGCTGTCATCTTTTGCTTGCCCTTCTGTACTTGCTTTGTTGATGAAGATGGTAGGGTCCCTCCCACAATTTGTGGGGCAAACACCTACCTATGGCCTCTCTTATAAGTATGTGCCAATGTGCTCAAATCTGCCCTCTTAGGCTTGATGACCTCAACTTTGCAAGGTAACCCTGCATGATCATGAAATGGTGATGATGGTGATGAAATAGGCCGAGATGATGGAGGGATAAATGTAGTGGGCTGAGATGGAGGGGGTATGTCTTCATCATGATGATTAGTGGGATGCGATGAAGATGGCATATCTTGAGCATGTGGAGATTTTGGAACAGTCAAAATATGATTGGCAATGAAAGTGTCCCATGTAATGTTCAACTGCTTAAGGTGATGGAGGACAATGATCTTGATTAGAGAGTGATAGAAAAGACTGTTCATTTGCCTCTCATACCTTTTTCCTTGAACTGTGTGTGTCATTTTCTCAATGCTCCTAAACAAATAATAAGGGATATTGAGCATTCTGAATCTTGTGAAGTGCAAGAGCATTCTGATATGGTATGAATAAAGTCTGGAAAATCCGCCTTCACAAGTGAAGTACTTCATGATGATTTTTATAATGGGAGCATCTGTGTGTGTGTGTGTGTGTGTCGTTTTAAATGATGATATAACATTATGTTATTTGATATGAACATTCATATATTTTATTTATAGGTGAGAGCTAGAAAAATATCATTCCCAGATATTTTAAGTTATAATGTGAACAACCAATCCAGTGACATTATCGATATTTTATATTGTTTTTAATTAAAACTAATGAAATAAATATATTTATTTTTGTTTTTAATTATAGTATACATTGTTTTTTATTTAGAAAATACTTCATTTTTATGCTCAAATAATTACACATCAGATCAAATATTTTTTCACTCTATGCTAGTTGGCATATCAAGATATTTGATCCCTTAGTAGATCCAGAGTAAAGATGGATCTATGCTAGGTTAATTTCCCCTTTAAATAAGCTACATTCCATGTGAATACCATGGATCTTGGTTTTCAATACCATGGGTCAATACCATGTGCCATATTTATTTTTATTAATATTAATATTAGGGTTAATAATGTTTTTTTTTTGAAGGTGTGAATTGGGATGTTGGTGCAATTTTGAGTGCATGTTGTGTCTGGATAAACCCTAAAACGATCCAACTGGTAAAAATTTGAGTTCTGCCCGCATGGACACTGGAGGGGGCCCCGTCCTCTCGTCCCTCTTGAGATCGATGCCTTCAAATGTCTGGTAGCCTCTTGCGGCAAGAGGAAAGTAAACCTGAATCAGTAGAAGTTTGTAAAGAAAGTTGAATCCATCCCCTGTGTTGAATTGCCTGCCGAACGCTTGTGCCAAACTGCGCTGAAGCTAGCAGAATGCGGGCTCATTAGTCAATTTGTGGGCCTCTAGCCCTCTCCCAAAGCTATTGATGGATCAGTCCAGCAAAACTGGAGGCCCCATGTCTCTTAAGGAATCCGAAATCATCTGGTAGGCAAAGGCTATTACTTTTTTGTCTTTGATTCAACAGAAGATCGAGACCTTATTTTCCGAAATGGTCCATATTTCATGGGGCCCCAAGGGCTCTATCTAAATAAATGGACAACGAACTTTGATCCTTCCCAGGATATTTCTTCAGGTGTTCCTGTCTTCGTAAGGTTACCCCACCTCCCTCTTCATTGCTGGAACCCGGAATCTATGGAAACCATCAAGAACAAACTAGGCAAATACATTAATAGCGCTAAAAGGATAGAACAATATTCGTGTGCCAGAATATGTGTTGAAGTTGACTTTGAGATAGGGTTGCCCGAAGTGATCAAGCTAACCGTCGCTGGCTGGTCTCACATACAGGAACTTGATTATGAATAGCTCCCCTTTAAGTGTCGACACTATCACGACTATGGCCATTTTTCTCGAAACTACAAGAAGAAAATTGAGGAAGAATCTAAAAGAGAGAAGGGCGAATAGTGGACACAATCCCGAAAAGCAGGCATATCCAAGCAGACCAACAAAGCGAAAGGGAAAGGAGGGAATGCAGAGACCGAAGGACCCTCTTCTGGGAAGTGACTACCTGAAGTTCAAGCCACATCAAATGCCACCACTTCAACAAATCCTTTTGCTATTGTAAACCCTCTAGAAGATCAAAACCAACAAGAATTTGAAGAGGGAGAGGTGTAGCAGTATATTGAACAGATAGCAGACGCAAAAATAAACTTAGGATCTAAGGAACAAACTGGAGTAGCCACCTAAGAAATCCCTTGTGTATACACAACCCCGCAGGAAACCCATGGCTCTTGAGCAGGCACCATATCCCCACTCTCTTATGCAGAAATGATAAAAAAGAAAAGGTTGATAGATAGCCCTGGCTCTTCTGAAGAAGACTCTTTTGAGCGATCCACCAAAAAGGCAGAAAGGAAGTCTCGTATGGAGATCAGAGAAGAAGAGGCAGAGATATTAAAGATGCGGGGTAGTCAGTCCACAATTGAAATTTCATTAGGCAGAAACACAAGGGCTTGACCCACAAAGGGAGGGCCTACTCCTTCCTTCCCTGGTAAATAATGCAAATTGTCTCTTGGAATTGCAGGTGTTTGGGAAACCCATTGAAAGCTGAAGCAATAAAAGATCTATCAAGAATGGAACTGTTAGATATCCTCCTGCTCCAAGAGACAAAGATAGAAGAGGATGCTCTATTATCCTTAAGTCGAATCAAGTGGAATAAGAACTCAGGAAAAGCGGTCAACGCCCGAGGCACTTCATGGGGTCTTGCAACCTTATGGTCAGAGGATATGTTTTAGCTAAAAAGCTCCTTCGCAACCCAACAATGGATATATATAGAACTTCAACATCTTCCAAGTAAGATTTCTTTGGCTTTATGTCCCTGTTAATTTCTTGGAAAAGAAGGATTGCTGGAATTCTCTCTCAGACTTCCTAGAAATCTACACTCCCCCTAACATCATAATGGCGAGGGATCTTAACATCACTTTAGATCCAAAAGAGAAAAAAGGTGGATTTTGGGGTAAATATCCCTTCCATGTCTCGATGGGGTCTTTGATTCTTGATTGGGACCTCCTTGACCTCAAACCTAAGAAAGGTCGTTATACATGGACCAACAATAGAGTTGGTAGTGCCAACATTGCTGCTCGTCTAGACCGGTTTCTAGTTCAAATTCCTTGATGGGGGGGAAGCATTTAATCTCTTCAAAAATTCTGCCCAAGATAACATCCGACCATAAGCCAATCTTGCTGCTGCTAGAAAAAGAGGAAGACTTAGGCCCTATTCCCTTCAGATTCAGTCTTCTTTTGGTAGAGAGAGAGGGATTTATGGACATAGTGGCTCAATCTTGGTCGCAACTAGTTGAAGGATCCCCCAGCTTTGTGTGGGAGCAGAAACTTAAGTACACTAAGTATGCCCTAAAACCCTAGGCAAAAAAAAAACCCTCTCCACTCCAATGAGCAATAGACAAAATACTGTGCAAGCTTTAGCTAGGCATGGAAGAAACTAAAACCAACTAAGCTTAGCTACTCATTGAACAGAACACCCAGTTCAACTCTTTTCTCTCCTTTCGCCTGGAAGAGGAGTACTGGTGCCTCAAGTCCTGTAGTCCCTAGCTCCAAGCTGGAGATAGAAACACATCATTCTTCAATAGACAATGCAAATCCCATCTCTCTAGGAATCACATCTTAGAAATATCCACCAGGGAGGGGGAAGTCATCAAAGGACAACCTCTTTTAAAACAGGCCGCCACATCTCATTTTCAACAACTGTTTTAGGAGGATGGTTCTTCTGATGATGATCTGGCTGTTGACTTTTTGTCAAACATCCCTTCACTTGTCACTGTAGATTTAAATGATGGGTTATTGAAGCTTTTTACTAAAAAAGAGATAGTGGAAGTCATATGGTCAATGGAGCTAGATAAAAGCCTTCCAAAAGAAAGCCAAAGTGGGAGGGTGCACCAACTCCACCTTCCTTGCTTTAATCCCGAAAGAAGTTAACCTAGAGACTTTCGACAGGTTTTGGCCTATCTCACTTTGCAATGCCTCATACAAGATTCTCGCCAAACTCTTAGCCAATAGACTCAAGCCTCTATTAACGAATCTGATCTCCCCTCTTTAGGGCGGTTTTGTCAAAGGAAGGCATCTCATATACAATGTGTTCCAAGTGCAAGAAGCTCTCCACTCTAGCCACATTTGGAAGGAAAAAGGCATGCTCATCAAGTTAGATATGTCAAATGATTTTGACCAAGTTAAACTCTCATTCCTCTATAAAATCCTTCTCTCTTTTGGTTTTAGCGCTGAGTTTGTCAACTTAATTAAAGCCTGCACATATAGACCTTGGATAGCGCCCCTGGTCAATGGCAAACCTGCTGATCTCTTCCAAGCTACAAGAGGGCTCCACCAAGGGTTCCCATTGTCACCCTTTCTTTATATCCTATTGGCAGAATCCCTAAGCAGAAAGCTAATGGTTGAAAGGGAAGTAGACTCTATCCCAGGCATCAAGGGAGCAGGAGGTGTGGATCGTATAAATCATGCCCTCTTTGCGGATGACTCTCTCCTCTTGGAAGGGGCCTCGATTAGGATAGCAAGGGCTTTCAATAAAATTATTCAACACTTCTGCTTAAGTACAGGAGCCTTGATCAACAAAAGAAAAAGTGTTGTCTACGGTTGGAATGTAGATCATCCAACTATCCTTCGAATCGCTTGCTCCTTGGGATTCCCTAGGTATGACAAATGGGAAAAGATCAAATACCTAGGCCTTCCCTTAACCTTGGGACCAAGCCCTCCCTCCCTTTGGATCGAAGTAATTAGCAAGATAAAAGAAAAAATAGCATATTGGGGAGGCCAATGGCTAACAAAGGCTAGGAAGCTAGTTTTGATAAAGGCAGTCCTCTCCGCCCTCCCCATCTTCTAGTCTTCCCTCCTGCTAGTGCCCAAGTCTATCACGGAACAAATCTCCAAGCTCCTTCAGGATTTTCTATGGAATGGGGGTAAGGGCAACCAGAGCAAGTTACATCTGGTAAGATGGGATATCCTTAAAAGACCACTCCAGGAAGGTGGGTTACAAATTCGGGATCCAGGCCTAGCAAATTTGGCTCTTGGTGGAAAAATCATATGGAAGTTGTATGCAGACAAAAAACATCATGTCTACAAGATCCTCTGGATGAAATACCTAAAGGGAGGCTCCTTGAGAACCCTTACAACATCATCTACTCCAAAAAGAACAACAATTTGGAATTTAAGCAGAAGATGCATCAATCACTTATAGTAGCATTTATTCAAAATCCCAGGCAATGGTCTGAGAAACTGATCCGGATTTAAACAGAAACGCAACAAATTACAGAGATAACCATAACACAGATATGCAGCGGAAATAATACTTCATTTCATTAATATAAAATACTGAAATATGTTTACAAACAGCAATGGAAATAAACCAGCTAGGGTGATGGTAGCTTATCTCTGAGAAGAGATGTGGTGGCTACATGCCTCTGAACTGTTCTAAATTGTGTTACAATGAGGCTCGAAGGCCTATTTATTATTGAGAAACAATGGAAAACCCTTCACATCCAAAACCTAACCCTAGAAGATGAAACACCAAATTGTGGGCCCCGTTTTGGGGCGAGTTGGATAGCCAACTTCTCGGGGTCGTGAATTGGTCGTATTATCTCCGTTTGATGCGCATGATAGCCCGTTGGAAAGATCTCTCCGAGGACTATGACGGAAAAGATGATTTTTCAATAGATAAATCGTTGGCAGTAGATTTCCCAAAAAACGTTGTTTAGGGCCTCAAAATGGCTCTAGAAGTTTAGGACCCGAAAAACTACTAAAAATAGTAAACTGTGCTATAATTAAGGAAACTGAAAAACTGAAAGAGACAGTTGTGGGGGTCCAAATGGGATAGGTGGGTGGCCACCAACATCCACCTGGATCAAAAACTTACTGTGGGAAGATACTATTTCAGGGAATTCCCCTTTGGCCTCCCTAAATTCCTGCAACGAGTTAAAGATCTGGCTAGTGAACAAAGGTCTCCTCCGGCTTGCAAACATTTTCTCTTGGGATAGCAAAGGGAATTGGGTCGGATGGACTTTTCCAAGGGTCCCAAAACCTCTTCACGCTCAAAAAAACTTGTTGTATACAGCTCTCTCTGGCCTTGCCCCTATCCACCGCTCATCCAAGGACAAATGGCGGTGGGGAAGAATAGGAATTTACATAGCAACTCAAGGTTTCTCCTCTTTACAATCTACTTATGCCCCTTCACTGACACCAAAGCTCTGGAAACCAGTTTGGTCCCCCTATAGCCTACCAAAGGTGAATTTCTTCACATGGTTACTCATGCATAAAAAGGCACTAACAGGTCAAAATCTGAACAAAAGAGGGTTCCATGGCCCCTTCAGATGCTACTTATGCAACTCTGCTATTGAAACCTTTGATCATTTATTGGTTGACTGTGACTTCACACAAGCAGTCTGGAATTCGGTCCTTCATGGTCTTAGTGCTCCCTCCCCCTCCCAGACATCTGTCGTTTCTCTTTACATCTCCTAGATAGACCAAAATCCTAAGAAAAAAGTTAAAAACGTAGTCTAGAACAACATCTGGCAAGCGATTCCAAAATGCCTTTGGTAGAAAGTGTGGTTGGCTAGAAACCACTATGCTTGCAACAACAAGCTTCTGAATTCAGTGGTAGTGGCGGCCAAAGTGAAAGCCCTCTTGCTAGAAATTGCAGGTAAATCAGCTCCCGCCACCTCTTTACCTTCAGAAGCTTCTGCGTGGTTGGGATCCTGCTCGATAGGAGAGATGAATGATTCAGTCAGCAAACCATTGAATGCTCCTTCTTGGCGCTTGCGACTCACTGAAGGTGACTTTCACACATGGTGGCAGGGGACTTCAAACGCCATGATCTTCTTTGATGGAGTGTCCAAGGGGAACCCAGGAACTGCAGGTGTAGGGGGTTTGATTGTTTCCCCGGATAATTCGTGTGAAACCGGCTTCAGTTGTGGCCTAGGCACTAGCTCGAACAATCAAGCAGAGAGTTACAGTCTCTTAAAAGCTTGTTAGATTGTGAAGGAGCTAGGTTATAAAATAATTCAAATTTTCGGAGACTTGGAGCTTTTGATTAAACTTTTAAACTCCCAACATTAAATTTCCAACTAGATGTGCAGCGCAAGGGCCATGATAGAGTTCTTATCAACCACACAACCAAACAACCACCTAAGCAAGTTAGAAGAATCTGCAATGGGGATAAGAGTTGTCGTTTTTTAGCTATGAACAATGATTTCGGTAGCATTTATATTAATATTTAATACATTACTATTTTCCAACTAGACGTGCGGCGCAAGGGCCATGACATAGTTCTTATCTCAAAACAAAACATGAAATTTTGGACTACCAAACAACCACCTAAGCAAGTTAGAAGAATTGTCGTTTTTTAGCTATGAATAATGATTTCGGTGGCAATTATATTAATATTTATTTAATACGTTACTAATCTTTTTAAATAAATACATTTTTCATTGTAAACCTTTATATATAAAATTTACACTAATTCAATTTGGTTAAAGAGTGTTTGTAATACTCTTTGAAAGAGGAGCAGCAGAAAGATCTCAGAAGGAGGCGGAGTTGGCGTGGAAAACTGAAATGAGCAACTCGTCGTTGTAGTTTCGGTAACAAAAATAAAGAACAACCGTCATTGTAATAATGATATTCAAATTATTAAATGAAGAATAGTGATATGATGACTATCAATATGTCCACAGCATTTTCATCCATGCGTCTCGAGTTCAATTCTAGCTCGGCGACATATTTTTCATCCATGCGTCTCGAGTTCGATTCTAGCCCGGCGACATATTTTAACCCTGTCAGCCAGTCGTGGATTCATGGGCAAAGACATATTTGACGAAACAGTCTGGTAATTTTATAAATAAGTAGAAAGAAAGCAATAAGTTACATGTTAGTTTTCGTCTGAGGATTAATCGAAATAAACAGAAACCGAGTACAGGGAAGATTGGGATGGTCACTCGTGAAGTAGAAGGAGAAGGCAATTTCACTGTCAGGGGTGATGCAGACCTCTTCAACTTCCAATTTTTCGTGTCCCAACCTCCCAATTGCCACTGCTCCCGAGGGCCGACACCATCAAAGTTATCTATGTTATGGCAGTGCGTAATGGTGCTGCAACGCTGTTGTTTATATGTTACTCTACACAGTTTCAGTTTGAACTGGAGTTACACGCCTCTTTATTCGAATGCTAATTTTTATCACTTAAATGTACATATTCCGATTTTACACTCCACGGTTTCAGTTTAAACTCGAGTTGCACATGTGTTATTTTAACTCGAGTTTTATCTTCGAATGCTAATTCAAATATTTGAAATTGAACTACAGTTTTGTAACAGAATTCTATTTCTTTCACTTTAACTCTCGAAAAACTGGAAGTTTAAAGAATAAAATAAATATAATAATTACATTATGTTTATATAATAAATATAAATATAATAATTTTAAAAAATAATATGTTATAAACTAAAATGATAATTTTTATAATTAAAAAGAATATAAAATATTAAAAATATAATACAGTGAAAAATTTTAAACTAAAAAAATATTATAACAAACCATAAAAAGATAATAGGTTTTAAAAAATATTATAATATAAAAGAAAATTAGAAAGATAATAAAGGGAAAAAAATAAAATATTATTATAACTGAATACTATAATACATTATTAATGGTTAATTTAAAAAAAGTTTTTAAAATAAAAAAGGTAAAAGATTATTAATCTTAAATTAAGAATAATAATTAGTATAATTTAAAAAATCCTGCAAATTGGATACTGCAACTATTTAAAGAATTCTAATGGCATAATTCTTTTTACAAAAAATATGGTTTTATAGAAAACAATCATAGAAAAACAATTCACATAGGAACATAATTGGTAGAAAATTTTCACTAGAATACATATAAATACTTATTTGTTCAAGGTAAGTTAGGTTGCCGCATGAAATCACCAAATAAAGGACAATGCTACTCCTGACCAATGAGCACAGTAACACTACTAGAGTTCCCCGCGAGCTCATTTTCCCTCCTATATAGTATTTCTTGAAAAAATACCACACCAGGCCTGCCAGGGCTTTATCTCATGTTACTAGGTCTTTCCCAAAACATTCACATACTCATACGTCTTGAACAGAAATTCCACTGGCCACAACTAGATCAAGAATTTCTCTATGGAAGCATCCTGCTTTACATCAACAACAACATTTCTGAGGTGTTGAATTCTCTTTTCCTATTTCTTGATTGTCTCAAGTCTCCTATCTACTCCCTTCTCTCTCTTGCCCAAACTAAGATTTTTATTTCTAGGGAGAGGAGTAAATCCTCTTTTAGCATTTTCTTTCTTCTGTAATTTCCTTGGATGACCATAATTAATCTTGTTAATTAAACTAAAATGAAATAAACACTCAGATCTTACAATATACATATAAGACCTATTATTAGCCCACAATCTATTAACTTACTTCTAGTAGAAGTAAATTACAATTACTATTAACTGAGGGTGCTACATCTTCCCCCCTCAAGCGCAACACCATTCTCGGTGTTTCCTATCCCTCAAAACAAGATAAAATATAACTTCTGCATAAAATATTCATCCTCCCAAGTAGCCTCTCTCCTCTAAAGTGTTTTTGACACTCTCTAACGTGGGTAATTAATTTCTTATGTAACATAACTTCTCTTTTTTTGAGACTGCACAATGTTTTGACCAAACATACTTCGTCTGGCTCGACCTAGATCCTGTTGACACCTAATCCGAAACGGATGGGTGAAGCTGGACAGTCATCTAGAAGATGAACTGATCCATTTTATGTATGTATAAATAATAGTTGGCTAATGAATAAAATCATCAGTTCTTTCTTGCGCTCATTAATTTCTGGAGTTAACCTGTGCACTGACATGGTATCAAAGCACAGGTCCCAAAATAGTGTAACTCCCGCTGAGCGTTGCATCATCCTGAGCGATTCCCTGACACTAAGCGCCCTCTGTCCTGAGACTGAGCACCTCTGTCCTGAGACTGCGTGCTTCTGGCGGTGTCCTGAGACTACGTGCTTCTGGCGGTGTCCTGAGCGCCTCTGGCATGACAGAATATGGTGCGGTGAGCGTGGAATGCGCTGTTGAATGTAAGCTTCGTTACGTTATGCGTTGATGCGTTTCTACTGTCATAACCATGACTGCGTTTTTGGTGAAAATGCAACTGCGTTTTTGTAATGGTGATTGCGTTTGTGGTATCGTTTTATTGTAAGAACTGTGGTATCGCTGCGTTTTTATTGCAAGAACTATGGTATCACTCAGTTTTTTAAGAAGAGACCTCAGTTTTTCGCTCGGTTTTATTGTAAGAACTGCTCCAATTGATATCGATTCTCTTCTCTCTGCTATTCAAATTGAATAACATCACCTTTTGCTCCATTCTCCTGTTATAAGGAATTTTACCGACCAGTTGTTGATTTGTATGATTTAATGGATGCGAAAAGATCATTCGTCGATAGAGCCCAATTGAGGCGAAGGTAAATATCATGACCTGTTTATATAGAAGCAGGAACATTCACATCTTGAAAACATCTTGTGGTTTGTCCTGAGGTTCTCATTTACCATCACCAGGTTTCCATGCAATCAACTCACGGCGTGGTACACGTATTTTCCCTACTTGCTCCTCATCGTCCATATTGACAATTCCGCGACATCTTGGGAACCCACAGTAGCAAGCTAACTGTTCATCTATTGAGAAAAACCTGTAATCATATGTTAGCTCTTCCCATTGCTCTATATCCCTTTTGGCATATATAATGATATGATCTTCTCCACTGGAAATTGCGAGGTACTGTTGTATGAGCCAGAGGTCTTGTTGAATTTGCTATATTACTGCTTGGTGTAGGGTTTCTTGAGTTTGCTAAGTTATCAGTCGTTGAAGGATCTCTTGTCCACTGGAAATTGGCAGAAGATTGAATATGTTCTCGTCCTGTTGTTATCTGAGACAGGGATTTTGGCGCAACCAGGAGCGGAGTTTTATATATTGCGCTGTTTTCTTAACAGTTTTTACATTGATATAGATTGAAGTGATATATGTTGAAGAGATCCCTTAGCGCCTTTTTTTTTCTCAAAACATAGTAATATTACTGATATAAGAAATGCTGATATGCTGATGCAAATGTTAGAAGAAAATAAAGTGCATAAGGCTGTGGCATAAGAATTTTTTTTCTCCAGCAGAAGTCTTTTATCAACAGAAGTTTTTTAGCAGAGATATTTTTTACAGAATGCATTCAATCATTTCTATGGTCGGAATAGTTCTCACTGGCAAGGAGAACTATTCTGAATGGTCTTGGATGGTAAAAAACACCCTCATCTACAATGAGCTGTGGAAAGGAGTGTGTGTCGGAGAAGAAGACAGAGACCCTGTGCAGCCCACATCAGACAAAGAACTCGCCATTTGGGAAAACAAGAACAGCAAAGCCTATGCATTAATCGCAGCATCTGTAAATGAGGAAGTAAGTCGTCATATTTCATCCTATTCCACTGCCTTTGAAGCTTTACAAAAGCTGAAAGAACTCTATGATACACATTCTGCACTTGAAGTTGTTCAGCTCATGATTAAACTCTTCACTCTTGAACTGAAAAATAATGATCCTCTTGCTCTTGCATCTGAAATAAAGTCTATAATGCATGATATTAAATCCACTAAGGTTGAGTTGGATATCTCTCTTATTGCCTTTCTCAAAGCACTCTATCCTACCTACTCCAATTATCTTGAGTCTTTACAAGCAAATGGAAACCTTAAAGATATAACCTTTGACTCTCTTGTGAAAAAGTTTGCTGAAAGAGAAAAAGCCTTTGGAAAGAAAACAGTCCCTGAATCTTCTGAAGAGACTGTTTGCCTTGCTCACAAAGAAAAGCATCCTGCTCAAGATTCTACAAGAGGAAGAGGTGGACGAAGAGGAAGAGGAAGATACTTCAGAGGCAGGGGGGGCAGACATTCTCAAGCAGAAAAGGCAGATCTGCATTGCATTCGCTGCAAACGAAATGGATCACATGATGCTTCTACATGCAACCTACCATGGGACAAGGTTGAGCAGAGAAGAAACCAGCAGAAAGGTAAAACTGATGACACAGACAAAGGTAAAGCACCTGAATCCGCTCACTATATTGAGGCACAATGTAACATTGGAGTAAATGAAGACTTGTTTAATGCTTCACTTGCTTCTTCGAAAAATGACTGGTTGCTTGATTCAGGAGCAACCTGTCATATGACTCATAGGAAAGAATTTTTTGAAGATTTCACTGACAATGTTGATGGAGCAGTATACTTTGTAGATCAGTCAAAAATCAAGCCATCAGGGCTTGGCACAATCAGGCTTAAACTGCCTGGTCTTCCAGATTTTCTTTTGGATCATGTTCTATATCTCCCACAGCTCAAGAGAAACTTGCTGTCCCTGGTCCACATCCGCCAGCAAGGTCACTCCATTCATATGTTTGATGGAAAGCTTGAGATAAGAAAGGCATCTGACCATTCACTTGTCATGAGAGGTATAGAAGAAGAAAGACTTCTTAAACTGCAAGGAACCTCTGCTCATGCACAACATTTTTCATATATTTCTCATCATGATGAAGGTACACTTCCATCAAGTTTATTATGGCATGCTATATTTGGACATTTAAACTATGATAGTCTCCGCTTGTTGAAGAAAAATGGTGTTGTTGGTTTGCCTACAATTCCTAGAAAACATAAACAATGTGATGCTTGCATTCTAGGAAAGCATAGCAAACAGTCTTTTCATGATTCACATTCAAGAGCACATAGGAAGCTTGAACTTATTCATTCAGATTTATGTGGTCCAATGCCTGTTCCTTTTGCAAATGGAAATAAATATATCATGACATTTATTGATGATTACACCAGAATGTGTTGGGTTTACTTATTGAAGAACAAATCTGATGCTTTTCAAACATTCAAGAATTTTCATAAGTGGATTGAAAATGATGCACAATCTCATATTGGGTCTATTCGCACTGATAATGGAAAAGAATATACATCAAACGAATTTGAACACTATCTTCGCCAACATGGGATTAAACATCAAACAACTGTACCTTATAATCCTCAACAGAATGGTGTAGCTGAAAGAATGAACAGAACAATTTTGAATATGGTACGATCCATGCTTTTCTTCAAAAATGTAAAGACAATGTTTTGGGCTGATGCTGTTCTATGTGCTGCATATATAAAGAATAGATGTCCATCTAGTGCTATAAGAAACAAGACTCCTTATGAATTGTGGTATGGACATGTTCCTTCGGTAAAACATCTTAGGATATTTGGTTCCACCTGTTATGCTTTAATACCAAAGGTACATAGAAACAAACTTGGTGCTAGAAGTCGTAAGTGTATCTTCCTGGGGTATTCAAACACATCTAAAGCATACCGCCTTTATGATGAAGTAAATAAAAAGTTTGTTTTATCTAGAGATGTCATTTTTCTTGAATCATCCAAATCTGACAGTGTTGTTGAGCGGCAACTTGATCGCTTGGATAGATTCACAAAACCGAAATCATTCCAAGAGTTTGATAATCAGATTCCACATCTTGAAGGGGGGATTCCTATACTAGATCAACATGTGGAATCTCCTTCTGAAGAACAATCTCCCCTGCATGACACTCCAACAACGGATGATGCTTTAAGTGATGTAATTGATAGAATTGGGAGACTCAATCTTGATTCAGACCCAACTCAATCAACAGAATAGCCTGGACCATCTCAGAAAGGTCCCCCAAAGTGGCCGACAAAGACACTTGAAAGTGTTCATCCTGATGAAATTGGAAAAACAGGAACCAGAAATTCAAACCGACAAGATGGAGGTGATGTAGATAACTCTAATTCACCTGTTGATATGGACGTTACTTATGATTGTGAATTGAACTTGTCTACAGATTTTGAACCAACTTCCTTCAAAGAAGCTGCTTCTCATGATAAATGGAAAGAAGCGATGCAGAAGGAGTATGATGCCCTCATAAAGAATGGCACTTGGAAGCTGGTTGATCCTCCATTTGGAACCAAACCAATTGGCTGCAAGTGGGTCTACAAGAACAAGTACAAAGCTGATGGCTCACTTGACAAGCACAAAGCTAGGCTTGTGGCAAAAGGTTTTGCACAGAAGGAAGGGGTCGATTATGAGGAAACTTTTGCTCCCACAGCAAAATGGGCCACCATCCGGACACTCTTTGCACTAGCTACTCAGAACGGTTGGAAAGTCCATCAAATGGATGTAAAAACTGCATTCTTGAATGGAGATCTAAAAGAGAATGTTTTTATGTCCCAGCCTGAAGGATTTGCTGTGAAAGGACATGAACACAAAGTATGCAAACTTGTGAAGTCCTTGTATGGCCTCAAACAAGCACCACGAGCCTGGTATGAAAAACTAACTGAGCATCTTCTGAAACTCAACTTCAATCATTTTGATCTTGATGATGCAACTTTATTTGTCAAGAAAGTTGGCAAAACAGTTGTATATCTTGTGGTATATGTAGATGATCTTTTAATGACAGGGAACAATGAAAGCTATATTGCATCCATAAAGAAAGAATTAGGAAATTTTTTTGAAATGACTGATTTGGGCTATGTTCATTACTATCTTGGCATTGAAGTAACCCAACACCCAAAGTCCATATTTCTTTCTCAAAAGAAATACATTGGAGATTTGTTAAACAGATTTGGCATGACAGAGTGTAATCCCCTTTCTACTCCAATGGAACAAAACTTGAAGCTCACATCTATTGAAGGAAAGGAATTTGAGGATGCAACAAAGTATAGACAGCTTGTAGGAAGTCTCATCTACCTCACTACTACCAGACCAGACATTTCATTTGCTGTTGGAATCCTCTCCAGGTTTATGCAAAAGCCTTGTGAGGGACATTGGTCTGCTGCAAAAAGAGTTCTAAGGTACTTGAAGGGAACTCAAGACCTTGGAATCAAGTATACACAGGTGGACGACTTCAACTTGATTGGATACTCTGATTCAGACTTCGATGGAGACAAAGAAACTGGGGTATCTACTTCAGGATATGCTATGAGTCTTGGATCGGGAGCTGTCTCCTGGAGATCACGCAAACAATCAGTACCAGCAGATTCCACAACAGAAGCAGAATATGTGGCAGCAGCTGAAGCAACGAAAGAAATTGTGTGGCTCAGGAAAATTCTTGAAGATTTGCAGGTAAAACAAATACAATCAACTCCACTCATGATTGATAACACCTTTGCAATAAAGTTGGCCAAGAACCCAAAGTTCCATGATCGTACTAAGCACATCAACACTAAATATCATCTGATCCGACATCATGTTGAGGCCAAAACAATCCATCTCCGTCATTGTTCCACAAACGAGCAAATTGCAGACATCTTCACCAAAGCGCTTGGAAGAGAAAAGCTTGAAAGATTCAGAATGATGCTTGGACTCACCAACATCCCTTCAGATTAAGGGGGGAATGTTGACACCTAATCCGAAACGGATGGGTGAAGCTGGACAGTCATCTAGAAGATGAACTGATCCGTTTTATGTATGTATAAATAATAGTTGGCTAATGAATAAAATCATCAGTTCTTTCTTGCGCTCATTAATTTCTGGAGTTAACCTGGCCTGACAGATCCAAAATCACTTTGGTTGTTATTAGTTTCTATGAATCATTTTTTTAGAATCTATATATATATATATATATATATATATATATATCTATATATATATATATATATATATATATATATATATATATATATATATATATATATATATATATATATATATATTCCGAATTTATTATTCGGAATCCATTGTTGTTTATGTAACTCATAACGATCATTAGCATGCATCCCAACCTAATCAAGGGTTAGCAACCTGCACTCCATCAGGGTTAGCAACATCATTATAATCTCATCAACAATAATATATATATATATATATATATATATCTCTCTCTCTCTCTCTCTCTCTCTCTCTCTCTCTCTCTCTCTCTATCTATATATATATATATATATATATATATATATATATATATATATTACATCGTAAATTCCAAATCATGGAAATACCAATTCTATTTTCACTACTTAACTAGTATTTCATAACCCATTTGTTGCTCTTATCTTTTATGATAGATTGCAACTAATGTGTTTTCATGCTAAGTAGCATTGTTTCGGGGTTACATATTTATTAGTGATACATGAGTAAAATTTAGGATAGCTTCTTTTTTCTTTCCATATACATTGTGGCTACTTGGTTGTCCAGTTAATCAAAGTAAACTTAGTTGTGTCATCTTGTGCTGCTTGTTATTTTCTTTATGCAAAACAAGGAAATCATTTGGCAGAATTTCTAAATTTTGACTCCTTTGTCATCTTGTATTATATGTTGTTAGTGCAATTCATATGCAATTTTTCTTTTGTGTATAGTAATGCAATTCCTCTACTAGTTCATTCCCTGTATATCGGATCCTAGTATGTTATTTGCTTCATTTAACAGTAGATTATTTTATTATAATGGACATGTGAGGTCTGGTGGAATGTTAATAAACCATAGTTTTTCATCATAATTGTAAGAGTTTATTATATGGTGAGACCACTCCCATAGTCAAATAATATTTTCTATCCCACCTTTTTATTTTTTATTTTAAATTTTACTTTTACCTTGACCCCATCATGGCTTGAAACCAAGATCATTTCTTTAGAAACTAGCATAATTTTGTGATACTAATTATGTCACAAAAATGAAGATGGTTAGTATAACTTACTACTTTCTAGGTAGGTATTATCTTCGTCCTTGACTTGGACGGGGACCTAGTCCTAACCACATTAATTATCCACCAATATTTTCATACGGAAGTCTTAATTCAAGTTTTATATTCCAGGTTTTTCCTTTATTTAATACTCTTCCTTTTGTTCTTTTCCCTTTGGATATAATAATTCTCGGGCACAACCTATAGTAACATATTATGATTAAGATACATGATAAGAAAGCTACTACACCAAAACTTACAATTGTATTGCTCCAACTCACCAATTGTTTGTTTTTTTTTTTTAATATTTAGTTCTGTTTATATTTATAATTGTATTGGTTAATTCCACAACTATCCAACTAGGCTTATATCCCTCTGTAAACTGCATATTATTGATTAAAGTTTATGCGGTTACATGTGCCCTAACTACAAGAATTCCCTTGTGTCTTCCCTATTTATCAACATTTTCAACACATCATGTCAATGTGGATATCTTGACATATTTGTTTTATAATTATATGTTCATCCTAATCAATCATTTGACAAGACTTCACTTTTGTCTATAAAATCCATTTTACATTTCCAATGGTATTGATCTAAGGTGTTGTTGGTTGATGACATGTTCCAATTTTCATGGTACTAGCATAGGTAATGTTTTTGTGGACTAGCAACATTCTTTTATTAGAGCTCCAAATTTCCTTAAAATTATACAACACCTTTCCTTAATTACCTTTCTCAACCCTCTATTAGTTTCTAATTGATTTTCTCTTTCCTATATCTACCATTAATCCTTCAAGTCTCACTAGGACACTAGACTCCTCATAGTACTGATTATACAAATCCATTGTAGTGTGTATCTTATCACGGGTGTATATATATAAATAATTTTCTATACTATCCTTGTAGAACTCATGTTATTTGAAAATTTTGAAGAAAATAATCATTAAATACCGAGATTACAATTAACAATAATTTCCCTAAATCAAATTTTCTCATTATCATTTTGTCAATTAGATTCGAACTTTCCAATCCGAAGGCCATTGTAATTTAGTCCTTTCACCAATTTGATAACACAATAAAGGAACTAATGCTTCTAGTAGTTCCTTTTCAAGCACTAGTGTTATGCTCTTGACCTGCGAGAAGATACCAGAATACCAAATATGTGAAGAAATATACCCAGAACACAGAACAATAAGAAATAACAACATGTATTTTATTATTCAAAAAGGAAAGCAATGTTCACTTGCCTCTTCGAGGGGGCAACCTCCAATAGAGCTGAGCTCAATGAAAAAATAAGACACGATTCTCCTCGAGGGGAGTCTCTATCCTTTATATAGGATTCATACATGCAATACCATGGGTCAATACCATGGCCCATTTGCAACTAACTATGGTCCCTTCATTAAATGCGGGTCAACCACTTACAATTATTAATATGGGCTTTATTGACTCTTTACTTAACTATAACTATGACTCGACCCTATTACATAAATAAGGGGGTTAGGGTTGGACCCTAACAACTAGGTTCTTTTCACTCAAGACTACAAAAACTTATTACACAATAAATAAATAAATAAATCATTTTTAACACATCTCTTATATGAGTAGCTAATATGTTCTACTATGAGTGTTGGCATTATGATTCAAGTGTTGTCCTTGATGGCAACTCACTCAGAGGTTGGTACAGTTGCTCAGAGGTTGGTACAGGTGATGGCACTTAATCAGAAGACAGATCTTAGTACAGCAGGCCAAGAAAGTTAATACACGCAGGTTCATTAAGCCCAAGTCGCGTGTACACGCAGGTTGGCTTCAGTAAAAGCGCGTGTATGTGAAAACGTACCTTTGGTCCACGGCGGTTAATCCTTGGAAGTTGTGCCTATGGTTTTGGACCATGGCGTCTCGACGGACGTGTTGATCCCTAGTTTTGAAGTTGATGGTATTGTGTTACTATGGTTTTGGACCGTGGTATTGTAAAGGGCCTAAGGCTATATAAGGAGAAGATCATTAGGCAAATGTATGCAAGCAGGGTGCAAGAGTGTGTGAGTGATGAAGATCTGAGGAAGTGTGAGATCCAAGTGTTGGTTATGGGTTGGTGATCTGAACCAAGGTTTCACTCATGCGGAGGATGATGAATGATGGAACGAGATCTCAAGGCTTGGAATGATTATCTTCATATGGTTTGCCTCTGGATAGACTAGATCTACTGACGCATGTTTATTATTATGATCTGGGTATGTTTTGATGTCTGATATAGCTGCAGAGTTTTAAGGTTGAATTTATAGATCTGTACGCGAGTTGGTTTTGGTAAAAGAGCGTATACACGCAGGTTTGGTTCATCCAAGTAGCGTATACAATGTGAAGTATGATATTTGAATATGGAGCTGGATCTGGTTGTTGCTATGATTGTCTGGTTATTGTTGACAGGGTTACAGTGATTCAGAATTGGGTGTTTCAGTGATTGATGATGCAGGTTGTACTACAATGATGATTGTCTTATGGATCCAGTATGAAAATGTATGAAACGTGGTCCCGGGTAGATCGTAGGCCGGCACCTACGTACTGGTAAACATATCAGCCAGTACAAGAGCCAGGGGGTTGTAGCTCCCTTCCACTAGCAGCTGGAAAACGAGTAAAGAAGCATTCTGTAGGTAGGCACCTACGTACTAGTAAATGGATCGGCTAGTACAAGAGCTAAGAGGGTTGTAGCCCTCTGCAGGTTGTAGCCTGCGTGCTGGTAAAGGACTGCACCAGTACATTGTAAAAGAAGTTCTCATTAAAGAAGAAAGAGACAAATTGCAGCAGGTGGTTTTCACCCACATTGGGTTTCCACCTTATATCATGGTGTTCATGTGTGTGGCTTTTGTGTGATGATCTGTTCTGTTATACTGCACCTGTTTACTGTTAATATGCTTAATAATGTTCTGATGCATTTACTGAAGATAAGATTAACTGAATCATAAGATCTCTGGATATACGCTAGTTGCATTAGACACAGTCGCGTGTACACGCGGGTTCACTTAACTGAAGTCGCGTATATGTTTCTGAGTATGAAATTGAAAAGTTTTATCTGATCTGATAATACTGATTCACCCCCCCTCTCAGTATTATTTCCAACAATTGGTATCGGAGCAGGTCCTTCAGAGAAGCTTGATCGCTTGAAGGAGATTCGTAGAACAATGGGGAAGAAAGCACGTCAGAAGAAGAAGACAGCTCAAAGGAAAAATGACAACCTGCCGTTGAGTGGAAGCAAGTGTTCAGATCCTGAAGCATCTCAGATTGAAGATGGACAAGCAAATGAAGCATCAGATCAAATCATAGATCAACAAGATCTACCTAGCAAAAGGGAGAATGTCCTCAAGGAAGAAATCATCAGATTAGAAGATCAGTTAGAATGTGCCTCCAGAATTCGAGAAATGCTGCTAGCACTGAATAAAGAGCAAGAAAACGAGATCCTCAAACTAAGGCATCAGTTGGATGAAGGAAGGAAAGCTGAAGAGACCTTGGAGAAGCAATGTCTTGAAAAGGAAGAACAACATCAAGTTGAGGTAAATATCTTGAAAGGTAAAATAGAAGAAAAGGATAAGCTTTTACGATTTCAAGATAGTACTAAAGTCTTGGATGATATTCTTAATAGTCAAAGATCTCCTGCTATCAAGACTGGTCTTGGTTTTCGTGGTTATGTTGAAGGTGAATCTAATTCACAAGGTGAGGCAAGAAACTCTAATGAGAAATCTGAAATGCCCAACAAGGAACAACCAAGGAAAGAAATTCCTCAAGGAAGATTCTTTACTCCTAACTATGGACGTGATAGACGATTATTTCCTCCACTGAATAATGTTGAATGTTATGTATGTCATAATCTTGGACATGTTGCAGCCATATGTAGAAGAAGAAGGTTTCAAGACCATCATGCAGAAAGATCATCACATTCGAGGTACTTTAATGGATATTGTTTTTCTTGCAATATGTTTGGCCACAAAGCTGCTGATTGCTACAGGAGGAATATGAAACATGTAAGATGCTATGCATGTAACAAGTTTGGACATAAAGCAAGAGATTGCAGGAACAAAGCTCATGATAAGAAGAAATCATCAACATGCTTGAAGATATGGAAGAAAAAGGAAGTTCAGTCAGAAAAATATGGCACAGCACAGGGTACTCAGCACAGCACAGACATAACAAACTCAGGGGGAGCTGAAGGTGTAAAACTTCAGTGTTCTAATTCTCATACGCTGATATAATGAAGACAAGTCGCGTATATACGCGAGTTACAGGCTGCAAAGTCGCGTATATGGAAAGAGGGCAGCAGAACAGACCCAGGTTCAGTCATGGTTGGCTCAGGCTCAGGGGGAGCAGAACAGACTCAGGAAATGGTTCAGACATGGTTGGCTCACACTCAGGGGGAGAATATTCTTCAAATAATGCATTGTTGGCATTATGGTTAGAAGTTGTTGATAAAGTCTATCTTACTATTTAGGAATGGTATTACAGGCTGATGCTTATGGTACAGATCATGATGCTGTTGGTGGCTTTCATAAGTCTTGGTCTAGATATTTCATCACTATGTCATGTATCTCTTTTATGATGTCAAGGTCATGTAACGGCCTATGTTGGTTTCCCCACTATGCCTGGGATGAATGATGAAATGTTCATGTATTATCATGTATCTTCACATGGTTAGGTGAATGAGTCAATATTGGTATATCCCCACTAGGTTGGGTGATGAATGTATGTTGAGTCTTTTGGTGATAGGAAGGTCTTCTATGATGTATAAGTCTTTGTTCTTCTTGAAGAACATCTTTTGCAGATCTTGCCTACAGTCAAGGGGAGCATGAACAGCACAATTCAGCAAGAGCAGGATGGATAGATTGGTACACCTTGGCATACACAAAGGGGGAGCACATTTGGAGATTGCAGCAGGTACTCAGGGGGAGTATGGACAGCAGAAGGTATACCAAAGAAGAGGATATCCTGGTACGCCCTTTGCCCTTGATGTCAAAGGGGGAGAGTGACTTGGTGTGGTGGTTGCCATCAAGTCCAAAGGGGGAGATTGTTGGCATTATGATTCAAGTGTTGTCCTTGATGGCAACTCACTCAGAGGTTGGTACAGTTGCTCAGAGGTTGGTACAGGTGATGGCACTTAATCAGAAGACAGATCTTAGTACAGCAGGCCAAGAAAGTTAATACACGCAGGTTCATTAAGCCCAAGTCGCGTGTACACGCAGGTTGGCTTCAGTAAAAGCGCGTGTATGTGAAAACGTACCTTTGGTCCACGGCGGTTAATCCTTGGAAGTTGTGCCTATGGTTTTGGACCATGGCGTCTCGACGGACGTGTTGATCCCTAGTTTTGAAGTTGATGGTATTGTGTTACTATGGTTTTGGACCGTGGTATTGTAAAGGGCCTAAGGCTATATAAGGAGAAGATCATTAGGCAAATGTATGCAAGCAGGGTGCAAGAGTGTGTGAGTGATGAAGATCTGAGGAAGTGTGAGATCCAAGTGTTGGTTATGGGTTGGTGATCTGAACCAAGGTTTCACTCATGCGGAGGATGATGAATGATGGAACGAGATCTCAAGGCTTGGAATGATTATCTTCATATGGTTTGCCTCTGGATAGACTAGATCTACTGACGCATGTTTATTATTATGATCTGGGTATGTTTTGATGTCTGATATAGCTGCAGAGTTTTAAGGTTGAATTTATAGATCTGTACGCGAGTTGGTTTTGGTAAAAGAGCGTATACACGCAGGTTTGGTTCATCCAAGTAGCGTATACAATGTGAAGTATGATATTTGAATATGGAGCTGGATCTGGTTGTTGCTATGATTGTCTGGTTATTGTTGACAGGGTTACAGTGATTCAGAATTGGGTGTTTCAGTGATTGATGATGCAGGTTGTACTACAATGATGATTGTCTTATGGATCCAGTATGAAAATGTATGAAACGTGGTCCCGGGTAGATCGTAGGCCGGCACCTACGTACTGGTAAACATATCAGCCAGTACAAGAGCCAGGGGGTTGTAGCTCCCTTCCACTAGCAGCTGGAAAACGAGTAAAGAAGCATTCTGTAGGTAGGCACCTACGTACTAGTAAATGGATCGGCTAGTACAAGAGCTAAGAGGGTTGTAGCCCTCTGCAGGTTGTAGCCTGCGTGCTGGTAAAGGACTGCACCAGTACATTGTAAAAGAAGTTCTCATTAAAGAAGAAAGAGACAAATTGCAGCAGGTGGTTTTCACCCACATTGGGTTTCCACCTTATATCATGGTGTTCATGTGTGTGGCTTTTGTGTGATGATCTGTTCTGTTATACTGCACCTGTTTACTGTTAATATGCTTAATAATGTTCTGATGCATTTACTGAAGATAAGATTAACTGAATCATAAGATCTCTGGATATACGCTAGTTGCATTAGACACAGTCGCGTGTACACGCGGGTTCACTTAACTGAAGTCGCGTATATGTTTCTGAGTATGAAATTGAAAAGTTTTATCTGATCTGATAATACTGATTCACCCCCCCTCTCAGTATTATTTCCAACAATGAGAACCACAATGGTAAAATAATTCTTCTCCCAACCAAGGGAAACTATTTTCCACAACCAAATTAAGGAATTTCACACCCATATATTCTTTTTGATAGAGACCATACCTAGTCTAGTCTAGAATTCCACTAGCCAACAAGCTCAAGAATTCCAATGACCACATAGGGTCCTATATAGGATTCCTCTTGGAAACATCCTTCATATTCCCCTGAAAACATCCCATTTATTAAGAATTTTGCGCCTCCTCCCAGATGCTCCAAAATCAACAGAGTTGCCTCAAGCCTTTTCCCCTCTCCACCCTCTTGGCCAACTCTTTTCCTTTACTAAGATCATTTATATCTAAGGAGAGGAAATACAGGCAAGCAACCACCATCAACCCAAGGCCTCCTAGCCTTTCACAATTGTCCATAACTATTTGGCATGTGAAATTTTCATGTAGCACTCTTTCTCACAATGATTTACATAAGTGTTCACATGCACATTGTGATCAAACCAACAGGAACACTTATGTACATCATACATTCATACTTGACCCTCAACATAGTTTCTTCAATGTATAAAAGTAAATTGACAGTAAAACGTAATTAATATCACATATACCTTTTAGGTGGTGTTTATGTCAAACTTTCCACATAATAACCCGCATGCAATTTAGAAAAGGAATATTACCATATCTTACATATCATAACATTATACTGTCTCATTTGTAGTTGTAAATTATATTGCAACATTTTCCTTCACGGGTCCTTAGCGAATCATTCCACGATTTGATACTATGATTTTGTACTCACTAATAGAATCTTTACCCCTTTATGTATATATCCTTCTTTAACAATCCACACTAGGTTTAAATTTAATACATATTTCTAATTATTAATATTTATAAATTATGTGTTAAAGCATATTTTTTAATAATATAATGAAAAGTTTTACAAATATTAACAGTTAATCATCATACATATAATCCCAAACATTTTAGGGTGATTTTACATGCAACACATAGCCATTTGATTTATAATTTTTTAACAATATAGGACATTATTCCATTTACTCACATAATTGTCTCATTCTTTGTCTACTCATACACTTCCTTGTTATCACTGATCACAAATTTCTATTCCTTGGTCACACAACATGATTTACTAACATCCCTTTTCAATGTACCTATGCCAGGGTTCTTCACCTCCTCATTGCCTTGGCTTTTGACTCAAAAATTTATTTGTTTTCTAATTCATGGTCTATTTCCAACTCTTAGCTGGCTTTCTATGCCCTTACTTCTATATATATATTTTTTAAACAACATAATGGTCATGACCCGAAATTACACTCCTAGTTGCACCCACCTTTAAAGATTTGATTTAGGCAAGGGTACAAAATTAGTTTGGTAAGTGGATTTTTTATATGTTTGATCCTTCTTTACTATGGACACAACACAATTTGTTACTATCTGCCCTTAAACATGCCACATTTTTTAACCCTTCATCTCTAATACCACTTGTCACATCCCCTTTCAGTTGAACTACCCTAAGTAAAAAAAAAAAAAAAAAAAAAAAAAAAAAAAAAATCTTTTTACTACATATGGACATTACCATAATCAAACAAATCGGTTAATCTTTATGTTTTGCTATCCAAGAAAATGGATTGACCCTCGCAATGTATAGGCCTTTTAATATTGTTATGCAAATGGTGGATTATTAATCATAGAGTTTTGAGATTTATGTATCTATAATCCTTCCTTAGTTTTGGTAGCCTTGATCATAAGTTTTCAACATAAAAAAAAATTATGTTGATGCAATGTGACTTATTGTGGGTAACACATTTTATATAATTGCAATTAGCATATAGCCTGACTTCTCTGGAAATAAGATGACCGAAATTTCTCAAGACCCTCTACTACATGCCAGTTGACAATTACTTTCTTAGATATGTGTGTGGTGAGCTCCGTGACTCTCACGCTCTAGGGTTTTCCTGGATGATGAGATTCAGTGAGGGGAGTTTAGAGGGTAACCACACTTTCATTCATGTGCCACATCCAACTCATTTTTTTTCCATCCTGGCCAATTGGGGCTCTGCAACTGTGTTATTGAGGTTTAAACCCTTCTACATTTGTTTAGTCAGGTAACGCGTTATGTTCGTACTTTTCATATGAATTTTCAAGTTTCCACTGCTTAACCCACTTATTTGATTACCTAGTTATCTCTTTGGACTTGTCATTTGACTTTTACCAAAGTCATCCACATTTTTTTTAATCCTTTCTCAAACCCATATTCCATGGGGATGGTGAGACTCTGATTCAATAATTTTCTTTATCGAAGATTTCTTGTTTGTTCCTTTGATAATTAAGTTTACCAGAAGCCCTCTTCAATGCTTCATTTAGATTTTAGTCAAGATTATATGAATATACTAATAGTTTGGGTTATTTTTTCTTTTAGTAATGTTCCCTGGCATCTTCGAGGAAGAAAGGGTACCCATAAAGGTAACCCAGTTTTCAAAAATGTTATTTTTGATTGATTTATTTACAATTGTGACTTTTATTCTAAGTATTGTTATTTCTCATATTCCACAAGTGAGGCTTTTTTCTACAGCCTTTCGTGAACCATACGAATTGTAACAGCCTCAAACTAGGTTCTCCTATTGATAATTTATCGTTTCTTTTCTCCAAGTTATGAAAGGTGTTCAGTCGGGGTATGATTATAAAGTTTTGATTAAATTATTCCTCTGCATCAAGGGTTTGCTATCTATCATCCAAACGAGCCACAATTTTATGTTGGACTATAAAAGAAACTATGTAATTGTTGTATTTTTAATTAAATGGCCTACGATCATTGCCCTTGTTGGGATCTATTTATATATTATATGTTTGTCTTCATCCAGATTCCATATACATGCTCTTTGTACACATGTTTTTTAAGAAGTCTCGAGAATATGTGTTGTCTGGAAACCTTCCACAGAAATTGTTTTCTTTCTTTATTTCCTCTTTTTTTGGTCTTACCTATAATAGGGAGAAGATATTAGTTTGAGCTCGTTTGATAAATAAAAATGTCTCTTACTACTCATTTTTCATACTAAATTCCAAAAAATATATAGATGTACATTGAAACATCATATAATGTTACTGAATACTTGTCTGCTTTCTTTTAATATTTTATTCTAACTCTATGCATTAGGTTGAAGAATATAAATGGCTTTCTATCTCTCTGGTATCACAATTGTTGATATAGTTCTTAAAATTATTCAACCTCAGTTATATATGACTGTATTACTATTAGGATATTTGTCTTCTCATATGATAGTATTACTCTAATGAGGTTATCTTCACATTTTCATTCCTTTGTACGATTTAATTATAAGTACCATTTGGAAGATGTTCTAAACACATAACGTTCATAACTTGTTTGCCTATGCAATTTCACTTCTTAGTGATTTCCAATATAAATGGCTTTTTATCTCTCTGGTATCACAATTGTTGATATAGTTCTTAAAATTATTCAACCTCAGTTATATATGACTGTATTATTATTAAGATATTTGTCTTCTCATATGATAGTATTACTCTAATGAGGTTATCTTCACATTTTCATTCCTTTCTACAATTTAATTATAAGTACCATTTGGAAGTTGTTCTGAACACATAACGTTCATAACTTGTTTGCCTATGCGGTTTCACTTCTTAGTGATTTCCAATATTTGTATGATGCTCTTCATGATTAGTAATTTTCTACCTAAAAGATATATATATATATATATAAAGCCTTTTATTAGCCCACACTCTATTAAGTTACTTTCTAGTAGAAGTAAATTACGATATTTACTATTTGATGAGGGTGTTAAACATTTAAAACAAAAATTTGGAAAGAAAAAAATAACAATAAAGGAAAAGAAAAATTAAAACATTATAATCTAATAAAAATAAATAAAATTTATTTAAAAATATGGAAAATAAAATAAAGATCTAAAAAAATACACAATTAAAAAATACAAGATAAAAATAAAATTAAAACAAAAATTTTGAAAAAATAAAAAAGAAAAAGAAAAACCACACTATTTGAAGAAAAAAATGAAATACAAACTAAATTAAAAACAGGAAAAAAAAATAATTCAAGCAAAAGAAAAAGAAAAAAAATTAAATCAAATTAAAAAGTATTAAAAAATAATATTACATGAACTTATAAAAAAATATTACATAAAATTATAAAAATATTTATAAAAAAATATTACATAAAATTATAAAAATATTTAAAAAAATAGATAGATAGAGCGGGAGATATTAATCTATCCCACCCACACGATGCTTGACATAGCACTGTGGCCCAGCCCAAACCGATGCAAAGGGGTCAGAAAGGAGACAACTGGCATCGCTTTCGGAAGCGAATCAATGCACCACACAGTGCTCTCACACAATTTTTTTTGAGATCTTTTTGTTCAATTTTTTTACAACTTTTTAACCATAATCCGCATTGTCAATGGTGACATTGTAAATTCTTTGAGTTATTTTTGTTCTGTTTTTTTAATAACTTTTTAACCATAATCTACATTTTCAATGGTTACTTTGTAAATGCTCGCAAGACACCCGGTTTGATCAATAACTTAATCTAGTCATTGGCTGGAATCCACGTCATCAATCACTGCCAAGAAAATATTCCAAACACACATTGCTACAGAGTTCCTCCACAATACTTAGAGATGATTTTCCTTTAACTACTCAGAAACATGAACCTCTACACATCGCACTATTGTGGGTGTTGCAGACAAATGAAAAAACATGTCCCTAAAGTCCATCACTAAGATTTTAATCTTACTCTTTTCCTCAAGTGATATGACTATCAAATTTAATTGCTTTCACATCAGCGTTATTTCCCATGTTTATCTCTTCATAATCTTCCAAGTTGAGTGAGTTTATTCTTCCTTTGAAAGCATCATCTCAGCCAAAAGATGATTTTGGAGGAATTAAAGCCAAGAATTTTATTAGAGGGAGAAAATTAGACAAAATGCTTCCCCTTGAATCAAGCTTATCTCCCTCAAATTCTTTAGTTCCCTTAATAAATATGACAATTTTCTCATCATCATAAAAAGATGCTAGTTCTCTAAATTGTTTGGAACATAGGGTATATAAATGATATTGATTCTAATTCTTGATTGAAAATTTCATGGAAGCATATAAGTTTGTAGTCCTTAACCTTATTCAATTTATTTCCTCCCTTATAGACCCAAAAAAGGTTTCTCTTTAGAGGCTTAAATCAAAATGGTTTCCTCATTAGGGATTTGGGTCATCTCCATTAGATATAAAAGTATCCCAACATGGACAAAAGTGATATCAATGAATCCAAAATAATTTTGAGAAGTTGCAAATTCTTAAATTATTTTAATAAGAAGACTCTTCTGAAAGCCGACTCTAAGATCAATGAATGGGAGAACCTTTGTATCATGTATCATGCAAACATTATGAATTTGTCGATTCAATAAAATTATAGGATAGGTTTATTGGAAGTTGATAAGTTGCTTAGAAATTTGGCATTGAATCTTCAGAAAGTCAATCTGTCATCAAATTCAAATAATTAGGTCAATCATATTATGCCATGCACTCAATGAGGGAGAGGCTTTCTAATATGAGGAGGATAGGATAGGGTGTACATTTCTAATATTAACATTATAATTTATAAAATTCATCTGGATTTTATTCTTTCTTCAATATTATATAGAGATACTTCATCCCCAAAATTCATATCTATATAAGATAACATGAGTGATGAGAGTATCAAATAGGAGCTTTATTATTATTATTATTATCCCATAATCGTATATCCACAGTTATACATGTTTACAATCCCATGGTTGGATTGCATTTAACAGAAGATCCCTTGCATCAAATTGAGTAGGTATAATAAAAAAAGTGTTTCTTGGATTGGAGGAATCTATGAAGAGTTAAATGTTTGGTAGGACACCAAGGCCACAAGAGCAACAAGGTTGAGAGTTGCAACAATATGAGACAATGTCGGAGATGACTAATTGGTGAACAAAATGGCTTGTGAGTAGTGTTCCCTAGTGTTCTAATTTTAATCCATGGGGATTTTAGTGGTGATCAACTTGTCTAGGAGTTGTAACTTTGTTGAACTACTAATTATCATTGTTTTGTCGAAATACTAATTATCATTGTTTAAAAAGTCATAATAAAATTTCCAATATCTAAAGTACCTCCATATATTTTTTTACAAAAAAAGCATGCATATAACTCCTATGTAACTTTTCTTACATTTTCTTTTCCAAAATTGAAATGGGAAGTGGTTCACCAACTTCCAGGAGATACATAAACATAACTCACATTTTAAATACATTAATCATGACCTGTCTTTGAAATATTTTCTTTATTTAATTAAAAAATTATTATTGTATCAAATGAAAATGGCATAATTATAAAAATCATTTCAATTACATAGAAAAAAATTCATATACACACTTCATTAACTTAAAATCTAATTTCTACATTTATTTCAATTACATATATCAAATGCATATGTACAATTCCTTAACTTAAAATATAATTTCAGTATTTAATAATGGATGAAATGTTTAATCATGACACGCCAATTAGTACTTTCTTTACATAATTAAATAAATGCCGATGATATCAAATGGGAAAGGGATAATGAAGTGGTTCATTCCAAATTCATACATAGGATCGATAATTTAGTTAAAATCTAATTTATACAATTACTAATGGATGGAATAAGGATTCATGTACAGGTTTGAAGTTGAATTCTTTTTATATATTTTAGTTTGATATACATTTATTTTCATGGTAGAATAGAGCACATATCTCATAAATTGTATGAATACAAGTGTATTTTTTGATAGATTGGTGGGACACGTGATAACCTTCAGGTGGATATGGACAAACAAAGAAGGCCTAAATAGAATCACTGCCTTAAAAAATTCCTTCGACATAATTAAACATCATTTAACACCCAACATGTTTAAAATTATTTGTTGCAATTTGGGAAAATCTCCAACATGTATATTTTATAATGATATACAAAGTTGGATTCCTTCCATCTCTTCTAACACAGAACACCCAATAATGGACAACTCTTGAAGTTGTGACAACTGCCCGAATCAACGTATGCTCTTCAACCTCACAAACGCACTTGTGTTCAAATACCTCAAAGATAACAATGATTTCATACATGGAAACCTCTCCAATTTCTTGCAATGAACAATTACCACAGTTTGAAGTTTTTGGACACAACAAATCATATGTATTTTTATCAAATTAATAAAAAACCCTAAATGATAAATTTGCAAGTAGCTAGAAATGTTCTAACCTCGTCACAATTATTTCTATAAGATACTATAATATCATAAAGTTTGAAGCAAACACCTCTAACAAATTATATCTCTGTTATCCTTGTCCCTGCAACCTCTAATACTTGGCATTGTGGAAGTATGCAGTTGTGAATGGAAGGGTCCAAATCACTCGATGTTTTTATTTCTCCTTTCACCTCCTAAAATGGAAATTCATGTATCACTGGACAATCAATTACCCTCAACTCAGTCAACTGGGCCAACAATTGAAGAGAAGGCAACAAACATTTCACTTCCTTACATTTATGAAGTTGCAATTCATTCAAGTTCTTTAAATTAGCTAGCAAAGCCAACAATCAGTTCAATTCCTTACATATGTAGAGCTGAAATTTCTTCAAGTTATTTAAGTTACATGTGGAAATGTGTACAAGAAAGGGACTACATCCAGAACTTCCAGTTCACTTAACTCTCCAATTGCACTTGGCGATTTGTTAGGCCCCTATACTACTAGTGTAACCCCTTATTGTTATTAGTACAACCCCCTTATTATATTGTTGTCCCCATGTAGTCCCCATATTGTTGTTATTGTGCCCCATAGAAGCCCACTATTGTTATTATTGTGCCCTTACATTATTATTGTTATGTCGGCTTTGATTATATTATGACCCCTTAGACTCCTATATAGAGAAAAGAGGTCTTGTCATTTGTATCATCTAAGAATTGTTCATTTATGTAATATAAAGGAGGTTGCCTGCTCGAAGAGGCTTATTTCTAAGGTGTTGATCTATATTTTGTATCTTTTTGTGAGTTGGTTTCATAACATTTGGTATCAGAGATTTAGATTCTAGGGTTTCACTGCTCCAAACAGGTCATCGTGGAATTTTCGCTATAACATTTTTCTGTGACGTTTTAGAAGCTAACAAAAAAACCCATTTGAGACGACATCACATTGAACCTCGGGTTCGAATTTCAGAGCTTGTCTCGCTATAGTTTCAGAGACACGATCTGAGGAAGTTAGGGTTTTTGAAAGAGCCAAACTTTCAACTAAAATAGGTCATTGTGGGATTTTCTCTATAATTGTTTTGGTACAAATTTTTAGAAGCTAAACCAAAAACCCATTTGAGAAGCAATCAATCTGAACCTCGGCTTTGAATTTCAGATCCTGTATCGCTATATTTTCAGAGATATAGTCTAAGGAAGTTAGGGTTTTTGCAGGCCCTTTAATTACATTCCAAACATGTCACCTTGGGAAAATTGTCATAACTATCTCTCTAAGCATCAGATTGAAATTTCGTAAGAAGTTACAGAAAGAGGACGAACTGTAGTTTCTTATGTATATTTTTCAGATCCAAAGGTCAAAACAGTGACATGTGGAACTTCATACAAGTTCTCTCTTCTGAAAAGGTATATAATCAGGTCATCTTGGGAGATTGCACATAACACTTTCTTGGATAATCAAATTTTGATTAGAATAGTGGCATTGGAAAGAGGACACATAGGGCTACTACAGGTTTCAATTTCAGAACTCGAAGAGCCGAATTTACAGAGTTATAGTCGTTTCAAGATCGAGCTCCTAAAATCAAGAAAAGGCAACATGAGGAAGTTTGATGGAAAGGATTCGGTAAATTGGATACTACAGATGGAGCAATATTTTGATCTACATGAGGTGAAACTGTTACAAAAGGTATGTATTGCATCGTCATATTTAGAACTAGATCAATTTTTATGGTATAAAGGGCTTTGTTCTCATAAACCACTTGTTACGTGGTCAATTTTCACGGAGGAAATGATAACACATTATGAGGATACAAAGAGAAACGTCTTCTTTAGCCAATTGATAAATCTAAAGCAAAAGTGTTCAATGGCAGAGCACATTGAGGACTTTCAAAATTTGAATATAAGGGTAAATGATATTCCAGAGAAGCAAAGGATTGATGTCTCTATAGGTACTTTAAAGGATAACATTCAATATGAGGTTCGTCTTTGGGAACCTGATTCATTGGAGAAAGCATTCAGGTGGGCAAGAAAAATTGAAAGTGAAATTATGGAAACAAGGAATCCCACCACTCATGACTATAATTATGGAAGTGTTTCTTCTCCTAGCCTTCCACAACCTACAAGGTTTACACCACAATGATTGGAAGAAAAAGAGAAAAAGGGCTTTGTTACAATTGTGATAGAAAATGCACTAAAGGTCATAAGTTTGTTGAGAACAAATTATTTTACATAGAGTATGAAGAGCAGGAAGAAAAGGATCAAGAAACATAAAAAGAAGAGGATATACGCCAAGACCCAACCCCAGAGAAACAAGAAATGAATCCAACCATATCTTGTAAAGCATTGGCAAGAATTACCACTCCTCAAACTCTTAAGATAAAAGGACATATCAAGAAGAAAAAGGTTCAAGAAGTGAAAGATCACATCAAGAAACAAGAAATGAATCCAACCATATCTTGTAATGCATTGGCCGGAATTAGCACCCCTCAGACTATCAAGATAGTAGGACATATCAAGAAGAAAAATATTCAAGAAGTGAAAGATCACATCGAGCATCAAGAAATGAATCCGACCATATCTTGTAAAGCATTGGAAGAAATTACCACTCCTCAAACTCTCAAGATAGAAGGACATATCAAGAAGAAAAAGGTTCAAGCAGTGAAAGATGACATCGAGCATAAACCACAAGTTCTCCAACTTTTAACGGATAATGCCACTTTGGTGCAGAATCGAATGAAACAACAGGTAGATCAACATCGCAGTGAAAATTTTTTTGATGTAGGTGATTGGGTATTTTTACGGATACATCTCAAGCAAGCTATTTATGAGAAGGAAATGTTGGCAATACTACATGCACTTAAGAAATGGTGACCTTACCCAATGGGAAGACACTTCAAGGTAAAAATGGATCATGATAGGCTTAATACTTTTTAGAACAAATATTATCTTTAGAAGAATAGAAAAAATGGGTCACAAATATGTTGGGTTATGACTTTGACATCATCTATAGAAAAGGGAAGAAAATTTTTGTTGTAGATGCACTCTCAAGAAAGGATGAGGATGTGGAAGCATTGTTTTGTGTTATTTCTATTATCCAACTAGATTGGATAAACGAAGCAAGGGATGAATGGAAGATGGACAAAGAAGTGTGGCCACTCATTCAAAAGTTGCAGAATATCCCAATTCAAACAATATTTCCAAAACTTAAAGAGGAAGGAAAAATCATATCGGAACCTTTAGCAGTCACAAAAACAATAACCCGACAGCTACAAAATTGATCAATTTTAGAGTATCTCATCAAGTGGAAGAACTTACTCGCTGAAGATTCCACATTGGAGGACGTGAATTTTATACAGAAGCATCAAAAACTACTCAAGCGTTTAGGACAACACTTTTTGAAGGAGAGGGGCATGTTAGGCCCCTATACTACTAGTGTAACCCCTTATTGTTATTAGTACAACCCCCTTATTAAATTTTTGTACCCATGTAGTCCCCATATTGTTATTATTGTGCCCCATAGAAGCCCACTATTGTTATTATTGTGCCCTTACATTATTATTGTTATGTCGGCTCTGATTATATTATGACCCCTTAGACTCCTATTATAGAAAAGAGGTCTTGTCATTTGTATCATCTAAGAATTGTTCATTTGTGTAATGTAAAGGAGGCTTCCCCCTCGAAGAGGCTTATTTCTAAGGTGTTGATCTATCTTTTCTATATTTTTGTGAGCTGTTTTCATAACACGATTATTCTAAATTTATACCTATCATATATAACATTTTAAGCAACCTATGATGCACCACATGTAGAGGGAACACTTCAATATTCCTATAGTTAGAGAGATTTAGGTAGTCATGTGTGGTTATATTTCCTAGTGTTTCTCTTGACATGGTTAAATTAGTGCGAGAACCCAAATCAAGAGGTTGGAGTTTAACTAGTTTATAAAAGGAATCTGACAACCTTTCCAAAGTGAGACACTAGGACAACTTAATTTGTAGGAGGTTGGTTAAATTATAAAACATTATTGAAACCTCTTCAAATTTTTGAAATTAGATAGCTGAATCTGTTGGAGTTCAGGTGAATTACTAAAGAAATCTGGTAGGCTCTCGAAATCTTTACACGTAATCAACTGAATTTGTTGGAGGTTGTTTAGATACCAAAGGAATTTGAAAGCCTCTTCAAAGATTAGCACTCAAGCAACTCAATTTGTTCGATATTTTTCAAATTACCAAAAGAATCTGACAACATATACAATTTATTGCACTTTGTCAAGACGATGTGTTGGATATTGGTTAAGTGACCGAAGCACTCAGGATTAAGTGACTTCATCTCTCAGAATATTCTTAAGTCCAATTCTCTTAACGACTTCATAAGAAAAAAATCTTATGGAAATTTTTTCATAATGACCTTGTCCTCCTTGAATGAATATTTAGTAGCAACACTAATCACAATTCATTTTAAGTGATTCAACTCCTCAATAGGCTTTGGAATGTTCAAATGTTTTACTATCATAGATGTTCTCCTATTAGTTCAATCCCTATAGGCATTTTATATGACTTTTAAATTAAAAATAATCCAAATACGTCAATCCCTATCCAATTGATTTTGTTATATTTCTTTAAATACTATTACTTTTCTAAATTTTGTCAATCTTTTTGCATTACTTCATCGATCTCTCTCACAATCGAAACATACCATCACCTTCAATATGATGCCGTATCCATTTCTATTTGTATGGATACTTATAATTGAGATAAAAGGAGAACTGCAATACGACATATTCAGAAATCACATGGAAATCAATGTCAAGAAGGGCCTTGCCAACATCATCTACAATTTATTCAAAGTTATTGATTGAAAACTACAAGTCTTCCTTGATCGAAAAGAGATTCATTGTGGAGTTAATGTCTCGACTATAATTGAAGCAGCCATTAAAAGTGCCTATGTTCATGTCACCATTTTTTCGGAGCATTATGTTGAATCTAATTGGTGCTTGGATGAATTGGTTTCTAAAAGGAAGGTTACTCCAGTGTTCTATGATATTTAACATATGGCTCTTTGTTACATTAACAAAGAATGTTACAAGAAAGCCTTTAAAAATCGCAAATAGTGAGTCACCACGGAAAAGATAGAAAAATGGAAGAAAACCATCCTATATGTCTCACTTCTTAAAGGTGAGTTGTGAAAAATAAAGGAACAATAAATTCAAGATTTACTCATTTCTCACTAATGTGCTTGATGTATAAATTTATGTTCTATTTTTTTCCTAACTCGAATGACTTTATTTTCTCTTTTGAGTTGTTATCACTCCTCTGGATCTCCAAGGCTGAGGAAAAGTCCAGTTGAGGTAACCAAAGACAAATCTCTTGACATGGTAGCTAACCCTATTAAGCCGGAGAGGGCTCTCTCCGAAGGATCACAACCAAGAGGGCTGGATGGATTAGGGTTTTAGGCTAGATGTGATATGCAAAAGTTGTTTTGATTTGATTTGGTTGGGGTAATCACTGGATGAGTGAATTAGGTAACAGAGTGAACTAGGCCAGGGCAAAAGAAAGTCAGAATTGTAGACATATGATGGGGCTAGGTAGGAAAGCACTTTAACACGTCGTAGTATCTTGATGAAATGGTTTAGACTAATGAGGTGCTAAAAAGAGAATGTAAATCATCAATTCTTTTTAAACTAAAGAAATGAAACAAATCATGATGATTTTCCCACAACAGAGCATAGGAGATGAATTCTGCTTATCATACTTGAAAATCAAACATATTTAGAAGTGAAATGGATCATGGAAAATACAAGACATTCACACACATGTAACTGAAGAAGAAACAATGTAAAAAAACCAAGCCACAAGAATCCCACCAAAATAGTTGCAACTCATCCAATATATTCCATGCCAAGGTTTGAATACAAGAATGTCTCTGATCACAAGTACAACATCCAACTGAATCCAACCTCTAAAAAGAGTAAAGAGAGAAGATATAGACATCAAAGCAAACTCCTCTCAACCTCAGTGGTCGAATCCATGAGAGGAGGAGTAGTTCCACCAAAATCTGAATTGATAGCTAAAGTGTATGGTGATCAAAGTGACTCATCCCTAATGACATTGAAACTGATTCATCTAACTTGATGAAGACTATTAACCTAATGTATTTACCCTTAGGTAATAGTAAAAGACCATAATTACATTTACCATATCAGTTACATCAGTAAAAATTGAATCCCAAGGATGAAAATGAAAACTGGAGCAAAACAGTGAAAAAAAATCAAGGAATTTTTCCCTATGAGCAGCGCCAGTGCCCTATATGCAATGCCTTAAGCCTATGCACAGTGCCAACTTCAAGCTAATTGTTGAAGGGGTTGTTGATGTCCAAATTGAGCTCACAATATCTCATTGGAAATATTATCCTGTCTACATTCCAAAAATTCCCTTGGTTCCCAAAAATCATTATATTGAACCCTCCAAAAGGTCAATCTCCCAAGACTACTTTTGTGCGCAGCGCCTAGCTGAAAAATAAGGCAAAAAGGTGAATTTTGAGGTGTTTTTGTCCATTTCTCCCAATCCAATGGTCAAAAATTGGTGTACCAATAGTCAAAATGTTATGTTATTAGCCTTATGAATCTAATGGTAGTCTTGGTTTTCCATTTGGAGGCCTCTAGAATAAGCGCGGTGCCTAGGGTGTTGCGCATAGTACAGTTCACCTATGCCAAAACTGTCCAATGTTGCCCAAAAAACCCAAAAATGCCAAAAGTGCCAAAATATTGTAAAAATTGGTGTATAAGTTGTTGATGAAGTGTGCTAGGCATTGGAAGAGGCCTCAACAAGGATATCCAACTTTCCTTTCTCCTCTTGCACCTTTAGGGTTTCAAGCTTTGACTTCATTTTCTTGAGCTTGGACCTTGCTATTTGGATTCTTTGGCAATAGTACTTTTCCATCCTCCCATGTATGTCATTTTCCCTTTTAGACTTGTCTAGGAGCTTTTCAAGATGGTTGTTCACCCTCTCAAACCAATGCTCCATGTTTTCATTGATCATTATGGCCATTTTCTCATTTAGGGTAAGCTCATTTGCTAGTTCAGCTTCTTTTTGTTTCTCTAATTCCAATGCTCTCTTTAGGCCTTTGGTTCTTGGCATTTTCCTTGGAACTTGTTCTTCCAGCTCATCAGAATTACCATAACTTCCATATGCTTCATCAAGTAAGGCCTTAGCCTTGTTCTCTTGTCTTTTGGATTTGATAAGATCCACCTCCATGATCAATTGTTTTGTTTGCAATTGTTGGTTTTCTTGCTCAAGAAATGAAATGACATATTTAGCTCTTTCCAATTGAGTTTTCAATTGTTTGATTTGGGCTTATTTCTCTTTGATGATAAAACTTGTGATCTCATGATCATCATCTTCATTGAAGTCAATAAGGTCAAACTCTGTTTCTTTCTCATGGAAGTCTTCATCCTCATGTTTGCTCTCTGCCTGAACCTCCGCCACTGTCATCTTTTTCTTGCCCTTTTGTACCTTCTTTGCTGATGAAGAAGGTAGGGCCCCTTCCACAATTTGTGGGGAAAACACCTGCCTATGGCCTCTCTGATATGTATGTGTCAATGTTCTCAAATCTTCCCTCTTAAGCTTGATGACCTCAACTCTGCCAGGTAACCCTGCATGATCATGAAATGGTGATGATGGTGATGAAATAGGCTGAGATGATGGAGGGATAGATTTAGTGGGTTGAGATGGAGGGGGTATTTCTTCATCATGATGATTAGTGGGATGAGATGAAGATGGCATATCTTGAGCATGTGGATATTTTGGAGTAGTGAAAATATGATTAGCAATGAAAGTGTCCCGTGCCATGTTCAGCTGGTTAAGGTGACGGAGGACAATGATCTTGATGAGAGAGTGATGGAAAAGACTATTCATTTGCTTCTCATACCTTTTTCCCTGAACTTTGTATGTCATTTTCTCAATGCTCCTGAACAAATGATAAGGGATATTGAGCATTCTGACTCTTGTGAAGTGCATGAGCAATCTAATATGGTATGAATAAAGTTTGGAAAATCTGCCTTCGCAAGTGAAGTACTTCATGATGATTTTCATCATGGGAGCATATGTACCAAGAAGGTGGCTGAAAGAGAAGAATGCATTTCTCTCATTTCTATACTGAGGTTTCAAATATGGCTCATAACATTGATCATCTAGGTTTTGAGCTTTAAACCACCTTTCACCCACATTAGGTATTCTAGTAGCAGTGGCAATAATGTCTGAGGACATGGTGAAGGTTACCCCAACAAGGGTCACTTCATTGTCTGCAAGATTTGAAATGAACACTCTAGTCAAAACATGATGGCTTTGGACTCTTTGTACCATCACAAAAAAATCAAAACATCCCAAATTCTTGAAGGAAATGACTGTCATAGGTGAGGCCATTAACTATTTGGTGTTGGTAGGTTCAAACCTCAAGATTATTCCTCCTTTATGTGGTTTTCTTTCTTCTTGGTCTTCTTCCTCTGAAAAATCTCTGTTTTCTTCCTCCATTATGTGTTTTCTTTCCTCTTGCTTGAAACCATAGGGATTAGGAAATAGGAGTGGGAATGGGTTAGGAAAAATTTAGGAAGTGGAGGAAGGGATTAGGGAATTTAGGGAAGTGATAGGGGAGTGAAATGTGTATGGGATTTAGGATTTGATATTTAATTACAGGTATGTAGTATGTTTGCCTAGGACTAAGGGTTTAAGGGAGAATGCACTTGGGATATGTATTTAGAAACTCAGGGGTAGGGATGGAGTTTATTGTCATGTGGGAAGGGGAGTAGGATCTTAGGAATAGTTTCTAGGGTTGTAGGAAAAAAGCTAGGGTTTGCAACACTTTAGAATTCACAATTTTAGGCAATAAGCTTCATAACAAGAATGATGACTTTGAGAGGTGTAAGGAGGGATGAACAAGGTTGTACTTACTTTATAATAGGCTTAGAAACCATGTACTGAAGATTAGGAACCTTTGTTTTCAGTATGAGAGCTTGTGGGAAAAATTTGACTGGTGCGCAGTGCCCTTAGTGTGTGTGTAGCACCTTAAGACCATGCACATCGTCTTAAGCCCGTGTGCAATACCTGCAACCCGTGCGCAATGCTTACCTCGGTTTTGCTAATTTCGCACAAAATCATGAGGAATGGTGCTTTGGGGTTTGATCAAGCAATGATAGGAGGCAAATGGAGTTGGGTCATATGCTAGGAAGGCCTTTATACATGAGTGATATTGATCATTAGCTTTAAAAACCCACTTTCTAATGTTTCTCTTCTCCTTTTTGAAATGGTTGCTAATTTCCTTCCTGAATTTCTTCCTTGCAGGTGGATGATGCTAGAGTGTTGGCACTCTTCACATTTGATTTTTCTTTGGATGGAGTTGACACATATTTTTCTAAGGTGATAGCTCAAGAATAGTAACGTATTACATATAATGAACATAAAATTACATAAATTGGAAAAAATATTACATCTTTGTTTTTTGAAATAAAATAACAATCTGAAATAGAACTGATACTTGGAATAAAAATTAGAACTTGGGCAAACATAGCCACGTGTTTACCAATCCTCTTTAAATGACAAAAGGATATTATTTTTCTCACTCTCGTACTTTTTGTTGGCTTTATGTAGTGAAATGGAGTATTATTGGACCTTGAAAGAATGAAACCTAGTGACCTAATGGGACCTTGAATGAGAAGACTCCATGTGGACTTGACTGACACAAAACATGATGAAATGAGCCTTTATGTTCAATGTATGCTCAGTAAGACACATTAAGGTGGGCCAACAAATATTTTTTTTGGAGAAAGAGCAGGGCTTTTGACATAGGGCTACCATTAGTGAGTAAATTTTTGAATGAGGACCTAGGTGGAATGACAAAAATTTCAAAATGGGACCCTAATATGATATAAAAGAGGATTTTTGATCACTAATGGTAGTATGCAAATAATGACTCTAACATCGGCCTTATTTGGGGATGGCATCTCCTTGGAGGTGTCAAGAACACCATAGACCAATTGCCTAACCATGTGGGCCAATACGGTCAAAATTTAAATTGAAATGCATGACTAAATTCTGACCACTAGAATAACACAAACTGACTCAAAACTGACTTACTTAACTAACGACTAAACAATGAAAATGGTAGAAAATCACTGAAGCTTTGTGGCCTTCACTGTGGGCTCCAAACTCTAGTGATTCTCTACTTCACACTTGCAAAAAGTTAAACTATTATGTACAATGAAACTGGAATGATTCAAAAAATATAGTGCTTAAGGAGCCTACCATTGACTAGTCCTCCTAAGCATGGTTATCCATTCATCTCATCCAACAAGAAAGCATTTTGTCCTCGGAAAGTTGAAATCTGATAAGGGCATTTCCATAAGTTTTAAAATTTACTATGCTTGCCCTTGTCTTCGCTTCTTGGCATCCCAACGAAGCGTCACATCTCCAATTTCGAAATCATCTTCCTTTGTTTTCTAGTCATAGATTTTCTTTATCCTCTCATGGAGCTTAGAGGTGTTTTGAAATACCTCATCTCATGTCTGTTGTAGGTGAATCATTTGATTGATCTGGCGTTGTATATCATTCTCTTCACTTCTTGCTTCTTGTAACAATTTCATGACCGAGACTGCTAATGATGAAGGAAAAATAGTATCTACTCCATACACAATTTCAGAAGGAGAAACTCCAAGAGATTTCTTACTAACCCGATTTTCCCACAATACATAGATCATCTTTTTGTGCCAATTATTTTGTTGGCCTCCAACATTTTCTTGATGATTTTGATTAAGGATTTATTGGAGGACTCCAGCAAACCATTTCCTTATGGATAGTATGTTGTAGAATGTCCCAAATTAATGCTATATTTGTCACAAAACTCAATCATATTCTTAGACTTGAATGTTTTTGCGTTGTTTGTGATGATCTTATTAGGACAGCTAAAATGGGACAAGATATTAGTTTCTTAAAACTAAATGATCACTGAATCTGTTGCTTTCCTGGTTGGAATTTCTTCGATCCACTTAGTAAAGTAGTTTGTAGCTATCAATATCCACTTGTTTTGTGCAGATGATGATGGGTTAATCTCGCCTATGAAATCTAGGCCCCACTGCTGAAAAGGTGCATGAACTGATATAGGTTGTAGAGGCAAAGGAAGAACTTTTCTTTTACCTTGGAAAACTTGGCTCTCGTGACAACTCATCACCGTCTTGTAGATATCTTCAAAAAGTGTGGGCGAATAGTAACCTTCTCTCAGTACTTTGTTGGTCATGGTCTTATAGTACAAGTGGCCCCCACAATCTCCTTTGTGGAAGTCATTTATTACTTCTTTAGACTCATCTTCAGTCAAACAGTTCAACAACACAACTCTAGGATCCTTCCAATAAAGTGTGCTATCCATAATGCAATATTTAGAATCCTTCAGCTTCAATGACCTGCTCTTAGCCTTAGACATGCCTGGAGGGGGATTTAGATGTTGCAAAACATAAATAATATCAGAATATCGTGGAGATGATAGAAAGATATCAGGTACCTGATTGAGATTTACTTCTTCTTGATTGTTGGACAACTCTGCTACAAGGTTGATATCTAGAGCATGGAGATTTGACTCAGCCATGAGTTTGGCTAAGCGTTGACCCTTGATCAGCTTGATAGGCTTGATCTCAAGATCATATTCTAATAATGCTACTATCCATCTACCTCTTCTACCTTCCGGGGCATTCTGCACAAGAACTTCTTTTATTGTTGCATTAGACACATAAGCAAGAGTATGTGAATGTAAAATGTAAACATTGAAATCTTTTACCACCTTTACCAAAGCCAAGGCTTGTTTCTCAATGATGTTGTACTTGAGGGATGCATCCCTGATATTGCCACTGAAAAATGCTATTGGAAGCTCAGTTGCATCTCTTTTTTGCATTAATATAGCTGCCATGGTATGTTCAGAACCAAAAGAGAATATAATAAAAGAATTGGAGTAATCGAGACTGATTAAAATAGGGGTAGTGGTCAAGGAAAGCTTTACTGCATGAAAGGACTTGCAGGCTTCTTCGGACCACTTTACATCATTCTATTTTTTCAACATATTTGTCATCTCTAAGATGTTCAACCAAATTAAGAACACATCTGCATAATAAATTCATCTTATAATTGAATGCTTAGATTTCTTTCTTGCTACAAGGGAAATCAATTTTTTGAATAGCTTCTACCTGTGAAGGGTCTATCCGGATGTCGTCCTTTGAGATGATGTGGCCAAGAAGTTTGCCTTCCTCCATAGAAAACAAGCTTTTCTTTGGATTGAGAGAGATCCCGAACATTCTACATCTCCCGAAAATAACTCTTAAATGATGCAAATGGTCATCATCTGAATGTGAAAATATCGTTACATCATCTAAATATAAAACCAAGAAAACATCTTTTTCATTGGCAAAGGCCATGTCCATGGCATGTTGAAAATTGCCCCCTACATTTTTGAGATTGAGTGGCATTTTTGCATATTTGAATGTGGCCCCAGGTGTGGTGAACGTTGTCTTGTCCTGATCATCCTTGTGCACTAAAATATGATTGTAACCAGAATAGTCATCCAACAGTGACATCCGAGAAGCGCCAACAACTCTCTGAAGGATATGGTCCATTTTAGGAAGCAGATAATTAACTTTCAGAGATGCTTTGTTTAAGTTTATGAAGTCTACGTAGAGCCTAATTTCTCTAGTCTTCTTTCTCGTCGGGACTAGATTTGATATCCAATCAGAAAATCTAATTGGAACAATGATGCCCACGTTGAAAAGCCTCTCAATTTATTTCTCTATGGATGGCAACAACCTTGGGTTAATCCTTCTTAGCTTTTGCCTAAAGGGCTTTTGATCTAGTTTAATTGGGATGGTATGCTGAATTATTTTCTTGTCATACTCCTTTAAGTCTGCATAATCCCACGCAAAAACATCAGAAAATTCAGACAATAAATGAATATATTTTTATTTTACCTTGGGAGATAATGTTTTGGATAGCTTGATCATTTTTGGTTTTTCTGTTGTTCCAATGTTCATGTTTTTGACACCTTTCTCCATAGGAACCAATGTAGGCTTCCTTGCTACATCATCTTGATCAAACAAGTCTTCCAAAGGTACAAGACTTTCAGAATATTGATGTCCTTCAGTTGTAGTATATCAACATGGGTTGCCTCGATGACTTGATCATCCTTGTCATAAACTTCATCCGTGGAACAATTCTCAAACTCTCCTTCACTCTGGAGAAAGTTATTTACCTGATTGTCATCCTAGAATACTTGCCAATATCGCAAGTTGTCAGGAACAGAGGACCGACACTTTACATGAATCTCAAATTTCTTATTTGAAAAGATGGGGATTTTGAAATTGCTTACAACTATAGCCAAAGAATCTGCCATAAGATTCTAACTCCTTAGTACAACCGAAAGTGTATATTCCGGAAACATTCTCAAAATATATATAACAACATTTCTATATTATCTCATCGACAGATGGTGAGCTTGATATTCACCTTTAAGATGCTTGATCACAAGTTCTGAATCACCATACACCAAAATCCTTTGTGCATCCAATCTTTTCAAGATCTTTAAGCCCGTGATGAGTGCTTCGTACTCTACCTCATTGTTAGTGCAACCAAAAGCTAACTTGTATGAGCATAATCTAACATTCTGAGGGACCTCACCTTGCTGATGATGTGGAATTCAGATCCAAATGACAATGCCTGCCCCATCTTTCCCGAGACCACCATCAAAGTCCATGGTCCAAAGACCATGCTCCTCTTCCAAGGGCTATAAATCTGGTCTCTTCTTTGGGTCAAATTTCTGAACTTTCTCTTTAGGTTGTTCTGAATTTTCCATTAACTTCTCTGATTGTTGTTTCGAGCCTTTCTCTGCCTTATTCGATAGTTGTTCTGATGAACATGACAGATTTTGTTTTCCCTGATCTAAAACTATCCTGATACAATTGGAAATATCTGGTACATATTTTATTTCCACAAGCTGACTATCTACATCATTCAGTCCACTATCATTATATAAGATAAATGGTTCTAAATATTTATGTACAACATTTATAGTATGATTATTCGGCCTCTTCTTGCTAGTTATAATGAATTTCATTTTGGTTTCTCAATACAAATTCCTCAATTTCATGAAAACCGAAATAATGGCATATGAGAAGTCTAACTATAGTGTGCCTCTTAGTCTCGATCCCCAGGACCTTGACAATAACACACTGAACCATGGTGTTACATCAGCTACCACCACATCCATAAAGACATTCTTTTCTGGGATTTGGTCGAGTGATACTACCAAATATTTTTTTAGACCAAGACACTGGACCTTATCGGAATCAAAAGAATACAAGTCGTGATATTCACGAGTTATATATAGACCCAACTTTTCCATGATGGCCTTGGGCATTAAATTATGGGAGGCTCTAGAGTCAAGCATGGAGTTATGAAGAATGTATTGATGGATTCTTAAACTCTAGTAAAATGGAGGAACCTCACTATCTTCTGACTAACCATCTATGGTTAGATCAAAAATCAATTCAGTCTCATCATCTTAAACATTAACCATGTCAGACATAGGGTCAACTTTCATCATTTTAACTATATCAGACTTGTAATGGCTATTTTTGACAAGTTTAGTAAGAGGGATTGACACTTTTAACTTTGAAATTTCAGTTTCTAAATTGAATGAGCTATATTTATCTACCTCTTTTTGGATGATATCTCTTTTCTCGGGAAAATATTTTGATGTTTGTTCTTTCTTTTGATAGTCATGGTCCTTGTTTGGATTGCTTGTAGATGACCGATTTACTTTGTTTTGGTCAGCTACTGCTAGCTCTTTGCCTTTACTTTGATTACCTTAAGGAATTGTCTTCAGTTGGGTATCCTTCTGCTGCGATGTCCTTTTCTGAATGGGAGTGATTTGGACATCTCTATTTCTAAAGGAATATTGCTTCTACTGAGATATGAGTGCATTCAAATATCCTCTCTGATAATCATCTGATTGGGTTTCCAATTCATAGTCATTCACCAGTATGTAGTCTTCATCTTTAGGTTCCTCCGTCTTCTCGACACACTTCTCATTTCTAGTCAAGAAAATGGGATGGTAATATTCCCTAAAGAAGTGGTTTTATTTGATAATCGGGTCTATTTCATCTTCTGATTCTCCTTGAGCGTAATTTTGCTGCAAGGGTGTCCGAATTTTTTGCTGAGATGTTGATGCCTCAAGAGATTTCTGTTCTCTTTGTTTTATCCTATACTGAGGTTGTTGCTGGTTTATGAAATTCAGATTCCTGACTTGTGGCTCCTGTTGTCTATCCAAATTTATCATTTGGTTAGCCATCCTCTCCATGGTTCTGATCAGAGGATGTAGTTTGATATTGGTTGAAGAAGATGGTTCTTCTTTGATTTTTATTTCTTCTCTGGTTTCTCATGTTTCAACTAATGACTTTTTAATCATCAAGTTTGCTTCCACACTCAATGCATTATTCTGCATTTCTTCCAAGGTAGTATGATCTCTTTCCCTTAGTTGATAAGCCATCTCTGGATCAAAGGCATTCGGATAATGTTGAAGTTCCAAATTAGGTGGAGGTTTCATGTTATCTAGAATGGAATTGTAGATCTGATTGAACCTAATAGTAAACTCTTGAACCGTCTTGTTAGGATTCATTTTCAATGTATTGTATTCTACCAAGATCTACAATGGATTCTTCTTTTCCCTCCACCTGGCTAAGAACAACTCATTTAGCCTCTGAGGAGTATCAATGGAGCGAGCTACCAAACCATAGAACCATTTTGTCACATCTCCAGTAAAACTTTGAGCCATTAGTCTCATTTTGGCATCATCTTCATCAACCTCCTATAAATCAATGAAATCAACCATCTTGTCAATATGTTGTTGTGTTGTGATTCCCATACTGCCATCAAAAAGAGGAAGTCTCTGGCCATAGGTCTGAGGTAAAGCTGCCAACTGACCAGGTAATTGTAAGGGAGCAAATATCGCCATGACTACTGGGGGAGGGCGTACGAGGATTATAATGGGTTAAGTTGGCTGGGATGAAGATGGAGGTTTGGATACAGTTTTTTTCGGAGGTGCATTAGAGGGTATGGAAAAAGATAATCTTTCAAGTTGATACTGGATATAGGCTTTTTCCGTAGTAATTTGTAATTGATCAGCTAGGCTTTGAAGTTTCTCAAAATTAGACCAAACCTCGTGCTCAAGTTTTGAAGACTGAGATGTAGCAGAAGGTTGATTAAACAAAGATTTTGAGGTGGGTAATTATGAATCAAACTTTATGGGATCAAACACTACCTCTGTAAGGCAAGAATCAATCTTTGAACAAAATAAGGATAGCTCAAATTTAATATCAAAAGGAATATCCTCAATACTCAGTTTCTAGTCTGGCAAGGAAGTGGTCCTTTCCAACTTTGTGATTTTAGTCTCAGGGAAAGGACTTTAGGTTTTCTTAACAATATTTCAGGACCATCAACAAGAGTAGGAGGGTTCAGGTCAGGGTTTGACCTGGTATATCTTTTCGGAGCCAGAATCTTAACAGGGCCAAAGACTATGTAAGGTAAAAGATTTCAGACTTGAGTGGAACAAAGAAAGCTTCAAACTTCGCCACCAAGGAATTTCTTTCAATAGAAAATTTTAACAGGTAACGATCAAGAGCTTACCAATGGAATGAGGTTTCGATTGAACTTGTGATTTGTAAACTTCTTCGCTTTTTGAACAAGCTCTGCATATCTTCTACTCAATCAACTGGATCAAGATGCAAAATTTGATCTTATTTGTCTCCTCAACTCCAGCTCTACAATCTTGACACTTCAATTATGAAATCAACCTTTTTGACTTAGTCCCATCATCCAAAGGACCAAATTCCCATGAAAACTTGTCATTCACCCAGGGAAAATGAATCTTTAGTTCCCGGCAATGGCGCCAGTACGTTATCACTCCTCTGGATCTCCAAGGCTAAGGCAGAGTCTAGCTAAGGTAACCACAGACCAATCTTTTGACTTGGTAGCTAGCCCTACCAAGCTAGAGAGGGCTCTCTCCGAAGGATCAGAGCCAAGAGGGCTGGATGGATTAGGGTTTTAGGCTAGATATGATGTGCAGATGTTTTTTTTATTTGAATTGGTTGGGGTATTCATTGGACGACTGAATTAGGTTAGAGAGTGAACTAGGTCAAGGAAAAAGAAAGTTAGAATTGCATATATATGATGGGGCAAGGTAGGAAAGTACTTTAACACTTTGTAGTATCTTGATGAAATGGTTTAGACTGATGAGGTGTTAAAATGATCATGGAAATCATGAATTATTTTTAAACTAAAGAAATTAAACAAATTATGATGATTTTCCCAAAACAGAACATAGGAGATGAATTCTGCGCATCATACTTGAAAATCAAACATATTTAGAAGTGCAATGGATCATGGAAAATACAAAAAATTCACATACATGTAACTGAAGATGAAACAATGTCAAAATACCATGCCATAGGAATCCCACCAAAATAACTGCAACTTATCCAATATATTCCATGCCAAAGTTTGAATACAAGAATGTCTCTGATCACAAGTACAACATCCAACTGAGTCCAACCTCTGAAAAGAGTAAAGAAAGAGAAGATATAGACATCAAAACAAACACCTATCAACCTCGGGGGTCAAATCCATGAGAGGAGGAACAGTTCCACCAAAATTTGAACTGATAGCTAGAGTGTACGATGGTCAAAGTGACTTATCCGTAATTACATTGAAACTAATTCATCTGACTTGATGAAGACTATTAACCTAATGTATTTACGCCTAGGTAATAGTAAAAGACCATAATTACATTTACCATATCAGTTAAAACAGTAAAAATTGATTCCCGAGGATGAAAATCAAAACTGGAGCAAAAAAGTGAAAAAAAATCAGGGAATTTTTCCCTATGCGCCGAGAGAGTGCTCTATGTGCAGTGCCTTAAGCCTCTACGCAGTGCTAACTTCAAGCTAATTGTTGAAGGGGTTGATGATGTCCAAATTGAGCTCAGGATAGCTCATTGGGAAGCTTATCTTGTCTACTTTTTAGAAATTTCCTTGGTTCCCAAAAACGATAATATTGGACCCTCCAAAAGGTCAATCTCCCAAGACAGCTTCTGTGCGTATCACCTAGCTGAAAAAGAGGGCAGAAAGGTGAATTTTGAGGTGTTTTTGGCCATTTCTCCCTATCCAGTGGTCCAAATTTGGTATAACAATAGTCAAAAGTGTATGTTATTGGCCTTCTAAATCTAATGGTAGTCTTGGTTTTCCATTTGGAGACCTCTAGAAGATAGGACAGTTCACATGTGCCAAAACTATCCAATGTTGCACAAGAAACCCGAAAATGTCAAAAGTGCCCAAAATATTGTAAAAATTGGTGTATAAGCTATTGATGAAGTGTGCTAGTAATGGAAAGAGGCCTCAACAAGGATATCCAACTTTCCTTTCTCCTCTTGCACCTTTAGGGTTTCAATATTGGACCTTGCTATTTGGCTTCTTTGGCAAAAATACTTTGCCATCCTCCTATGTATGTCATTTTCCTTTTTAGCCTTGTATAGGAGATTTTCAAGATGGTTGTTCACCCTCTCAAGCCAATGCTCCCTGCTTTCATTGATCATTATAACAATTTGCTCATTTAGAGTAAGCTCATTTGCTAGTTCAACTTCTTTTTGTTTCTCTAATTCCAATGCTCTCTTTAGGCCTTTGGTTCTTGGCCTTTTCCTTAGCCTTGTTCTCTTGTCTTTTGGCTTTCAGAAGGTCCACCTCCATGATCAGTTGTTTTTTTTGCAATTGTTGGTTTTCTTGCTCAAGAAATGAAATGACATATTTAGCTCTTTCCAATTGAGTTTTCAATTGTTTGATTTGGGATTATTTCTCTTTGATGATCAAAATTGTGCTCTCATGATCATCATCTTAATCCAAGTCAACAAGGTCAATCTCTGTTTCTTTCTTATGGAAGTCTTGATCCTCATGTTTGCTCTCTGCCTGAACCTTTGCCTCTGTCATCTTTTGCTTGCCCTTCTGTACTTGCTTTGCTGATGAAGAAGGTAGGGCCCCTCCCACAATTTGTGGAGCAAACACCTACCTGTGGCCTCTATTATTAGTATATGCCAATGTGCTCAAATCTGCCCTCTTAGGCTTGATGACCTCAACTCTGTGAGGTAACCCTGCATGATCATGAAATGGTGATGATGGTGATGAAATAGGCCGAGATGATGGAGGGATAGATGTAGTGGGCTGAGATGGAGGGAGTATGTCTTCATCATGAGGATTAGTGGGATGCGATGAAGATGGCATATCTTGAGCATGTGGAGATTTTGAGCCCCTGGGCTGGATCGCTTCACCATCCATTTTTACAGAGCTTGCTGGAATGTAATAAAATTTGATCTCCTCTGAATGATAAGAGCCTTCCAAAAGAAATCCAAAGTGGGAGGGTGCAACAACTCCAACTTCCTTGCTTTAATCCCGAAAGAAGTTAACCCAGAGACTTTTGATAGGTTTTGGCCTATCTCACTCTATAATGCCTCATACAAGATTCTCGCCAAACTCTTAGCCAATAGACTCAAGCTTCTGTTAGGGAATCTGATCTTCCCTCTTTAGGGCGGTTTTGTCAAAGGAAGGCATCTCATAGACAATGTGATCCAAGTGCAAGAAGCCTCCACTCTAGCCACATTTGGAAGGGAAAAGGCATGCTCATCAAGTTGGATATGTCAAATGATTTTGACCGAGTTAAAATCTCATTCCTCTATTAAATCCTTCTCTCTTTTGGTTTTAGTGCTGAGTTTGTCAACTTAATTAAAGCCTGCACATATAGACCTTGGATAGCGCCCCTGGTCAATGGCAAACCTACTAATCTCTTCCAAGCTACAAGAGGGCTCCGCCAAGGGTTCCCATTGTCACCCTATCTTTATATCCTATTGGCAAAATCCCTAAGCAGAAAGCTAACGGTTGAAAGGGAAGTAGGCTCTATCCTAGGCATCAAGGCAACAAGAGGTGTGGATCGTATAAATCATGCCCTCTTTGTGGATGACTCTATCCTCTTGGGAGGGGCCTCGATTAGGATAGAAAGGGCTTTCAATGAAATTCTTCAACACTTCTACTTAATTACAGGAGCCTTGTTCAACAAAAGAAAAAGTGTTGTCTACGGTTGGAATGTAGATTGTCCAACTATCCTTCGAATCGCTTGCTCCTTGGGATTCCCTGGGTATGACAAATGGGAAAAGATCAAATACCTAGGCCTTCCCTTAACCTTGGGACCAAGCCCTCCCTCCCTTTAGATCGAAGTAATTAGCAAGATAAAAGCAAAAATAACATATTGGGGAGGCCAATGGCTAACAAAGGTTGGGAAGCTAGTTTTGATAAAGGTAGTCCTCTCTGCCCTCCCCATCTTCTAGTCTTCCCTCCTACTAGTGCCCAAGTCTATCACAGAACATATCTCCAAGCTCCTTCAGGATTTTCTATGGAACGGGGGTAAGGGCAACCAGAGCAAGTTACATCTGGTAAGATGGGATATCCTTAAAAGACCACTCTAGGAAGGTGGGTTACAGATTCGGGATCCAGGCCTAGCAAATCTGGCTCTTGGTGGAAAAATCATATGGCAGTTGTATGCAAAGAACAAACATCCTGTCAAAAAGATCCTCTGGATGAAATACCTAAAGGGAGGCTCCTTGAGAAACCTTACAACATCATCTACTCCAATAAGAACAACAATTTGGAATTTAAGCAGAAGATGCATCGATCACTTACAACAACATTTATTCAGAATCCCAGGCAATGGTGTGAGAACATTACTGTGGGAGGATACTATTCGAGGGAATTCCCCTTTGGCCTCCCTAAATTCCTGCAATGAGTTAAAGATCTGGCTAGTGAACAAAGGTCTCCTCTGGCTTGCAAACATTTGCTCTTGGATAGCAAAGGGAATTGGGCAGGATGGACTTTTCCAGGGGTCCTAGAACCTCTTCACACTCAAAAAAACTTGTTGTATACAGCTCTCTTTGGCCTCGCCCCTGTCCACTAGTCATCCAAGGACAAATGGGGGTGTGGAAGAATAGGAATTTACACAACAACTCAAGGTTTCTCCTCTTTACAATCTACTCATGCCCCTTCACTGACACCAAAGCTCTGGAAACCAATTTGGTCCCCCTATAGCCTACCAAAGGTGAATTTCTTCACATGGTTACTTATGCATAGAAAGGCACTAACAGGTGAAAATTTGAACAAAAGAGGGTTCTACGGCCCCTTCAGATGCTACTTATGCAACTCTGCTGCTGAAACCTCTGATCATTTATTGGTTGACTGCGACTTCACACAAGCAGTCTAGAATTTGGTCCTTCATGGTCTTATTGCTCCCTCCCCCTCCCAGACATCTGTCGTTTCTCTTTACATCTCCTGGACAGACCAAAATCCTGAGAAAAAAGTTAAAAACGCAGTCTGGAACAACATCTGGCAAGTTATTCCAAAATGCCTTTGGTGGAAAGTGTGGTTGGCTATAAACGACTGCGTTTTCAACAACAGGCTTCTGAATTCAATGGTAGTGGTGGCCAAAGTGAAAGCCCTCTTGCTGGAAATTGCAAGTAAATCAGCTCTTGCCCCTTCTTTACCTTCAGAAGCTTCTGCATGGCTGGGATCCTGCTCGATAGGAGAGAGGAACGATTCAGTCAGCAAACTGTTGAATGCTCCTTCTTGGCACTTGCGACTCACTGAAGGTGACTTTCACATGTGGTGGCAGGGGACCTCAAAAGCCATGATATTCTTTGATGGAGCGTCCAAGGGGAACCCAGGAACTGCAGGTGCAGGGGGTTTTATTGTTTCCTCGGATAGATCGTGTGAAATTGGCTTCAGTTGCGGCCTAGGCACTAGCTCGAACAATCAAGCAGAGAGTTACAGTCTCTTAAAAGCTTGTCAGATTGTGAAGGAGCTAGGTTATAAAATAATTCAAATTTTCGGAGACTCGGAGCTTCTGATTAAACTTTTAAACTCTGAAGATCATTTTTGTAATCCTGCATTAAAAAAAACTCTGCAGCGAATTCGAAACACTTTGAAAGATTTTGACAGAGTTGACTCTTACCACATTTTGCGAGATTTAAACAAGCAAGCAGAATCTGTGGAAAATAAAGGTTGTCTGTTGCCTCATGGAAACCTTAGTCTCAATGGAGGACCCTTCTCGCTTCATCCTCTGCCTTAACCAAGCTATAACAGGCAGATTTGCATTCATTGGCCTCAACACTCAGATCAACAAGTAGAAGGAACATCAAGCAGCTGCTTCCAATAGAAAGAACATCAAGCAGAATGAATAACACAACAACCGAAGGACAACAAGTAGAAGGAACAACACAACAACAAAAGGAACATCAAGCAGAAGGAACAACCGCAGCCAACAAAAGGAACAACAAGCAGAAGGAACAACACAACAATAAAAGGAGCAACGAGTAGAACGAACATCATAACAACAGAAGGAACGACAAGCAAAAGGAGCAGCCATAGCCAACAGAAGGAACAACACAACAACAGAAGGAACAACACAACAATAGAAGTAACAGCAAGCAACCCAAGGGGAAAAAGAAGTAAGCAAACCAAATGGAATTCAAGACAAGAAGAATCAGCCCTCTCAGGAGTAGTCAGTCTACAAACCATGAAAAAATACCAGAGAATCAATGTGATGTAAATTTGCTTTACTAGTAGGACAATATGTTAGACAATATTCAAGAATAGCTACAGAAATCTATGAATTTTTGAATATAAGCACAGGAGAAGGGACTGTGTTCACAACTTAGTTTCCACTTATGCTACACTTGATTGTAATAGGAGTTTGCTCCATCACAACTTTTGGTAATATATCCACTATGAGATCTTGTTAAAAATATATATATATATATATATATATATATATTTTGCATAGTATTAATAATAATTTGGCCCATCGTACTTGTCCCATGGGATTCACAAAAATAAAACTTTTTTTAGTGTTGGTAAATATAAAGTGAATTATGGAGTAAATATAAAAAATTATTTTATTTATTTACCATACCTTTGGAGTAAGCATAAAAAGAGGTGTTATTTATTTACCATGCCTATTTTTTGAGTGTTCATAAATCCTTTTATATTTTAAATTTATATTGTGTTTATACATAATAATAATTAAATTGATTTCTAAATAGGGCTGACAATAAATTAAAAATGTTAAATGTTAAGTGTTTACATTTACATTTACATGTTTGCCACAATGAGTTATAGAGAAAAAATTATTTTCACAATAATATTGCTAACTTTCTAAATTGATAAAAAAAATTATAAATATTTAAAATATTTAATTTTTTTTTTGAATAATAACACAACAATTACCAATTACCATATTGATAAATAAATAATATTTATATTAATAATTTTAATTTTAAATCCAACATTTTCATTAATCATTACTAATCATTTTTTTGATTTTAAATAAAAATTTCAAATATTAAAAATAATTAGAAAACGCGTAGTCTAACCAGGTGGAGGAGTTGCCTCGAAAGTTATGGAAATTCCGGTTATATTTACACAAAATCTGGCAAGGATTTTTGTAAATCTAAGTTATAGTTGTTAAACTTCAAAATTTTAGGTGTGGTAGACGTTTTTGATGGTGCTGAATCCATTTCCACCATCAAAAATACGATTCAAGCACTTCCTCTACCAATTTTTTTGAAATTGTTTTGCCCAAATTCTAACTATTTTTAATTGTCGGGACAATTCCTCCACCTAAGGACTCCATTAGAAAATGCCTGGTTTACATCGGCAATAAGTGAGAGAGGTGTGACAATTATCATGATGTAAAAAAGTTTAAATCAAAATAAAGCAATTGTTGCTGCCCACGCTTGTCAATGTTACATGTTGCCATGGAGTTTTACAAAAACATATAACGGTGACAAAAGAGATAATAGAAAAATATAATTTATATAAAACGTTTGATTACCGCACCCCCTACCCACGCGTAATTCCGATCACTGCATCATTAATATATATTTACGATGCATTTGTCCAAATAAGACAACCATGCAGTCGAATGGGTTGAATTGAATCCCATGCCTCGAGCTCTCCACTAGGCGGCGCGGGGACGGCCATGACATAGGAAAATCCTATTTCCACCACTATAGGATTATTAATGCGCTCTTACATGCGTGGGAGATAGACTTTTATAACACGCGCAGGGGTAACGCGACGTTTTTATTTTTATTATCTAATTATAAACGTCTATCTCCCACGCATGTAAGAGCGCATTAATGATCCTATAGTGGTGGAAATAGCATTTTCCCATGACATAGTTCTTATCCCAAAACATTAAATTTCCAGCTAGATGTGCGGCGCGAGGGCCATGACAGAGTTCTTATCTCAAAACAAAACATTAAATTTTGGACTACCAAACAACCACCTAAGCAAGTTAGAAGAATCTGCAATGGATTCCAGCCCGGCGACATATTTTAACCCTGTCAGCCAGCCATGGATTCATGGTCAAAGACATATTTGACGAAACAGTTTTTCTGGTAATTTTATAAATGAGTAGAAAGAAAGCAATAAGTTACATGTTAGTTTTCGTCTGAGGATTAATCGAAATAAACCGAAACCGAGTACAGGGAAGATTGGGATGGTCACTCGTGAAGTAGAAGGAGAAGGCAATTTCACTGTCAGGGGTGATGCAGACCTCTTCAACTTCAGGAGTGATCATTCCAATTTTCCGTGTCCCAACCTCTCAATTGCCACTGCTCCCGACACCATCAAAGTTATGGCCGTGCGTAATGGTGCTGCAACGCTGTTCAGGCGACCTGGTTAAAACAAGTCCGTGATATCACCAAAGAAAGGACTATTTTTAAACGCATTTCTTTAAAAGTAGTGCCTTCATTGGTGATATGACGGAGTTGTTTAATGATGTAAGGAAGCTGAGCAGAACGATGGAAGAGGCCGTGAGCTTTGTCTTCTCTCTCGCCTCTTTATTCCCATGTTACTCTCCACAGTTTCAGTTTGAACTCGAGTTACACGCCTCTTTATTCCGATGTTACTTTACACAGTTTCAGTTTGAACTGGAGTTGCACTTTATTCCGATGTTACTCTCCACAGTTTCAGTTTGAACTCGAGTTGCACATGTGTTGTTTTAACTCGAGTTTTATATTCGAATGCTAATTCAATTTCCAATCTCCGAATTAGAACTTGACTTGTATTTGAGTTTGAACTACAGTTTTGTAACAAAATTCTATTTCTTTCACTCAACTCTCGAAAAACTCAAAGTTTGAAGAATAAAATAAATATAATAATTACACTGTTTATATAATAAATATAAATATAATAATTTAAACAAAATAATATATTATATAATTTTATAATTAAAAAGCATATAAAATATTACTAAAAATATAATACAGTGAAAAATTTTAAACTAAAAAATTATTATAACAAACCATAAAAAGATAATATATTTAAAAAAAATATTATAATATAAAAGAAAATTAGAAAAATAATAAAGGGAAAAAATTAAAATATTATTATAACGGAACACTATAATACATTATTAATTGTTAATTTTAAAAAATTATTAAAATAAAAAAAGGTAAAGATTTTAATTGAAATTTAAGAATAATAATTAGTATAATTTAAAAAATCCCTAAAGGTATAATTTTTTTTACAAAAAATATGGTTTTATAGAAAACAATCATAGAAAAACAATTCACATAGGAACATAATTAGTAGAAATTTTTCACCAGAAGACACATAAACACTTATTTGTTCAAGGTAAGTTAGATTGCCACATGAAATCACCAAATAAAGGAAAATGCTACTCGCTAGGACCAATGAGCACAGTAACACTACCAGAGTTCCCTGCAAGCTCATTTCCCCTCTCGTATAGTATTTTTTGAAAAAATACCACACCAGGCCTACCAGGGCTTTATCTCACGTTACTAGGTCTTGCCCAAAACATTCACATACTCATATCTCTTGAACAGAAATTCCACTAGCCACATCTAGATCAAGAATTTCTCTATGGAAGCATCCTACCTTACATCAACAACAACATTTCTGGGGTGTTGAATTCTCTTTTCCTATTTCTTGATTGTCTCAAGTCTCCTATCTACTCCCTCCTCTGGAGAGGAGTAATTGTCCGTTGACTGTCTGGTAGGGAAATCCTCTTTTAGCATTTTCTTTCTTCTGTAATTTTCTTGGATGACCATAATTAATCTTGTTAATTAAACTAAAATGAAATAAACACTCATGTTTTACAATATACATATAAGGCCTATTATTAGCCTGTAATCTATTAACTTACTTCTAGTAGAAGTAAATTACAATATTTACTTTTAACTAAGGGTGTTACATCTTCCCCCCTTAAGCGCAACACCATCCTTGGTGTTTCCTATCCCTCAAAACAAGATACAATATAATTTCCGCATAAAATATTCATCCTCACAAGTAGCCTCTTTCGTCTAAAGTGTTTTTGACACTCTCTAACGTGGGTAATTAATTTTTTATGTAACATAACTTCTCTCTATTTGAGACTGCACAACATTTTGACCAAACATACTTCGTCTGGTGGAATGAAGGGGAACATAAACGATGGCAATGAAAGTGTCATGAAGCTAAAATGGGGTGGCATGGTAGTCAAATTGCATGTTTTTGGATGTGTGACCTACAATGTCTTTGGAGGTTGGGCCGGCTAGAATTGGTGTTATGCTCTGGGTGTTGTTTTGTTGGACTCCATGTCAAAAGTTTGGCTACCCGAAGTTGTTGTTTGATGGCGTTTACTGCTAGGATAAAATTGGCTCAGTGGGTTGGGGTTGGGGTTGCGAGGATTTTCGTTGCTGTAACAAGCTCAGGATAAAATTTCTTGTAATAAAGGTAAAAATAAGACCAAGGTCATGGGACACGTATTCCAAGCTAAATGTTGGACAAAACATCCTAGTGGGTGTTCATTTTGGTTTATTATGGCTAAGGAAATTGGAAAAAACATTGAAAAGGAAAAGAGGCATTAATTGGCATTTATTTATGAAATAATGGAAAATAGGAGGAAAGGAAGGTGAGGAGACATAGATTTTCATGAGAGGGAAATTGAAGGAAAAATGAAGGGAAATGAAGAAAATAGAGGCCTCGGTGATAAAAGGGATTTTGAAGATTAGTTTATGGCTTTTGTCAATCAGACCTTTTGTTATTTTTAGCTTGGAGCTCTCTCTATTCCCTCATAGTCTTGCACACTTAGAGAATTCTTAGATAAATCTAGCGTTGAGGAATGAAAACAAAGGAAGGACAAGGAAATCAAGGAACAAGCAATGAAAAGTTGGGTCGAGCAACTTCAATGGGAAAACTTGGAGGCAACAGGTTGCATGTGTGATTTCCTAGCTAGTTTGTGCATGCATGTATGTATTTGGTTCTCTTGTTGTCATTGGCATGGGTTTTTCCAGGTGCGACAGTGGTTTCAACCTTGCCTTGCCATTTCCGGATAACCATGGTGTGATGGGGCTCTTTCATTTGATTGCGTAGAAATTACGATGTATATTTGCAGCTTCTCATGAAATTTTAATCAATATCACAAGACACAAACCTAAAGTAATTCACAATCTAGAAAAAAAATAGACATGCAATAAGAATCACACACATGCAACAAGTATTTTTCCCGGGGAAAGAAAACTGCTAAAAACCCCAATGCCTACTTGCATTAAATCAGAAGAATAGAGATGTATTACAATTGGTTTGCTTAATTAAGCACAACATGCAAGTGCATAACCTATCTCTCTGTTCACTGAAGGCCTCTAACCCAGACTTAGTCAAATTTTTCCTCTGCTTGAGCTCTTATTTCCTTGCATTGTTCCTTGAAGAATTCAACCCCCATTATTTAGGAAATTCCTTAAATTCATTGCGCAATTCCTTTAGGATGATCCTCTGACTGCATGCAACCCTTGTACACTCAAGGCTAGTTTACAACTGATGTTACACTGCCTTGGAATGTCCACCAAGCATGGAGAATTTGAATTCTCTACATGAACTATATATTTTGGGTTGATTGATCAGTTAAATGGATGATGACTGAGTTTGATTGAAGTCCAATTGCTTAACTAACATTCCACTAGTTCCTCCAAAAGTTGGAACTAGTTTAACTGAAAACAACATGAGATAACTAACCTTGATTGCTACAAATTAGCAATCACACATGCATAATTGAACTCTAACTCGAGTAAATTGGGTGACACAAGACATGTCACACAAGTTAACATCATCCAAGTTAATTAGGGCGAAATCAAATTGAGATTTTTTTTTTTTTGCATTTTTCAGCACTCCCTCTCAACAAGAAAGGGATTATCAACCACCACTATTGTGCACCTTTTGAACTTGAACATACCCCTTGACAAAATTTTAGCATCTTGTTCCTCTATCAGAATGTACAGAAACAACATTAGTTTCCTATGCACGCAATCCCATAAATGGTGATACCTGATATCTATATGCTTGGATCGATCATGATAAACAAGGTTCTCAGAGAGATTGATGCAACTTTGATTATCACAGTAGATCACAATTAGATCCATCATCTGACCAAATAATCCAACAAGTATCTTTCTCATCCAGGTCGTCTCACATATTGCTTGACTTGCAGCCATGTATTCTTCTTCTGCCAAGCTGAGTGCCACAAATATTTGCTTCCTGTTGTACCAAGAAACAACAGTGGACCCAACACTAAAAATTCCACCTAATGTACTCTTTCGGTCTGATGGAATCCCCAACCAATATGCATCTATGAAGCCACACAAATTCACTCCCTCTCTCCATCTGTACCAAAGTGAAAACTAGGTAATGCCTCTGAGGTACTGGAAAACATGCTGAGCTACCCTCCAAAATAATTTGGTTGGCCTAACCGTAGCTTGGCTCAACTAGTTGAATGCATAGCACATATCTGGTTGTGTGTTCACAAGGTACATCAGTGAAACCACTAGCTCCTGATAAATGGTAGCATCCACTTCATCACCTGAAGTGGCATGCTCCTTCCTCTAGTTGGTTGCTAGAGATGTCTCCATGGGTTTGCAACTCTCCATTCAGAACCTCTGTAGTATCTCATTTCCATACTTTCCTTGAGAGACAAATAATTCCCCATCGTCTTGCCATACTTCCAATCCGAGGAACTAGTGCATGAGCCCCATGTCCTTCATTTCAAATTCTCTTTGAAGGTCCTCCTTGCAAGAGCTGTTCAGTTTTTCATCACCAGTTGAAATCAAGTCATCAACATATTAGACTATAATTAAAAATTTAGCTTCTACCAAGATATAACAGAGGTTTTCATCTGCTTCAGTTTTGGTGAAGCCCAAACCGGTGAGATAGATATCGATCCTAGTGTACCATGCACGTGGTGCTTTCTTGAGACAGTAGAATGCTCACTTGAGTCTGCACACATGATACTCTCAATAAAATGTCTCAAATCCTTCTGGTTTCTCGATGTACACCGCCTCCTGAGTAACTCCATTGAGTAATGTTGTTTTTATGTCCATCTGGCAGATATTCTACCCCATTTGCACAACCAAAGCAATAATTGATCTAATGGATGAATACCTTGCCACTTGAGCAAAGGTTTGCTCATTTTCTATTCCTTCAACTTGAGAATACCCTAATGAGCCCCATAAATGGGTAATTATATGGGCTCATTTTTCCTCCTAACATAGTTTAATCAAACATTCTCTTAGCTTATTACATGTTTTTTGATTATATTTATGCTTATGGAGTGAGTTGGGTTGGTTATGATGCCATGGAGTCTAATATGTGTTTAATGCAGACTTTTGTTGAATTTTGAAGACAAAATCAAAGATTTAATAGACAATTGGCAGCAATAATTCGAAGTGGACAAAGGATAGGATTTATAGGAGGGAATACCCCTCATTTATTACTCCCCACTTCAATTCTTCTTCATATAGCTCGAAGAACAAACAACCAAATCAATGCACTAGGAGCCAGTCGAGCAAGTGGAGGATAACTTACGTTTATCTCGAGTTTTGGGAGCCAAGCCTCCTTGATTTTGAGGAAGCTGTTGGAAGTTTCATTTGTATAAGTAGAGAGGCCTAGGGTCTCACTAGGGAGTTGATTGAATTTTTGTTGCAACTTTGCTATGCTCAACTTCGAGCTTACTTTTGTTGACAGTTTCATGTAATCCTATTATTATTTTGATAATAAAGATGAGATCCTTTTTGAGCTACCACTGAGTTACCTCAGAAGGCTGAAGCTCTTGGGTTAGGGCCCAATACAAGCATCCAAGCTCCTCTTGTTTGTATCTATATGCTTTGTTTCAGTTTATGAATTAGTTGATGTTAGATGAATTTCTTTCTTGGTTAAGAATAGGTTTCTTTTGGTGATTTAGAAGGTTGTTTCATTTTTTGTTTTCTATAGTAGGTTGAACAGTGGTAGACAGAAGATACAAAAGGCCAGCAACAGTGCCTTGGCCTCCTTTCCTCCCTTTGGGAACATGAATTGAGGCCAAGACCCTCTTGCTGCCACAAAAACACAGATTTTCCTTCTCCATAGGATTTCTAGTGTTACAATCTATTAGAAGGTTAATGCTTTGCTTTAGATCTCTTTCAGCATGCTCATTTATGTCTTTTCAATAATTCTTCTTCCATGCTTTCTCTCATTATAGCATCTTTCAGCACTTGTTTCCATAGCTCATAATTTAGATTAGCTTGATGCAAAATTCTATTTTTTTTGATGAATTTAATTTCCTTACTTGCTTGATCTCCTTGTTTGATTGTTAGTTCTTTTGCAGCAAATATCTTCTCACAGTAGGTCATCCTATCAACCATCACATTCTCTCCCTGATCTATACCCTACAGGTTGCCCAAAGTTCACCTCAAATCTGCCTTAGTTTTCTGCGTTTTTCCATTGGATTTCTTCCTCACTCCCGACCATTTTTCCCTCTCCTAATGATCCTTGGTGAACCCTAAGCGCCTTAACACATCATCCCGACCTTCAGCTACCCTTTCCACCCACTCTCACACCTTCAAAACCTTTAAAACTACGCTCGACATCCTCCTGTAGACCTCTTGTAGATCCCATGCAGCCTCATGTAGATTTTCCTGTAGGCTTCCTTTTGAAGTCCAATTGTAGAAAAAGCCTCCAAAAGGCCACTTGAGACCTCCTAGGACCCATCCACACCATCCTACATCTTCTCAAGTCCCAAAACCGCCCTCCATCTCCACCTAATCGCTTCCACATTCACAGACCAATAAATTACATGCATGACAATTTCACATAAAAATCCAAAAAGATGTTCTTTTTCTCATTTACTTCTAGAAATAGCTTGAGTAGATGTTTTTAACTTCCTGAGTAGGTAATGGCATTCATTTCATGGTTTTCATCTTTCTTTCTGCAAAAGTAGGATTAGTTGGTTAACTAGGGTTTGTTAAGTTTACTTTACATTTTAGTCTTATTTTCCTTTCTGCAAGTTTGTAGAGTAAGCTTTCCTTTCTTTCATCACATATAGAGCTTCTTCTAGAATCCATATAAGTTGGCTTGAGCTCCTAGTGATCTTGCACCAGTTGATCAAGTGACAACCTGTAGTAAGAACTAGTACTTGTGCATACAACACCGTCGCTTCCAAGTTTGTTACAAACTACCAGGTTGATAAGAGTAAAGTAGGCAGCCCAGGAGTTGCAACATTATTGCTGCAATATTGGTCGTCACCACTTTTTGGCACCGTTGCTGGGGAAGCGTCAAAGTATTCTGTGATTACTGCGTTCTTCTATTTTCTCTTGTAGCATTCTGCTAAGTAGTTCATTTCAGCAAATGTAGAGTAGTTGTTTCTTTCAGCTTCTGCATTTCCTTGCTTTCCTTTTCAATTCTACAATTTTCATTTCAGCAAAAGTAGAGTAGTTGTTTCTTTCATCTTCTGCATTTCCTTGCTTTCCTCTTCACTTCTGTAATTTCCATTTCAGCAAAAGTAGATTATTCATTTCCTTGCTTTCAGTTCTACATTTCATTTGCTTTCATTTTCAGTTCTGTATTTCATTTCAGCAATTTTATTTTAGTTAGTTGCAATTTTTTTGTTCAATCAATTTCAGTTTTGCAGGTACAATCAGTGAAAAAAACAATAACCAACCAAAAATATTTCCTTTCATGCCTCGTAAGAACAGAGATAATTCAGGAAAATTCTTGCCCAACACCCCCACTACATCAAATAGCCAACCTTCTCTCTTCTTCAGTGGCAATGATCAAGAAGAACCTTTAGGTGACAATCAGAGATATTTGAAGAACCTATAGGGGAAGAAGAAGAAGAAAACATCCCTCCTGAGCCAATGGCTGAAAACAGAAATGCTAGGGGGAATGGAGAAATAATAGAGGGTACCTTTCTCATCTGGGAGACCAATGGGGAAACCAAAATGAAGAATATAAGTCCTTCAGCCCTACCTCACTTCCATGGTTTGACTACAGAAGATCCTGACACCTTCTTGTTTGAGTTTTCTGTCATCTGTCGAACCTTATGCAGAAGATGCGAAAAAGTTGAAACTATTTCCTTCTACTCTCAAGGATGCAGCGTTACGTTGGGTCATGGGGTTACCCAGCAATATCATCACAACTTGGGCTCAGATGCAGTAGGCCTTTAGTAACAAATATTAAGACTACTGTAGGTCAAAAGATACCAAGGAAGAAATCGTACGAATGACCATGGGAAATGATGAATCTTTGGAAGATTATGAAGAGAGTTTCCAGCTCAGTTACAAAAGGGCCAGGTGCACACTTGACCCTAAATCTCTGAAGTTGGTCCTGCTCAGGGAAATTTCAGAAGACCTTCTAGACACATTCCATCTACTGGCTAGGGAAGACATCTACCAACTACCTTATGAGGACATAAACACTATTTTTGGAAACCATTCTAGAGCAGCCAGAAAGAGAGGGAGGGGGAGTCAACCCATAGCCAGTACCTCCTCATCCAATTCATCCATCAAAGGTGAACTTAGAAACATGCTGGAAGACTTCAAGAGTGAGATGCTGTAGACACTTTCCATGCAAATGGATACCTTGCATATCAAAAGGAAACAAAAGGAAGCAAAGAGGGATTTAGCCATTTTTTGTCCTAGGTGCACTAGGTGGCATCCTAAGAACGAATGTCCATTGAACTCTATAGAGGTTTGTTCAATCTGTGAAGAAGATCATTCTACAGATAAGTGCCCTTCCTTGCTCGGACTTAAAGCTGTATACCAGGGGGCCGAAGGAGCCATTGAACCGCTCTATTTCATGAACCAAAGGAGACCGCATGGACCTAGGCCATACCAGCAGGGGATGCAAGGGATATTTTAGGCATACTGCAACCCAACCAAGTCACTTCCATACCTTCTTAGGGCCCTCCTGCTCATCCTTGCTGGTCCACGCCTCCTCCTTGGTCATTTCCATCTTAATATCATGCCCAACTAGCCGCTCATTCATTTCACTCCTATGCTCAGCCACAACCTCAGTGGAATGCATCTCATCAGGGGTGGAGGCCCCAGTACAACTCTCCTCCTGCTCTTTTTCCTCCACCGTGTGCTCAACCACAACCATTGCCTCCTTCCCCACCAAGGCAACCCCAAATGCCTTCCCAGCCGAACTCAAACGCGAACAACAGACAGGCTCAACAAGTATATAGTGGGGAACCATCATGCCCAACTTATGTTGTGGAGATTCAGGAGATTAAGCTGTGATCTGGGAAGTTTCTCCCAGATAGCCAGCCTCCACCTAGGGAGGTTGAGGAAGATAAAGAAGAAATTGAACCTAAATCAATTCCACCCTTTCTTGAGAAACTATCTAGGACAACACAACCTACCCCAAAAGAAACTAAACTTCTGGGAGAATTGAAATAGTTATGTGTGAATATACCACTTCTCCAAGCCATAAAAGATGTCCCTATATACAATACATTGATCAAAGAGAAGTGCTTTAGGCATCCAGGCAGGCACAAGAGAGATGCCCCAACCATCAATGTCATAGGACAGCTGTCCGACCTGATGTTGGCACAGGTAATCTGTCTGAAATATCTGGACCCTAGAAGCCCAGTAGTTGATGTCCACATCAATGGCACCATGATCCCACATACCTTGATTGATCTGGGAGCTGCCATTAATGTGATGACAAAGGACACCATGCTCAAACTTAACCTCTAGGGCTCCTTGAGGAAGACCACGACAGTACTACATCTAGCAGACCAATCCACTGTGACTCCTGAAGGGATTGTAGAAGATGTGATGGTCTCCATTGATTCTTGGGAGTACCCTACTAATTTCTTAGTTCTCTAGCCAAAGGAAAAGCTCTCTGGATATCCTCTCATCCTGGGAAGACCCTGGTTGGCTACTGTCAATGCCTACATCAATTGTCGGGCTAGGAACATGACCATCAATAATGGGCATATGTCCAAACAGTTAATCCTATACCCTCCTACCCAACCCTTGCTAGAACATGATCTACCACTCTGGTTGGAGGAGGAGGATGAGGATGAAGTCTATTCTGCACCAATTTGTGCCTTAGAAACCTCCATGGGGGGGAAACCGCAAGATGAGGATGATATCATTGAAAATTTAATTCAGAATCCACCCCCTAGCACATTGCCATTGGAAGCTATAGTGGAAGAAACCCAAAAAAATCCCTTAACTGATCTCTGTGTGGCTGACCCGACCTCTCTCCACGTTAAGAATATAGAGTTCGGCCTAGAGAAGGAGAAGGAGCTATGCAGCTTATTGATAAAACATTTAGATGCCTTCACCTGGAGTTATAAGGAGATGAAGGGAGTGCACCCTTCAATATGTACTCATCATATATACATTAAGGAAAATTGCAAACCAGTCAGGTAGCCTCAAAGGAGGATGAATCCAGCACTTAAAGACATTGTTAAGAAAGAATTGCAAAAATTAATTGATGAGGGATTCATCTACCCCATCTCTAATAGTGAATGGGTCTCTCCTTTGGTGCTAGTGCCAAAGAAAAATGGCAGGTGGAGAATCTGTGTTGACTATTGGGAGTTGAACAAAGCCACTAAAAAGGACCATTTTCCTTTGCCTTTCATAGATCAAGTGTTAGATAGTCTGGAGGGAAAAAGTTTTTCTCCTTCCTGGATGGGTTTAGTGGGTACAATCAGATTCAAATCAGCCTAGAAGACCAAGATAAGACCACTTTCACTTGTCCTTGGGGTACCTTTGCATACCTGGTCCTTCCTTTTGGTTTGTGTAACACTCCAGCCACTTTCTAGAGAGCAATATTAAGTATATTTTCTAAACTAGTTCATGATTCAATGGAAATATATATGGATGATTTTACTCCTTATGGTGTTAAAGTTCAGGAAGCTTTATCTAACCTTGGGAAAGTTTTGCACAAATGTACTGAAATGAACCTGTCCCTCAATCCGGAAAATGTGAATTTTTTATGACTGAAGGGACCGTGCTAGGTCATGCAATATATCAACAAGGATTGCATATGGACCCCAACAAAATTGCCATCATCCAAAGGGTCCCACCTCCTCAAAAGGTGAGAGATGTCAGAATTTTCCTAGGCTTAGCTGGATAGAGATTTCAGTGAGTTAGCCTCTCTGTTGTTTAGTCTTTTAGGAAAATATGTCAAATTTATTTGGTCGGAAAACTGTCAAGAAGCCTTAGATACCTTGAAGAGTAAACTTGTGACTGCCCCAATTTTGAGAGGCCCAAACTGGGCCCTACCTTTCCACATTCACACAGATGCCTCGAACAAAGCAATAGGAGCAGCCTTAGGACAAATTGATGAAAAGTTACCTTATGCCATATACTTTATAAGCAAAAAATTTTCAAAGGCAGAGTTAAACTACACAGTGACTGAGAAGGAACTCCTAGCTGTTGTGCATTCTTTAAACAAATTTAGACATTATATCACAGGCTATCAGACCTTCGTGCACATAGATCATGCTACAATGAGATATTTAATGAACAAACCGGATGTTACACTAAAATTTGTCACCATGACTATTTGCAGTTAGTATGGCTCCATCAACTGTCATACTATCCTCCTTGGCAAGCCTCATACCTCTGCTCTCCATGTCAAACTCCAAGAAAGAGAGAAAGTCATTAAAAATCTATATATCTCTGGGTACGCAGTTTCTCTTAGCCTTACCTGCCTGTACGCACCCCAAGTTCACAATATCTGCGTACTTGTACGCTCTGTATGTAAAGGGATGGGTGCATACCCCTGTAAAGGTCAAAAGGCGCGAGTTTCATCTTAAAAAAGTTACTTGTGGTCATTTCTAGAGCATTCTAGAAGCTTGTTTGACGTGTATTGAGCGCCTCCAGATGGTTCATGTATCCCTATGAAAGAGGAACTTATCCCATCAAGAGGGAAGCTAACCCATCCAAAGAGGGGCTTATCCCATTGATGGTGGACCTAATTAACTTCCTCTAGAGCACTATAAATACAGGCATTGGGCCAGAAGGAGGGGAGGTTGAAAGCTGAACATTCCTAAGGGTAGATGCTACTGGAATTAGGACTTCCTTGTAGAAGCTTGTGAGGAGAGATTCCCATCCTTTCTTGTTTCATTTGGAAGTGGGTGAGCTTATCAAAGTAAAGGAAAACTCTTGCTGGACCCTGGGAGGGACCTGCACAACACCAAGGCTCAGGTTGTAATGGTTTCTTTTGTTTCCTATTAATACAAATAAGTCCATTCTTCTCAACAATTTGTTATTTATGAGTTGTTTCATATACTCCTTGGTCTGTATGTTAAATATGTTTTGTTTTATGAGATATTCAGGTGCTATTTAATCGTTTGATTGTTAGTGAATGCAGGTTTCGAAGAGAAGGAGGAGCTCATCCGGATCGACGAGGCTGGACTACTACAACAGCGTTGGGTTACATGTAGGATCTAAACACTTGATTTCTTGTATGATAAATGCATATTTAGAGAAGGATTGCTCTTAATTGTCTTGTTTGTCACTAGAAAGCCTTAAGCTTCTAGGGAGGTTGGTTTTGTCCGCAAAATCGACTCTTTCCGCATGACAAAATGGCGACCATACTGGGGACTCCATTGATGTGAATGATTTTTCCTTTGTATGAAATTTTGATCTGAGAAAAGTCGTTTGTTTTCTGGTTTTTGGCTGTCTGACTGTGTTTTTGGGTGGGCTAGCTTAGGGTTAAATTAGATTTTAGTTTTTCTTTGTTTTGCTAGAAGTACGCATCCTCTGCGTTGAGCACAGTGCGTACTTGTACGCATTGCAGCTTTGTGCACAGAGCGTACCCGCACCTGTGCAAACAGGGCGCCTGCGTACCCTGTCAAAATTAAGAAAATTTCAATTTTCTTCTTTTTGCCTTTTAGATTTTGGTTTTAATTTGTTTTCTCTGCCTAGATCCACTGGTTTTCTGCCATAAATCTTCACCTAAGCTTGTTTCGTCAGTGTCGAGAGTTTTAGTGAAATTCATAGAGATTTTGCCTTAGGGTTTGATTTTTAACTGGTCCTGTAGTGACTTTGGCGTTAGAGGTTGTCAAACTTTGAATCTCCCTAGTTTTGTTCAACCCTCTTAGGAGTCGGGCCTGTCATAGAATTCATCCTTGTGAGAGACCTACCTTTGTGTCTTCTCTTTGTGAATCTTGAAAAAGTTTGTTGATTGAACTTTGAATTTTATTCTTGAGGAAAAGAACAAAAGATTTTGATTTTTGTTTTTGACTGGTTTTTGGTTCTGCATTAACTAGTCCTTAGTTGCATTTTGACTGAGTAAAACATCCAGGAATCATCTTTAGTAGGCTTTTGCCTCGTTTGATTTAGTTTTTAGGTGCATTTCTCTAGATTTGCTTTTGAGTGAAATTGAGTTGATTTGATTGCCATAGTTTTTTTTAACTTTGATTTTTGTTAAAGTGAGTTTTACATGCTTTATTAATTAGGAAAAAATACAAAAATATCTTTTGAAGGAAAGTTTGCTTTGGTAGTATTTGAGTCTTTGAAAAGAAAAAGGAATTTTCGTAGAATAATTAGTGGTCATGTGTTGTATGTTTTGGAAAAGATAAAGAGATTGTTTCTTTGATTGTCTTTGCCAAGAAAGTTGTCTTTTATAAATTTTGCATTCTCCAACTCTCTTAGCTAGGGAATTCATTGAAAAAGAAAATTAGTATAAGTCATCCTAAGTGCATCTTTTTAGTGGATTTGAGTCGAGTCTACACACCATTAGTTTCATCTCCGCTACCTTTTGTCTTAAAGAAAAGCCATAAAAATTAACGCTTAAAGTAAAATCAACGTAGTAACTTTTATTTACTAGGGCTCTGAAACACCAATATAGATCAGGCTAGTGTCTTGGAGTAGGAGAGTAATTAACTCTCCAAGACAGCAAAACCAAACAAGTAGCTTATCTTGTGGTAGGATAAATCCAACTGTTGCATTTATACTCTGGGAAAGCTCCTCTTAAAGGAGAAGCATGAGTTCGTGTCCGAACCAGTGAGGGGATCAATCCTCCCTCGTTGGGAACGACGCCAGACACGCACGTATTACAAACGGTAAACCTTGGATTAACCATTGTCGAGGAGCCAGGGGTCACTTGTCGGTAAACCTTGGATTATTGTCAAGGAGCTGGCAAGGGGATTGAGCTTGATACTCTGCCCTTGCGTGCTGTCGGAGCGTAGACTGTTCCCCCAGGTGTATTTGTTGCTGTTGGTAACCTTAGTGACCATTATCTTTAGGATTCTACCCGAGGTGACGGTGGAGGGAAGATCCCACTGTACCTGGAGCAGACGTCGGCTAGACTCACTTGGATTTTCTGGGGGGTTCACTTCACTCGAGATGGTTAAAGTGGAGGAACTTGTGCCGGTCTATTCATTAAGCAGGTTGCCGGGGTAACTGTTCCACCCACCACTTCTGTACTGAATTCGGCGATGTTGGGCTTCATCACCAACTAGTGTTTTCGGTCCGGAAGGCTACTGTTTGTGTATGGTTTGACGCCCTAGATTCTTTAGGCGTATGATTCAAATTTGTTTGGTTCTTTAGAGACTTTAGGTGGTTTGCTTTGAGATTTTACTTTGTTTGCGTGTGCAGTAGTTAAAAGTTTTAACTGTGGCGGAATTACCGAGATAGTCCCGTAGACTTCGGGGCCAGTCTCCTGAGATTGTTACCGTGGCCGATTTGTTGAGGAAGTCCCGTAGACTTCGGGGCGAACCTCTTGAAGACGTCCCGGGTCATTACGAAGGTTTGAAAGTCCTTGTAACTCCTAGTGGCAGTAAAGTAGGTTCACCTGAAGAAGGAGAATCGTCGTTGGTAGTCCATCCAGATTACCAAAGTCTAGAAACAGGTTATAATCCTGAAGCTGTTGCTGTTTCTGAGCTTGCTGGTAGTTTTTCATCTACTAGTGATATAGGCGAAGAACCTGAAATATCTGAACCTGTTACTCCAACTTCTAGTGTTCCTGATTCACCTAGGGTAGAAAGAGTCATCACCGAAAATCTTCCTTCTGGTTTGATAGCTATTGAAGAACTTGCTCCAGAAGAAGACGTAGGCGGCCCTATTCTTGAAGATCAACCTACTATTGATCTAAGGGAGCGTGAATCTATCTTTTAGAGTCCACCTAGAAGTACTACTTGGTACCTTTCGTTAACTAATTATTTAGACAACTCAGGGATAAGTTTTTCTCCACCTCGTACTCCTTATCCATCCGGAGGTATTTATAATCCTGTAAATATGTCTAGTCAGTCGTCTGTGTTCACTCAATCTCCTGAATCTTTCTTGTATGGTGGTCCTTCTGTTCCTACTGGGTATCAATCACTTTCTGGTACCTTTGCAGGAGCATCTCCTCAACCCGTTGGACATGGGTCATTAACTGGAAACAATGGTAATAAACCGTTGGGCGTAGGAGACATTTATATGATGTCAGGTTCAATTCCCGGTCCTCAACCTCAAGGTGGCCAATTACCGCCTGGGGGGCAGCCTCAATTAACGCCTGGGGGGCAACCTCAAGGTACACAACTTGCGTCTGGGGGGCAGCCTCAAGGACAATATGTACCTATGGTACAGTATATTCCTCAAGGTCAACCCCAACCTCAATATGTACCCTAGGGTCAACCTCAGTATCAATTTATGCCTCAAGGTCAACCCCAGTATCAGTACTTACCTCAAGGGTATCTACCCCAATGTCAGTACTCGAGTCAAGGTTATCAACCACCCCAAGGTCAATCTTATGTTCAAGGTACGGGAAATGTACCTTTCAATTATCAATCCTACCCTCAATCCGGTTATGGATCTCAATATCCTCAACCTGTCATGGGTCAATACCCCAGAATGAACATAGTGTGGGATCCATCGCAAGTTCAACAAGTGTTGCAGCCAAGCATACAGTTGTCATCTCAAACTGGACAACCTGTGGTTTCTGGTCCACCCCAGCAACCAGTCCAGTCTAATGTTCAAACTTCTGTACCTTCGGTAGTTACTCAGTCGCCAATTGCACCTAGTACTCCATCTCAAACGACTGCTGCAACTACCGCAACATCTGTTTCTTCCACCGCACTTACTTCTGGAGTATCGACAGCTCCGGTTTCTACTGTCTCTGCCACTACTCCGCAGACATCTTTACCATTGTCTGGATCCACGATTCAAACTACGATTCAGATGCCTATGGGGCAGCCTGGTTTAAGTACGGTTGTCACTAGTCAACCACAATTTGTTTATCAACCGTACCAGGGACAGTACCAATACGGGCCTGCTGTCCAACAACCGGTTTACCAGTATCAACCGTATCCTGGGTACACTTATCAACAACCACAACAACCCCAGTACGGTCTGGTTAATCCTGGTTTTCCGGGAGGATACAGTATCCCGAATGCGATTCCTGTTCCAAGTTATCCTGGATATCCTCCTCCTGGGACTGGTCTTGTGACCCAGAGTTTTAGGGATCCTAATCGGCAATTTCTGTTTATCGCAACTTTGGATTTACCAGACTTGACGCGCCTAACGAATGATCCAATAAATTATCTTCCGTTCTGGCCGCCAATGCCAAATAAGTTGCCCAGTGACATACCCAAGTTCGAAGGTAAGTCTGGAGAGGATCCATCAAATCACGTGATGACTTACCACCTCTGGTGTGCTTCAAATTCTATCTCGGATGATTCAATCCGTTTACGTCTTTTTCAGCGTACACTCAATGGTCTCGCGGCCAAGTGGTACATTGAGTTACCACGGGCCTCTTTTTATAATTTTAGTCAGTTAGCTACCTCGTTCTTAACACATTTTCAGTTGCTGGTCAGGTATGATAATGGCATCGAGTTATTAACTTCATTAAAACAGTCGACGTCCACTTATATTTCCGATCATATTCATGAATGGAGACGTCGAAGGCGATTAGTGAAAGTTTTTATCCTGGACCAAATCTTAGCTGAATGGTTTGTTAAATCATTATTACCGAAGATTACTGAAGACGTAGCTAAGGCCGGAGTAGTTACTGAAGAGCAAGTAATTGCTCAAGCGCAGTACCTTGACTTAGTTTATACTCAGTCGGGTACGTTACACGAAAAGATCTCAGATCTTCCAAAGTCAAATCAAATTGCTGCTGCTCCTTCGGGGTCTCATGCTGCTGACGGCATGATTGGTACGGTAAATACTAAAAGCAAGAAGAAGTCTTCAAAGAATTCTTCGCCCATTATAACCTTACCAGACTCCCCGACAGGAGAATCTTCTCCTGAAATTTCCGCTGATATTCACGTTGTAGAGTCATCTACGGCTAAATCAAAAAACAGTGGGAAAAAGAAAGGCAAGAAGAAGGATAAAGCAGACAAGGCTCCAAAGGAGAAAAAAGAAAAGTCGGAAACCAATGACGAAAAGCGCAAACCTCGATATCCTTGTCTTATTTGTGAAGAGGATCATTTTACAAGAGATTGCCCTCATCGGGCCGAGGTTGTGAAAATCGTCAAGGGTTCCCCAACTCCTGCTGTTTTGAAAGATCCATTTCCAAAGCAGGAGAGTAAGATGATAGGTTCTTCCTCGAGTGCCAGTGAAGAACCCATATTGATGATGTCTCATGTAAGGATTGCGACTCGTTCACACGATTATGGTAGTAAAAGTCCTGTTGATGGATCGAAAGAAGCAGAATCTTCTCAATCAAATCCATCAACCTCAGCTCCCGGTTCCGATCCACTACAGATCGAGAAACCTAACCCTGACTTAGTAATCAAACCGCCCGCCAAGGGTGTACTTCGAAGGTCTGCTTTCAATCCACATGCGAGAGCGGCCCATAATTACAACATTGTTGAGGATTTAGTTGTTTCACCCTCAGCAATGTCGGCTTTAGAAGTGCTGCAATCATGCCCAGCACAACGAAAATTACTTTTGTCGGCTATAGGAGCTGTTGATGTTCAGGACCCGAACCTGATAATCTTTGATCTAGAAAATAGTACACCGCGTCTCCCTCATCAGATGGCTTTCCAGATTCCAGTGATAGTCAAAAACAGGCCTATTCATCGGACTGTAATTGATGAGGGAGCTTCCATGTGTATTAAGTCGATTGAGTGTTGGAGATCGCTTTGTTCTCCTTCGCTGAACCAATCCCCGACAATTCTTAAGGCCTTTGATAGCCGTGGGTTCCATCCGTTTGGCATTTTACAGGACTTGCCTATAGGGGTTGAAGGAAAAACCGTTAGTCTGGATGTGGAGGGGTTGATGCCCCTCTAGACTACAACCTTCTCTTGGGTCGAAGTAGGTCTTACGCTATGACAGCGGTCGTCTCATCGGTCTTCAGAGTTATAAAGTTTCCACATAATGGCAAGATTGTGACAATAGACCAGCTGGCTTTCTTTTCATCCGACCTAGCCTCTTCAGAGAGTATCCAGCATGTCGGTAAAACGACTATCCCTTATAAGGATGTTGGCGTAGGATTAGTTAAAGATTCCGGTTTACTGGGAACTTTTCCTTTTCCTCCAATCAACGCAGACCCTTCATTCACATTCATTCATATGATTACGTCAGATACTATTATTTACGATGATCCTTGGATTGTCCCATCTGAATTTGAGATAGACTCATTCGGTGATGCTATGCCTTTGAGTCCATATGAAATTGCTTATGAAGCCGTGCAGTCTTTTACCGACCCTCGTTCAACCCAAATCGACCAAATGAATGTGGTCGGTGAGGAATCACTTTTCACATCAACCTCAGAACGGATAGCGTTTCCCGAAGTCGTGTCATCTGACGAGCAACTTCGCGAACTCCTAAGTGTAGACGATCTACCATGGGAAGATCTCCATCATAGATCTTCGTTTTTACCTGAGGGTGATGGCTTTGAGAATGATTTTTCATCAATCTTTACGGCTGAATATGTCAAGGACACTCAGAATCCCATGAAACATCCTGATTCAGAGTTGAATTTGGGAAACATTTCCCAAACTATTGCCATTGACATTTCAGTCAAAACTGGAATTGTTGAGAACATTCATATAGGCGCCTCGTGTACAGATGACGAAATTCAAACATACAAGGCCCTATTTCAAGAATTCCGTGACGTGTTTGCCTGGTCCTATGAGGAAATGCCAGGAATTGATCCCTCCATTGTTGTTCATGAGATCAAGACTTACCTGGACGCTAAACCCGTTCGGCAACGTCTGCGTCAGATACACCCTCAGAAAGCGGCTGCGATTAAAGTAGAAGTTGAGAAGCTGTTGAAAGTAGGTTTCATTTATCTGATCCCGTTAACCGATTGGGTATCGAATATTGTTCCGGTTAACAAGAAACAAGGAACAATAAGAATATGCATCGACTATAGGGATATTAATCGTGCTTGTCCAAAAGACAACTATCCCATGCCCTATATCGATCAAATAATTGATGATTGTGCCGACAGTGAAATATTTTCCTTTATGGACGGTTTTTCCGGTTACAATCAAATCAATATTCTACCTGCTGATCAACCAAAAACGGCTTTCATTTGTCCATGGGGGACATTTGCTTATTGTAAACTACCTTTTGGACTTAAGAATGCCGGAGCCACTTTTCAAAGGGAAATATCTTATGCGTTTCATGACATCAAACACATTGTGCAACCGTATCTCGATGATTTGCCTGCTCATTCTTTATATCGAGCTGATCACCTTGTCCATTTACGAGCAATCTTCATGAGGTGTAGGCATTATCGTATACATTTGAACCCACACAAATGTGTCTTCTGTATAGAAGTGGGACGATTGCTAGGATTTGTAGTTTCAAAAGCCGGCATTCGCGTCGATCCCTCGAAGGTAGAAGCTATCATCAAATTGCCTCCTCCTTCGAATCTTCGCCAACTCCAGTGTTTGCAGGGGAAAGCAAACTTTTTACGCCGGTTCATTCCTAACTACGCCGAGGTCACAAAAGGTTTTACGCGGTTGTTGAAACAGAACGCTCAATTCTCTTGGCTTGAGATAGCTCAGCAATCTTTCGATGCACTTAAACACGCGTTGACCCATGCACCGTTGTTGCATCCTCCCAACTACAACCAAGATTACCTTTTGTACCTCGCCGCCTCTCATTCCACTATTGGAATGGTGTTAGTTCAGGAAGACGAAGTCGGAACGGAACATGTGATATATTATCTTAGTAGGACGTTAAATCCCACTAAGCTAAAATATTCGCATGTGGAGAAATTGGCCCTGGCAGCCGTTCAGGCTGTCCATCGTTTTCGTCATTACATTCTTCTCCGTAAAACTACAGTCATTTCGGATTGCAACCCTATGATCTACATTTTGACTAAACAATTGCTAGGGGGAAAGTACTCTAAATGGATCGTTATCCTGCAAGAGTTCGACTTAGAGTTTGAAAAATCTAAGTCTAAGAAATCTTTAGTTTTTGCAGAGTTGATGTGTGACTTCCCGCGTGCTGACACGGAAATTGTGGCAGAGGAACCCATTGCGGACGAATCTTTGTTTCTCATCAGCACTTTAGATCCGTGGTATGGGGATATAATCGTCTATCTCCAAACCCAATCCTTTCGGCCTGAAACTTCAAAGTCGGAACGTCGGAAAATTCGATTCCAGTCCCAACAGTACAAAATTATTGGAGATACTCTTTATCACCATGGGGCAAACTTGGTTTTCCGACGTTGCTTAAGTCATGAAGAGGCAGAAAGGGTTTTGAATGACTGTCACTCTGGGGTGTGTGGCGGTCATATGTCTGGGTATGCCACAGCTCAGAAGGTGTTGCGTGCTGGCTACTTCTGGCCGTCCATGTTTAAAGATTGTATCATTGTGGTCCGAAAATGCCACAACTGTCAAGTGTTTGATCGCAAGATGCGCGCACCACCTGCTCCTCTCCACCCTATAATTGCCGTTGGTCCTTTTGCCAAATGGGGTATTGACTTTATTACATGTAACCCTCACTCGGCCGGGGGGCATGCGTATATCATCCTTGCAGTTGATTATTTTACTAAGTGGGCCGAGGCGATGCCTACATTTGAGGCTGACGGCAAGACAGCTGCAATTTTTGTATTCAATCACATTATTGCTAGGTTTGGTGTCCCGCAAGCGATAATCACTGACAATGGACGCCATTTTCGAAACATTATGATGACAGAACTTATAGGCCAGCTTGGTTTACGTCATGATAGTTCTACTCCTTATTATCCCCAAGCAAACGGTTTGGTTGAGTCCATCAACAAAGTTCTAGTTATCATGATCCGACGAATCATTGGTATTCATCGGTCGAATTGGCACAACATGTTATTTTCAGCGCTTTGGGCGTATCGAACCTCAGTGAAAACATCAACAGGGTTCACTCCTTTCCAACTAGTTTATGGTTTGGAAGCTGTGCTGCCTATTGAATGCGAAATCCCATCACTTCAAATGGCTGTCGAATTACTTCCAGCTACTTTCGAAGAAGAGAAGCATTTGTTATACTTAGCTCAATTAGATGAGACTCGACGCGATGCTGCACTGGCAATCGAGACTCATGCAAAATGGATGAAAGCTCAGTATGACCGTAACATGACCCCTCGAAATTTTTCGGAAGGAGACCTAGTGCTATTATATGATCAAGCTAACGATAAATTAGGTGCTGGAAAATTCGTTCCTATGTGGCATGGACCCTACATTGTTAAGCGAAAGCTAGCAAAAGGGGCCTATGAGCTGGTTGACTTTGATGGGGACTCTTTGGGTAAACCCAGAAATGGACTTTACCTAAAGAGGTATTATGCTTAAATGATGGGTGTGGAGATTTTAGTTAGGTTAGTTAGGTTAATTTTTCTTTCTAGTTGGTGTGTTTGTTAGTTTAGACAGTGTGCTTAGCTTAGAAAGTGTGTTTTCGTCGTTATTCTGGCTTATCTTGGTTTTACTCTTGATATTGCAGATGTCGACGCCTCTCCAAACGTACATTGGATTCGCTGATGGTGCTTGTCATAGTACACGGAATATCTCTTCCGCAGCCTGGGTTATTTATTCGCCCTCTGACGAGTTAGTTTCTATGCATGGGGTGAGCCTCGGTCAAACAACAAACAACATTGCAGAATACAGTGCAGTGATTGAGTTATTATCTGAATCTATTTCATTTGGGATTCGAAGTTTGATAGTGAGGTTAGATTCTGAACTCGTTGTATTACAGCTTAATAGAGTCTATGCCATTAGAAATCCAGTGTTATTAAGATTGTTTTTGAGGGTGCGTCTCTTGGAACGTGAATTTGATTACATTGAATATCAGCATATTCCAAGGTCATTAAATACATTAGCAGATGCAATTGCTTCTCGAATGTTAGACAGACATTTGCGATAATCATACTTGTAAATTTAAAAACATTTCATCACACATGTTTAACAAGATAAGCCGGTAATAATGATATATATAGATAGGAGTGTGTCAAAATATACATCGTCTTTGATCATAGGTTGAAAAACACCTTATGATCGGCAAAAATGATAAGTACAAAAAACCAAAATGTCACATGTGTCTACAAAAAATGACTAGCCAATCACTGGTGGTGCTCTCTATATGACACCACTGCCCACGCTACCCTACACAGGAACCTCCTGAAAGGTCCTGGGACTGCAACCACATAGCGCTGAAGTCGGATAGGAATATCATCTATAGTCGTCTCTGGTATGTCCGCCGTAAGACGCTCTAGGTCCTGTTCCAACTCGGCTAAGGTCTCTGCGGCCGCATCCTGTGGGGCCGGTGTTGGTGCAACTGGTACTCTTCTCTCGAATGACCAGAGATTGGCCAGACGCTGTGGACCTACATCTGCATTTTGAAAATTGTCACTGTCAATTTTGAGACGATATAAGAAACAAAAAAAAAATATAGATAATTTAAAAACTTGTGAAAAATGAAGTACCTCTGTCGTCCCATTGTTCTCCCTGTGGAAGAACCATGTCCGGATCACTACGAAAATCCACTCCGGCATAAGGAAAATCCTGGATCGCAAAGACCTGGTCCTCCAACCAGTGAAAGTAACCCACAGGAAATCGGACAACTCCTGCTCCCTCATCAGGATGCCGGGCCATCACCGCAACCCATCGCATCAACTTTGGCTCCCGAGGAGGCCCAACTGCAACAGTGAGATGCTGTGGGATCAGCATCGGAACCCTCTCTAGGGCAAAGCTCACAACTAGAGGCCCATACCCAAAGGTCTTTAATTGCCCATTCTTTGCCCTAGTCAGTTGGCCCTTCATATTGGCCAACACAGCATCGCACCAGTTGAAAATGGTGCCTCGGTAGCAATCAATTGCCATCCACATTTGGGACTCGGTGGCAATATGCAAAGCGGCTGCGCCGCAGAGTCTGGTAACTGTAAAGGCAATTACCATAAGTTCAGGCAGGGATATGTATTTGATTTCTATCCCTTTCTCCTGGTGCTGATTATTGCACCACTCTAGCCGGAGACTAGCAAGGGATTGGCCACCCGGCCTAGTTCCGGACAGAGTCAGTTGCTCGCCCCTATTAGGCAAACCAGTGAGAAAGTATATGTCTGAGGGCTCTATCTCGAGCGGGTGCCCTCCGATGTAAAAACATTGATCCTGAACATTCCACCTTTCAACCAGCCATTCTAAGAATCGCACCTGGGCCCTCATGCCAGGTATGGCCCAGTATTTGTAGAGACCGCATGCCTTCAAAGCATCAATGGAAGGTTGATGATCTATTGCGGCCAAATCGACATCTTCGTGTTCTCTTTCGCGCCAATCAAGCATGGTGGGCAATCTACACACCAGAAAACATTCATTAGAATTCATTAAATAAAAAATTAATGGTTTAGTTTTGAGATTTGGGGTTTTAAATTTACTTTGCACGGAGTACGCACCCCGCTTTCAGAAAACAGAGCGTGGGTACGCAGCTGTTCTGAAGGTAGGCTGCGTACTCCTGCCATTTTCTCATTAACGAAAATGTCGAGGTACGCAGGTCGCCCATGGGGCACCTGCGTACCCCGAAAAGCGGATCTTGAAACCCCAAAGCCCCCAAAAAATCAAACTAGGGCTTAAAATGAAATTCTAAACGGATGAAAACAAAGAGGAGGATGTTGTGAAATACCTGAAAGAGATGGCACTCGATTCCGACGGTCGGATTCTCCGCAAGTCCACGGGAAGTTTCTTGCCAAAAGCCCTTTTCTCTCCTTCAACAGTAAAATGGTAAAAATAACATGGTAAAAGGTCTTTTTATAGGTTTTTTGGATAAATGAATGCTAAAGTTCGTTTATTTTTCACCATGGAAGGATATTTTGCAATGTATTTTTGCCTATCTTAAACAGGTATGAGTAATGTGTTGTTTTTGTGCAGGACAAAAGGACTTTCAGGGAAAATTATCATTTTTCACGAACCAAAACATCAGAGTCATCTTTTAAGCCCTTTTCTGACTCCTAAAAAATGAAAAGATTGCCGAGCGTTTCTTTTACACTCGTTAAAACGGAATTAAAAGACGGTCCCCTTATAGCCCTTTTCTGACCGTAAAAATAGGAAAAGATTGCCGGATTTTTGTCGTTTCAAATTCGATACTGGAAATAAAACGACGTGTCCTTGATCGCTTTTTACTTTTCAGGTCAAAGACACTAATCATGAAAGTACTCCTTGGTCGCAAGATCAAGCGGTTCTCTCAAGTATTATTTTATACTTTTTCGGGCTTGGGAGACACAAATCTACGAAAAAGTTCAACCCTGGAGTCTTCTTTAGTTTTTTCAGACTCTCTAAAAATTGAAAAACGGCGAGTTTCTCGTATACTGGACTCGTTAAAATTTCACAGTAAAGGACCTGTTCGATTACAAACAGGAACGGACCACTCCTTCTTAGGGTCCGAGTCTAAACTAAGTTGGACTCATCCGAAGGATGAGCTTATAATCAAGCATATGTTATCCTCCTCAAGCTTGTAAAAAATAAAGAGGTACTTGCCAGAAATGGTGGGGGAAAAGAGAGAAGAATGAGCCTATTTGTCATCCTTCGTCACAGAAAAAACCTTATTACCACTCTTGAACACGACACTTTTCATTCACCTGGGTTGGGAAATCCTTTGCCTTAAAGTTGATTAAACCACTTTGAAAGTCTTCAACCGTTTCTGGGTATTAACTTTGGGTCAATCGTCGCCAAGCTATCTGTCGTGTCGTTATGTGTTCAAGAGGTCTCTGCAAATAAACCATTCATATGCAAAATACTTGTCATCCACTTTGACCATCCCTGAGTCAGTCCTTACAGCAACATTTCTTCAACTTGAACTATGATTTCGTGTTGTGGGCTTGCCTGCAACGGGTCGCTTTCTATCGACATCAGCACATTATCTAGAAAGATGACTTAGAAATTGTCAGTACCTTGAAGTCTGCATGCATCAATGGCAGGTTTCTCGCCTTTGACGACGGTTTACATCATTGACTTTCGATCGAAGGATTCCGTGAAATGTTCGACATCAACCCATTCATTCGCATCTCATGGATTGTACTGGGTACTTTGAGAACCATTGACATCACTGGTGGTCTCTCTCACGCTTGTTAACAGTTTACATCAGTGACTGGTAATCAAGTGGTTTCTACCATGTTCGACATCAACTCATTTATTCGCATGGATAGAATCGTACCAATTCGGGAAGTAGAAATGAAGACCCTGGATCTAGTTTCCACCATCCAGGCTGCGAGGAGTTTTGTATTCATTATACAGTAGACTAATCATAAACAGATGGCTGCGTCCATACTGTGTCTAAAAAAGTCTATGATTATGATGTACTGCAAAATCATTCCTGTATCAGAGCAGTAGATAGTCAATTAGTTAAAGTTTTCAATCTGAGTATGGGAATGCTTACCTCAGCGATGATATGATCTTATATATGTATTTTGTGTTGAATACTTGCAGGTTCCGACTGGGCTCTCCACAAGATAATCCTTGAAATGATAAAGTACTTCACCCTTCCTAGATTATATGAAACCCTAATCTACTACAGGCTTCGCACTTTAGGGGGCAATCTGTTACACTAAAATTTGTCACCATGACTATTTGCAGTTAGTATGGCTCCATCAACTGTCATACTATCCTCCTTGGCAAGCCTCATACCTCTGCTCTCCATGTCAAACTCCAAGAAAGAGAGAAAGTCATTAAAAATCTATATATCTCTGGGTATGCAGTTTCTCTTAGCCTTACCTGTGTGTACGCACCCCAAGTTCACAATATCTGCGTACTTGTACGCTCTGTATGTAAAGGGATGGGTGCGTACCCCTGTAAAGGTCAAAAGGCGCGAGTTTCATCTTAAAAAAGTTACTTGTGGTCATTTCTAGAGCATTCTAGAAGCTTGTTTGACGTGTATTGAGCGCCTCCAGATGGTTCATGTATCCCTATGAAAGAGGAACTTATCCCATCAAGAGGGGAGCTAACCCATCCAAAGAGGGGCTTATCCCATTGATGGTGGACCTGATTAACTTCCTCTAGAGCACTATAAATACAGGCATTGGGCCAGAAGGAGGGGAGGTTGAAAGCTGAACATTCCTAAGGGTAGATGCTGTTGGAATTAGGACTTCCTTGTAGAAGCTTATGAGGAGAGATTCCCATCCTTTCTTGTTTCATTTGGAAGTGGGTGAGCTTATCAAAGTAAAGGAAAACTCTTGCTGGACCCTGGGAGGGACCTGCACAACACCAAGGCTCAGGTTGTAATGGTTTCTTTTGTTTCCTATTAATACAAATAAGTCCATTCTTCTCAACAATTTGTTATTTATGAGTTGTTTCATATACTCCTTGGTCTGTATGTTAAATATGTTTTGTTTTATGAGATATTCAGGTGCTATTTAATCGTTTGATTGTTAGTAAATGCAGGTTTCGAAGAGAAGGAGGAGCTCATCCGGATCGACGAAGCTGGACTACTACAACAGCGTTGGGTTACAGGTAGGATCTAAACACTTGATTTCTTGTATGATAAATGCATATTTAGAGAAGGATTGCTCTTAATTGTCTTGTTTGTCACTAGAAAGCCTTAAGCTTCTAGGGAGGTTGGTTTTGTCCGCAAAATCAACTCTTTCCGCATGACACCGGATGTAAATGCTCGCATTATTAGATGGTTGCTTTTACTGTAGCAGTTTGATTTGACCATTGTTGATAAGCCTGGTAAAGAAAATGTTGTTGTTTACTTTTTGTCTAGAGTAAATTTTCCTGCATGTGAAGAAGGAATGGAGGATGATCAAATGGTAGATGAACACCTATTTTCTATCTCAGTACTCTCTCCTTGCTTTGCTGATATAGCCAACTACTTGGTTTCAACATAGTTTCCACCACACCTGTCCTCAAAGGAGAAGAGCAAGATCATGAGGAAAAGTGCCCCTTTCACTTGGATTGGGGGAAATGTCTTCAAACTTGGCCCAGATCAGATCTTGAGAAGATGTGTCAGGGAGGAGGAAGTTTTTGACATTCTCCAGACCTTTCATGACGGGCCTTGTGGGGGTCATTTTGCAGCAAAGAAGACTGCCTTCAAAATATTGCAAGCAGGCTACTATTGGCCCACTCTTCATTAAGATGTGAGGAGATACACCAGCCAATGTGATCGGTGTCAAAGGATAGGAAAACCTACTCCAAAGGATGAGATGCCCATGCAACCTCAAGTGACCTTTGAGCCATTTGCGAAGTGGGGCATGGACTTTGTGGGTCGTATCAACCCTCCTTCAAAACAGAAGCAATACATAATTGTGTGCACCGATTACCTGACAAAGTGGGTAGAAACGAAAGCAATCAAAGCAGCAATAGAGGAAAAAGTAGTTGAGTTCTTGAGAGAAAACATATTCTATAAGTTCGGGTATCCAAGAGAATTGGTCACAAATCAAGGCAGTCAATTCACTTCCAATTTGATTGAAGGCCTGCTCACACATCATAAAATCAAGAACATGAATTCCACCCCTTACCATCCACAAGCCAATGGGCAGGTGGAAGTCACTAATAGAGCTTTGGAAGGAATTCTGACCAAGGTAGTGAGTAGCAACAGTAAATATTGGGCAGACAGATTAGTTGAGGCCATCTAGGCCTACAACACAACATGGAAGACCACCACAGGGTTCACACCCTATGAACTAGTCTATGGGAAGAAGGCTTTGCTGTCAATAGAATTTGAATTGAATAAACTAAGGATGGCAGCTCAGCTGGACCTAGACCTCAGCCATTCACAGAGGAGAGAATACTCCAGCTCAATGGATTGGATGAACAAAGATTGCAGGCCCTTCTCCACACAGAGGTGGTTCAGCTTCAGAGGAAGCTATGGCATGAAAAAAATATCAAGGAGAAACAATTCCAAGAGGGAGATTGGGCACTGCTCTATGATTCAAGGTATAAAGACTTCAAAGGCAAGATGAGGACAAGATGGCTGGGACCCTACACTATGGAAAAATGAAATGATAATGGTTCAATTCTGATCAAAACCACTGATGAGGAAGCCATCCCCATGCTTGCTAATGGACAAAGGTTGAAAATTTATAAGAAGCCCCTCTCCAAGCGAGAGTTCATTGAAGATCTAAATAAGACAATGATGGTAGTGGAGCATGTCTCAGCCTCCACACACTGAAGGAACAGAAAAAAAGGAAAAAATAATAAGGACTCAAGTGAAAATCTCCATGAGGCGCTTGAGTCCCATCATTGGGTTGAAAACCTCTTCTGAGGCGGCCCAGTGATGCCAAAAACAACAAAAAGAAAAAAGAGAAAAGAATAAGATTCCTAGGTGAAAACATCCCTTGGAGGTGCCCAGGTCAGGCAATCAGGGTGAAAACCTCCTTGAGGTGCCCTAGTTGTCCTTAAAAAAAAAAAAAACAGAGAAAAGAAGAAAAAGAAAATTGAATTTTAATGTGCATTGCAGGTTGCAGGAGGACCACAAGGAGCAAGAGAAGATGCCACAGAGCCTATTTCATCTCCTCCACACTCTTCTCCATTATTTCTGAACTTTCTTCCACCTCACTGTGTTTTTTTTTCGGAAACTGTCTTCTACAGGAGGCTCTTGTAGGAATCATAGAGAGCCAAAAATGGTTCCAAAAAGTAGTTTGAGGGGCTAGGAAGCTTCATGAAGAGCATGTAAACCCCCCTACAACTATCAACCCTCCTTGCCATCCATTCCACACCTGCATCACATCATCATCATCATTTTTTCCTTCCTGTCACAGAAAAACACAGAAAACCAATTTTAGAAAAAAACAAAAAATAAAGGAAGCAACACCTCAAATCTCACCTGCAACTTACCTAGTACCTCTCCATCTCCATTAGCATCTCTGGCATCATCCTTATAGCTTCCAACATAAAAAATCAGCTAAAATTTTAAAGGGAGAAGCAGCTACAAGAGCTCCTGTAGGAATTCATGTAGCAGTTGATCCCATTAAAATCAAGCCATAACAGCAAAAGAAGTACAACCATGGGATTGAAGGAGACATTTGAAGTTAGGTCTAGCTAGAGGATACCTGCACAAGACAAGTAGCCACACATCGAACAATAGAGAGCATGTAGCAAAGGAAATACAGGCATGCAACAAAGGAAATACAAGCATGCAGCAACAAAAAGATCCAAAATACCTCACAACACATACATTTGACTTACAGGTAAGTGACTAACCCACTCCTCTGTTGCATTTGTGTAATTGAAAGATATGCATAAGCGAATGAGATGGTTAGGGTTGAACGAGAAAAGGTGGCCAGTTAACTGGGCCATCTTCATCCAGTTGACTACACTCATTCGAAGATGCCACCACATGTGCGCATAGTCAACTCAGAGAAATATCCCAAGGACAGGTAGTGGAGGGTTTGCAAACTCTGATGAAATGATGAGAGGTGATTGCGGGAAGAAACCATGATGACAAGGCAAGTGGGGACCAATGGTCCAAATATGGCAATGTAAATTTCTGCCAGCTCACCCCATCACCAGAAATATGTAAAAGAAGAAATAAGTACTCCTCGAAACTCCTTCACCACCTTTTCTTTCATTCCATCCTCATCCACTTAGCTGCAACAAGCTCCTTATCACCCCACAACCTCGAAACCATTGTTCTCCATCACTCTTATCCATCCTCCTACTATCGGCGTTCTACAGGAGCACTTACAGGTTCTACAGGAGCACCTACAGGCAGTTCTATAGGAGGGGTAGTGAGTTGCTTTTAAGGAGAAAACACAGGTTTTTTGCTCGATTTTTGGATTGAGGAGGTAGGTTCCATGTATACCCACCTTGATTATCAATATATGCAAGGAATGATATCATTTTTAAGGAGGAATTGATTCCATAGAAGAAGGGGAATTACATAAAAAATTTCTTCCTGTTTTCTTAAAAAAACACAGTTTTCCTCAGTTTTCCTGTTTTCTTCTAAATTCTTGCCTCCACCTCTAAATTGGGTGTTCAAAAGGGGTATAAGAACAATGACATGAGGATTCATGAGGAAGGAGCCCACCAATTCAACCAGGATCCATGAACATCCCCAAGTAGTAGCCATATTCACCAGGGAAAATTGGATGTCATTTTTTGAGAAATTTCGAGGGTTTGATGAAGAAGTTGCTCAGGAATTTGCCCTTTCTTTAGTCCCTCACTCAAGGACCCATGCCACTGTCACTTTTAGAGGAATTTCCATGGAAATCACCCCAAAATTTATCAGTAGGGTTACCACCCTTCCTCTTGGATTGCCTTGGAGCAAAGATGAAAAACCCATTGGACAGGCTGCCAAGAAAAAATTCTTCCAAAACAATGAACATCCTGTAGAAGACAAAAATGGCATTAGAAGGACAAGCATACCCTACCCTTGGGATGAGGTCAGTTACCAAATCATCAAATATATTTCTTGTGAAGGGAGGTATAGCATAGTCTATGGCTACCATTTTATAATCCTCCATGAGTTGAGATATGGCATGGACACTCCAACACCCCAGAAACTCAGCATCCCCTATTTTCTCTTGCAATCCGTCATAGAATCTAGCATTAAGTTAAAGGCAGGAGGTCTAAATCAGCTGGCTCACCATGGGTTAATTAAAATTTCAGTGGAGGAAGCCCTCCATACCTTCACAATCCCCATAGCATGGGATATTTTCTGGAACATGACAACAGAAGATGACATAAAGGCCCTCACCTATGATAACAATTCTTCTGATAGTGAGGAGGAAGAGCAACAAGGGGGAGAAGGGGAATAAACTGAGGAATAAGAAATAAAGAAGGAAGAAACCAAAGTAGAGTAGGAGGAAACAAAACAAACAGAGACAAAGGAAAAGATAGAAGGAGGAGAAAAATGGGTAGAAAAGACGAAGGTGTCTCCTGAGACCCTAGAAAGAGAGGCAGTTGCTGCTCTCACTGCCCTCGGCACCTCAATTAAACCAAAACAAAAGAGGAAGGGGTAGACCTCAATGTATTTCAGGGCTAGGAAGAGCACAAGGATCAAACAAGGGAAACCCCAACCTTCTTCTAAAGTGCCTATTGTTATTGAAGATTCACCCTTTGCCCAAGGGAAGGAATCCCCTTCCAAGACACCTATCACTTATGAAAGGGGGACTCCTAGATCTCCCACATGGAAGGAAAAAGTAGAACTACAGGACTCAAAAACAGTTCTACAGGAGGCACAAACTGTTCTATAGGAGACCCTGTCAAGACTACAGGAGACTGAAAAACTTGAAAAAAGGATAGAAGGACAGCCACAAGGGAAGGAGGAAGCAACAGAGGCACAAGAACCTGACCCCTAGCCTAGTCTGGGCTCTTACTACAATCTTCTTGAGGGGGGAAGAATCATTCCACAAAAATTTGCAATCCCACTTTTCTTTGAGTTGGAGAAAGAAAGAATAAGGACCCACAAGTGGATGCAAATAGCCAAATCCAAGGGAGTTGAGGATATTGGCCATATGGAGAATCAACTCAAAGAAATGGGCAGAGAATTAAGTGCTATCAGACATAGTGAATCAATCACAAGAACTTACCTTGAAATAGAAAATGAATTGCTAAGAAGACAACTGTAAGAAAAAGAGACACAATTGGCATGCATGGCCAGCTGGTCCATGGAGGCACTGCAATGTAGAACACCAGCAAAATCATATGGATTGTACCTCAAGGACCAACGGCTACAATTTTAGATAAAGACTTTGGCACAGAGAGACACAACGCCTTTTCAAGATTACAAACAATTTATGGACCTGTGTGACCAAAGCTCATCAGAAGACAAGGCAAAAATAATAGAATTATATCTGCATAACATGGCCCTCATAGACATGAATGTGTGGGACCCCAATGCTAGGCTAGGTGACCTGCAACTAATGGCCATGGCATCATGGATGAATCATGAGGAGTTAAGGGCAGCAGAAATAAGAAAGTTGATGATAAAGGAGCAGAATGAGCCCTTAATGATCAGAGTTGAGCCATCAAATCCCATGGCTCTCATCAACACACACCAGTTGCTTGCAAATAATCCTCAAATTGCCCCTAAATATATCAATGATCAGGCTCAAGCAATTGCACATTTTGAGGATATGGAAAGATTACTTGGGGATGACTGTATTCATGCTTGTATGAGGAGGTGGAACACCTTACCACATAGTTTACAGATCAGGGAGTATCACTCCCCAACAAGGAAGAAAGAGGCATTAAGGAGAGTGCCAATGTATAAGCGCTCCATGAAGAATTTGAAGGTCAATTGGATTGGCCTCAAATTGAGTTCCCCACTACTGCTAGGCATGCTAGAAGGCAGAAAAGAGGAAGAAGAGAAACAACAGTGGGAAGAGGTAGAGAGAGAGGCAGGATTCCATGAAAAAGAAGATGAGCTCACATCAGAAGCATGAGATGTCAGGGAGGCCACCAGGGCCATCAAAGATGAGGAGATGGACTAAGTTGCTCAGATGATGAGCAACACCTTCAGTAGGGGGGTGATGATGAGCCCCATAAATGGGTAATTATATGGGCTCATTTTGCCTCCTAACATAGTTTAATCAACCATTCTATTAGATTATTGCATGCTTTTTTTATTATATTTATGCTTATGGAGTGAGTTGGGTTGGTTATAATGCCATGGAGTCTAATATGTGTTTAATGCAGTCTTTTGTTGAATTTTGAAGACAAAGTCAAAGATTTAATGGACAATTGGCAACAATAATTTGAAGTGGACAAAGGAGAGGATTTATAGGAGGGAATCCCCCTCATTTATTACTCCCCACTTCGAATTCTCCTTCATGCATCTCATAGCACAAACAGCCAAATAAATGCACTAGGAGGCAGCCAGGCAAGTGGAGGATAACTTATGTTTATCTCGAGTTTTGGGACTCAAGCATCCTTGATTTTGAGGAAGCTATTGGAATTTTCATTTTTATAAGTAGAGAGGCCTGGGGCCTCACTAGGGAGTTGGTCGAATTTTTGTTGAATTTTTGCTGCAGCTTTTCTCTGCTCAACTTCGAGCTTATTTTTGTTGACAGTTTCATGTAATCCTATTATTATTTTGATAAAAAAGATGAGATCCTTTTTGAGCTAGCACTGAGTTACCTCAGAGGGCTAAAGCTCTTGGGTTAGGGCCCAATCCAAGTAGCCAAGCTCCCCTTGTTTGTATTTATATGTTTTGTTTCAGTTTATGAATTAGTTGCTGTTAGATGACTTTATTTCTTGGTTAAGAATAGGTTGATTTTGGTGATTTAGAAGGATGTTTCCATTTGTGTTTTCTATAGTAGGTTGAATAGTGGTAGACAGAAGATACAAAAGGCCAGCAACAATGCCTTGGCCTCCTTTCCTCCCTTTGGGACCATGAACTAAGGCCAATACCCTCTTACTGCCACAAAAACACAGATTTTCCTTCTCCATATTATTTCTAGTGTTAATATTTTCAATAAGTCTTCTTCCATGCTTTCTCTCATTATAGCATTTTCAAGCACTTATTTTCATAGCTCATAATTTAGATTAGCTTGATGCAAAATTCTGTTTTTTTTTTATGAACTTAATTTCCTTGCTTGCTTGATCTCCTTGTTTGATTGTCAGTTCCTTTGTAGCAAATCTCTTCTCACAGCAAGTCAGCCTATCAGCCATCACATTATCTTCCTGATCTATGCCCTACAAGTCGCCCAAAGTTCACCTCAAATTTGCCTTAGTTTTTTGCGTTTTTCCATAGGATTTCTTCCTCGCTCCCGACCATCTTTCCCTCTCCTAATGATCATTGGTAAACCCTAGGTGCCTTAACACATCATCCCAGCCTTTAGCTAATTTTTCCACCCACTCTCACACCTTCAAAACCTTCAAAACTACTCTCGGCATCCTTCTGTAGACCTCCTATAGACCTCCTGTAGATCCCATGTAGCCTCCTATAGATTTTCCTGTAGGCTTCGTTTTGAAGTTTGATTGTGGGAAAAGTTTCCAGAAGGCCACCTGAGACCTCCTAGGACCCATCCACACCATCCTAGATCTTCTCAAGCCCCAAAATCACCCTCCATCACCACCTAATCACTGCCACATTCACAGACAAATAAATTACATGCATGACAATTTCACATAAAAATACATAAAAATCCAAAAAGATGTTTTTTTGCTCATTTACTTCTAGAAATAGCTTGAGTAGATGTTTTTCACTTCCTGAGTAGGTAATGGCATTCATTTCATGGTTCTCATCTTTCTTTCTGCAAAAGTAGGATTAGTTGGTTAAGTAGGGTTTGCTAGGTTTACTTTACATTTTAGTTTTCTTTTCCTTTCTGCAAGTAGAGTAGCCTCTGTAGAGTAAGCTTTCCTTTCTTTCATCACATATAGAGCTTCTTCGGGAATCCATATAAGTTGGCTTGAGCTCCTATTGATCTTGTGCCAGCTGACCAAGTGATAGCCTGTAGTAAGAACTAGTACTTGTGCATACAACACCATTGCTTCCAAGTTTGTTACGAACTACCAGGTTGATAAGAGTAAAGTAAGCAACCCAGGAGTTGCAGCATTATTGCTGCAATACTGGTGCTCACCATACCCCTAGGGTGCAAATTTGGCCTTGTACTTCTATATGCTTCCATCTGCTACCTTCTTTACCTTGAAGATCCATCTCGAACCCAACACTGATTTATCTACTGGTCTTTGGACCACTTTCCAAATACTGTTCTTTATAATGGATTTGTATATCTACACCATTGCATCACCCCATACAAGTTTCTCAACTAATTCCTTGAGAGAGCATGGGTTAGTATCTATAAGCTCAGTCATTAGAGCCATGTAGCCAATGTACCGATCTGGGGACCTTCTTTGCCTACATTGATTTGAAGGAGCACCCACATTCTACCTCGCATTTTGCACAAGTCTCTCAGCTTCCATGGTCCTTTTTCTGCCATCTTTAGATGTTTTTTCTTGAGTGTCTCTCTTCACTATCTGATCTTGAATTTGTGGTTGCTCCACAACTTCTTGAGGTTCCTCCTTTGGAGCTAAAAGCTCCTCTTTTGGTAGGATCTGAAGCTCCCCTCAAGAGAGCATCACATCACTTTCTCCTCATCAGATTTTATATTCCTTCTCACAAGTGTCATTCTAAAGGATGGAAAGTACACACGGTAGTTGTGGGGAGTTACTGTGTAGTCCAAAAATATGCCCAATTCTGTTGTCAGCACAAGCTTCTTCCTTGAGTCTTTGGAGACATGGCATCAAATCGAGGCTCCAAAAATCTGGAAGTGCGACACATCCAACATTGTCATGAAGAAAGCCTCCTCTGGTGTAATCATGCCCATAATCTGATTAGGATTCTGGTTCTGAAAATACATTGTTGTGTTGCATGCCTCATCCCACAAGTGCAAAGGTAAACCTTGGTCATGGAACATCTCCCTCGCTACTCCCACAATGCTATGGTTCTTTCTCTCAGACACCCCATTCTATTATGAGTTTTTGGTTGTTGTCAACTCTTGTCAAATGCCTTCTTTTGCACATAAATTTTTAAATTAATTGGACACGTAATCACCTCCATTATCAATACTGAGAGCCTTCACCTTCTTTTAAGTTTATTTCTTAGCCAGTGCCTTGAATTCTACAAACTTGGAGAATGTCTCATCTTTATTCCCCATGAAGAAGATCCAACACTTCTGTGACAAGTCATCTACAAAGATAACATAATATTTGTGTCTAGTAGTGGAGGTTGTCGAGAAATATCCACAAACATAAAAGTGGATCCTTTCAAGGATTGCATGTGCTCTGTTGTCCCGATAATGGAAAGTGGATTTTGTGTACTTCCCCAACGTATATCCTTTACGTACATCTTGATTCTCAAGTGCTCCTTTGGGGAGGCATGTGGTTATCTACTACATAATATTTAGGGCGCCATGATGCAAATGGCTAAGTCTTCTATGCCAAAGTTCACCGACATCGTGACTCTGCACCTTCTCTGCCTTAGTGCTTAATGCGGCACAATCCTCCATATCTAGATTGTACAAGTTCTTCACACGACACCCGCTCTGCTTCACCCATCCCATGGATATATGTCTAAGGAATGCCTTTCCTTTACTTGAGATCACATCATAACCATGGTCTTCCAAAACTCCAATAAAGATGAGATTTTTCTTAAGGCCCGGAACAAACATGAAATCCTTGAGCTTGAGGGGGGAGCCTGAACCCATATGAAAGGTGACTATACCAACCCCGTTTGTTTTGTACCTTCATTCATCCCCCATCTTGATGGGCATCAACAAATCTTACTTCCTCTAGGTCACTGAAAAAGTCTCTACATTATGTCATGTGGAACAACGCACCTGAGTCCAAGTACCACACGTGTTGGGTATGTGTTATATTATTTCCGCGACTAGAAGTAGACACAGTGGGGGGGTCATGGGGGCAGCCAAGGCCACCCCCCTATTGGGGGCTTTGCAGGGGGGCGATATCCTCGCTGCATGGGGTCTGGGACAACATCTTGTGTATTTTTTTTTATCCGGGCCCAATAATAGATAGGCAGACCCAAGGATGGGGGGTAGACCCAAAGATGGTGGGCAGACCTACCCATGGTTTTTTGCATAGGTTTTGCACATGGTTTTGGGCATGATGGTTTTCTTCCCATGGTATTTTGTATATTCGGTCAAGGAAACTATGCTTATGTTTTAATCCAAGGTTAATGGATTGGTGTTTATGAATGCGTCAAAATGTATATATATGTATTGTAACATTCAAAGGAATATAATTAGAAATCAATATGGTAGTCCCAGTTTTTGGATCCAAGGGAGAAAAATTTGTGTATATTTTTTTTTCTATTTTCACTATTGTTTATTTTTTTGTTTAAAGAATTTGTGTGTGGGTAATTTATGTACAATGTTAAAACCTACAACACACTCCCCATCATTGTGTTGACCATTCATGATATGAGAGTAAAGTCCAGCTTGAACTATGAAGCCAAGGCTTCACCTGTTGCTCCTCCTAAGGTCTTCTTGGTTTCCTTCTTGTGTGGACACTTCATGGTACAATGCCTAAATTCATGACAATGGAGGCATTTAATTTTTGACAAATCTTTTTTCTTGCCTCCTTAACTAGATTCTAGTTTGGATTGGGATTTCTTCCCTTCTCCCTTCTTTTCCTTTCCAGCCAATGCAAAGTTTTCTTCATCCTCACCATTGGATGAAGTCCCATCTCTTGTATTCCACCTTATTTCCTCATGTACTAAATCACACCATAAGCGCTCCCAATTCGGTAGTTTCTCCCTCGCATTCACCAAATCTTGATAGTTGTGCCAGCTCTTGGGAATGCCCAAAATGACTAGGCTTACCAAATCATCATCTGAAACAATAACACCAACTCCTACAAGCTCATCATGACATTATGTGAACCTGCTCACGTACTGTGGAATAGTGTCATTTTTCTACATCTTGATATTTTGAATTTTATCATTGAGTGCCAGCTTCCTGTGGTCACTGCTATTTTAGAAAAAATCTATCAGTGCCTGCCACATTGCATAAAGAGTTTATTTCTCATGGAGATTGGTGACAATGTGGTCTCGTACTCCCTCCAATATTATTCTCCTCTCCTTGGCTACATATTTCTTCCATTGAGCATGGTTTTGGGCATTAGATTATGGTGGCTTTGCAACATCTCTCTTGATGTATTCTAGCAATCCATTTTCATCCAATCCTGCTTCTATGCGATCCTTCCATGCAACAAATTAGAGGTGTCTTCCAAGAAATACTCTAGCCTTAGTCCATTGAAGGTCATCTTCTCAGCGCTGAAGAGACCCTATTACACTGGTCTCCAAATTCAAACCTCCTAAGAAATAACTTCAAAATTTCTAATCTAATTTGAATCCTGATCTAATACCATGTAGAAATTATGATGTAGATTTGCAGCTTCTCATGACATTTTAATCAAGATCACAAGAGACAAACCTACTCTACTACTTTGTGGAATGTAATTTATAATCTAGAACAAAAATTTAATACATCCAATAAGAATCACACACATGCAACAAGTATTTTCCCCGGGGAAAGCAAACTGCTAAAAATCCCAATGTCTATTTAAGTTAAATAAGAAGAATATAGATGTATTACAATTTATTTTCTCAACTGAGCACAACTTGCAAGTGCCTAACCTATCTCTATTCTCAGAGGGGATAGACAGAGGTATTATTCTAGTTCTGATTTAGATATGTATCATGATCTTCATCATTATCATCCTTACAGGAGGAGTGATAGGGGATATTTATGGGATGAGTTTAAGAAAGCAAAGCCACCAACATTTGATGGAGAGAAGAACCAACAACAGGATGTAGAAATTTTGAATAATATGACACATATTCACAGAGATTATCCTGATTATACACTTATAAGCAGAACATGCATAATACATAACCTCCTCTATGTTGATCATCAATTTACAGAAGCAGAAACATTCACAGGCGCACATAGAAGCATCAATCACACATATCAACACAGTATTTTCCCGAGGAAAGCATCTTGCTAAAAACCCCAACTATCTATATATTATATTGATTGAATCATGTAACAATACATAGTACAATACTTATCCCAAGTACTCAGTACTATCTCCTCATGCTACACACAATACAGCTCAAATCTGATCTCCAAATCTCCCCCGGTGCTTGCCTGCCTCCACTGCATAATACCTGCTGAGAATGAATGAGAATGGCTGATACAAACTCCTATTTACCTTGTGAAAATCACCCACACTGTAAATCATGTGAGCACAAGCTATATTTCACTTGGTATTGGCCCACACTACATAGAGATCATTGGCATAACTCAATCCCATGCATGTGCACAATCTCATGCACAACTGATAGCAATCTCAACCTCTAACACCTGTCTCCACTAAACTATACATGCACTGAGTTAACTGATGTATTCTTTAGTTGCATTATGAGTTAATAATTAGTGAATTAATTAATAACTAATTGACACAACTCATCACTTAGTCTATTGATCAGTTAGACTAAATACAACTAGTTCAACTAAGTCAAACTGAACACAACTCCATTAATTGCTCATCCAACTCCACAGAACTCAACCACATGAGTTCTAACTGATGTCCTGCATGCAATAGCTCAACTAACACATAAGAAAACGTATTTCCTTCTGACAGCTGCATGTGCCACATTTGTAGCTCAAACTGAAGTGCTCCAAGAGGATAAGATAAAGTTTATAGTCTAAATATTATTATGAGACAATAATATTTGACTTTTCTATTTTTGACTAGCAGTCTAAAAATAGACTCTGATCACTCCTGCTGTGATCACTCCTGCTGTGACACTCCTGCTGTGATCAATCCTGTTGTGATCACTCCTGCTGTGATCCAAAAATAGACTTTGCACCATAATTTTCTTGTGGGCCCACTTAGTGAAGGCGACTCCTTTCCACTAAGCTCTATCATCTTGTTGCATTCTCAACAAGCATTTCTTGTTGCACACTTTTCAACACTCCCTCTCAACAAGAAAGGCTTCCTCTCAAACCCGATCTTGTAACTCTGGAATGTTCTCCATGCAACACATCTGGCCGGTCCACTTGCTCTGTCATCAAAGTCTCTGACTGCTATTGCCTCTGTCGACTGAAGACTCTGCATCTCTGTGCTCTTTAGTATCTGACTGCTCTAGCCTCTGTCACTTTGATCTTTGACTACATCCGTGTTGCTGTCGGTTCTATCTCCCAGCATTGAATCTGCATTGCACCTCCCAATTGACCTCCCTGTTGGGCTAGAAACATCCTTTGATGCTGAAGCTCTACCTGTTGCTGACAAGTGCTCCCTCTCTGACATCTGCGCTACTGCAACATCCCCATGCATCTCGCACCATTGCACACCTCTCTGTGCCACCTAGCACTGTGCAAAACACTTGTGCCTCTCGCATTGCTGCAGCCTGCTAGCTATGCACTGTCCTAGGATTCCCTGCACTGTCGCTCTCTCTGCCACTCCATCCGCATCTGTCTCTACCCAATCAGTCAGTTCCTGCTAGTCCACATCAGGGCTCCCGTAGCAAGGTCTCATCCAAGAGGTTGGGTAGCTCAAGGATCCTGCCCCTCCTCCTTGGGACGATCAATCCACATCACCTCACCTCCTACCTGGAGGTATGGCTGCATGCGATCCTTCAGCCCACCTAGCTCGAAGTTTCCCCCTACTGGAGGGCTCTACATGAGTAGATGTCTCTACTCGATCTCCTCTCAGCTTCCCTTGTTGTGGTTGTTCCATAACCTCCTGAAGTTGCTGCACCAATCGTGGCTCCTCCACAATTGTCTGAGACTTATCCTGGCTCTACATGTTGAGCGGTAATATACGCTCCCTCTCAACCACCAAGTCTCCATCAGTTGCCTCACTACTCAAGGCTTTACATGCATCTTGAACCTCAAGAGCATATAGGTTCTTGACCGTGAACCAATCTGCTTCACCTGTCTAGTGATGATGTGTCTAAGGAAAACCTTTCCCTTACTGAAGACTACATCATAGCCTCTGTCTTCCAGCATCGCGATCGACACCAAGTTTCTCTTCAGTCCTGGTACATACTTGACATCGGTCAAGGTAAGGCGAGCTCCATGCTCCCTCTGAAAAATAACCATGCCTACACCTGAGACACTATACTTCTCATCATTACCCATCCCTATGAGTATCTGGAGATCTTTCTCCTCCAAAGTACTGAACAAACTTTTATCACTGGTCATGTGGAAAGAAGCTCCACTGTCAAGAAACCAACCACTTCCCACCATGGATGAAACCATGCATGCGAGGAGTGTGAAATCCAACTCAAACTGTGAAGCAAGTGCCTCACCTTCAGATCCTTCCCTGGATCCCTTCTTGGATTTCTTCTTTGGGCAATTAGTAGCATAATGACCCAACTCATGACAATGAAAGCATCTCACCTTCGACTTGTCAACCTTCTTCCCATCATTGGAAGAACTGGATTCGGAAAGAGAACCCTTCTCCTTCCCCTTCTTCGCCTTACTTGCTAAGGCACAATTCTCCTCATCATGCATGCATGAAGAACTATCTTTGGTGCTCCATCTGATCTCCTCCTGCACAAGATCTGACCAAAGTCTCTCCCATCCTGGAAATTTCTCCCTTCCATTCACTGAGTCCTGGTAGCTATGCCAACTCTTAGGAAGGCCAAGGAGTGCTAGACTCACCATATGCTCATCCTCAACAGTTACCCCCACACTTCCCAGCTCATCCCGGCATTGGGTGAACTTCGTGAGATACTGGGCATACTGTCTCCATTCTCACACCTAATGTTTCTGAATTTATCCTTGAGCGCCATTCCACCAGCTCAAAACTCAACCGCTTCTGATCTAAAATTCGTGAGAACAAAGTATTTCTTGTACAGAGATCGACTGTATGGGCATTCACCGGATATCTCACCTTCCAAAAGAAGGATGAATCCAGAGGCTACCTGGCCCGATTACAGACTCTGCCTGAAGAAATAAAATGTAATCACTTTCTGAATAATAGATTTGATGATCAATCCTCGCTTTGATATCCTGTAGAACTTTTTCTACAAATCAAAGAGCTTCGATACCATGTAGAAATTTTGAATAATATGACACATATTCACAGAGATTATCCTGATTATACACTTATAAGCGGAACATGCATAATACATAACCTCCTCTACGTTGATCATCAATTTACAGAAGCAGAAACATTCACAGGCGCACATAGAAGCATCAATCACACATATCAACACAGTATTTTCCCGGGGAAAGCATCTCGCTAAAAACCCTAACTATCTGTATATTATATTGATTGAATCATGTAACAATACATAGTACAATACTTATCCCAAGTACTTAGTACTATCTCCTCATGCTACACACAATACAGCTCAGATCTGATCTCCAAATCTCCCCCGCTACTTGCCTACCTCCATTGCACAATACCTGCTGAGAATGAATGAGAATGGCTGATCCAAACTCCTATTTACCTTGTGAAAATCACCCACACTGTAAATCACGTGAGCACAAGCTATATTTCACTTGGTATTGGCCCATACTACACAGAGATCATTGCATAACTCAATCCCATGCATGTGCACAATCTCATGCACAACTGATAGCAATCTCAACCTCTAACACCTATCTCCACTGAACTATACATGCACTGAGTTAACTGATGTATTCTTCAGTTGCATTATGAGTTAATAATTAGTGAATTAATTAATAACTAATTGACACAACTCATCACTTAGTCTATTGATCACTTAGACTAAATACAACTAGTTCAACTAAGTCAAATTGAACACAACTCCATTAACTGCTCATCCAACTCCACAAAACTGAACCACATGAGTTCTAACTGATGTCCTGCATGCAATAGCTCAACTAACACATAAGAAAACGTATTTCCTTCTGACAGCTGCATGTGCCACATTTGTAGCTCAAACTGAAGTGCTCCAAGAGGATAAGATAAAGTTTATAGTCTAAATATTATTATAAGACAATAATATTTAACTTTTCTATTTTTGACTAGCAGTCTAAAAATAAACTCTGATCACTCCTGCTGTGACACTCCTGATGTGATCACTCTTGCTGTGATCCAAAAATAGACTTTACGCCATAATTTTCCTGCGGGCCCACTTAGTGAAGGCGATTCCTTTCCACTAAGCTCCATCATCTTGTTGCATTCTCAACAAGCATTTCTTGTTGCACACTTTTCAACACAGGATGCAGAGGCATTCTTTCTTGGCAAGAAGAAGCTATTTAGGTTACATGATTATTCAGAGAACATGAAATCCAGAGTATTTACGTTTAGTCTCAAAGGTAAAGCATACATTTGGTGGGAAGATGTGAGGAAAGTCAGATGTATTTATGAGGAGGATCTAACTTGGAGTGAGTTTGAGTGGTTATTCAAGAAGAAGTATTTTTCAGAGAGATACTTTAATGACAAGGTGAAATAATTTTATGAGAAAAATATGTGTTCCATGATAGAGGATGAGTACACTAGAATATTCTTGGAGTTGCTAAGGTATGTGCCTTATCTCACAGAGGAAAAGGCCAAGATCCAGAGGTTTGTTAGTGGATTACCAGTTGCATTTAAAGATAGGATTCATTTCGATAAGCCTATATCATTGGAGGAGGCCATTCGAAAGCTAAGGAATTGCTATGAAAAACTAAATTGTAGGTCTGAAACTAAGCTAAACTGGAGAGGTAATGCAAAGAATAAAGGAAACAGGACAAGAAACGATCAATACCTCAGGATCCAGGTAATAAGGAGAATGTTGCACCACCTAAGAGCTTCAATGCATCAGATAGAGGACATGGACACTGATTTGATGATTTGGATTTAAACAGGAATGCAACAAATTATAGATATAACCGTAAACACAGAGATGCAGTGGAAATAATACTTCATTTCATTAATGTAAAATACCGAAATATGCTTACAAGTAGGAATGGAAATAAACCAGCTAGGGTGATGGTAGCTTATCTTTGAGAAGAGAAGTGGCAGCTACATGCCTCTGAACTGTCTTACAATGAGGCACAAGGTCCTTTTTATTATTGAACAATAAGAGCAAACCCTAAACAACCAAAACCCTAACCCGAGGAGATGTAACACCAAGAGTTTATGGGCCCCGTTGGGGTGAGTTGGACAACCAACTTCCCGGGGTCGCGACTTGGTCATATTATCTCCGTTTGATGTGCATGATAGCCCGTTGGAAAGATCTCTCCGAGGACTACGACAAAAAATACAATTTTAGATAGAAAATCATTGGCGGTAGATTTCCCAAAAAATGTCGTTTATGGCCTCAAAACGGCTCCGGAAGTTTAGGACCCGAAAAACTGCTAAAAATAGTAAACTATGCTATAATTAAAGAAAATGAAAAACTGAAAGAAGCAATGGTGGGGGTCCAAGTGGAACTGGTGGGTGGCCACCAATATCCACCTGGATCATTCCTCCCCCCTTAAGAAGCAATGGTCCCCATTGCATTGAGTTCCTCCATGGGATGATATAACTTCTGCTGAACTTGGTCCTTGGTGAGCCACTTGCCCTGGTGAAGGAGTTGGCCTGCTTTGACAACTCGATACAGTTGGATATTCTGCTGGCGAGTGTGCTTGATCTGTGTGTCCATGATTCGATCAATTGTAGCTTGTTCCATGCAATCTGGATTTAACTCTGTGGGTGTGAGATGTTCTACAATGTCGGATGTGTCTAGTAATGGTGGAAAGTATGGCCGAAGGTGGTCCACATTGAACACTGGGTGCAGGCCAAGGAATGGGGGAATGCTGAGTTCAAATGCATTGTCTCCCACAGCCTTGGTAATGGTGTAAGGACCATATTGGAGTGGTCTGAATTTCCAATAGGCTCCGGTAAGGCGTTCCTTTTGCAAATGCAACCAGACCTTGTCGCCCACCTGAAACTTGTGTGGCACCTGATGTTGATCATGTCACTGCTTGTAATTGGCATTTGATTTCTCTAGAATGTCATGGACCTGCTGGCGAATATGTTGGATGTGCTCAATGAAGCTGTTTGAATTATCTGTTTCGGACTGGACATGAGCCGAATCTACATGAGTAGCTGCAAATGGCATGGCCACATTAATGGAACATAGTGGCTAGAATCCCAAGCCCACCTGAAAATGGTTGTGGCTAGTCGAGCTATGGAGAGCTCAGTTGTAGTTGTGCTGAACATAGGGGAGGCTCTTGTCCCATGTGCGTGGATGCTTTGAGTTGTACATGCGCAGAATGTGTACAATCATCATGTTGACAACCTCTGTCTGACCATCAGTTTGAGGATGGAAGGTTGTGGACTTAGTGAGTTTGGTGTCCAACATCGACCAGAGACTGGACCAAAATGTACTGAGGAACCTGTTGTCCCGATATGAGATGATAGACTGTGGGATCCCAAAGTGTACCCACACTCGTTCAAAGAAGAGTTTGGCAGTGGCTTCTACTGTGATATTCTTCTTGCAGGTCGCCATAATGGCCATCTTCGAGAACCTGTCAACAACCACAAAAAAACAGTCATTTCCATGCTTAGTGGAAGGAAGGCCTGACATGTAATCCATGGAGATGGATTCCCGAAGTCGACTAGGGGTAGGTAGTGGGGTATAGAGGCCTTGCTTCTTGATGGTCGGTTTGGCAATGGCGCAGGTAGTGCATGATCTGATGTACTTCCCGACATCCTGTCGAAGATTTGGCCAATAGAAATACTTCTGCAGTACTGCCACCATTTTTTCGAGCCTAAAATGCCCAGCAGCCTGACTGTAATGTGCTTCCCAAATCATCGTGGCGCGCTCGCATGAAGGAACACAAAGGTGACCGAGGTGGCATAACAAGGCATCCTGGAGGTGAAAATCTGGAACATGCTGACCCTCCAAGAGTTTCTGGTATGTGTGGTAGAATTTTGGGTCGCCTTTGTAGAGAAGTGGCCAATCAGAAGTCTCGTGCCCACAAGAGTTGAGCACAGTGGTTAACACCATGATCGGTGGTCGACTGAGGAAATCTACAACTTTATTGGTGTTGCCCTTCTTATACTTGATATTCAAATGGAATTGTTGTAGGTATGTGTACCACTTCTGATGGTGATCATTCTATAATTTCCCTTGGGTCTGTATGAACTGCAGGGGTCGATGGTCTATGTGGATGACCGTTTCCTTGCCCAAAATGTAATGCTTCCATTGTCGGAAGGCCTGCACAATGGCATACATCTCTTTTTCATAAGTGGGATACTTTCAGACTATTTTTGAAAGTGTCTCACTGTGATATGCCATTGGATGCTCGTGTTGAGTAAGGACTGCCCCAATAGCAAAGTCAGAGGCATCTGTCTCGACCTCAAATGGTTGTTGCAAGTCTAGTAATGCAAGAACTGGTGCTGAGTAGAGGCGATCTTTCAACTTCGTGAATGCCTTCTATTGAGATTCGGACAAAAATAATTTTGCTTTCGCTCCTTCCTTGGTGACTTGTCTCAAGGGCCAAGTGATATGAGAAAATCCCAACACGAACCTACGGTAGAAGTTGGCAAGGCCTAGAAAGCTGTGAAGCTCTGTCAGAGTGGTTGGAGATGGCCAATCCTAAATGACTTGGATCTTGGTTGGATCCACATGTACCCCCTATTCATCAATAATGTATCCCAGATACTGAACCTGGGTCATGCCAAAAGTGAATTTCTCCAAATTGTCACATAATTTGTGTTTCCGCAGTGTTTGGAGAACCTGTCGGGTGTGGTGGAGGTGCTCTTCCCAACTCTGGCTGAAGATCAGGATGTCGTCCAAGTATACCACTACAAATGAGTTGGTGAATGGCCGCAAGATGTCATCCATTAGCCTCATGAAGGTTGCAGGAGCATTCGTCAATCAAAAAGGCATAACCAACAATTTGAAAAGGCCCTCCTTGGCTTTGTAGGTAGTCTTCCACACATTAGAGTGTTCGATTGGTACCTGGTGATATCCTAACTTCAAATTGATCTTGCTGAAATACTTTCCCCCCTTAAGTTGGTCCAGGAGGTCATCAATCCGTGGGATTGGGTACCTATTACAGACAGTGATCTTGTTCAGCGCGCGATAGTCAATACAGAGTCTCCAAGTCCCATCCTTCTTTTGTACCAACACGATCGAGCTCCCATAGGGTGATGAACTTCAAAACCACACCAGCCTGTATGGATTCTCTCTTTAAAACCAAAACACTAACCCAGGAGATGTAACACCAAGAGTTTATGGGCCCCATTGGGGTGAGTTGGACAACGAACTTCCCGGGGTCATGACTTGGTCATATTGTCTCCATTTGACATGTATGATAGCACATTGGAAAGATCTCTCGAAGGACTACAGTAGAAAAGATGATTTTAGATAGAAAATCACTAGTGGTAGATTTCCCAAAAAACGTCATTTAGGGCCTCAAAACGGCTCCAGAAGTTTAGGACCCGAAAAAACTACTAAAAATAGTAAATTGTGCTATAATTAAGGAAACTGAAAAACTGAAAGAAGCAATGGTGGGAGTCCAAGTGGAATTGGTGGGTGGCCACCAATATCCACCTGGATCATTTGAGGAACATAATAATGAACCCGTGCAATTTTTGACTTGTGGAGAAGATGATCGCAACAGAGACTTTCCATGGTACCAAAATAGTAGGTCTAAGATATACAGTGCATAGGAAGCACATAATGTTGGGAATGTTGGTAAGAGTATTCCATGTATCTATGTAGTATTGGATAACAAACAGGCAAAGCATCAGGCATCTATCATTGATATGGATGGTAAGCTTTGTGACCAAGTTATTTATATTTTGATTGACCCTGGATCTAATTATAGATATGTTAGTCCTGACTTGGTGGATAAGTGTGGTTTGAGTAAGGAATTGCATGCAGAGTCTTGGTTAGTGTAGTTGGCTACATGTACAAAGAAGTGAGTTCATCATTGGGATCTTGTGCATTTGATTTGAATGGTATGCCTACCACAACACATTTGAATGTATTATTGTTGGGATCATACAATATATTGTTGGGCATGGACTAGTTGTATCTTCATAGAACCAAAGTGGATATTTATGACAAGGCCATTGAGTGCTTGGATGACAATGGGGAACCAAGAGTCGTACAAGGTAAGAAGAAATCCACATCGGTTAGGATGGTGATAGCTATGCAAGCAAAGCATAGCCGCAGGAAAGGGTGCAAGCTATTCGCAGTGCACATTTCTAGTGATAAGGGTAAGGAATTTGAGGATAGAGATGTGTTGAGAAGGTACCCAGGTTTATAGCAATTCAAGGATGTATTTCTTGAGGACATTACAAAGTTTCCACCTAAGAGGGAGGTAGAATTTTCTATTGAGTTAGTGCTAAGGGTAGCTCAAGCATCAAAAGCACCTTACAGGATGAGCACACCTGAGTTGGTTGAGTTGAAGCCACATTTGAAGGAAATGTTGGACAAGGGATACATTAGGCCAAGTGTATCACAATGGGGAACATCGGTATTGTTTGTGAAGAATAAATATGGTGGTCTTATATTATGCATTGACTACATGCAATTGAACAAAGTGATCATCAAGAATAGGTATCCATTGTCGAGAATTCATGACTTGTTCAATCATCTTGAGGGAGCCGCAGTGTTCTCTAAGATCGAATTGAGGTCGGGATACCATCAGGTACACATCAAAGAGGAAGACATTTACAAGACAACTTTCCGGACCAGGTATGGACATTATGAGTTCGTTGTAGTTCCATTTGGCTTAACTAATGCTCTAGCTACATTTATGTGTTTGATGAATAGTGAGTTGCGTCCATATTTGGATAAGTTTGTTATTGTGTTCATCGATGATATACTGGTATATTCTAAAAATGAGGATGAGCATGTTGAACATTTAGTAGCAGTGTTGAGGTTGTTGAGAGAGCATTAGTTGTATGCTAAGATCAGCAAGTGTAGTTTCTTTCAGAATGAGGTACACTACTTGTGGCATGTGGTCTCCAAGGAGGGCATTGTAGTAGATCCAGAAAAGATAAGAGCCATCATGGAATGGGTAGCTCCTAAGAATGTGGATGAGGTGAGATCTTTAATGGAGTTGGTAAGCTATTACAGGAGTTTCATCAGGAAATTCTCACAGATTCCTTATAGTATTACGTTATTGCAAAGGAAAGGTAAGAATTTTGAATGGACAGAGGAGTGTAAGGCCATTTTTTAGCATCTCAAGCAGTTGTTGACACATGCACCAATGTTAAAGCTTGCAGATCCATACACAGAATTTATAGTATGCACAGATGCTCGCAGGAAATGACTTGGTGGACTCCTTATACATGATGGACAGGTGGTATGCTATGAGTCACGGAAACTAAATGAGCACAACCAGAACTACCCCACACATGATCTTGAGTTGGGAGCAATTATACATGCATTGAATATGTGCATACACTATCTTTTGGGCAGGAGTTTCACATTGATGAGTGATCATAATGGTTTGCGATATCTATTTGACCAACCAAATCTGAATGGTAGGCAGGCTCAGTGGTTGACTACGATCAATGAGTTTGATTTTGAGATTATATATATCAAATATATAGATAAAAAAGTGGAATATGCTCTTAGCAGGTAGATACAGGTAAATCACTTATCACCTATGAGCTCCTATGGGACAGATCTACAGGATAGGATCTTGCGGGCAAGTCAACAACATGTCTAATATATGGATATTATGCATAAGTTACATAAGGATACAAGTATAGGTACAAGTACTGGTATACAGCTAGAGGTGATAGTATAGGTACATGTGATAGTACATGTATAGGTGATAGTATAGGTACATGTATAGGTGTAGGTAAAGGTACAAGTATAAGTGTAGGTGCATAGGATATGGATTATTTCCTTACAACAGATGGATTGGTCACATTATGAGATAGGATATATGTGTCAGATAGTAGTGAGCTCAAGAAGGTAATCTTGAGAGAGTTTCATGCGAAATCTTATTTAGGTCACCCAGGTTATGAGAAGACACTGACTGCAGTGAAGAAATTTTACTATTGGCTGAATTTGAAGAGGATGTAGTAGAGTCTGTGGCTAGATGTTTTGATTGTCAATGAGTGAAGCAAGAGTGTAAACATCTAGGTGGATTGCTACAATTGATTGTGATTCCAAAGTGGAAATGGGAAGTCATTTTCGTGGACTTCATCATAGGATTTCTGAAGACAGTGAGACAAGATGATTCCATCATGGCTATTGTGAATAGGTTGACAAAGGTTGCACATTTCTTTCTGGTGAAGTCTACATTCTCAGCTAGCGATGTGGCATAGGTGTTCATCAGAGATGTGGTCAGATTGCATGGTTTTCCAAAGAATATTGTGTCAGATAGTGATGCAAAGTTCACTTCCAAGTTTTGGAAGGAGTTATTTGTACATTTGGGTACGAAGTTGGCCTTCAGTACAACTTATCATCCACAAATAGATGGATAGATAGAGAGGGCCAATAGGATATTGGAGGACATGTTGAGGGTGTATGTGATGCATTAATAGTGAAATTGGGAAGAGTACCTTCCACTGGTAGAATTCGCATACAACAATGTGTATCAGGAATATTTGAGGATGAGTCTATTTGAGGCATTGTATGGGTGGAGTTGCAATACTCCTATCAGTTGGATTGATCCAATTAATAGGGTACTTATTGGACCAGATATGTTGGCAGACATGGAATAAGAAATGTATCTAATCAAGCAAAGTCTAAAGGCAGCACATAATATGCAGAAGAGCTATGTAGATCAGAATAGGTTGTTCAAGGAGTTCTAGGTTGGAGAACATGTGTACTTTCTTATCAAATCGAAGAAGAGCTCCTTGCAGATTGGATCATGTGCAAAGGTGGTACCACAGTTTTTGTGGCCTCCCACAATGAAATTCCATGATGTTTTCCAAGTGTCATTGCTTAAGAAGTATGTTAAAGATGTTGATCATGTGATTGACTGGCCTGTATTGTAGGTGGAACCAGATGGAGAATTTCAGCCGAAGCCTCATTGTGTATTGCAGAAAAATGTGCTCATGCTCTGAAACCAAGCAATCGAGCAAGTTAAAGTGAAATGGAAGCACTTTGGGCTTGATGAAGCTACATGGGAGATGGCGGATCAGATGCGGGCTATGTATCCTTCCCTGTTTCTCGGTTGAGGAAAACTAGTTTTGGCTTGGTGTTTTGGTATGGTATTTTGGTATATGCTTTGGTATATGTTTTGATATATGTTTTGGTGATGATGGTTTATGCACATATGTATATGGATGTAAATACCACCATTAGCTATGTTATAAATCTCTAATAAGTGGTATGGGTGTCATGTCATTAGGATGTTATGCTTGTTATGTTTCATGTTGGTTTGTGCCTCAGGAGGTTCATCATTCTAAATACTACAGTGAGCTAAGTTATAAAGCTCCATTGGTAGTATATTTTGCTTACAACATTTTTTTGGTTATAGGTGTTGTTGAACATCGAGGACGGTGTTCCCCAAAAGGGGAAGGTTTTATTACAACACCAGTAAAAATTCCATGTAATATAAGTAATAAAGACATAATAATAGTGATGGGGGTCACTTGTTATTGTTTGGTGGCTAAGGAAATTGGCTAAAGAAATGGCTAAGGCTTTGGGAAGGAAAAATGGCATTTTTAGCACATTTATTTATGAAAATAATGGAAATTAGGAGAAAAAGGAGGTGAAAGGTCACAAGTTGCATGTGAGGAGGAAAATGAAAGAAAATAATGGAAATTGAAGAAAATTACAGGCCTCCTTCATAAAAAGACTTATGACAATCATTTAGTAACCTTTTGTCAGCCAATTTTGGAGCTCTCTCATTGTTCTCTCTCTCTCTCATACTCTTGGAGACTTAGAGTTTTCTTGGAGCACTCTTGGTGGATGTGGCATACTTGGATTCTTAGAGAAAGAAGGGAAAGGAAGAGCAATAAATCACAAGAGGGCATCGGAATCAACAACTACATCATATTTTCTTGCAAGTATCGAGTTCCATGTATGTTTCCTTCACTAGTTTTTGCATGCATGGCATATGCATGTGGTTTGTTGGTTGTGATCTTTCATTGACATGGGGGATTTCCTGGATTGGCAGTGGATTGCCTATCCTTGCCATTGCCTATATAGTCATGGTGATTGTGGGTTTATTTTCATTTTGTGTTTTTGGTTGATTCTAATGTTTCCTTGGCTTGGGTCGAGTTATTAGTTCCTGGAGCCTTGGTTGCACAAATGCTCTGGAACCCCGTAACAACTTGGGCTAAGTTAGTATTTTCGTAGCCTTGGTTGGAAAAATGCTTTGGATCCCATGGTGGGTTCAACTACTAGTCTTGGAGCCTTGGTTGGACAAACACTTTGGAGCTCGATGGAAATTGTGGGTTGAGTTACTAGTCTTGGAGCCTTGGTTGGAACAAATACTCTGGAGCGTTGGATGGTTGGGATAGAGACCGATTTGATGATGGTTTTATTATTTCCAACCATGAGGTGGAATCACTATTTGACGGGTTACGGTGGATCGCCTCCGGAAGCCCTAGATTATTTTTGATTGATCTGTTCTAAGAGATCCCACATTCATGCTTGGAATATGGCATGTGGGTGAATGAATGAAGAGAGGTTGGGCTCAGCGATTCTACATTCGGGTGGAATGTGGAAGTCCCATCCCGGGTTTGGATTTTGCATAATTAGTGAAATCTTATTTCTCCTTATATTTCAATGAGAATTTTCATGGATTATATGTGGTCTTCATGGTTGTACTTTCATGAGTATTTTTGTTTCTATTATTCTTGTTATTTGTGTCTTATGACAACTGCTATGTATGGATTTCACCATGTTTTTACTTGTAATTAAATGATCAATGTATCTATGACCTAATGGATGGAATGGAACTTGATGTGTTGAGCATCAATGGTTCTTAGTGATTGTCAGCTAAGTATGATACCCCTATGCTCAGAACTATTATTTACACATGTAGTTTACATATTCGTGACATGTTTGACGAAATTCTTGTCATGGCTAGTAGGGGTCCAGTCAAGGTTTCATTTAAGCATTTGATTTAGTACTATCATTTCCCTGTTATTTTACTGTTTTGAAGGTGTCATGAAATTTTGGGCAATGACCTGAGCTCTAGGCCTGAAAAAGTGGCTCAAATCCTATGGACACTGGCATGGCACTGACAAATTTAGTCTCTGGATGCTAGCAGGAAATCTTGTGAGAGCGACTTTGGGTTTCTAGACAATTTCATGCCTATAGCATGAGAGCGACTGAGGCTTAAGTTATCCAAAAGTTTAGTTGGACCCAAGGGCAAGTGGTTTGAAGTGTTGGATTGGTTCATGAGGACCTTGAAGCTGATGTTGAATGTTTGTATGGTGTGTTTCTGTTGGTTCCACTTCCTTAATGCGACTTAGGAGGTCGAATCAAATCATAGTGGCCTCTCATCACATGTTTATCCCAATTGGCCAGTTGCTTGGGTAGATGTGGGAGGAGGGTGTTACAAATCAGGTGTCAAAAGATATGCTAAGGATGTATATTATGCAACAACCAACCAAGTGGCAGGATTACCTCAACTCGGTGGAATTCACATACAATAACATTTACCATGCTTCATTAAGAATGAGTCTATTTCAAATCTCATATTGGCGGATGTGTAGGAAACCTATTAATTGGAATAGTCCTAAAGATAAACTAATATTGGGACCTCAAATGTTAAAGGAAATGGAAAATAATGTAAGAAAAGTATGAATGAATTTGAAATTTGCTCAGGATTGGACACAAATTTATGTAGATAAAATAAGGACCTAGAGATAACTTTAGGTGGGAGGCCATGTGTATGTGAGGGTCAAACCTAAGAATAACACTTTGAGATGGGGAAGTTGTGAAAAATTGGTTGTCTATTTTTTTGGACCTTTCCAAATATTAGATTGAATTGGACCTATAGCTTATCAATTGGATTTTCTTAGTAATATACATATAAATAACACATTCCATGTTTCTATATTAAATAAGCATATATATTATCCTAGAGATATCACTAATTGGCAGGATGTATAGGTAAAAAAAAAAGAATATGGAATGATTCTAGATATGTTATTTTCTAATAAATGTTTGAAGAGAAACTAATGAAAATTCTAATGAATGTGAGTGTAGGTTGAGCCAGATGGAGAGTTCCTGGTTGAGCCTCTGTGTATTTTTTTTTAACAAGGTTGGGTAGTTGATATATTATCAAAAGCTTTGTTGAAGCAAGCTCCTACTACAAACGACTGCAAAAACATAAACATCTAAGCTAGGAGATAGGAACGTAGTCTCTTCTCCTAGGCTAGTGTTCAAGACTTCATGTATTTTTATGGGTATTCTAGTGTACTACCTAACAAACTGACCTATTAGAAATATAAATTTACATGCCATGGATTCTATGATAGTTTTTCGAGGCTTATAGACTATTTTCTGCTGAGTTGGTTGTTTCTTATTTTCATAATTGACCAAATTCTCTCCTTCATTACTTGTGCTACTGATTTTGTAATATGCCACTATGGTTCCATTTGAGTTGATTTCCTGTTCTTCCTTTGGCTTTTCATTCTGCTCCTTGTTTTACTATGCTTCCTTGGATTTATAATGCCTGAGGTGCTTTTTCTTCTTCTGGTGTTGACTGCTTTCCTTTTGTCGGGCACGGGGCCATTGGAATCGATGAATGGGGTTTTCAATTTAATAACTGCTAAGATTAAGTCGCAAAGTTTAGAATCATGGAATTATTCTAGATATGTTATTTTCTAATAAATGTTTGAAGAGAAACTAATGAAAATTCTAATGAATGTGAGTGTAGGTTGAGTCAGATGGAGAGTTCCTGGTTGAGCCTCTGTGTATTATCGATCAAAGAGAAATCATGTTATGGAAGCAAGTTATCACCTAGGTTAAATTGCAATGGAAACACTTTGGCCTGGAAGAGGCAACCTAGGAAGACAAAAATTTCATGCGTGAGGCATATCCCAACTTATTTTAAAAAGGGATAAGAACAAACACTGGGGATGGTGTTTCCTTTGAGGGGCAGAGGATGTAACACCCCTCAGTGAAATGTAAATATTTTCATTTACTTCTAATGAAATGACTTGGCAGACTGTGGGAGATATAAAAGGTTTGATATGAATAAGTGATAAAATTAAATGTTTAATTTTATTTTGAATTTCATTAGTGAAATTAGTTATGTTTAGCCATGGAAATTACGAAGGAAAAATATTTTAAATGAGAAGTTCACTTACCAGACAATTAGAGGATATTTATTCCTCTCCCTAGAGATAAATCATCTCAGTTAAGGAAACGGAAGCCAAGAGGGTGTGAGGAAAAATCCTGAGGCAACCAAGGGAGGAAACTGAAAATTTAGTACATTAGAAAGGATGCTTTTAAGGGAAGGCAGGACATTGATAGTAAGGGATTAATTCTTGAGCTAGTTGGCTAGTGGAGTTCCTAATCAAACTTGTGGACTCTAAGAAACACTAGGTTGAACCTGGTGTGGTCAAATAAGCCCTAGGTGGAATTGATCTAGTCCTTGTCAAGAAGATTGTTCTGGAAGTGAGATTGGCTCGGGAGAAGTCTAGTAGAGGGTACCTATAATCATTGGTTGGGTGGAATAGTCTTTTTCCCAACGATATTCATGGTATCCTAACAGAATTATATATAAGTATCATATGTATGTTTCTATTATGATTCTTTCTAGACGCAATTTGTTTCTATAGGTTTCTATGGTATAATTTTCTTTACATATGTATAGAATAAAGGTTTGTTGTAAGTCAATTCCTAACAGGACTAAGAGAATATTAAAATATTAGGGTGGGTTAGAGTAGTCTTCAGGCCAAGCTGGGTGAGAACCTGCAACTTAGAGATAGCTCTAAACTTAACAAAAAGTACTAGAGAGGGTAGGTAGGCCCGTTTCCAGACCCACATAGGTTAGTCTAGACCAAATTACAATTATAAAGTAGAACTATTCTAAACTTTGAGCCTAAAATAAAAAGGAAGAAATTTTTTTGTATGATTACGTATTCTAAAAAAAAGGAACAACATAAGGATATAGATGTCAATTTTCTTTGTACATAAATAAAATCTTGTAAAAAAACTATGATGGATTACAACTATAGTCACTCACACAGAAATATGAGACCAATACCGGAAGGAGAAGCAAATCAATTAAGAATTAAATCTTTCTCTTTTAAATAACAAAGTACAAATAGTTTGTCACTGAAGGAGAAATAATTTCCATTGTTACGGTTCAACAAGCCTAACAAAACCATTCTTAAACATGATTAATTATCAAGGACTCAATAAAGGGACGAAGGAAACATATAAATGAGAAGTGGTATGGCCGAAACCCTATAGGATTTGACGAGATACTTTATAGAATATATCGCACCTGTGACTACAAAAATCACCTCAATAATCTTCATACAACAATAGAAAAATCTATTTAAAAAATGGACAACCATACATAAATGGAAAACCATACATAAAACAATAGCAAGGCCATTATAAATTCTTAGATAGTTTATTGGTGGAGAGTCAAGGAAACACATATACAATGGCTCCGTCTCTCAAAATTTTGTAAACCAGAACTACAATTACATAGAAAAATAATAGGTTTGTTTTGAGAAAATCTTTCAGCCAATATCTAGAGTGATAAATAAACTCGTTAATTAAAATACAACTTAGAGTCGGGTTAGCACTTTCCTTTTAAAATACATCCTACATAGATGGACCTCGATCTCATGGAAGCCCTAAAATAAATCAACTGAGAAAAAAACATTGAAAACTTGGAAACCTTTGCTCAAGATGAAAAATGATAGTTCTAGCCCATTTCTATTCGTAAAGCTATTTAGTGTTTGAACCTGTCACAACCATGAAAAAAAGCATTAAAAAAAAATCATATTTCATGAATTAAGGTGTACCGAAACACAAAACTGGTTAACCCTAGTTATATCTAATGATGAAGGAAACAATAATATTCTACCTACACATAAAACAATTCCACGAATGAATTAATAAAATTAAGTTGATTTTCCTTGAAAGAGTGACTCAATGGAACAATTTTTTTTGGGTTCACCTGCAACTACAATTAGAAGTTTGGGTGAACCTTTATCCTCTGTAAAGAATGCTTCAGAGTTCTATATGCTAAAATAACACTCCATGTACTTGAGAAGAGGGGAGCTACAACAAAAACCTTGTCCCATTAATTCAGCGTGGTAAAAAATAAGTAACGATTAAACCACTTAAGAATCGAGTCAAAAGTATAGACATTAGTCCATGGCGAAGTTGAACACCTAGTTGAGGACCTTGTTCATAGGCCAAGTAATCTGGAATGAATTCCATCAACTAACAGTTCACTACAGCTGGCACATCTAGAAGGTTTAGGACTCCGTCTAAATAATTTCATAACATTTCCATACCCATATAAACGTCAACGAAATACAAGTAAAGGTAATCACTAATAAAAATGCATATCACAATAGAATAAGGTTTTGAACCTTAACATAACCCCTAGCTCGTAAGTCAAATGATTGTAAAGATCAACTATACTTGGAGCATGAGGGTGATATCACCATAATACTTAATTTATACTCTAGGACCATAAGGAATAAATTGAATACCATGATACATTGACAATGAATTTATATTATAATATGAACAATAGAAAAAAACGCATACATATTTCTTGTTATAATAAATACATGTGGAACTTTAGATTATAACAAAAACTTGTGGAAATTTAGATTAATCTCATCCCACAAGTGCAGAGGTAGACCTTGGTGTCTTCCAAGAAACACTCTAGCCTTAGTCCATTGAAGGTGATCTACTCAGCGCTAAAGAGACCTTCTTACACTGATCTCCAAATTCGAACCTCCTGAGAAATAACTTCAAACTTTCTACTCTAATGTGAATCCTTCTTTGATACCATGTATAAATTACGATGTAGATTTGTAGCTTCTCATGACACTTTAATCAAGATCACAAGACACAAACCTACTCTACTACTCTATGGAAAGTAATTCATAATCTAGAACAAAAATTTAACACATGCAATAAGAATCACACACATGCAACAAGTATTTTTCCCGGGGAAATAAAACTACTAAAAACCCCAATTCCTTCTTACATTAAATCAAAAGAATATAGATGTACTACAATTCCTTTGCTCAACTGAGCACAACCTGCAAGTGCATAACCTATCTCTATGCTCACTAAAGGCCTCTAACCTAGACTTAGTAAAATTTTGCCTCTACTTAAGCTCATATTTTGTTGCATTGTTCCTTCAGGAATTGAGCCCCTATTATTCAAAAAAATCCTCAAATTGATTGTGTAATTCCTTTAGTTTAATCATATGATTGCGTGCAAAATATGTACACTAAAGACTAGTCTACAACTAATGTTACAATGCCTTAGAATCTCCACCAAACCCAGGGAACTCGAATTCTCTACATGCACTAGCTATTTTGGGTTGATTTATCAATTAACTGGATGATCACTGAATTTGACTGAAGTCCCACTTCTTAACTAACCTTCCACTAGTTCCTCCAAAGGTTGGAACTAGTTTAATTGAAAACAACCTAAGATAGCTGACCTTGATAGCTACAAATTAGAAATCACACATGCAAAACTGAACTCTAACTCCTCCAACTTGAATTTACTGAGTAAATTAGGTGACACGAGCCATGTCACACAAGTTAAGATCATCCAAGTTATCTGTTGCTGTGGAAATTCGATTTTTTCTTAATTTAAGCAAGGTGAAATCAAATTGAGATTTTCTTGGTACATTTTTCAATAGATTGAGCTTTGGATTTCTAGATGGTTTTGGAACCAGATAAGGTGGTCTCAGGAAAATTCCCAAGGGCCTAGGAATCCCTTAACCATTTTTGGCGGGATTACGATAAAGCCTGAGAATGGAGATGGGAAAATTCCTAAATATATTGGTGAAGAAATGTGGAGGTATCCTAGCTTATTTTAGGCCTAGGAATCCCTTGACAAGTTTTGGTGGGATTGCAGTAAACCCTGGTAGTGTATGTTCTTATTTTGGGCCTAGAAATCCCTTGAACAATTTGGCGTGATTACCATGAATTTTGGTTGTTTATACGCTTGTTTGGGCCTAGGAATCCCTTGACCGATTTTGGTGGGATTGCGGTAAAGCCTGATGGTGGAGGTTATTTGATCTCGATGAAGCCCTTGTATATTTGGTCTTGAGTCCCACACTCATGCTTGGAATATGGCACAAGGGTGATTGGTTGTGTTATCACTTTGTAATTTCCCAAGGCTGTGAGAGAAACCCAGAGGTGACCACAAAACCACTTTAGAAGCTGGGATCTAGCCCTTCCAACTTCAAAGAGGGATATGTCTATATGATTTAGATTTGTTGTTTTGAGATATTAGGCTAGTTATTGAGTTCTGAGTCTAGTGTTTTCACATATTTAGTTGATACTGCGAGGACAGTTCATTGGGCAATGGAGTCATAAGTCTTATGGTGATCAAATATAAAAATTGCAGAACAAATGTAATAAGGCAAGGTAGGTAGACATTTAGATCTTTAGAGAATTTATGAAATGTATGAGATGAAAAGATTTAGATTCAGTTAAACATAGAGCATACTAGGATGAATTGTATATTCAATCTCAGAGTGAAAACATAGATATTGTTTGTAAGCCAGAGCATAGTGTTTTTAAGCAAATTCATCCCTTAATCTTCTTTAAACAATAGAGACATAAAGAACATATAGAATACTAGAAAAATGACAATTTTACAAGAGAGGAAACTTTACCAATTGCCTAACACAGGAATCCTGGAACAAAATTTATGTATTAATGGAAATGATCATTTCATTACATCTACAAATTTACATCCAAGATCTCCTTTCTTCATACAAGTCCCAACCATGTATACTTATAGACTTTCTATTGAACTATCTTCAGATTCCAAAAAGTAATTGATTACAAAATAATATCTAACAATTTTTTGAAAAAATATGAATAATAAACTAAAGATAACACTAATTGCTGGAAATCTGCAGGAAATATGGAACTGCTGGAAAATATTTAGCCTTTAAATCTAGAAATTGGTTCAATGACTGTTGGAAATCTACACAATGATCCCCAATCTGTTGATCTTTTGCTGCTAGGTGTCCTTTCAATGCTGATATCTTCATGCCCTCGAAATATGGAGTTCCTGATATTTTTCCATTTGTCTTTCAAGTGATATTTTGGGCCTTAAAATCTGGATTTTGTGAAGTTGTCCCTCAAAATGTGTCAATTGCTTGAATTTACTAATGATTTTATGTCACTCTTTGACAATGATTCACCAATGTCATAAAATATTTTGGAAGGAAATATTTTATAAATGTTTTTCAAATATTTCATAAATGAATTTCATATTTGTCTATTTTCATGAATTTACTAAATGAAATCCTCAATGGCATCCTATAAATCCATCCTTTATTTGAAATTATGTCTTGTTTTCAAATATTTTAAATCCATGCCTTGTTTTTCTTTCTCATGGATTTTCAAAACTATGTGTTGTTTTGCTTTCCCGTGGATTTCCAAAACCGTGTGTTCTTTATCCATGTGTTTTTGTTTTTACTTTTCCTTTTACCCTTGTAAAATATTTGGATAAATATATCCAAATATTATGTTCTCCTACATTTTTCATTCATAATTTATTTTCCTTCATGTTGTTGGTTTTGCTCCCATGGTTTTGATTTTAAAAATAATTAAAATTATTTTTAATCTCAAAATAATTTAAATATTCCTTTGTGCCAACATACACGAAAATACATGAACATAAGTGAACATAAGTGACTTTTCTCTTTGGTTCAATTCCTTTTGTCAAATTTCATTTTTGTTGAGTCTCCTTTTACTGTCACCTGTAACCTCATTTCACACAAGTCTCGTTTTTACCTCGGTCTTGTTAACCTCAGTCTTATCCGTAAAGTTATTTTATAAATACATCACCTAAGATTCAGAGGAATCCAAGCTCCAACTCGCTCCAACCCAGAGAAGTTCAATTAATCAAACGAAACCATTGACCTTCCTGCCATACATCATAAGATTCAGATCAATACATTTAACGGTTTTCAGAGGAGGGTTGGTAGTAAATTGTTTAGGAAGGGAGGAATCTGAAGTAAACAAGAGGGCAACAACTGTAAAAAGCAGTAAATGTGAAACTGATTTTTGGACCACCCCCTGGTTGAATGTCGAAAAGGCAGGAGCCCCCGTCAATAACCATCGATTTATATTGTACATATCTCAAAGGCATGAAGTATTAGGGTGATTTAATAGTTAAGTGCGAGGTGGGGATACAATCTACTTTGGCTTTATGGATTTGACTTGTGACTTGACGTATATAATATGATAAATAAATGAGGTTTATATATTTTCAATATTGGGTTTTTGTTATTTTTAATCTAAGTTTTAATATTTTAAATAAATAATTTTATAAAAAATAAATATATAAATTTTACAAAATTGAATATTATTTAAAATAAAAACCTTTTAAAAATAACCTATAGATATTTACAAAACCTCATAAACTTCATGGTTTAGCAATGGAAAAGGGTTAGATAAAATGATGTCTAAAGGGAGGAATTTTTTTAGGGTAAGGATAAAATTGTAGGAAGGTGACAAATTATTTTTAAATAGTTGGAGTCAGTTCATCAACCTGTAATCTACAAATTTGAAACCATATTTCTTGCACTTTCCCAGAGACTGGTTGATACTAAAACCAAATTGAAAACTATTAAAGAGGATTTAAATTAAACTAATATATTTTATACAAACACTACTAAAATAACCCCATTCATAAATTGCAAACTCACTAATCTATTGCACACACTTGGAGAAACAAACCTTTAAGCTATGAAACCTAGTGATTCATAGGCTAAACTTTACCATTGATTCCTAAAATAAATAACTAGATAATCATCAATTGATCACTATAAATTATAGGACCCTAACTGTGGCTCCAATGGGGATGGCATCCTCCTTTTAAGGTGCCAAGAACACCGTAGACTAGTATCTTGATCCATTGGGCTGATCCCAAACCTACAACATGCTCTGCCATGAAAACACTGCAAATGAAACCCATTGGTAATATGTTCCAATCCTCATATTGAACCAAATCCATTCTTCAAACTAGAATCTGAATTGTACACTACAAACTAAAAAATTTGCAGAAAATATTAAAACTAAATCAAAAATTTTACAACACATTACCAGAATCTTAGGTCCTTCTCCTCAGGCTTCAAACATTGATGATGGTTGCCCACACTCGCAGATCTGAAAAATAATCCCAAAATGCCCAAAGAAATTGTTGGAAGATGGCGCACTACTGAAAAAGATGCTCAAAACTTCGAGCTTATTTATGTACATACTAATCTACCCTAACAGATGAGAACCAAATGGCTGATTTCAAGCATTGCAAAACCTCCAATATAACAAATCCAAAAGTTGATCCAATACCTCGGCGCCTTGATTGTTTTTAAGCATAATCAAAACTAGAACTTGTAAGGGCATTGGAAATTGATTGTAGGCTTGATCTTCATAGAAGAAATATAAGCAGAACTCTGTAGTGAACAATTCCTCCATATAGACAACTACAGGATCATGAAATACATGACTAATTGTTTGATTTTCAAAGTATTCTACAAATTTATTGTCATGCTTGGGAAATTCATATATGTTTTCTTTATCATCATATAGTTTCAGTTGTGAGTCATCAGACCTATTCTCAAAACAATCCTCAAACTCAATATCAAAATGTAGCACTACCACTTCTTGTTTCAGCTGAAAAAGGTTCTCAAAGAAATGATTTTGACATTGTAAATTGTGGCCCTGAATTTGAACTTCTAAGGCCTAAAGATCTTTCTTAATTTGTTCACCAAACTCTACTAAAAATATGGTCTAGGCTTTAGAGCTACATTTGCATTTATATAGGTAAATAGGAAAAAAATATGAGAAAGCCTCATCAATTTGATCATCATCAAAATTATCCTAGTATTCCTTGAAACCTTCAATAGAGATAGGGTCTTCCACATACCCTGTCATCTTGTTTAGCAAGTGACCTCATCAACGTGTAGTGGAATCAACATGAGTGTTTTGCAATCTAGATTCTTTGACAATGGAGTCTTTAGATCAAGCTGAAACTTGATTGGAGTCGCCAGGTGAATGGTTCAGACTTCTTATGTCTAATCACTATCCACCATCAACAATTTGGTCTGAAACTTGCCACTATTCCCTGAGGATGATGAAACGTTGTTCCATAGTATGGTCGCCATAATTTTATCACTCCATAATTTACCAAAGATGTGAGAGAAACACAGAGGTAACCACAAAACCACTTTGGAAGTTGGGATCTATCCCTTCCATATTTAGAGAGGGATCTCTCTATATGATTTAGATTTGTTGTTTTGAGATATTAGGCTAGTTATTGAGTTCTCAGTTTGGTTTTTTCAAAGATTTGGTTGAAACTGCAAGGACAGTCCATTGGGCAGTGGACTCATAAGTCTTATGGTGATCAAATAAAAAAATCACAGAACAGATGTAATAGGGTAAAGTAGGAAGTCTTTCAGATCTTTAGATCATTTATGAAATGAATACGATGAAAAGATTTAGATTCAATTAAACATAGAGCCTACTAGGATGAATTTTATATTTAATATCAGAGTGAAAACATAGATATTGTTTATAAGCCATAACAAAGTGTATTTAAACAAATTCAACCCTTAATCTTCTTTAAACAATAGAGAAAGAAACAACATATGGAAATTTGGAATAATGACAATTTTACAAGAGAGGAAACTTCACCAATTGCCTCACACAGGAATCCCGGAACAAACTTTTTGTATTAATAGAAATGATCACTTCATTACATGTACAAATTTACATGAAAGATATCCTTTCTTCAAACAAGTCCCAACCATGTCTAAGTCTTATTACAATATACTTATAGACTTCCTATTGAACTATCTTCAGATTCCAAAAAGGAATGAATTACAAAATAATATCTAACAATTTTTGGAAAAAATCTGAATAATAAACTAAAGATAACATTAATCACTGGCAATCTACAAGAAATATGGAACTGTTGGAAAATATTTTGCGTTTAAATTTGGAAATTTGTTCACTGACTATTGGAAATATGCAAAATGATCCTCAATCTGTTGATCTTTTGTTGCTAGGTGTCCTTTGAATGTTGATATCTTCATGCCCTTGAAATCTAGAGTTGTTGATTTTCTACCATTTGTCTTTCAACTGATAATTTTGTGCCTTAAAATAAAGGGTTTGTGAAGTTGTCCCTGAAAATATGTCAATTTCTTGAATTTACTAATGATTTTATGTGACTCTTTGACAACGCTTCACCGATGTCATAAAATATTTTGGAAGGAAATATTTTATAAATGTTTTTCAAAAATTCAATGAATGAATTTCATATTTCTCTAATTTCATGAATTTACTAAATGAAGTCCTCAAAATATCTCCTCAAATAATTTCATCCCGTAAATCCATTGATTATTTGAAATTATACTTCACCAATTGCCTCACACAGGAATCCCAGAACAAACTTTCTGTATTAATGGAAATGATCACTTCATTACATGTACAAATTTACATGAAAGATCTCCTTTTTTCAGACAAGTCCCAACCATGTCTAAGTCTTATTACAATATGCTTATAGACTTCCTATTGAACTATCTTTAGATTCCAAAAAGGAATGGATTACAAAATAATCTCTAACAATTTCTAGAAAAAATCTAAATAATAAACTAACGATAACATTAATCAATGGAAATCTACAATATGGAACTGTTGGAAAATATTTAGCCCTTAAATCTGGGAATTGGTTCACTCATTGTTGGAAATATGCAAAATGATCCTCAATTTGCTAATCTTTTGCTATTAGGTGTCCTTTGAATGCTGATATCTTCATGCCCTTGAAATCTAGAGTTGTTGATTTTCTGCCATTTGTCTTTCAACTGATAATTTTGTGCCTTAAAATCAGGGATTTGTGAAGTTTTCCCTGAAAATATGTCAATTTCTTGAATTTACTAATGATTTTATGTGATTCTTTGAAATACTAGCGTGATTTAATAGCTAAGTGTGGGGTGGGGACACAATTTACTTTGAATTTATGGATTTGACTTGTGACTTGACATATATAATAGGATAAATAAATGAGTTTTATGTTGTCATTTACTGCTCAGTCACTGCTTTGCAAATGATCAGTGGTCTAGGATGCATGAGAACAGTGAAGTTGAAGCCATTTCGTGAGCCATAGATATTATCAGAGATTGATGAGATCCTCTCCATTGCATAATGGTTGGAAAAATATTTCTAGTGGTATATAGAAGTCCAAAAAAGGGTTCCCAGATCAAAAGTTAGAGACTGTAGAAGATTGCCCCTGAAAAGCCCAGCTGATTGAGGAAAATGAATAAGTATGGAGAAACAATCCCAATCGGGACCCAGGAGGCTGATGGCATATTGCATATCAGCATTCAAACAGGTATAAAGCACTAACGAAATGAGAAACAACGATCCGCCAATCACCAATATCGCATATCGACAGTCGGTGGGTCTAGGCAGAGCACTTATCACAAACGGCCATCGGCAGGATCCTTGGGGCACACAACTAAGGATATTAGCATATCATGGTCCTGACCACCGATATCGCATCCCGCATCCTATATATCAAGTCGTCCATTATTTGAGGCATACTCCAAAACATGCGGGGGTGGGGATGATTTGCGGTATATTGTCGCACCACCAGGGGTGGGCAACCCCCCTTCTCTCTCCCCCACGTGGCACAATCCCGCATCCCAACGGTCCTGTAATATAAAACTTCAAAGACCTTGTGGGGGCCGATTTGAGATTTTTTGTGTAACATCACCAGGGGCACGAGAAAACCAAATACAAAAGTAAAATCACGAAAAAACAGGGTCGAACAGATCTTTTTCTCTCTCCTCCAGTGGGGCCACATGGTAGCATGTGATTGGTTCTCGAAGCTGGCATGGCAGCTGATGTCAGCAATGACGTGGTAATACGGATGCTGAAATGGCGGGTGGACACATGTCACTCATTTTTGGCTTTTTCAGGGCTCCTATGGGGCCGTTTCCAGGTGCCACATGTCACCACTCACAGGGTGACATGTGGTAGTAATGACATCACCCCGCAGATCGATGATCACAATAGTTAAGAGATAACGGCTTAAGACAACGATGTAGTGCAATTGTGATACGCAGGACTCCTCCCTCGGATGTGATAAGTTATTAGCTATGATTTAGAAAGAGTTAGGGTCTGCGAAATCAATCGAGGAGGGACTTCTGCAATATAAAGAAAAAGGCCCCCACACAGTTATTGAGAACTTTGGCGCCAAACACATGGCCCTTTGGTTCCAGCCCCTATCACATAAGGAATTTCAATAAAGGGGCTATAATAAAGAGAGGCTAATGGGGAAATCCAAAGTTACCCTTTAGCCCATCCCAGAGGAATAAGTCTGTGCCCTTTTGCCTGTATGAAGAGGTGAATGCTCGTGCCCCTTGCGACTTCTATCATTAAACTGAGAATGTAGCCCTAGGCCAAATGAGGGCACTGACGGTGCTCAGAAGGTTTTTATTGTAGAAATCGATGAAGTTAGCACCGAAAGTAGCTGCAGAGGAAGATATAGGAGATCAATCCTTTGAGACTAGGCATAGTAGAGCGCCGAGGGATTCAGTAGAACATTTAAGGCCAAAGGGATAGAGTCGGTCTCAGAGGCAGTTGCAACAGTCAATCAGGAGAGAGAGCATTTAAAACCAAGTATGGGCACCCCAGAGAAATAGCTCTTCGTAACCCACTCTCAAGGTCAGCGTGGAAGGTCTTAGAGACAGAATGACAAGAGTTAGCTGAGAAACGCAGGAGCATATGACGGGAACTAAATGAATCCATGAAACATAAGTGATTATAGGGATGGGGAATTGGGATTTTGCATTAATGTCTCACCTGTTATTTGATTCTGTGATGTGCGTTCCTCTGTGAGACCATTATTAGTGTTCTTAATGTTTTTTGGATACAAAACCTCCCCTGGTTGGGAGAGAAATTTGACTTGACAACTGAAAACTCAACCCAAGATTTTATGTATAATACCATGATTGAAAGCAACCCTTGTCCTTATAAGTATGGGGTCGCAACATTGAAAAAGGGTTCTCAAATCTGAAAGAAAGTCAGATATTTTTGTGAAAACTGTATCACTTAGTCACATAGATCTTGCAGAATATTGCAAGAATAGTGGTGATTCCTCCTTTGATGTATTACATTTTGTTACTCTATTTCATTCATCTTGTATGTTTTCCTCTTTGAATTCATGTGATAATAGATATTCTAATATCTTAAACTTGTCTACAGATTCATCTGTGTTAAAGTGTTAATGCATATGCCTGTGTGAGGGGTTGAAACTATATTTCCAAAACTGTATTGCATGAAGCATATCATTTATTTCTTCTCTATCCATTACATCTTCTTGTCACTCAGATAGTTATTGTAAATCTTATGGTTTCAGGCTCTATATTTTATATATAGAATTCTTGGTACTCTGAGCACTATATCTTGAGTTGTCCCTTTTCTTTGTCTCCTCTCATATATCTTATAAAGTTGATTATAATGTAAGTCTTTGAAGTGTTTGTCATTCACTATTTCTGTTATATTTCTGGGAAATTTATGTGTGTAGAAATGATGAAACATACGACTTGTATATTTGAATGAAAAAACCAACTCTCTGATATCTATTTATAGAATATGGGTGGTGTCTCCTCCTACTCGAGAATCATTTAAGCACACCGATTTAGATGTACGCATGCACTAGTCTTGTAAGAAATCCAAGGCTATCTCTGGGAGCGACAATGTCTTCTGGCGCCATTGTTAGGGAGCTTGTTGAAGGATTTCTCCCTCGGGATACGACAAATTGAGCACCCTTCGTGTAGGTGAGCGAAGTCTGTTCTGATTTATTTCACATCACCTTGGCGACTCCACACCCCCTTCATCATCATTCATCACTCTGGATTTTAGAAGGCCTCATACTCGCTCAGACACCTCACAGCAGAAAGCCCCATTTATTTCCCTGAAAAATTAATTTTTAGGAAATTATGGAGAGAGAAAACTCCCCTTGCCTCCGCTACCATCTCACCAGTGTTTGCAACTTCCTCCTCTAGTTCTCATCCCACTGTTTCTCACAATTCAGGACTTACTCCTAAGACCTTGAAATACCCTCCTTCCCCTCCAACCCCTATGGTATTGACCTCAGTTCCTCAAGTAAATTTCAATCCTCCTCCACCATTCCATATGGCTCTTCCAGGCTTCTTGCTAAATAAGTATGCACCTCTCAATTTACCTCAACCCCTGAGTGCCATGCCCTAGGACTACTTGAAGTTTTTGTCTAGGTTCAATGGGGAAGATGATAATTCTACTCAAAAACACATTCAGGCCTTCTGTGCTTTTGCTGAGAACTTGAATGTAGAATAGCTGGATGTGGTCCTGATACTTTTTGTACAGTCCCTTGATGGAGAAGCTAGAAAATGGTTCAAAACCCTCCCTGATGCTTCCATCACTACCTGGGATGAACTTGAAACCTCTTTCACACAAAATGGGGTGAGAAGAGAGATCATGAGTACCTCCTCACAAAGTTCAATGCCATTAGGAATAAGCCAAAGGAGAATATCTCAGATTTTAATAAGAGATTCAATAAGCAGTCTAAAAAATTGCCTGCCGAGATAAAACCTCCTCCAGCTTCTACTTGGGTAGTTTAATTGGGAGCCTTTGAATATGAATTTGGTTTCACTTTAAGAGAATAGAAATATCCTACCTTAGATCAACTCCAGGTTGATGCTCTGGAAGTAGAAGCAAATTTTTCCTCCACAGGGAAGTCAAGTGGAAAGCGGGAAACCACTGGGAATAGAAGAGGTAAAGAAGAAGCTTCCTCCTCTAGTCAAACCAGAGAATCACCAGAGCAGAAGTTGGAGGAGCTGGATAAACTCATCAGGAGTTTGTCACATAAGGTTGGAAATCTCTAAATTCAGAACAAAATTCCCTCCAAACAAAATGCTCAAGGAAACAATCAGGGATATAACCCAAAATATAGAAGGCCTCCATTACAGATACTACCAAGGGAAAGAAAGGAACAACCGGATCAGATCCCTCATCCCTTATATTTAGAAGATGACCTCGATGAGAAATGGTCAGATACATAGGAGATGCAGGGAAACCTATATTCTGCTTTCTCTAAAGAAGAACATGAAAATATGGTTCAGCAAGAGGTCAATCATGATGGAGAAGCAATAGATAAGAAAGATATCGATTATTATTGAAAACAGTTTGCAGAGTTCATGTTGGCACAACCACAACGTATATATAATCTAAGATCTTCAAAGAAGAGGTCAAGAGAACCAGAGAAAAAGGAGGAAATGACTCCCCAAGTTACTCCTCTAGTACTGGACCAAGGGGAAGGTAAGCTGAATTCTGATCCAGCTAGGACAAAAGTCCCCTTGAATAAGGAAAGAAATGGCTCAGGGGAGCACACAAGAAAGTAAGCACCTCTCTCGCAGAAAAACACTGGTGGTAGTGAAGGAGAAGCTGAGCCATGAGGTATAGAGAAGACCCAATCTACATTCAACCTTTAAAGGGAGCTTAAAAAGGTAAAGATTTCTGTGCTTCTAAAGCAGCCTACCTATAAAGCTCAGGTATCTCAATTCATGCTTCCATCAGTCTCATCACCCACCTAATATTCTCTAAATCTCCAAGAAGAGAGGCTAATGGTGGTCTTTGGGCCACATGTGGAAGAAATTGACCCTTCTACTGCACCTTTATATGTAACTATGGGAATTCATGATCTTCTTTTACATAATTTCATGTTGGACTCCAAAGCATCCCACAACCTCATGCCCTTGGAAGTAATGGAACAACTTTCTTGTAGGTCACTAGGCCCTACAAGGACCTATACTCCTTTCACTCCAAGAGAGTAAAATGTTTGGGAATGATAAAGGATCTGTAGGAGAACTTGGCTCAAATCTCTGTGAAAAGTGTGGTAATGGACATAGTAGTGGCAGTTATACCCCCTCGTTTTGGAATGTTTTTATCAAGGTCTTGGGGTTCAAAGGTAGGGGGATCTATTATGTTGGATCTAACTTATGCCACCATTCCCATCTTTGGAGGAGAACAAAGGAGACTATATAGAGAATCTAGGTTTCTAAAAATTGTGACCTCAACTAAAGGCTCAAAGAACTTCACAGTTTATGGAAAATAAAGTGACCTCTCCTTCTTATTTGTAGAAGAAGATAAGGCTGTCACGGAAGAAACATTAGTCCACCTAACATGGCCATCAGAACATCAGCATGTAACTGAAAGAAAAGTATGGAAATTATATTTTCATGGGGCTAATTCAAAAGAGGGAAATGGGGCAAGAGTATTGTTGGTATCTCCTAAAGGCCGCCTGATACCCCTTTCATTCAAGCTGGAGTTTGAAGCAACCAACAACGTGGCAGAGTATGAAGGGCTGCTCGTTGGTTTACAGACTGCAAAAAATCTGAATATTGAATGTCTAACAATTTATAGAGACTCTGAGATGGTTGTAAGGAAAACTAGGACCAATGCCAAGCCAAACACCCCAGACTGAGGACGTACCGAAAAGAAGTGTGGGACTTAATTGATAATTTCTTCCTGGCCTTCAACATCTAGTTTCTACCCAGGGAAGAAAATAGGATGGCTGAATCTCTTGCTGTAGCTACAAGTACTTTCAATCCCCTCAAAATCCTCTCCTCATAAATGAGGTGGAATTCAGGTACAAACCCTCCATACCTGATAACATTAAGCACTGGCAAGTGTTAGAAGATGATGAACAAGTGAAATGATTCATAGAGGTCGTTAGGGAGTTTTATAACTCCACCATCGACCAAGAAGAAGAAGAATAATAAGAAGTAGATCAAGAAGTCGCTTCATGGAAAGATGGAGTTGTTGGGCAAAAAATGTTGCAACTGAAAGGGAACACTATCCCTCGTGGACAAGTCCCACTAGAAAGGCCTTTTAATAAAGAAAACATAGACGACAAACAAATAGCTTTTGAGATGGATGATCAAGTATAAGATTGCGACATTGGATCATAGGAGGAGCCTCAGATGATCAAGATGTCAAAAGGAATCCCCTTGCATTATAAACGAAGGTATTTAGATCTTTTAAAAGCATACAAAAATGTTTTTTCTTGGTCTTATGATGATTTGCAAACGTTTGATACTAACATCATACAACGTAAGATTCCTTTGAAGAGCAGAATGAAACCCCAGAAGTAGAAACTCAGACAAATAAATCCACTCTCACTCCCCTCCATCAAAAGCGAGATAAGGAAGATGCTACAGGCAAATATTATAGTACCTTTAAGATGCTCTGAGTGGGTAGTGAATTTGGTCCCATTTTGTAAGAAGAATAGAGAGATAAGGCTATGTGTAGACTTTTGGAACCTAAACAGGGCGTCTTTGAAAGACAACTACTCGCTGCCCAAGATGGATAATATATTGCAGAAGGCGGTTGGTTCAACCAGAATGTCTATGTTGGACGGGTTCTTTGGATATAATCAAGTGGCTGTTCATCCCGAGGATCAGGAAAAGACTGCTTTCACCCCCTTGTGGGGAACATTTATGTATGCTCACATGCCTTTTGGGTCGATAAATGCAGGGGCCACATTTTAGAGATCCATGGACATATTTTTCGTGGGGGAGTGACAGAAATTCGTGGTGGTTTACTTGGATGACATCATATACTTTTCCAAGAATGAGGAACACATCCTCCACTTAGAAATCACCTTTGAGAAGTGCAAGAGATATGGTCTCTCCTTGAATCCTAAGAAATCCCAATTCACCCTAAGTGAGGGGAAGCTACTAGGACATGTAGTATCACAGGAGGGTGTAAAGATTGATCCTAAACAGGTTGAAGCCATTAGCCACATTCCTCTACCCATGAATAAGAAAGAAGTCCAAGCCTTCTTGGGGAGAATAAATTTCTTGAGGAAATTTATACCCAACTACGCAGAGATTGTCAAAGATATTATAGACATGCTCAAGAAGGGAAACGAAGTCAAGTGGAGCCCCATCCCCATGATTCTTTTAGCAGAATCAAAGAAGCTTTGGCTGAAGCCCCAGTGTTATCTAGTGCTGACTATGCAACATCGTTCTACATATTTTCTTTCTCCTCTCCACATACCATTTCTTTAATGTTGCTACAGAAAAATAAAACGAGTCATGAGTAGTCCATCACCTTCTTCAGCCGAGTACTAAGGAACATTGAACTAAGATATAATATATTGGAGAAAAAATATCATGCATTGGTCAAGGCTCTGAAGGCATTTCGTGCATATGTGCTGCAATCGAAGATCACAAAGTTTGTCCCAACAACAATAGTCTAGGACATCCAGGTGAAAGGAGATAGCGAGGGAAAGAGGGGATAGTGAAAATATAGGAATACAAGTTGGAAATAAAGCCTCCCAAGCTCATTCAAGGCCAAGGGTTGGCCAAGGTTTTGTCTGAATCCAACTGTCAAGCACTAGGGATAAACCTGACCACAGAGGAAGACAAACCAAAGGATAACCAGAGTAGTATTAAGACATCTAAGCAAAAAATCTATGCCAAGTACGAGGGATGACCATGGTACAATAATATCGTTCGTTACCTCTTATTCTTGAGGTGCCCGTTAGGGATGGATGCCTCCAAATATTGAAGCCTGAGGTTGCAAGCCCAGAAATGTATCATATCTAACAGCCTACTCTACTAGAAGGACCATGTGGGGGTATTGTTGCTATGTTTAGTGGAAGGAGAGACCCTTAAGCTGATTGGGGAATTTTATGAAGGAGTCTATGGAGGGCATTACAGCTGGAAGACCATGGCACACAAAATCCTCAAGGCTAGATTTTACTGGCCTACATTGTTCTAGGATATCTATAACAATGACAGGAGGTGTCAGAAATGCCAGGTTTTTTCTGAAATACAAAAGTTTTCTCCTCTCCCCCTGATTCCTGTGCATGTGGAGGAACCTTTTAGACAGTGGGGACTGGACTTCATAGGGAAGATCAACCCACCATCCAGTGGCTAGTACAAATGGATATTGACAGCCACTGACTATTTTACCAAGTGGGTAGAGGCCATCCTAGCTAGAAATACTACAGACTCATTGGTGATAAAGTTCATGGAGGAGAACATATTGTCCCGCTTTTATTGTCCTTTCAAAATCATCACTGATAACTCTCAGGTATTCAAATATGCCAAGTTCACCAGCTTCTACCATAAATATAATATCATTATTGGACACTCCACTACATACTACCCTCAAGGCAATGGTTTGGTTGAGTCCTCAAACAAAGATGTGGTGAGGGTGCTGAAGAAGTCTATCAATGAAAACCAAAGGAACTAGGATTCCAAACTAAAGTTTGCTCTATGGGACAACCGAGTAACGCCTAAACGATCCACTGGGAAATCACCTTTTGAGTTAGTGTATGGAAAAGTTGTTGTCTTCCCAATTCAACTAGAAATGCCAATAGCAAGGTCATTACAAGAAGCTGAAGAGGAGCCAAGACCCTTGACAAGGAAGATTAATCAGTTGGTTGAGCTTCAGGAGAACAAAGAGAAGGTGGAGGCCAAACTGTCCAATTATCAACAAAAAATGAAATCTCTATTTGATAAGAAGGCCAAGGACAAACTTCTTTAGCCAGGATATTTAGTTCTCGGGTGGGATTTCTAACAGGAGGACAAAGGAAAAAATGGAAAATTTGATCCACTCTGGTTTTCCCCCTTCAGGATTTCAGAAGAGAGAGGGAAGAACACATTTCTACTTGAAAGATTGGATGGTGAATTGTTGGAACTACCAATGAATGGCCATTTCCTCAAGTTCTATTTTCAAAATTAAGAATTAGATGTCTTACACTCATTGTAAATATCCAGTGTGTTTACTGCAATTGTCATTTGAATTTTCTTTTATTGTAAAATTTTTTGCTTCTATGACATTTATCTTTTGACTGAGAAGTGACTCTGTGTGCAAAGGAGTAATTCGCAGTGTGTAGGTTCTCAGTGCCTCGCAGGCAAGGCATTTTCCCCAGATGGAGCCAATGTTGTCATTTACTTCTCACTCACTGCTTTGCAAATGATCAGTGGTCCAGGATGCATGAGAAAAATAAAGTTCAAGCCATTTCCTAAGCCACAAAAGTTATCATAGCTTGATGAGGTCCTCTCCATTGCATAATGCTCAGGAAAATCTTTCTGGTGGTTTATAGAAGTCCAAAAAAGGGTTCCTTGATCAAAAGTTAGAGCTTGTAGAAGATTGCCCCTAAAAAGCCCAGCTGATTGAGGAAAATGGCTAAGTATGGAGAAAAAATCACAATTGAGATGCAGGAGGCTCATCGCATATCACATCTCGGTGTCTAGAGAAGTATGGAGAATTGAGGGAACGATAAACATCGACCCACCGATCACTGATATCACATATCGGAAGTCGATGGGTCCGGGTGGAGCATTTATCACAATCGACCATCGACAGGATCCTTGGGGCACACAGCTAAGGATATCGTCATATGGTTGTCTAGACCGCCAATATCACAACCAGCATCCGGTAGATATAGCAGTCCATCAATTAAGACATGCTCCAAAAGATGCGCGGGGGGTTGTGATATATTGTCAAACCATCTGGGATGGGTGACTCCCCTTCTCTCTCCTCCACGTGGCACAATCGTGCATCCCGCACCAAAGTAGTCCAGTAATCTAAAACTTCAAAGACCTTGTGGGGGCCAATTTTTGATTTTTTCCGTAATGTCATCAGGGGCTGAGAAAACCAAATACGAAAGGAAAAGCATGAAAAACAAGGCTGTGAAGACCTTTTTCTCTCTCCTCTAGGGGGGCCATGTGGCAGCATGTGATTGGTTCTCTAAGCTGACATGGTAGATGATGTCAACAATGATGTGGCAGTACAGATGCTGACATGGCGGGTGGACACATGTCACTCATTTTTGGCATTTTCAGGGGTCCTATGGGGCCATTTCAAGGTGCCACATGTCACCACTCATAGGGAAACATGTGGCAATAATGACATCATCCCGCAGATCAGTGATCACAGCAGTTAAGGGGTAAAGGCTTAAGACAACAGTGCAATGTGATTGCGATATGCAGGACTCCTCTCCTGGATGCGATAAGTTATGAGCTATGATTTAGAAAGAGTTCGGGTCTGGGAAATCGATCGATGAGGGACTTCTACAATATAAATAAAAAGGCCCCCCGTGCAATTATTAAGAACTTTGGCACCAAGCACATGGGCCTTTGGTTCCAGCCCCGGTCATATAAGGAATTTCAATAAAGGGGCTATAATAAAGAGAGGATAAGGGGGGAATCCAAAGGTTCCCTTTTTCCCATCCCAGAGGCATAAGCCTGTGCCCTTTCACCTATATGAAGAGGCGAATGCTTGTGCCCCTTGAGAATTCTACCATTAAACCAAGAACACACCCCTAGGCCAGATCAGGGCACTGACTGTGCTCAGAATATTTTTATGGAAGAAATCGACAAGGTCAGCGCCGAAAGCAGTCGTAGAAGAAGATATATGAGATCAACCCTTTGAGACCAAGTAGAGAAAAGTGTGGAGGGATTCAGTAGAAAATTTAAGGCCAAAGAGACAGATTCAGTCCTAGAGGTGGCTACAACAGTGAATCAGGAGAGGAAGCATCTAAAACCAAGTATGGGCACCCCCTATAAATGGCTCTTCGTAACCAGTTCTCAAGGTTGGCACCGAAGGTCTTAAAGATGGAATGACAAGAGTTAGTAGAGCAGTACAGGAGCATATGCTGTGAACTAAATGTAGCCATGAAAAGTAAGTGATTACAGGGATGAGGCATTGGGACTTTGCATTAATGTCTCATTTGTTCTGCGATTTTGTGATGTTCCTTCCTATGTGAGGCCATTATTATTGTTATTAATATTTTTTGGATACATAACCTCCCCTAGCCGAGAGAGCAAGCTGTCTTGACAGCTGAAAACTTGGCCCAAGATTTTATGTATGAAACCATGATTGAAAGCACCCCATCTTCTTATAAATAGGGGGCCGCAACACTGAAAAAGGGTTCTGAAATCTGAAAGAAAGTCATATATTTTTGTGAAATTTGTATCACTTAGTCACAAAGATCTTGCAAAATATTACAGGAATAGTGGTGATTCCTCCTTTGATGTATTACAGTCTGTTACTCTGTTTCATTCATCTTGTATGTTTTCCTCTTTGAATTCATGTGATAATAGATACTCTGATATTTCATACTTGTCTACAGATTCATCTGTGTTAAAGTGTTAATGAATATGCCTATGTGAGGCGTTGAAATTTTATTTCCAAACTGTATTGTGTGAAGTGTATTGTTCATTTCTTCTTTGTCCATTACATCTTCCTATCACTTAGATAGTTATTGTAAATATTATGGTTTCAAGCTCTATATTTTATTTATATAATTCTTGGTACTTTGAGCTCTATATCTTGAGTGTCCTTATTCTTTGTCTCCTCTCATATATCTTATAAAGTTGATTAAACAACAAGTCTGTGAAGTGCTTGGCCTTCACTATTTATATTATATTTCTGGGAACTATGTGTGTATATAAATGCTGAAACATATGGCTTGTATCTTTGAATGAAAGAACCAACTCTATGATAGCTATGTATAGAATACAGGTCGTTTCTCCTCTTGCTTGAGAATCATTTGAGGCACACAAATTTAGATGTACTAAGGCACTGGTCTTGTAAGAAATCCAAGGCTACCTCTAGGAGCAACAACAGTTTCTATATTTTAGATATTGGGTTTTAGTTATTTTTAATCTAAGTTTTAATATTTTAAATAAATAATTATATATATATATATATATATTATAAAATTGAATTTTATTTAAAATAAAATCCTTTTAAAAATAACTCAGATATACTTACAAAAAGCTCATAAACTTCAAGGTTTAGCAATGGAAACGGTTAGATGAAATGATGTCTAAAGAAATGAATTTATCACGGTAAGGATGAAATTGTAGGAAGGTGACAAATTCTTTTTAAATAGTTGGAGTCAGTCCATCAACCTATAATCTACAAATCTGAAACCATACTACTTGCACTGTCCCAGAGACTAATTGATACTGAAACCATACTACTTGCACTTTCCCAGAGACTGATTGATACTGAAACCATACTACTTGCACTTTCCCAGAGACTGATTGAGACTGATGTTGTGTACACGTTGGGTAGGTGGTGTTGTGCACATGTGATGTTGTGTACACATTATGCAGGTGGTGCCATGTACATGTGGTGATGTGTACATGTTGTGCAGGCAATGATGTGTACAGGTGGTATTGTGTGCATCTTGTACATGTGGTACTATTTTACATGTGGTATTTTGTGCATGTCATACATGTTGTGTTGTGTACATGTGGTATTGTGTGCATGTTGTACATGCTATGTTGTGTACATATGCTATTGTGTATGTGCATTATGTAGTCATGGTATACTTACATGTGTATTCATTGTGTTGTAATATGTGTACATATACGTATTGTTTTGTATACCAGGTGTAGGTTTATGTATTGTGTTGTACACTAGGTGTAGGTGTAGGTGTATGTGTTGTGTTATACATCGGGTGTAGGTGTATGTGTTGTATGCCAGGTGTAGGTCATGGATTCTGTGGTGTTGTATGCAATGTGTGGTTGTATGTGTGTGGTATACATTATGTGAATGTGTACATGGTTGAAGAAAAGAGAAGGAATTTGGTGCTTGTTGGGTTTGGAAAACGATTCAACGTGTCTAAGAAAAGGACAAAGAAAAAAGATAGAAGAAAAGGACTGATTAAAAGATAAGTATCAATATTTTATGTCATTTATTATTATGCATTTGATCTATAATTATGATTTAGGATAGTTTCATGTGATTTATGACCTTTACTTATGATGGTTATGTCTTGAGCTAACTAGATGTGATATTGTTACAGATCCATTTGGGCACATCACTCCCATCATTCAGGTCAGTACCATTAGGGCTCATCAAACCCTAATTCAGTTGCTACATGCCCTAGACAAGTCACCACTTTGAATGTCTCCTTCCATGAGAGTTTCTTGGCCCGAAGCCCTCCAGAATTGCCTCCTTGAGGGACCAGCGTAGCCTTGGTCAGGGCTAAGTGCGCTTCAGTGTAGGTAGGCCCATGTCAAGGTGCTCTACAAAGCACCGAGGCCCACTTTGACCTACACTGGGCGAGATTGAGTGAAATTCACATAGGGTTCTAGGAATATTCTTATCTTCTAGAGCCATCTAGAAGATTCCCACACTTAACATCTCCTATGAGCTCGAAATTGGATAGAGAATGAGTTAAGTAACCTCCTATATTCTCATCCCTTCCTCCATGGAAAATAACTCTAAGTTTGGAAGGCCATTCAATGACCTCATTTATGACAAAACCTCTGGGTGGGGGAGTGAAGTGGTTTTATGGAAATAATTATGACAATGGGAGTTGTGTGGCTGAGTGATGAGAAACCCTTTGAGAGAAATCAAAGTTTGTTGTGGAGTGGCTTTATGGAGAGAATTATGGCATCTTGAAGAGAAGAATGGATTCATTTCTATTGGTGAAAGATTACTACATTTGAGAAAGACTCCAACACTGGTGCAACTTATTGAAAGGAAAAAGCATAAGAGGGATAGGATGATTTATTTCTTAAACCTTCATTATTTTGTATTATATTGTGTGCACTATGCATAAATCGGTAAATGAAGTGAGTAAAGCTATTGCTGAAAAGTGGTTAGTCAACATTTCTTCCAGCACTAGTACAACCATGCTATGATGGTTGAGGGAGTTGCCCATTGAGACCATATGATGAAGTTGGTCAAGTAGTTGCATTCTACTGGTGTGAATACCTAAGGGAAATAGTATGTTGACATCATATCTGACACTATTGTGGTATCTATAGAGAATGTAGTCAATTTTCTAGACATCAGCATGGTGACAGGAAGACAAGTGGATGTCCTTAATCATAGAGGTCATCTACTTCTGGGCTGGCAAAACTAACAAGTGGCTATATAAAGAGATGATCTGATATCAATGAAAGAAACATGAAAAGCTCATAGTTAAAATGAATAAAGAATTTGAAAGGGAAGAAAATCATAGTAGCTGATAGAAGATGTTTGGCTAGGCAAATTTTCATCATCCCCTTTATGGTGGTACAAAGTTCAAAGATTACCATTGGGCATGCCCCATGACTTTGAATCAAGAATTTAAATAAAGAGTGGTTAGCTCGTTGATGGTGAGACTGTAGATTGATGAGATGATTGACATTGGTAGTATGTTTTAGAGATAAAATTGAGTGTATTTTAATTTTAGATTTACTGAGTGTGTGGTGAGATTAATTTTTTTGAGATGTAAATTTGTGTAAAATTTGAGAAAATGTGTAAATTTTTTGAGATGTAAATTTTTGTGTAAATTTTTAAAAAATATTTACTTGAAAAAATTATTCCTTTCAATGTTTGATAAATTCAAAATTGAGATGGGTCTGGGCTGGTTGCAATCATCAGTGATCCCTCAAAATTTTAGATGATCAAATATATAAAATATGAAATTAATTATGTGAAATTGACAGAGTGCCATTGACCCCATGTGAAATGTTGTAACAAATTAATCAAACAACAACTACTACAACACATAAATTTCACTCAATTATATATATATATATATGTATATATGTATATATATATATATATATATATATATATAGATGTATATATATGTATATATATATATATGTATATATATGTATATGTATATATATCTATATATATACATATATATACATATAGATATATATACATATACATATATATACATATATATATATATACATATATATATATATATATATATATATATATATATACATATATATATATATATATATATATATATATATATGTATATATATATATATCTATATATATACATATACATATATATACATATATATATATATATACATATATATATATACATATATATATATATATACATATATATATATATACATATATATATATACATACATATATATATATATATATATATATATATATAATTTTAATAAAATTAGAAATAAAAATATTTGTATACCTATAAAAATGTGAAATAATTATAAAAATAAAATGTTAAATATATATAAAATATAAATAACAGATATTAATTAAGATATCTTTATATATCTACACTATGTCTATCACATCAAAAAAAAAAACATAAAAAAAAAAATGTCATGTGCATATGTATGTAGTTATATGTTTTATGAAAGTTTTAATAAAATTAAAAATTAAAATATTTCTCTATATAGAAAAGTGAAATTAATATAAATATAAACACTATTATAAAGAACCAACGTAGATTTATCTTAACTCCAGATTTAACAAGAGGGATCAAATCTCTCTAATTATAAAAGAAGTTCACATCGAGATTTGATCATGTAGAGCCAAGAGTTAAGATAGATCTATACTAATTTATAACCTAAACAATAATATCAAGAAAAATTCTACATGTAGGATATGGTAAATAATGATAAAATGTGTAAATTCAATAATGAATAAAGTAAATGAATGTAGCACTTTCCTTTTTAGGTGGTTGCGGTTATGGAACTCTTGAACGTCGTTGTCATTTTCTCTGGCATCTCAGTGGTCAACCCTTTAATGTTTTACTGTTGTATGAATCTTATTTTTTATTACATCAAGATGACATATGATGATCCCTCACTTCTTTTCACTCTATAATGTAATTAGTGACTTGCGAGTTCAATAGTGTAGGTTTCTACTCTTGTCATCTTCTTTAGCGTTTTGTAAACTTCCCTAGTGGTGACCTTGGTGATAAGCATTAGTATTGCAACAAGAATGATGCAAATCCCAAGGCTACCAACTTTAATTATCAACTCGGGGCTTGTACAAACTTAAGAGGTATCGACATTATATGTGTAGCATACAATGTATCATTCTTTTGTTGTCATGATGTAATGGAGTGCATGTAATGAAATCAAATCCTAACTAGTTGCAGAAATGGAAATGCTCGAAATGGAAACCTAAACCTATTGCAAGAAAGAAAATGCAAGGAATGAAAAACTATTCTAATTGCATAAAGTAAATATCATTAACTAAATATCAATCACTACAGTTCAAAGAGTTTAGATCCATCGACAAAGTTCATTGGATGTGGCAATCAAGAAAATCATTATTGTATTATCCAATTCATAAATTTCTCCATTAACCCAATTTGCTGAGATTTTTTGCATATATAAAAAGGCAAGTCCTAACTGGGGTTTATTCCTCCTCAACCATTGATTTAGAGCCTAGAGGTTATGATTCAACCCTAAAGGACAAAAACCAACCTTCTTGAGAAAATATGGGCAAGTATATACATGTTGGAAGAGTGCTACAGGGATCTTCTACAAAAAAAAAAAGTTTGCTACAGGAAGATATAATTCATCGAATGACCAAGCAAATCAAATTCAAATTGGATGGGAAAATTTTTGTTATTGACTAGGATGTATTAGGTCTCCATTTCGAGTGGAATCACTCAAAAATACCCCTATTAACACATGCTAAAAAATAACAGAAACTTACTAGTTTAAAATCTAGAAATTTGAGAATTAGTGAGCTAGTTAATCTATCAAATGCATAAACTAATCAAGTGTGAATGAAATAGGGTAAATTTCGAATGTTTTTGTGATCTAATGCAAGTGGAATCAATTAGATTGAATCTCGTTAGAATGTTCTAAAAAATAGCAGAAATTTACTACTATTTGCCACAAGGGACTTCCAAAAATTTAGATTTGGGAATAAGCAAACTAATCCAAGTAGCTCAATGATTACTATGACCTTCCAAAGTTGTTTGAAGGATGGAATCATGTTTTCGATCCTGCAAAAGAACTTACTTCAACCATTTAACCCAATCCTACAATACGAAATCATCAATACTAAATACAGAAATAGAAAAAGACAAGAACAATAGATGCATGTGAATAAGAAGTGAAAGGAGGAAAAATAAATGATACAAAAGAGCTTTGACGCCCCTGGAATGACCAAGTCCAAAAGAAATCAGATTCATATGAAGGAGACCAAGATTTAGAAGCTGAACATGGCACCAATCTTCATTGTTTCCATCAATACAATTACATGCTTGTAAGAAATGAAAGTGGAGCTGCAAAAATATGAGTTTTCTCCACAAAAAGACTAATAAAAATCAACCCCTAGAGGCAAATTCGATTTGGTACTTATAAAAAATGATTAGGAAACATTTCCCATGAAAGGAGGAAGCTCTCCCCTCCAAAATCCCTCAAATAGTGGATCTGGTTCCCAACACTAAGAATCTACATTAAATGACAGGGAACACATTCCTAGATTTTCTCAATCATTGAAGCTCTAGAATCTGTGCAATAATTTCATAATATATTGTTGATTTATTATCCAATATTGATCCTCCTATAGTAGGGAGCAAGTCCCTAAATTATCTCCTACTCCAAATCTCCATAATCTGCCCAATATTCTCACAATATTCTACAAAATAAATAATATTAGGCACAAATATGCAATTATCCATAAACCTTCCTAATGAACATATTAAAGCTAAAAAACATTATTAAGTGTAGAAAGAGAGGTTTAATATAGCCTTCATGTGCCTAATAAATGTTATATCGGTCTTAATTTATGTCTAATTTGGAGGCCCATCATACCCCCCTGCTGACATTGTTGATCATCCTCTGAGCAACCTATTCATCTTGCTCGCCTTGTTGTTCTTCATGTATGCTGACATGTTTCATGCTTTGTTTTCTGGTCTATTTGATGCTCTTTCTACCGCTCTTCTTGCTACTGCATTTTTCTATCTCAGTTTCCCAAGGAATCCCTATTGTAGGTTGAGGTTGCTTCTTTCCCTCAGGTGGTTCTTCAACTGTAATGAGTTGCACACAACCTGAATCCTGTAGAAACTAAATTTTGCATTCCAAGAGGTGGCAGGTTTACCTTTTATTTATTTTATTTTTATTTTTTCCTTTCTTCTTTTTTCATTTTTTTCCATTATTTTTTCTCTTTTTTTTCAACTTTTCTGTATTTTTTTATTGCATGAAAAATAAACTCAAAGTGATTTGAGTTAACTAGGTTGGCCTTTACCTACCTCACACTTTTCACAACTATCATACACCCTTCCAACACTTCATCTCACCATTATTTTCCTCCAAAACCCCTCAGCCAACTTCCTATAGTAGTTTAGGACATCTTGTAGCAAACATGTAGCATACTTGTTTTGCCTATATATGTCAAATGGTACACTGGATTGACCTGAAATTTTCTAAGCATGTTGCCGTCATCCTTATGCACTTCCCCATAAAACAATCTTGGTCAATATATATGTATGAATCTTGAGAAAAATTAAAAATGGATGTAGGTGATGGGGGTCGATTTCTCGAAAACTGTGCACTGGAATTTGATGAAATTGATTGGTCATTTTACTATCATCCATATGCATCTCTATATGAAACAGCTTGGCAAATGGATGCACAAATATCGAGAAAAATTAAAAACGGATGTAGATGATGGAGGTCAATTTATCGAAAAGTGTGCACTGAAATTTGCTGAAATTTCTTGGGAATATTACTATCATCCGCATGCATCTCCCCTGAAACAACTCACCAAATGGATGCACATTTTTCAAGATATGAGAAAAACATGTTTTTGCTCCATGTATTTTGGCTTCCTGTAGCAAAACGGAGCCTCCCTGTAGCATTTTAAGAAAACAAGGAAAATGAATGGCAAAAGATTGGGAATGATGGGTGGATGATGGAAATAAATGAGAGTGATGGATTGGCATGACCTTGGTTCTGTTGTAGCATTTGAGCAAAGGAGGAGAAAGTCAAAATTTGGCCTTTTTTTACTAGGCTTGTGATCAACTTTTCTTTTGGTAGCTAACATGTTTTTGTTGCTTGCATAGGTTGGAGAGCACCTGTATTTATTAGAGAGAGATACATGGAGCAAATATTTTTTTTATTTTTTCTTTCTTCTAGGCCTACTAGCTGCCTCAATGAAGTTTTCAACTAGTAGGTCTGCCTAGGCACCTCAAATGAGGTTTTCACCTAGGATCTTTTCTTCTTCTTTTTTCTTTTTTCTTTCTTCCAACCCATTCCATACCTCATGGAGGTTTTTAATCAATGATCCAATCTTAGCTGCTTCAAATGAGCTTTTCACCTGAGATTTAATTTTTCTCTTATTTTTCATTTTTTATTTCTTTTCGTATCTTACTCTATTTGAAAAAACAAAATCATTGTCAAGTGTAAGAATATTTCCAATGAAGCCAAGTGCACATCAAGATGACAAATAAATTGATGTGTAGGCTTGAAATATATGCTTTGGCATGTATTTGAATTTCAGAGACCAAATGCTTTGGTTGAGATGAGATCAGGAATTGTTGAGGAAGAGTGTGTGGCTACAAATTACTGATTGTCTGGAACCATATTTCAATATAGTTTTGATGCCCCTGGTCCACTTACTGATTTGGATTATCTTGGATGTCTTTTTCTTCCATGAAATTTAGATATTCTTCTTTTTGCTATTATTCACTTAAACGCATACAGGATCTAGTGGTGAACATGAGGGAACTTTCTCAATCTCTGATTCAGATGTCTGCTCTTCATCAAGTGCAACTCGTGATTCTTTGGTCTTCTCATTTGAATCTTCTTTTTTTGCATGTTGTCCTTCAATGACATCAAGAGAAACTATTTTTTGCAATTCCCTTATTGAGCTAAGATGAATACCATTGAGATCAAGAGGAGATGTTTAGAAGTGTTGTGCCTCAACATTGTAAGTGGGCTGAGCTAATTCATTGTGTGAGTTTGGAAATGGTGGTACAGGTAGTTGAATGGGAATGGATCTTTGAGATGGATGTGGTTGGGGTTGTGGTTGTGGTGGAGGTGAATGGTAGGGATATAATGGATTTGGGTATGGAGAATATTGAGGAAAATATTCAGGATATTGTGGATAACTCCCATAAGTTACTTGCCAACCTTGTTGCCAAGATTGGTTTTGGGGTTGAGATGGCCAAGGTTGCCAAGGAAAGGGTGTGTTTCAATTACTTTGAGATGGATGTGCATAAGCTTGAAATTTTGAATTAGACTCTTGCATCATATCAGGTTGAATAGGCTATCATGGTCCTCTTGGAGCTACATAACATCGTTGCATTGGCAATTGACTTGCTCTATTGTCCTCTTGGTAAAATTCTTTTAACCTTGGTACTGATGGGCAATATTTAATAACACGTGATTCTGCATAGACAACACAAATATCAACATCTTATTTTTTCTCATTTTCCATTCTTATCATTTCTACTTGTTCGCTTAGATTACTAAGAATTTATGTTTTGAAGTTATCAAGAAAATTACCAAGTTTAGCTTGACTTATCGATCTTGATATTGATTTACTTACTCTTGCTCTTCCTCGTAATATGTATTTGCATGTTTCACAAATTTCTTTAAAATATAATTGGTATACATCACCTCTACTCATGAGATCAAGGAGATCAATCCACTCATCTATAATTGTTCTAAGTAAGAGGGTTTTTAATGTGCCAGATCTTATATGATGTAATTTTTCCCTCTTAATATTATACATGAACCTCTCTATTAGATCCTCAAGGCTCTCATCTTCTTTTTGATTCATTCTAATGATTTCTTTGTTAAGATCATGATCTTTATATTTTTCTAGAAATATCTTTTGCATATCATTCCATAATCTTATTGAATTAGTCCCTAAACTCATGAACCATTTAAGAGATCTATCCTTCAATGTTGTCAGAAACAATCTCAATTTTGAGTGTTTAATAAGTAACCATAAGATCAACAGACAATTTCAAATTCAAAGAGAAAGGTTTTTGGATCCTCTGACCTTAGACCATGAAATTTTGGAATAAAATCTAGAGGGATGTTCTTCATGTGCACACTAACATTAGTGTCTTGAATGGGAAATCCAAGAGGATCTTCTTCATTGCCATCATCTCCATCCATTTCTTCTACTTTCTATGCCACCTCCTCTTCTTCTACCTACAATAGTGGATGGTGATGTGGCTCTTACTGCACCACATGATCAAACAGGGGGGTGGTGTTGGAGAATGTAGAAATTCTCACTGTAGATTAAACTGATTATGCAATGTAATAAAGCAAAATACTTAATCTGCTTCTACAATCAAACTTGTAGAAACTTAATTGATTTTGAGAAAGATCAAACAGAACACATATAACAGAGAAGAAGATTCAATCACACATGAAACATAGAAGAATACTCTGGGGAAAGCCTCAGCTAAAAACCCCTCTATCTGTATTATCATACAAGTGGAAATATCTCAGGATTACACAATGCTTTAGCTCTCAAGCTATTCAGCTCTCAGTACAATCCCTCACTGCTGCTCATAGACAGAATAAACAACACTTATGCCTTCTCTTATGTCCTCCAAGCCTCCTATTTCCTTGCGCAGTTTCTCCTGGGTCCTCCAGCTGTAACCTATGCGATTCTCACCTCACACACTGCTCATACCTCTCTAGTAATTGCACAATCCTCAAGGAATGAATTCCTTCTGCATGCAAGAGATATTCTCATAGGAATATTCTAGTAACTAATAGTACATTGTCCTTGCCTTTAATCTCAACTGGGTCTTTGTCTGAACTGACATGCATGAGTTATTTATGAGAGAATATTCAGTTATCTGGAGAACACTAGTTGCATGCATGCATGCATTAACTGACTGAACTCACAATTAGTTCCACAAACTATTTGGAACTAATTTAACTAGACTTAACTTAGTTAACTGAGCTAACTAATTACAACTCAAATACAACTCATCCTTATCTCCTTAATTAAGGGATAACTTCTTCAATCAAAGGGATAACTATTGCATGTTTTCACAAAGACTTCATGTTTGAATTTCATCAACTAATTAACTCAAGATGAATTAATTAATTATTTTTCAAACAGCGGGTGAGACTAAATTTGAATTTGAATTCTCAATTTTAATTCAAGGACAAATTAAAATTGGAATATATCCTGAAATGTTATTTATAGCAATGCTATTTTTAGCATTTCTATTTTTATCATTTCTTGTTGCTATTTTCAACACTCCCTCTCAACAAGAAAGGAATTCAACTCGATCCTAATCCTGAACCTTTGGAATGTTTTGCATGCAACACTTCTCTCAAGTGTTGTTGCTCTAACAACTCAGAAACAAAAAAAAATATCCAACCTGAATCAAAATGATGCCTCTGTCATCAAAGTCTCTGACTGATATTGCCTTTGTCAACTGAAAACTTTGCGCTTCTGCTGACTCTGCCCTATTCAGTCCTTCTCAGCACTCTTTAGTATCTGACTGCTCTAGCCTCTGTCACTTTGATCTCTGACTGCATCGATCCCACTGATTCCTCATGCTGCATCAGTGCTACTGTTGGTCCTTTCTCCCAACACTGCACCTCCTCTCATCATGTTTCATCGTGTTGCCCACTGCTATACCGCAACTCAGTTACTGAGAAGTAAGTAATTGATCTCCCAACTGACCTCCCTGTTGGGCTAGAAACATCCTCTGATGCTGAAGCTTCCTCTGTTGCTCCATCCGCATCCGTCTCTACCCACTCAGCCAGTCCTGCTACTCCTCTTCGGAGGTCCTGTAGCAAGGTCTAATCAAAGAGGTTGGGTACCTCAAGGATCCTACCCCTATTTCAGTCTTCTTGGAACTATTACTTCACATCGCCCCTCCTCCCACCTGGAGGTATGGCTGCATGTGATCCCTCTGACCACTTGGCTCGAAATTTCCCCTACTAGAGGTATCTGCATGAGTGGATGCCTCCACTCAGTCTCCTCTCGGCTTTTGCAATTGTGGCTGCGCCACAACCTCCTGAAACTGCTTCACCAATTTTGGCTCTTCCACAATTGTTTGAGACTTCTTCTAGCGCTACATGTTGAGAGGTAATGTACTCTCCCTCTCAACCACCAAGTCTCCAACATTTGCCTTGCTTCTCAAGGCTTTGCATGAATCTTGAACCTCAAGAGCATACAGGTTCTTAACTCGTGAATCGATCTGCTTCACTTGTCTCGTGGTGATGTGTCTAAGGAAAACCTTTCCCTTATTGAAGACTACATCATAGCCTTTGTCCTCCAACATCGCGATCGATACCAAGTTCTTCTTCAGTCCAGGAACATACTTCACATCTGTCAAGGTGATGAGAGCTCCATGCTCCCTCTAAAAAGCAACCGTGACCACTCTTGAAACATTATACCTTTCATCATTACCCATCTCTATGCGCATCTGGAGCTCTTTCTCCTCCAAGGTACTGAATAAACTCTTATCGCCGGTCATGTGGAATGAGGCTCCACTATCAAGAAACCAACCACAACCCATCATCGATGAAACCATGCATGCGATGAGGGTAAAATCCAATTCGAACTGAGAGGCTAGGGCCTCACCTTCAGATCCTTCCGAGGATCCCTTCTTGGATTTCTTCAATGGACAATTGGTTGCATAATGGCCCACCTCATGACAATTAAAGCATCTCACTTTAGATTTGTCAATCTTCTTCCCTCCATGAGAAGAACTCGATTTGGGATGAGAATCCTTCTCCTTCCCTTTCCTTGCCTTACTCGCTAAGGCGAAATTTTCTTCATCCTCCTTGGATGAAGAACCATCTCTGGTGCTCCTCCTGATCTCCTCTTGCATAAGATCCGACCATAGTCATTCCCAATCTCGTAGTTTCTCTTTTCCATTCACTGAGTCCTGGTAGCTATGCCAATTCTTAGGAAGACCGAGGAGAGCAAGACTCACCATATCATCATCAACTGTCGTGATTCCTGTAGAAATTTCTCTATAGATCATCTAGCTCTGATACCATGTAGAAATTTTCACCGTAGATCACTTGATAATGCAATATACTAAAGAAAAATACTTGATCTACTTCTACTATCAAACTTTGCAGAAGCTTAATCAATTTGAGCAAGATCAATTGGAACACATATAATAGAGAAGAAGAAATCATACACATGAAACACAAAATAATACTCTCGGGAAAGCCTCAACTAAAAACCCTGCTATCTGTATTATCATACAAGTGGAAATATCTCAGGATTACACAAAGCTTTAGCTCTCAAGCTATCCAGCTCTCAGTACAATCCATCAATACTGCTCATAGACAGAATAGACAACACATATGCCTTCCTCCAGTCCTCCAAGCTTCCTATTTCCTTGTGTAGTTTCTCCTGGGTCCTCTAGCTGCAACTTGTGTGATTCTCACCTCACACAACACTGACCTCTAAAATAACTGCACAATCCTGAAGGAGATGATTCCTTATGCATGGATGAGTTTCCTATATAGGAAAAATCCTCCAACTAATAGTACATTGTCCCTTCCTCTGATCTCAACTGGGTCTCTGACTGAACTGACATGCATGAGTTATTTATGAGAGAATATTTAGTTATTTGAAGTGCAACAGTTACATGCATGCATGCATTAACTAACTGAACTCACAATCAGTTTCACAAACTGTTGGAACTAATCTAGCTGGACTTAACTCAGTTAACTAAGCTAACTAATTACAATTCAAAGTACAACTCATCATGATCTCCTTTAATCAAGGGATAACTTCCTCAATCAAAGGGGAAACTATTGCATGTCTTCACATAGACTTCATGTTTGATTTTCTAAAACTAATTAACTCAAGATGAATTAATTAATTATTTTTCAAACAGCTGCTAAGATCAAATTTGAATTTGAATTCTCAATTTTACTTTAGGAACTAATTAAAATTGGAATCTATCCTGAAATGCTATTTATAACAATGCTATTTTTAACATTTCTATTTTATAATTCCTTGTTGCTATATCCAACACTGGTACCTGAAATGCTATTTATAGCAGTTCTATTTTTAGCATTTTTTGTTGCCATTTTCAACAGTTCCTACACTTCCAAGCTCATATCTGCAAGTGGTGAGCTTGTTCAAATATGTAGAGATTGTGTCGCCTTTTTCACACTTGATTTTTTGAAGCTTGTCCTTCAACGCCAGCTTCCTCTGGTCGTTGTTGTTCTGATATAGATCCTTCAATGTCTTCCACATTGAAAATGGAGTCTCCTTCCCATGGAGACTCGAGACAATATGGTCTCGAACTCCCTCCAGAAGAATCCTCCTTGCTCTCGCCACACATTTCTTCCATTCCACCAATTCTTGGGCATTAGCTTCTACTGGATTGGGGACTTCTTAATCAATGAAGTCCTTCAAACCGTTTTCCTCTAATACCGCTTCCATGCGATCCTTCCAGGCTATGTAATTCGAGCTGCCATCCAGGGCATACTCAAGTCTCAAGCCATTGAACGCCATTAGTGAACTTTGAGATGTGATAAGAAATCGATTCTGTACCTACAATCAAGAACTTAAAACTTCGAAATTCTCCCTTTTTTTATACTGTTCTCCACTTTGATCACCTTTGCTTTGATACCATGTAGAAATTCTCACTATAGATTAAACTGATTATGCAATGTACTAAAGAAAAATACTTAATCTACTTCTACAATCAAACTTGTGTAAGCTTAATCGATTTTGAGCAAGATCAAATAGAACACATATAACAAAGAAGAAGATTAAATCACACAGGAAACACAGAAGAATACTCTGGGGAAAGCCTCAACTAAAAACCCCGCTATCTGTATTATCATACAAGTGGAAACATCTCAGGATTACACAAAGCTTTAGCTCTGAAGCTATTCAGCTCTTAGTACAATCCCTCACTACTACTCATGGACAGAATAAACAACTCTTATGCCTTCTCCTCTGTCCTCCAAGCCTCCTATTTCCTTACGCAGTTTCTCCTAGGTCCTCCAGCTGTAACATGTGTGATTCTCACCTCACACACTGCTCATACCTCTGTAGTAACTGCGCAATCCTCAAGGAATGAATTGCTTCTGCATGCAAGAGATATTCTCATAGGAATATTCTAGCAATTGATAGTACACTGTCCCTACCTTTAATCTCAACTGGTTTTTTGTCTAAACTGACATGCATGAGTTATTTATGAGAGAATATTCAGTTATCTGGAGAACACTAGTTGCATGCATGCATGCATTAACTGACTGAACTCACAATTAGTTCCACAAACTGTTTGGAACCAAGGATAATTTTAGGGGCGAATGTTTGCCCTTTGGCGAAATTAAGGGGTTTTAAATTTTTAGTGGGCGAATATTTTGTATCATAGTACATTTTTACAAATCACCTTAAATAGCCCACCTTATTTTAAGGGAGAGGGTAAAAAAGGTAAATTTAGCCCTTGAAATTAGGACTTACAACCTTCCATTCGCCCATTTTCAAGAATAGGTTTTATTTAAGTGAATCTATTCGCCCATTTTCAAGAATAGGTTTTATTTAAGTGAATCCTATGGGCCAAATACCATATTTATAAAAGAGTATGGTAAATTAATAAAAATATAAATAAATGAGAGGTATGGTAAATAAATAAAACATTTTTTATATTTACTCCATAAGTCACCTTATATACATGTAAGGGTGTAAACAAATAAAAATATAAGTAAAGTGGTGTAAACAAATAAAAATATAAGTAAAGTGGAGGTATGGTAAATAAATAAAACGTCTTTTTATACTTACTCAAAAGGTATGGTAAATAAATAAAAATATAAATAAACTAGACGTATCGTAAATAAATAAAACCTCTTTTTATATTTAGTCCATAACCCTCGTTCTATTTATGAAGGCTCAAGAAAGAGGTTTTATTTAAGTGAATCCTATTGGCCAAATACCATATTTGTAAAAGAGGTATGGTAAATTAATAAAAATATAAATAAACGAGAGGTATGGTAAACAAATAAAACATTTTTGTATTTACTCCATAAGTCACCTTATATTTACGAACACTCAAAAAATGGGTTATATTTAGGTGAAACCTATGGCCAAAATACTATGGGACAAATACCATGGACTAGATTGTTATTAATACCATGCAAAAAACCATTATTAACCCTAATATTAGAATTCATAAAAATAAAAATGGCACATGGTATTGACCCATGGTATTCACCAAAATGGCACATGGTATTGACCCATGGTATTCACCTGGAATGTAGCCTATTTAAATGGGGGAATTAAACCAACATGTAGCCTATGCTAAGATTCACTAGGACTTTACAAAGTTTTATTATTTAGTGAAAGACTCGCCAAGATCTTACAAGATTTTATAATTGAGTAAAATATTCGCCATGCCTGGTGAGAGATTCGCCAAAAAATTATATATACATATTATATTATTGATAAAATCGCCTTTCATTTTTCCTATATACCATGGAGATTCGCCCATTTATTATATTTATAAATTTAGGGGGGGTTCTTAAAATTTTCCCTGTTTGGAACTAATTTAAATTGACTTAACTCAGTTAACTAAGCTAACTAATTACAACTCAAATACAACTCATCTTTATCTCCTTAATTAAGGGATAACTGTTGCATGTCTTCACAAAGACTTCATGTTTGAATTTCACCAACTAATTAACTCAAGATGAATCAATTAATTATTTTTCAAACAGCTGGTGAGACTCGATTTGAATTTTAATTCAAGGACAAATTAAAATTGGAATATATCCTGAAATTCTATTTTTAGCATTTCTATTTTTATCATTTATTGTTGCTATTTTCAACAAAGAACTTTTTTGGAATAAGAATGTTAATGCAATACAATTTTTTTGTTTTCGAATGAAATATTCCTAATGCAAATCTTTTTTTATTTTTTCAGAAAGCAAAATAAATGAATCAACTAGGGAAGAAAACAAGACATACTTTGACACCTCCTCAACAATGGCTTCAAAAAGTGATGAGCCTCAATATTACAACAAGAATGTTGCAACTCCCAATGCTACCAACTTTAATTATCAACCTGAAGTTCATACAAACTTAAGAGGTATCGACACTATATGTGCAATATACAATGTGTCATTCCTTTGTTTTCATGATGTAATGGAGTGCATGTAATAAAATCAAATCCTAACTAGTTGCAGAAATGGAAATGCTCGAAATGGAAACCTTAACCTATTGAAAGAAATAAAATACAAGGAAAAACTATTCTATGTGCATAAATTAAAGATCATTAACTAAATATAGATTATTACATTCAAAGAGTTTAGATCCATTGACATAGTTCATTGGATGTGGCAATCAAGAAAATCATTATTGTATTATCCAATTCGTAAATTTGTCCATTAACTCAAATTGCTGAGATGTTTTGCATGGGTAAAAAGGCAAGTCCTAAGTGGTGTTTATTCCTCCTCAACCATTGATTTAGAGCCTACTAGTAATGATTCAACCCTAAGGGACAAAAACCAACCTTTTTGAGCAAATCTCGGCAAGTATATACATGTCGGAAGAGTGCTACATGAATCTTCTACAAGAAACAGGTTTGCTACAAGAAGATATAATTCACCGAATAACCAAGAAACTCAAATCCAAATTTGATGGGATGAATTTTTTTATTGACTAGGATGTCTTAGGTCTCCATTCCCACTGGAATCACTCAAAAATACCCCTGTTAACACATGCTAAAAAATAATAGAAAATTACTAGTCTAAAATCTAGAAATTCGAGAACTAGTGAGCTAGTTAATCTATCAAATGCCTAAACTAATCAAGTGCGAATGAAATGGGGTAAATTTTGTTATTAACTTGAATGTTTTTGTGATCTAATGAAAGTGGAATCCACTCGATTGAAGCTCGTTAACATGTTCTAAGAAATAGCATAAATTTACTATTATTTTCCACAAGGGACTTCCATAAATTTAGATTTGGGCATAAATTAATTAATTCAAGTAACTATATGATTACAATGTCCTTCCAAAGTTGTTAAAATGATGAAATCATACTTTTGATTATGCAAAAGAACTTACTTAAACCATTTAACCCAATCCTACAACAATAAATCATCAATACTAAATGCAGAAACAGAAAAATACAAGAACAAGAGATGCATGTGAATAATAAGTGAAAGGAAGAAAAGTAAATGATACAAAAGGACTTTGAGGCTCTTGGGATGGCCAAGCCCAAGGAAACTCAGAGTCCTATGAAGGAGACCAAGATTTAGAAGCTGAACATGGCACCAATCTTCATTATTTCCATCAATACAATTACATCCCTGCAAGAAATGAAAGTGGAGCTGCAAAAATATGAATTCTCTCCACAAGAAGACTAATAAAAGTCAACCCCTAGAGGAAAATTCAACTTGGTACTTATATAAAATGATTAGGAAGCTTTCCCCTCCAAAATCCCTCAAATAGTGGATCTGGTTTCCAACACTAGGAATCAACATGAAATGAGAGGGAACACATTCCTAGATTTTCTCAATCATTGGAGCTCCAAAATCTGTGCTATAGTTTCAAAATATATTCTTGATTTGTTATCCAATATTGATTCACCTGTAGTAGGGAGCGAGTTCCTAAATTATATCCTCATCCAAATCTCCATAATCTGCCCAATATTCTCACAATATTCTACAAAAATAAATAATATTAGGCACAAATATGCAATTATCCATAAACCTTCCTAATAAACATATTAAAACTAAAAAACATTATTAAGTGTAGAAGGAGAGATTTAATATATCCTTCATGTGCCTAATAAAGGTTAGAAGGGCCTTGATTTTTGTTTAATTTGGAGGCCCATCACTTGGATAAATCTGGTTGCTATAGTCAAGTCTTTTTGTGTTCCATGTCTTGGTTAACTTTGGTTTTTGAATTTTGAACTGGTAGTAATGGTGGTTCTTTGGGAGCACTAAGTTGAAGTAATGGTCTCATAAACATGGTAGTAATGGTGGTTCTTTGGGAGCACTAGGTTGAAGTAATGGTCTCCTAGAAGAAGTGTCTTTTTAAACTGTGGAATACTTCATATACTCATTGTAATACTTTCTTAACTTAATGGAAATGATTTACAAAAACTTAAAAAAAGTAATGAATTCAATAGACAATGAAAAAATAATATGAAATATATGATAAATAATATATAGTTTATATTTGTGATGTACCTTGTTCTTAAAAGTTTATTTTATTTACAAGTATGGGTTGCACCATCTTTACATCTTAGATCATTTAAATTTTTAATTTCAAAATATTTCAATGAAGATTATACATTATTATTTTTTGCTTTTCAATATTAATAAGTTATTTCTCCCCCACTTATATGATTTTCATGTTTTTATTTGCATTGTATTGTATGCTCTCAAGTTCAATACACGGTATACATTTTAATATTATTAAACAATATAATGAATATAATGTTTTGAAAATGAAAATACTAACCAAGGAAAAAAATCCACGTGAATAAAGTGGTGGACTTGTACTTACAATTGAGAACCCCTTTCATAACATGGTAATACATTTATATTTCATTTAAAATAATGAAGCAAATTAATTGGTGGACATGTACTTACAATTGAGAACCTTTTTCATAACATTGTAATACATTTATATTTCATTTAAAAGAATGATGTGAATTAATTTTTTCTCAATCATTTTTTAAATCAATGCACTTAGTATGTTTGCAGTGTATCATCACTAAAATCAATGCATTTTATTTTTTTGTATTATATGATTATTGAAAACAATATGAATACTAGATTATTGTTAGGCATATTTTCATCATAATATTTATTGAATTAATGCTAAAAATAAATAGACTATATTTTCATTTAAAAAAACTATTGAGAGATTTTATATTAAAAGATATTCGAGATCATTCTCAGAACCAAATTCTATTCTCAAAATTTTGGTTAACTTATAGCCATGTATATCAAAACTAAGGAAAAAAATATTTGTTTTGTGCTTACAATGGAAGTAAAATATGATCTTCATGTATCTATATATGCACGATAAAACACCTAAAGTTAGTACAACTTTACAAAACATGTGACATTATGATAAAAGATTAAGGAGACCCCACTGGTTCAAAATGGAAGAGCGTTTCTCATCTCCTCATCTTCGACTACTTCAATGCCTTGGGATCGATCCTAGTCTTCCACATCCATGTCCTCTTGATCCTTCTCCAACATTAGTGCTTCAATGTATCTTGAACTCGACCCTTGCCACAACTTCACTTCATTTTCCTTTGCTCTAGGTGTAATGAATACATTTTATTGGTTTCCTTCAGCCATCCCATAGATAATAAACTATATATCTTAAAAGTTCTCATCCATAATAGATATAGGACAATAGTAGATAGTAATAGTTGGGAACATTTACAACGCCACTCTTCATTCAAATAAAAATCATGCCAAAAATTTTGCCTCCTCATTCCCAACTAAATGAGGAGTTAGAACAATACCATGTCTCCCTTCCTACACATACCATATATTATCCATAATTTGGTGAAGAAAGGAGTGCATCTAATTCTTCATTGTTCATAAGTAAATTATTCAAGCCTTTAATATGGAAAGAAATACAAATGGAGTAAGGATAATTTTTATAAGGGAATTCAAATATGCATGATAGCCCCAACATAATTTAAGATTCTTTGTTCTAGTTGAACACTTAAAATGGTCATTTGATCTAAGCTATAATTTAACTCGCTTATCACATGAAAGAAGTTGATTTCTTCAAACTAGTCAACCATCAAGATAATGTATCATAGAGTAGGATGGGACAACTCTTTTGGATTGAATCTATTATTTTAGCCCTGGCAAATGACTAGAAGCAAGTCTCCAATGATAATGGTCTTTTGTATCTTGACCTCAAACACTAATTGCAATCCTTTCCAAAATGCCTAGAACTCAGCTTGATTGTTTGTTTCTTGACCTAATCCTCTCACATACTTTGATTCTATTTGTTCATTAGGGTTTGTGAGAACCCTTCCCACTCCTACTACCCCTATATTTCCTTTGGAAACCCCATCAAAGTATATAAAACTTCCCTCATGATCTGGTTTCTTTTTCAAGGTTGTCCTTATCAATTCTTAGACAATAGTCTTATTTAAAATATGGTTTATTGATGAACATGCTAGAATTATTAGATTTTTTGATACTATTCAACTTGGTCTTTTCGTTCTCCTAGAGGGCCTCTAGATTTCTCAAATTAACCCCTTAAGTTGACAAAGCCTCAACAAGGAGAGAGAGGACTTTAAAAACAACCAAAGCTAGATTTGATTGAATTTTATTAAATATGAGCTCCTTTTGGGCCAACCAAATATTCCAACAAAGATATTTTGGAAGTACCATCCAAAAGTGGGCTAGGATATAGTTTGTTTTTAGAGGAGAGTGGATTTTTTTTAATCCAATTAACAAACATATTGGTCCAAGTATTTGGGATCTCCATCAAATAACATACTTCTCCAAAGATAAGGTGCTAAGGTTGTCATGTGGATTTAAACTCCTTAAATAAATGATTCACTGTCTCCTCAAATTTTTTACAGAGTACACACCACAAAGGAACATAAATATTCCTTTTTTTGAGATTCTTTGCCATGAGAAGTTTTCCATGCACTAATAGCCAACAAAAGATATTGATATTGAGGATTTCATCTCTATGCTAGATGTTTTTCCAAAGAGGAGAGGAAGGAGGGAAGAGAAAATTCCTTGCTAGCATGTTATATCCATCTTTCACTGTGTGTTCAAGATGGTCGAAGGGTCTTCAAGTTCTACTTTCCTTCATATTACGTTTGATGGGGGGACTTTCCTTTTAGATTTAAAAAAAAATATTTCCACTAATGAAGTAGATGCGATGGAAGTTTTGGTAAATTCCAAACTTGAGATTCCATGTGTCTATGTTGCAAGTCAATATATCATAAAGGTTTTTGTGCCCCTTCTCATGCATCAAACATTGTAATTTTCGAATGATCTATAAACTATGGTGGATATTCAAATGAACAGTTCATTACAAAATATCTGATAAACTTATATTTAAAAATCTAACATCAACACTCTGAGGGTTTATTTATCATTAGATTTGTAGATCTGTAAATTATTGTTTATTGTGTATGCATGAAAATTATAATTACAAAAACAATTGATAATAGTGAAATAAAAACTCACAAACCACAGTTGACACAAGATATATCCCAAGAAACCCTTTTGGGAGAAAAACCATTAAGGTGAGGCTGCTTTGCTCTCTTTCTTTGAATAGAAAATTAATGCAAGTACAAAGAAGTAAGGCATGTGACCCAAGGGCTAATATAATGCACAAATCTTGTCTATGTGCTTTCTTCCTGCCCCTATTGGCTACTCTGCTCGTCTATGGAACAAAATGCACTTGAAAATAATGGAACCCCATTTCCTCCTAGTCGCACAGTCATAACACAACTTGATAGCCTACCAATGGTTAGGTTTGACTAATTTAGCTCTTAACCAAAATTACAATATTGACTCTTCTAGATTCTTCTTCATCATGGTCACGTGTCTAACTCCTTTTCCAAGAGTAATGGGGGTTGATGTGGCATCCTCTCAAAACATGGTGGTAAAAAAGGAAGGTCAACTTTTGAGTGGCATAACGTTTTCATACAGAATCTTATTAAGGATATTCTTGCACCATTGGAAACGTATCTATGTGTAGAATTGGAAACAAAAGGTGCATAGAAACAAATTTTTACCCCAAAAAAATGCCATTTGGTGCCTCAAACTGATCTCAAAAGTTTTCACATCCCAATTTACTAAATTAAGTCCTGTCAATAAAAATGGTCCTATGGGTTGATTCCTCCACCTTTTCCACTTTGAAAGCATCAAGATGGATGAAAACAATATAATGATCCAATCTGGATCACATAATGTTCCATACTCTAATATGCCAAATTGGGCCCCTTCGGTAAAAATGGACTCGTGAGTTGTTTCCTCCACATTTTCCACTTTGAAAGTATCGAGATGGATGAAAAAAATATAAATACCCAATCTAGATCACACCTCACCATTTTGGGAGGCTTTTGGTCCCCAAAAGCTTCTACTGAATGAGGCAAGGAAACTTTTCCTCCACCTTCAACTCATAAGTGTACCATTTAGCCCTTCATGGAAGCTATCCTTTCAACCCAATTTGCCAAAGGTCATGTTGACCTTGTCTCGTAGTTCTATACCTCTTTTGCAAAAAAGTATTTTTTGTCAACACTGCTTGAGTATCCAGTGCCAAATACTATACAAAAGGTAGGACATATTCTTCTTCCTGGTCTATCATGGAAGGATCATAGGGTTTTAGATTTTGTACATTCACCACTAAGTAGATGTGCATGTATTGGGGCAGACTAAGGTTACATGCATTATCTCCCACTGAATGGGATGCACCTGCATAAACAATCCCAAAGAGTTGGAATGATTCAGCCAAGACCGCATGAGCACCTATGCCTGAGATATAACGAGTCAACCCAACAAGAAGTTAGGGTTTGTTCCACAAGTTGAGATGGAATGAGCATCAACCGAGACTGCATGAATGGCCATGCTCAAGACATAATGATTTGGCCTAACCGCTTAAACAACTATTCATGTGCATGATGGGTACATATATATATAGATATATATATATATATATATATATATATATATATATATATATATATATATATATATATATATATATATATATATTTATCAGATGGGATGAGTGAGGAAGGAGGAACAAAGTGGAATGGAGAACAAATGAGTTCACATAAGGAGAGTCACTCAAACTAAAGAACATGAACGATTAAGTTGGGCCAACTACATGAGGGCTCACTCTACTGAGAAGTGGAGCTAAGAGTCATGCAAGCTAAAGAGGAAATTGTCCAAGTTGTTGGATGGACGAATCGAGTGGACAATTAGGAATTCCTGAGTCATGCAAGATGTGTGGTGAACCAAGGGGTGTTGTCTTTCTTGTATTTATTTGGGGACTTGGTTTGGGAAACCAAAGAGCTATTTTATTTTGTAATTTGAGAACATGGGGGGCTTCACTAGGGGAGAAATACCATACCACTTGCATGTTGGGTTGTGTTATATTCTTTCCACGACTAGCCCACGTAGTTAACCGGGGGATTAGAGGGGGACTGGAGCCCCCCTTCGTTGTTTCGATTGTGTAGCGGGGGGGTCATAGGGGGTTTGAGGTGTATCCTTAACCCTACTTTATGGGGTCTGCGGCAGTGCCCCAAAAAATTTTGGCTTTGGACTCTATGTTAGGTTGGGCGGACCGACCTATGGTTTCGTGCATGATTTTCGCACATGTTTTTTTTGGACGCGATGGTTTTCGGTCCATGGTTTTGGACGTGATGGTTTTTCGGTCCATGGTATTGGATGCTTCGACATGTATAAATATGTATTGTAATGTTGAAAGGAACATAATGAAAAATCAAGATGGTAGTCCCGATTTTGGGATCTAGGGGAAAATCTCTATGTATATGTGTTTTATGTGTTATTCTCTCGCATTATTTATTTTCTGTGTTTTAGAATTCGTATGCAAGTAATTTATGTACGGGGTTAAAACCTACATATGGTATCAGAGCTATTTTGGCTTCAAGGGGATGCCTTTGTTGCTGAGGGGTTTCACTTGGGCCTGTGATAGACCCTGTTCAGTGGGAGATCTGCAAGGTCGATTCTGGTGGTGAAAGAAGATGGTGTGTAATGGAAAGATAGAGATCGAGAAATTTAATGGTCAGAGTTTTGAGTTGTGGAAACTCAATATGGAGGATCTGTTGGTGGATAAATATCAATGGATCACGGTAGATCCAGGTACTAAACCAACAGGAGTGTTCGATGAAGAATGGAAGAAGTTGGATCGAAAGGAAAAGAGCACAATACGATTGTGTGTCTCAGATTCAGTATTGCCGAATGTATCAGGGGGAGCTATGACAAAGGCTTTGTGGGACAAGTTAGGGACTTTGTACCAATCTAAGTCTCTAGTGAATAAACTATTCCTGTGGAAAAAGCTGTATAACCTGAGGGTGAAAGATGGAGACTCGATGACAGAGCATCTGAACGCATTTAAAACTATGGTAAGTTAGTTAGCATTTGTTGATATTAAAATTTCAGATGAAGATAAGTGCATCAGTTTGTTGTGTTCTCTACCAGATTCATGGGATAGTCTGGTTATTGCAATAGGTAGAAATGCAACTACCTTACAGTTTGATGAAATAGTCTCATCCTTGCTGACAGAGGAGATGAGACGGAAAAATATGGAGAGCCAGAATGGTGATGCCTTGTCTGTACAAGGACAGTCCCAGAACAGAAACAAAAATAAGTCATCAAGTGGGAGATCTAAATCTAGAGGGAGATCTAAATCTTCAGGAAAACTTGTAAAGGTGGTGTGCTAGAAATGTGGAAAGGAAGGGAACTACAAAAGGGATTGTAAATCTAAAGCTCCTGATAAAGGAATGGGATCTGATAATGCTCCTTCTGTAGAGGTGAAAACCACCTCAGATGAAGGTGGAGATGTGTACTTGGCTTCTTCAAGTACACATGTAGATCACAAGGCATGGTTGATTGACTCAAGTGCATCCTTTCACTTCACTCCCCATAGAGAGTGGTTCTGTGAGTATGAGAAATATGATGGTGGTGATGTCTTCTTGGGGGATGATAGGAAGGCTAGAATCATTGGTCGTGGAAAAGTAAAGTTGAAGCTGCAAGGTGGAAGGGTTAGAACACTTCCGGGTGTTCTCCATATTCCTGCATTAGCCAAAAATCTGATTTCTGTTAGCAAGCTGGATGATGCAAGTGTAAAAACAATGTTCGAGAAGGATACCTGCAAGATGGTTCGGCGAGGACTGGTATTGATGCGGGGAGTTCAGATTGGAACTCTATACAAGCTACAAGGTAGCACTGTTGTTGATGGGTGCAATAGTTTCGTGGTTCCTAAAAGTAGAGCAGAAAATCTAGTGGTCTTTGGAGAGAAGACCATGTTGTGGCATCAAAGGCTTGGACATATTGGAGAGAAGGGCCTTCGAATACTTCATGGTAAAGGTATGGTAGAAGGCATGAGTAATAGCTCTCTGGATTTTGATTTCTGTGAAAATTGTATATACGGGAAGCAGAATCAGGTGAGTTTCCCCTCTGGTGGTAAGAGGGCGAAACATATATTAGAGCTTGTGAACAGTGATGTGTTTGGACCTGTGAAGGTTCCATCACTGGGTAAGTCTGTGTACTATGTATCATTTATAGATGACTTCTCAAGGAATACATGGATATATTTCCTTAAGAAGAAATCTAAAGTCTTTGATAGGTTTAAATAATTTAAGGCTCTGGTGGAAAACCAGACAGAGAAGAAGATAAAGGTGCTGAGGATAGATAACGGTGGAGAGTTTTGCAGTAAGGAATTTGAAGAATACTATAAGAAGTGTGGTATAGCACGGCAAAAGACTACTCCATATACACCTCAGCAAAATGGAGTTGCAGAAAGAATGAACAAGATGTTGATGGAAAGGAAAGAAGCATGCTCAGTGATATCGGGTTAGGACAGGAATTCTGGGTAGAGGCGGTGGAGACAACATGTTACCTGGTCAATAGATCACCTTCATCAATGTTGGAGGATAAGACTCCACAAGAGGTATGGACTGGTAAGAAACCCTCTCTTTCACATCTGAGGGTATTTGGATGTGATGCATATGTACATGTTCAAAGGAGAAACAAACCAAGTTGGATAGTAAATCTGAAAAGTGCATCTTTATTGGGTATAAGGATGGTTTAAAGGGTTATAAGCTTTAGAACCCAGTAACAAGGAAGGTTGTGTACAGCTGAGATGTGGTGTTCAGAGAGGTGAAAGATATTATTAAACATGAAGTCCAGCAAAAGGAACCTGAGAAGATAGAGTTTGAGCTAAAGGAGGAAGAATCAGACTATACAACAAAGGAGGAATCAAAAGATGAAGAGCCACAAACTCCAGGTGTAAGAAGATCAGTTCTAGAAAGAAGGCAACCAGAAAGGTATAGTCCATCTACTTTATGTTAAAATTTTTATTTATCTATTACTGATGATGATCCCAGAACTGTGAAGGAAGCAGTAGATTCAGAGGACGGAAAACTCTGGAAAGAGACCATGGTTGATGAGATGACATCTTTGCACAAAAATGAGGCTTGGGATCTGGTGGAGTTGCCGGCTAGAAGGAAACCCATTGGCAGAAAATGGGTGTTAAAAAAGAAGACAAATGCAGAAGGAAAAGTGGAGAAATACAAAGCTCAGTTGGTAGCAAAAGGTTATTCCCAGGTGCCGGGAATTGATTTTGGTGATATTTTTTCTCCTGTTGCCAAGGTAACTTCTATTAGATTACTTTTATCTGTTGTTGCTGCTTTTGATTTTGAGGTAGAACAGATGGATGTGAAGACATAATTTCTTCACAGGGATCTGGAAGAGGAGATCTACATGAAGCAACCTGAAGGCTTTGCGGTGAAGGGTAAGAAAGAACTGGTATGCAAGTTAAAGAAGTCTCTGTATGGGTTAAAACAGTCACCAAGGATGTGGTATCAGAAATTTGATACATTTATACAGGGACTTGGCTTCACCAGAAGAAAAGAAAATCATTGTGTGTATTTTAAATTAATTGGTGATCGTGTTATTTATCTGGTCTTGTATGTGGATGATATGTTGTTGGTTGGAAATGACAAAGAAATTATCTAGGATTTGAAGACCCAATTATCCTCCAAATTCGAAATGAAAGATCTTGGTGCTGCAAACTATATTTTTGGCATGGAAATTAAAAGAGATCATGCAAAGAGGAAGCTCTGGTTAAACCAGAGGAAGTATGTCGAGACAATACTGCAGAGGTTTAATATGCAGGATAGTAAACCGGTGAAGGTTCCTATTCCTATAGGTGTGAGGTTATCTGCTGAACAGTGTCCCAAGACACAAGAAGAGGAAGAGGACATGTCCCGTGTTCCATATGCAAGTGCAGTCGGTAGCTTGATGTATGCAATGGTCTGTACTAGACCAGACATTGCACATGTAGTGGGAGTATTGAGCAGGTTTATGTCAAAACTAGGGAAGGAGCATTGGACAATCGTGAAGCGCTTTTTAGGTATTTGCGTGGCACTAGTGATTATCGTTTGTGCTACCAAGGAAGACCAGGATTGGACAGAGTGTTGGATATTCGTGGCTTTGTTGATGCAGACTGGGCTGGAGATCTGGATCAGAGAAGATCTACAAGTGGGTATGTGTTTAACCTATTTGGAGGTGCAGTCATTTGGATGAGTAAGAAACAATCTGTAGTGGCACTATCAACTACAAAGGCAGAATATATGGCAGCCACTCATGTAAGCAAGGAAGCAGTTTGGTTACAGAGATTGTGTTCGAGTATGGGGTTAGTACAGGAAGCTATAAGGATAGACCGTGACATCCAAAGTGTAATTTTCTTAGCAAAGAACCCAGCATATCATTCAAAGACAAAGCACATTGATGTTCAATATCACTTTGTGAGGGATATGATAGAAAAAAAAGGTGTTGCTAGTAAAGGTGGACTTTGAAGAATACTGCAAATGCATTGACAAAATTTGTGAGCTCTGAGAAGTGCTCTTGGTGTAGAGAGACAATGGGTGTTTCAGGGCTGGAAAAATGACTAAGCTCAAGTGGGAGAATGTTGGGTTGTGTTATATTCTTTCCACTACTAGCCCACGGAGTTAACCGGGAATTAGAGGGGGGGGGGGGGGGGGGGGGGGGGGGGGGGGGGGCGGGGGGGGGGCGCGTGGGGGGGCAGAGCCCCCCTTCATTGCGCTGATTGTGTAGCGGGGGGGGTCATAGGGGATTTGAGGCGTATCTGTAACCCCACTTTATGGGGTCTGGGGCAACGGCCCAAATTTTTTTTTGTTTTGGACTCTATGTTAGGTTGGGCGGACCCACCTATGTCTTTGTGCATGATTTTCGCACATGTTTTTTTGGACGTAATGGTTTTCGGTCCATGGTTTTGGACACGATGGTTTTTCAGTCCATGGTATTGGATGCCTCGACATGTATAAATATGTATTATAACATTGAAAGGAACATAATGAAAAATCAAGATGCTAGTCCCGGTTTTGGGATCCAGGGGAAAATATTTGTTTATATGTGTTTTATGTGTTACTCTCTCGCATTGTTTATTTTCTGTGTTTTAGAATTCGTATGTAGGTAATTTCTGTATGAGGTTAAAACCTACAATGCATTCATATTGGGGGATATATATTCAGGAAAAAATGACAGTATATTAAGCATATAATAGGGGGTAAATGGTTTTTATATTGGCATGTATAAAAAATGGATCTCAAAGTTAATGAAAAAATATAAATGGCTATAAAAAATGTTAATGAAAAAATGGATACCTATAATATCTAGTGAAAGTAGGGATTTTTTAAATTGGGAAGGTGTATTTGGTTTGTATTGGTTGGGGGATAAATAATGTGAATTTTAGAGGTATTTTCCAATATATAGTCAAAATAAGGGTATTGTTGATCATGCCACAAACACACTGATATGTTAGAGGTTCATTGAGTGAAGACACCATGTTTTAGAAGTGGTTGAGGGCCTTGAAATATGTAAGTTGCAGCATTATAAATTAAAAAAAATTATATATAATTGAATGGAGGACCGAGGGTCCCATCCTATATATGTTGTGTACTTTATTTTGAATAAGTTTTGTATTGAATGGTTGTGAAAATATATTGTAGGATGTTGTTAATGTTATGATTGTGGACTATATGTGGTGGACATAGCATTGTTGTTGAGCATTATACTTGTGTTAAGATTGGATTTTGGATTCCACACACATAATATATACTACACTTGAATAAGAAATATAAGTGCTAGAGGTGTATTATGGGAGTCAAATATTCTTAAGTTGGTCACAACCATTGTGAGGAATCTTGGTAGTTCTGCACACTCAGAGGGCCTGGACTCAAGGAGAACTCTAGGGGCATGATAAGTAGTATCAAAGAAAATCCCACCACCATCCCCCAAATTGGTATCCGAGTTGAATCAGGTTATTAGTCGTTTGATGTTATTCACCACACTATCCCTAACATGACATGAAGGTGTTTTCAAAGCATATTTAATCAATGGAGGTCGAGATAAATGTTCGCTTAGAGAAATGGTGCTCAAGATTTGAACTTGATTGATTTGATTTGTTAATGCTTGATAAATTTGAGACCAATGAACAAATGTTGTGTCAATTGGAGACGCATGTTTGTTATCTTGTGTCTTTAGTTCATAAGTAGTTAGAGACAATTGTGGTATTGAAGAAGTAGTCGAATAGGGTTTGTACGGTCCTTCAATGAAGGTGAAGGTGAAGGAACCAAAATTGTATGATGGTACCATATGTGCTAAGGTGATTGAAAATTTCTATTGGGATGTGGAGTAGTACCTTAGACAACTGGGGAGAGGAGGACAAGGTTAGAGTTATTGCTAATATTTGACAGGAATGAAGTTGTGGTGTAGGACTAGGGTAGAGGAGATTGTTGTGGTTACATCTAGGATGACATCACTACATGGGATTAAATGAAGGAAGCTTTGTATGTGAATTTTGTGCCGAGGGATCAAACTTGGAATGTGATGACTAAGTCGAGGATTTTGAGGTAGATTGGTATCATACAGACTTACATTCGTGAGTATTTGGGTCTCATGTTGGCGAGCGAGGATATGTTTGATGGAGACTGATTCTTTAACTTGCAACCACGGGCACAAATAGACATGAGAAGGAGGCATCCACTAACACTTTCAAGGGCTATGACCATGACATATAAGCTCTTGATTTCCTTGTAAATGGGAAGATAGAAAGGAAAAATTAGGGTGGTGATAAAGGAAAGAAGAAGGAAGACAGAGGAAAAGGGAAGCCTTTCAAGGAGGATGGAATGAAGAAAAGTAGTTTAGGAAAGGAGAAGAAGTCTCTTTCAGGTTGGATGTGCAAAGAAGATCATATGGCAAAGAATTATCTATTGAAGAAAAAGATAACTGCAATGCAATAGGTAGAGAATCCATATGTAGGAGTGATATAGGATTTGGTTGCAACTTCTTCGAAAGAGGCTAACCAAAGCATGATCAGAGAAAATGACTGACTAAATTATGTGAGTATATGTGTAGGTGGGAGTCAATATGTTTCTTTGATATATAGCAGCTCTAATCACAACTTCTTGAGGGAGGATGTAGTGACGAGATTGGGTTTGTTGATTGTTCTAGTCCATATGTCCTTCAAAGAAGTGAACTCTAAGAATAGGAGAGTTATTGGGTTGACTAGAGATGTTCATGTGAAGATTAGATGTTGGAGTGGAAAGCTCAACTTCACCATTATTTAATTGGATGACTATGAGGTTGTATTTGGAAAACAATTTTTGATTGGAAAGAGAGTTTTTCCTATGCCGCATTAGAAGTGATTGTTCATTCTTTCAGAAGTAGAGCTTGTGATTGTTTCAACCGTGAAGGTCATTTTAGATGGAGAATCGAGGATGACAATTATATGTGTGGAGGACAGACAACTTGATGATGATATTGTTGGGAGGTTGGATCATATGGATTCTACTCTTCTATGGCAGATAGAGATGGTGATTGATTTAGTAGAGAGGGTCTCAAGTCTTCCTATGAGACATGAGATGGTTGATGTTGAGACTATAATATCTGAACTTGTTAACTTTTTTGAAATATATGATGAGGAGGGTGACTTGATTGAGGACCTCCTTGATGATTATGGATCCAGGAGGATTTCATGTATAGTTTGGGATGAGGTTTAGTATGATGAGCCTTGGTATAGATGATCAAGAAAAGAGCTTGAGGAGTCTAGTGAGTCGGGAGGAGCAGAGGGTTGACCTAAGGATCAAAAGTTGGAGAGGTTGATTGAGGAGAGTGAGGGTAGGATAGGTTCCTATCCCCCTTTGTTGAGATATATTGAATACATATATGGAGGGTTCATTCTAGGGATAGAAGGACCATTTCCAAGATCAGATAGAGCATATTCGAGAGGGTAGAGTACATCTTCAAGATGTAGAGTTAGAGTGTGGAGGGGTAGTCCTCGAGGCTACCCCACTTCATATTCTCTATGAGCTCTTGGTGAAGTGCTCATCATCAGTTGCTTAGGGTGATGATTCTGAGAGGATATGTGGAGCACCTAGTAGAGGTACTTCTTGATGAGAAGATTTGAGATGATGAGTATGTATGGAGATGTTTGGGATGACATGAGGATATGATGGTGTTTGCATTTGTTCTAGTGACATGAGTTCTTATGGGTTTGGCACTATAATTAGATTAGCTACATGATTATCTAATGACACGACGAGATCAAACAAATGACATTCTTATAGGAGCATTCATAGATTCGGAGGGTTGAGTAGCGTTAGGAGATGAGCATTCCTTACATTATTCATGCAGTAGAGGGTTGTTAAATTACATGAGATGCCAGTTTGATGAATAGTCTTCTTGAGGATGTAGTACCTTTAGTGATGGATGGATTTCTAGGGGAGGCTTGTTGTCAAGGAGGAAAACATCTCTATATTGGGGGAGGATGTTAAGCCCCTAAGCTTGAGTGCCCACAAATGCCACTAGTTGGATGAGTCGAGTCACAAGACGAGATGAGCATCACATAATTTGTGATGTTTGTGCGAAATTTTACAGTTTTAGCACAAGTGAACCAAGAGTGCCCAAGACACTCGAGTTGGCACGAGAGTGCCCGAATGAGGTGCTTGAGTTGGCATGAACATGCCCAATAACAAGGTGCCCAAGAGTTGGCACAAGCTTTCCTGAAGCACCCAAGATGGAACAAAACATGCTTGATACGGAACAAGATGCACCCACATGAACATGCCGAAGAGTTGGAATGATTCGACCAACACTACACAAGAACCCATGCCTGAGACAAAACGAGTTATCCCAATTGGAAGTTGGGGTTTCCTGCACAATTTGAGATGGAATGATTTTTAGTTGAGACTGCACGAGTGCCAACACCCAAGAAGGAATGAGACGGTCTAACCTTCTTAACAACCATTCACGTGCATGACGCATACATATATGTATTGGATGGAAAGAGTGAGGAAGGAGGAACAAAGTGGAATGAGGAATAAGTTAGCACCCACAAGGAGATTTTTGAAAACTTAAGAACATGATCAAATGAGGTGGGGTAGGCACATGAGGGCTCACTCTACAGAGAGGTGGAGCTAGGATTTACACATGTCGTAGAGGAAATCATGCGAGTTGCTAGACAACTGAACCAAGTGGACAACTGAGCATGCCCTTGTCATGTAAGATGAGTCTTTAACTGTGGGGATTGTCTTTCTTGTATTCATTTGCGAACTTTTGTTTGGGAAACTAAGGAGCCTTTTTTCATTTTAATTTGAGAAGGGACCAAGGGCCTTGAAATCTATAAGTTTCAACATTGTAAATTATATATATATATATATATATATATATATAATATATATATATATATATAAATATATATATATATATATATATATATATATATATCTATATATATATATATATATATATATATATATATATATATATAGATATATATATATATATATATATATATATATATATATATATATATATATATATATACATACATACATACATATACATACATACATACATACATACATACATACATACATATATATATATATATAATATATATATATATATATATATATATATATAGATATATATATATATATGGAGTCTTGAGAGTTTTGAGAGAGTCTGAGTAGTGTTGTAGTCTGAGTGAAGTCTCCCTGCTCTGCATCTGCGAGAAGTTTTCTCGATCTGCTTGCATCACGGAGTTTAACTCTATAGTCTGTATTGTGAAGTTTGAGTTCTTTGAGTATTAGACGAGACGAGATCTCCCTGCTCTGCATCTGCGAGAAATTTTCTCGATCTGCTTGCATCACGGAGCACTAGTCTCTTATCTGGATTCTGTAATTATCTGAAAAGCAAATATATCTTGGCACATCTTTGCTGCATATCTGGTTCTTTGCATTTATTCTGGTTCTTTGCATTTATGGTATCAGAGCCATCTGGTTCTTTGTCCAAGAGCTGTTTTAAATTGTCTGGTTCTTCCATTGAGTAGTATTTGTCCGAGCAGTTGTCCATGAGTCTAAGTTTGCGATAAGGCGCTGGTAGAGAGCTGTGAAGGTGAAGGACTACCGTGTTTGCTTTCCTGGTGCACAAAAGCTTTGATTCTCCTCTGTTCAGGTGCTTACTCATACTTTCTTTCAATGGCTGGTTATATGAATGAGTTTTCTCTTCAGAAGCCCGAAGACAGAAAGATAGCTCATAAGAATCGATGGTCTTTTATGAATAAGTTTTTAAATAAACCCAGAAATGAAGATGTTCTCTATGATGAAAAAGTATTAGTACAAGAATTTGAACCACAGCCTAACTGGACATTGCCAGAGATTGATATTGATAAGCTCTATAAAATGCCTGTTTTCCAGTTTCGAGCTGCTCAGTTATTTAGATTTACATCTGTGAATATTCCTATTTCCACTGGCCAGTCTGTATATCAAATCCCACTAATACAGCCAGAAGATATCAATTGGGGTTTAGAAAATGGTTATAGGTATATCCATATCGGTATCGTCCAATTTGGAATTAATCCTCTAGTCCGTCCTGGTCTAAATACTTCATGCTTGACATGTGTCCTTGATACAAGAATGAATAACTTTGATGACGCTTTATTGGGAGGATTCCAAAGTCCCTCAATAATGGCCCTGTTTGGTCATCAGTTATCCCTAGGTATCAAGTTTCATTAACAGACCCTTATATCAATGAATTCTTGAATGCTTATATTCAGTTTTATGGTTTTAATGTTGCCCCACAGTCACAGATCGCTCGCTCCATGCTTCTACATGCCTGAGATTTGTCTCCACTTCCATGCCTCCTCTGAATCCAAAATTAACTGGTAGAGCTTTAAAAGAAGGTGTTATTGTTGGCCCTGGTAACACTGCTCCCCTACAGATTGGTTTTGCAGAATGTACTCTTCCAAATGAATGGAATAGTACTTATATTCCACTTTCACAGAAATATCCTCAACTGCAAACCTCTAAAGTTCCTCCGAAATTGTCTCTCATCCATCATCCTGATGGATCCACTGGTCTTAAATTTACCACTCCTTCACTTACTAGATCTATGTCATCTTTCCCTAGATCTACAATCTTGGGTGGTAGGAATCCACAGATACCCCCTGTTCCCAGAAATTTATCATCAAGACATTCTGCTCCAAGAGAGGATCATAGAAAATCCACCTCTCAGCTACCTGATGATTGTCAGTTCTGTATTCCATCTTCATCTTCTACATTCCAGACTGATGAATCTCCTAGCTCTGAAGTCTTTATACCTGATATCAAAAGTTTCTCACTTCCTAGAGCTCAGTCAGAAGTTACTGCAAAAATACCAGAAAGATATTTAGAATCTGGAAATTCTAGAAGGACATTTAGCAATGGAACGAAGAAAGCAGATTTCCAGTGGTTATCTATGAAAGCAACTTCTGATCCAGATCAGAATGAAAATGAAAAGCTGCATAATTATACAAACTACCAAATAGTTTGTATGCTTTAGAATATTGATGATATAGCCCGAGATGTTTTAGAAATCAAAGAGCACATCAAAAAGATGCATACTGGTTATGTTGAGACATTGGGAATACAAGATGCACACACACAAAAGTTGAATAATATTCAGTCAAACATGGGTATTATCTCCAAGTCTTTAGAACATCTTACAAATGCACTCCCCACTCCTGCTTCTCCACCTCATTATAGAGAAGTAGATGTCTTAAGTTCAAAGCTGAAATTCTCCTCCAAATCTGATGAATCAAAGCAAATTCTTTTTAAAGGGATAGAGAATATAGATAAAGCCAGACTTGAGAAGATCAAGAAAGGAATCAATCTAGCTAGAGAAAAGACAGAGTTGATGAAGAATAGACTAGCTGATATTCCTTCTGTTGAAAGTCTAAGACTACCAAAGAACTATGTTAGCCTTAGTTCTTTGATGAAACAAAATGGCCAACCATCTGCTCCTTCAATAATGGCCATGTCAGGAGTAACTGGTGAGCAAACACATGGTGAATCAAATTCTAAAAGAGACAGAAGTGATTCATTTTTCCATTCCAACAAAGGAAAAGAGGTGCCGGTGATACCAATGCACATGAAGCATCAGCATCCAGCCCGTTCAGCAGATATACTGAAAATCTGCAATCTGTACCTATAAGGCTAGACAATCCTGCTTCCAGAGGATATGGAAATTCATTGTTAGTAAATATTGATTGCCTTGATTATAATGAAGTAATTGCTGTTTTGCATAATGTCCATGCTTGGGCATTACAGAGGAAAGCCGAAGCCAAAGTGTCATGGTCTGATGTAGTTACTCAGATTGTATGGTCTTTTACTGGCATACTAAAGCAATGGTGGGAAAGGCTTGCAGAGGAAGAGAAAGATCAAATAGTTGAACATAGTACTGATCCATTAAGAGCACTGTTTGAAGCTTTAAAACATGAATTTGTTGGATTAGTCCCTGAAGATTCAGCCCATCATTCACAGTTATTTCTCTCCCAGAAGTTATGCGACATTGATTACTTGCAAGAGTATTTTTGTGTTATGCAAAAACTTCTGTATCAGGCTAGTGATCCACATAATGTTGCCTATCTGAGATATTACATCCAGTCTATGCCTGGAAAAATTCCTGATCTAATTAACCAATACATAGCAGATCATAAAGTAAATTTGGAAGGACAATCATTTGCAGCTATTCACCAATTGATTGTCACAATATTGCAGAAAGAATGTGCAGAGAGCAAAGCCAAGAAGAATTTTTCAAAACAGATGCACTTTAGCACAAAGCTTTGCAATAATTTCAAAGAAACCTATAATTTTGGTTGTCACAAGAAAAGTGAAAGAAAGGTTTCTAAAAAGACAAAGTTTGATAACTCTTGCTCCTGCAAAGCTGATAAATACTTTCCTAAAAAGAAAAAATACTTTCCTTCCAAAAGATCATTTAAAGGACGAAGGGTAGTATTTAGGAAAAGATCAAAACCTTCTAAAAAAGGTGTGTGTTTTATTTGTGGTAAAGAAGGTCATTATGCTAACACTTGCAGAGAAAGAAAGGACAAAAAGCAGATGAAGATAATGAATATCTTTTCTACAATACATGATCCACAAGATTGGGATCTCATATCCCACTCTGATGGAGAATATTTTGAAGTTTCAAGTTCTTCTTCAGAATCTTCGGATAGTGAAATTCCTGAAATCAGGAAATTAACAATTGATTCAGAATCATCTGATTCTGATGAAACCTTCATTCCTGATATTAAAATGTTTAGTTTGAATTCCTCAGGAGAAATACAAGCAAAGATTGCAGCAGTCAAAGCTGATCTAGCACAGTTAGATCCAGTCCAGTTTACGGCAAGAAGAAGATTGACTGAAAAACTTGAAAATCTTGAGAAACAACTGCCATCCAAAAGGAAAGAAAATTTTTCAGAGGAAGAAATAGATGATGATGACTTCATCGAAAAAGAGTTCGATTCAATGTTCAGACCTTTGTAGATTTCAGTATCTCCAGGTATGAATCAAATTGATGCTCTTAAAAAGAAGATCATAGATTTGGAATCTTCAATTCACCATACAAGCTCAGAAATGTTACAGTTGTCTTCCAAACTTCAAATGCTTATTTCTGATTATGATGATTGTAATTCCAAATTAACCAGCCTACTGATGAAAAATGTGCCAGTCATGGAAGAAATATCCCCAAAGAAAAATGTTGAGCTTTTTAATGTTATGGGCATCGGAGATAGAGTAGTTATTCCATAAGAATTAAAGTCCCTAGCATTAAACAGTATACCTTGGATGCTCAAATAGATTCTGGTGCTATGAGTAGTTGCTGCAAATATAAAGCTATTCCTCATTATTATTGGCAGCCTACTAAACTCCAATTCAGGGCTATCACTGTGATTTAATGGAAATAAGTCACATAGCTCCTGAATTTCCTATTTTCTTGAACGATGTCCAGGTTTTTGTCACTTTGTATAGTTTTGATACTGGTGCTGATGTTCTGTTAGGACAAGATTTTCTGAAGAAATATTTGCCAGTCACTTTCGGACAAGATTATGTTACATTCTCCACCACTGCTGGTCCTATCACAGTCCCTGCTTCTAGTGACTATAAAATTAATGTGCAACCTGAAGAACAGGATCCTCTCCAGTATAGTCTGCAAGATCTGACCAAGATTAATAAGATCGTAAAAAATGCAGAGTTACATGGTCCCAAAACTTTGCAACAAATTTCTGATAAACTTCGTGCAGATTGTACTTCAAGTAGGCCAGATGCTTTTTGGGCAAGAGAAAAGTATTTTGTTGCACTACCTTACCGAGAAGGATATATTCCTAAGCCACAAAAAGCCAGTGCAAATCATATGAGTCCAAAAGAGCAAGAATTATGCAAAGAAGAAATTGAACAATTGTTAGAACAAAAGCTTATTGAATCCTGCAAGAGCCCTTGGGCCTGCCCGGCTTTTTATGTCAATAAGCATAGTGAGCAGAAAAGAGGCAAGAAAAGGCTTGTGATTAATTATAAGGCTTTGAATGATACTAATCTTCCTTTTATACTTGAAACAGATGCTTCTTATCACACTTGGGCTGCAGTTTTGCTACAAAAGCATGGAAGAAAAGAATTGGTTTGTGCCTATTCCTCAGGATCTTTTAATGACACAGAGAAAAAGTATCCTTCTTCTCATAAAGAAATACTTGCAGTAAAGAGAGGAATAAAAAGATTTCGCTTGTTCTTGAAAAGTGTTAAATTTATTGTCAGAACAGATCTAAAGCATATGAAACAGATGTTGGCAAACAAAAGGTTGTTAGAAGAAGGCAGTACCAGAGTACTAAGATGGGAACTATGGCTAGAAGGTTTTGATTTTGATATTGTTTACAAATCTGGTGCAGAAAATTATCTTGCTGACATGCTTACCAGAGAAGGTGCTCAAGAAACCAAGGAGATCAAGATGTTCAGACCACTTAACCAGCACGAAGCTTCCACAAGTCAGTCCAGTCATGTCGAGTCTAAAAGAGTTAAGTATGTTACAGTCTGTAGTAACTGTCATTATGAGTTTTGTCTAGAATGTCTATCAAAACAGGTCCGAGTCTTGCCATTGTGCTTAAGACAAATCATTCTGCAAAAATGGTTTGATTCGAGGAGTCTAGATGGTCATATACAAAAGAGTTACCATATAGGATTAGGCCATGGCGTGTTTATTATGCATTGTCTAGGGAACCAGATCCTGTTTATTTTGGGTGTATTCAAAATACTGACTGGACATGGGCAGACTACTTTTCCATTCACCAAAGAGCTAGGATACATGGTTCGGTTAAGGTCATATTTTATGCTAACGCTATAGATCCCTCAAACAATTGGTGGAGTCCATGGTTTAAGCTATTCATGTTTAGATATTTGCCTAGAGCTAAAAGCATTTTTGATAGGACTTTTGCTGAGTTTGTCAGAATCTTTCATTGGGAAATGCATGTAGCTGTCCAAAATGATTTCGTCTTAGAGTTTGAATTCATCCACAAACACACAATTGTCATTCCTAATGAAGAAGATGAATCCTTTAAGCTTTCTGTCAGATTCAGAGGATTGATATCAGTGGACCCACATGACAGGCCAACATTTATGTTCACATTTCCATTCTTTTGTTGTACCAGAGATGTAGCACCATATTGGCTAGATGAATCTGTCCCATACGAAGTGCTGGCTCCAAACAATGAAGAGCTAATTGAAGAATTAATAGAACAAGACCAAATCAGGCTTGGCCATAATAATCCAGCTGTTCCAGATACTCATGCACATGATTATGACGACAGGGCTAACAGTGACTGATTGAAGGGATCAATCAAATGAAATCCTTTCATATCCTGCTTTATTTGTACATATATTGCTCTTCGGTTTCCGTGGGATTTAGTCCGAATAAAATCTCCACTGTGTAATTACTTTATCTTGTTGTTCTTTGGTTTGCGTGGGATTTACTCCGAATAAAATCTCCACTGTGTAATTACTTTTGTATAAGAGCCGACGTCCTAGATTCCGGCCATCTTTTCACTTCAGAGATGTCATGATTCGGTCCCCATATGGCTTAGCCTCCAAGGGATGAGATAACAAGTGGTTGTCCCCACTTGCCCGAATCTTTAGGACTATTCATTACTTTTGTACAAAGTTCTTTAGTGATTCGTGATAGACATCTTGCATGATGATCTAACGAATCTTTTAAAGTTTCAAGTTCCCGGTAAAACCTTTCACCGGATGACCTGCTAGGATATTATAAATACTAGCATTGTAAGCTCATGAGGGGCATTGGAGTCTTGAGAGTTTTGAGAGAGTCTGAGTAGTGTTGTAGTCTGAGTGAAGTCTCCCTGCTCTGCATCTGCGAGAAGTTTTCTCGATCTGCTTGCATCACGGAGTTTAACTCTATAGTCTGTATTGTGAAGTTTGAGTTCTTTGAGTTTAGACGAGACGAGATCTCCCTGCTCTGCATCTGCGAGAAATTTTCTCGATCTGCTTGCATCACGGAGCACTAGTCTCTTATCTGGATTCTGTAATTATCTGAAAAGCAAATATATCTTGGCACATCTTTGCTGCATATCTGGTTCTTTGCATTTATTCTGGTTCTTTGCATTTATGCAAAGAACCAGAATAAATGCAAAGAACCAGAATAAATGCAAAGAACCAGATATGCAGCAAAGATGTGCCAAGATATATTTGCTTTTCAGATAATTACAGAATCCAGATAAGAGACTAGTGCTCCGTGATGCAAGCAGATCGAGAAAATTTCTCGCAGATGCAGAGCAGGGAGATCTCGTCTCGTCTAATACTCAAAGAACTCAAACTTCACAATACAGACTATAGAGTTAAACTCCGTGATGCAAGCAGATCGAGAAAACTTCTCGCAGATGCAGAGCAGGGAGACTTCACTCAGACTACAACACTACTCAGACTCTCTCAAAACTCTCAAGACTCTAATGCCCTAATGAGCTTACAATGCTAGTATTTATAATATCCTAGCAGGTCATCCGGTGAAAGGTTTTACCGGGAACTTGAAACTTTAAAAGATTCGTTAGATCATCATGCAAGATGTCTGTCACGAATCACTAAAGAACTTTGTACAAAAGTAATGAATAGTCCTAAAGATTCAGGCAAGTGGGGACAACCACTTGTTATCTCATCCCTTGGAGGCTAAGCCATATGGGGACCGAATCATGACATCTCTGAAGTGAAAAGATGGCCGGAATCTAGGACGTCGGCTCTTATACAAAAGTAATTACACAGTGGAGATTTTATTCGGAGTAAATCCCACGCAAACCAAAGAACAACAAGATAAAGTAATTACACAGTGGAGATTTTATTCGGACTAAATCCCACGGAAACCGAAGAGCAATATATGTACAAATAAAGCAGGATATGAAAGGATTTCATTTGATTGATCCCTTCAATCAGTCACTGTTAGCCCTGTCGTCATAATCATGTGCATGAGTATCTGGAACAGCTGGATTATTATGGCCAAGCCTGATTTGGTCTTGTTCTATTAATTCTTCAATTAGCTCTTCATTGTTTGGAGCCAGCACTTCGTATGGGACAGATTCATCTAGCCAATATGGTGCTACATCTCTGGTACAACAAAAGAATGGAAATGTGAACATAAATGTTGGCCTGTCATGTGGGTCCACTGATATCAATCCTCTGAATCTGACAGAAAGCTTAAAGGATTCATCTTCTTCATTAGGAATGACAATTGTGTGTTTGTGGATGAATTCAAACTCTAAGACGAAATCATTTTGGACAGCTACATGCATTTCCAATGAAAGATTCTGACAAACTCAGCAAAAGTCCTATCGAAAATGCTTTTAGCTCTAGGCAAATATCTAAACATGAATAGCTTAAACCATGGACTCCACCAATTGTTTGAGGGATCTATAGCGTTAGCATAAAATATGACCTTAACCGAACCATGTATCCTAGCTCTTTGGTGAATGGAAAAGTAGTCTTCCCATGTCCAGTCAGTATTTTGAATACACCCAAAATAAACAGGATCTGGTTCCCTAGACAATGCATAATAAACACGCCATGGCCTAATCCTATATGGTAACTCTTTTGTATATGACCATCTAGACTCCTCGGAATCAAACCATTTTTGCAGAATGATTTGTCTTAAGCACAATGGCAAGACTCGGACCTGTTTTGATAGACATTCTAGACAAAACTCATAATGACAGTTACTACAGATTGTAACATACTTAACTCTTTTAGACTCGACATGACTGGACTGACTTGTGGAAGCTTCGTGTTGGTTAAGTGGTCTGAACATCTTGATCTCCTTGGTTTCTTGAGCACCTTCTCTGGTAAGCATGTCAGCAAGATAATTTTCTGCACCAGATTTGTAAACAATATCAAAATCAAAACCTTCTAGCCATAGTGCCCATCTTAGTACTCTGGTACTGCCTTCTTCTAACAACCTTTTGTTTGCCAACATCTGTTTCATATGCTTTAGATCTGTTCTGACAATAAATTTAACACTTTTCAAGAACAAGCGAAATCTTTTTATTCCTCTCTTTACTGCAAGTATTTCTTTATGAGAAGAAGGATACTTTTTCTCTGTGTCATTAAAAGATCCTAAGGAATAGGCACAAACCAATTCTTTTCTTCCATGCTTTTGTAGCAAAACTGCAGCCCAAGTGTGATAAGAAGCATCTGTTTCAAGTATAAAAGGAAGATTAGTATCAGGAAGCTTGAGTTTTGGCAAATCATTAAGCTTACTCTTAATACTAATTACTGCTGCTGTCATTTCATTTGTCCAACTGACACCTTTCTTCTTTAGTCTGTCCTGCAGTATATTTGTATCCTCTGATTGGTTAGCATAAAATTTTCTTATATAATTCAGGCATCCAAGAAATCTCTGCAGGGTCTTTACATTGGCAATTATATCAGGAAACTTTAATAGATGGATTAGCACATGTGGCTGAAGTTCTACATGTCCTTTTTCTATGTGTAAACCCAAGTAATCAATCTTGACTTTTCCAATCTGAAACTTCTCTTCTGAATCTGAAAGTACTAATCCATGCTTATATACAAGTTGGTAGAATTGTTCTAAATGGATCTTGTGCATATTTACATCTCTGCTAAATATAAGCAAATCATCAATATATACAATAATGTACTCTACCCCACCAAAAATATCTTCCATCCTTTTTTGGAATTCAGATGGAGCATTTTTCAAACCAAAGGGCATCACAGTCCATTGATATTGGCCATGAGGAACAGTGAAGGCTGTTTTATACCTGTCATCAGGAATAATACCAATCTGCCAAAATCCACTTTTAAGATCAAACTTGCTGAACACATTAGCATTAGCAATTTTGGCAAGTAATAATTCTTTGTTAGGCAGAGGATATCGAATAGGAAGAAGAGCATCATTCAAAGCCTTATAATTAATCACAAGCCTTTTCTTGCCTCTTTTCTGCTCACTATGCTTATTGACATAAAAAGCCGGGCAGGCCAAGGGCTCTTGCAGGATTCAATAAGCTTTTGTTCTAACAATTGTTCAATTTCTGCTTTGCATAATTCTTGCTCTTTTGGACTCATATGATTTGCACTGGCTTTTTGTGGCTTAGGAATATATCCTTCTCGGTAAGGTAGTGCAACAAAATACTTTTCTCTTGCCCAAAAAGCATCTGGCCTACTTGAAGTACAATCTGCACGAAGTTTATCAGAAATTTGTTGCAAAGTTTTGGGACCATGTAACTCTGCATTTTTTACGATCTTATTAATCTTGGTCAGATCTCGCAGACTATACTGGAGAGGATCCTGTTCTTCAGGTTGCACATTAATTTTATAGTCACTAGAAGCAGGGACTGTGATAGGACCAGCAGTGGTGGAGAATGTAACATAATCTTGTCCGAAAGTGACTGGCAAATATTTCTTCAGAAAATCTTGTCCTAACAGAACATCAACACCAGTATCAAAACTATACAAAGTGACAAAAACCTGGACATCGTTCAAGAAAATAGGAAATTCAGGAGCTATGTGACTTATTTCCATTAAATCACCAGTGATAGCCCTGAATTGGAGTTTAGTAGGCTGCCAATAATAATGAGGAATAGCTTTATATTTGCAGCAACTACTCATAGCACCAGAATCTATTTGAGCATCCAAGGTATACTGTTTAATGCTAGGGACTTTAATTCTTATTGGAATAACTACTCTATCTCCGATGCCCATAACATTAAAAAGCTCAACATTTTTCTTTGGGGATATTTCTTCCATGACTGGCACATTTTTCATCAGTAGGCTGGTTAATTTGGAATTACAATCATCATAATCAGAAATAAGCATTTGAAGTTTGGAAGACAACTGTAACATTTCTGAGCTTGTATGGTGAATTGAAGATTCCAAATCTATGATCTTCTTTTTAAGAGCATCAATTTGATTCATAACTGAAATCTGCAAAGGTCTGAACATTGAATCGAACTCTCTTTCGATGAAGTCATCATCATCTATTTCTTCCTCTGAAAAATTTTCTTTCCTTTTGGATGGCAGTTGTTTCTCAAGATTTTCAAGTTTTTCAGTCAATCTTCTTCTTGCCGTAAACTAGACTGGATCTAACTGTGCTAGATCAGCTTTGACTGCTGCAATCTTTGCTTGTATTTCTCCTGAGGAATTCAAACTAAACATTTTAATATCAGGAATGAAGGTTTCATCAGAATCAGATGATTCTGAATCAATTGTTAATTTCCTGATTTCAGGAATTTCACTATCCGAAGATTCTGAAGAAGAACTTGAAACTTCAAAATATTCTCCATCAGAGTGGGATATGAGATCCCAATCTTGTGGATCATGTATTGTAGAAAAGATATTCATTATCTTCATCTGCTTTTTGTCCTTTCTTTCTCTGCAAGTGTTAGCATAATGACCTTCTTTACCACAAATAAAACACACACCTTTTTTAGAAGGTTTTGATCTTTTCCTAAATACTACCCTTCGTCCTTTAAATGATCTTTTGGAAGGAAAGTATTTTTTCTTTTTAGGAAAGTATTTATCAGCTTTGCAGGAGCAAGAGTTATCAAACTTTGTCTTTTTAGAAACCTTTCTTTCACTTTTCTTGTGACAACCAAAATTATAGGTTTCTTTGAAATTATTGCAAAGCTTTGTGCTAAAGTGCATCTGTTTTGAAAAATTCTTCTTGGCTTTGCTCTCTGCACATTCTTTCTGCAATATTGTGACAATCAATTGGTGAATAGCTGCAAATGATTGTCCTTCCAAATTTACTTTATGATCTGCTATGTATTGGTTAATTAGATCAGGAATTTTTCCAGGCATAGACTGGATGTAATATCTCAGATAGGCAACATTATGTGGATCACTAGCCTGATACAGAAGTTTTTGCATAACACAAAAATACTCTTGCAAGTAATCAATGTCGCATAACTTCTGGGAGAGAAATAACTGTGAATGATGGGCTGAATCTTCAGGGACTAATCCAACAAATTCATGTTTTAAAGCTTCAAACAGTGCTCTTAATGGATCAGTACTATGTTCAACTATTTGATCTTTCTCTTCCTCTGCAAGCCTTTCCCACCATTACTTTAGTATGCCAGTAAAAGACCATACAATCTGAGTAACTACATCAGACCATGACACTTTGGCTTCGGCTTTCCTCTGTAATGCCCAAGCATGGACATTATGCAAAACAGCAATTACTTCATTATAATCAAGGCAATCAATATTTACTAACAATGAATTTCCATATCCTCTGGAAGCAGGATTGTCTAGCCTTATAGGTACAGATTGCAGATTTTCAGTATATCTGCTGAACGGGCTGGATGCTGATGCTTCATGTGCATTGGTATCACCGGCACCTCTTTTCCCTTTGTTGGAATGGAAAAATGAATCACTTCTATCTCTTTTAGAATTTGATTCACCATGTGTTTGCTCACCAGTTACTCCTGACATGGCCATTATTGAAGGAGCAGATGGTTGGCCATTTTGTTTCATCAAAGAACTAAGGCTAACATAGTTCTTTGGTAGTCTTAGACTTTCAACAGAAGGAATATCAGCTAGTCTATTCTTCATCAACTCTGTCTTTTCTCTAGCTAGATTGATTCCTTTCTTGATCTTCTCAAGTCTGGCTTTATCTATATTCTCTATCCCTTTAAAAAGAATTTGCTTTGATTCATCAGATTTGGAGGAGAATTTCAGCTTTGAACTTAAGACATCTACTTCTCTATAATGAGGTGGAGAAGCAGGAGTGGGGAGTGCATTTGTAAGATGTTCTAAAGACTTGGAGATAATACCCATGTTTGACTGAATATTATTCAACTTTTGTGTGTGTGCATCTTGTATTCCCAATGTCTCAACATAACCAGTATGCATCTTTTTGATGTGCTCTTTGATTTCTAAAACATCTCGGGCTATATCATCAATATTCTGAAGCATACAAACTATTTGGTAGTTTGTATAATTATGCAGCTTTTCATTTTCATTCTGATCTGGATCAGAAGTTGCTTTCATAGATAACCACTGGAAATCTGCTTTCTTCGTTCCATTGCTAAATGTCCTTCTAGAATTTCCAGATTCTAAATATCTTTCTGGTATTTTTGCAGTAACTTCTGACTGAGCTCTAGGAAGTGAGAAACTTTTGATATCAGGTATAAAGACTTCAGAGCTAGGAGATTCATCAGTCTGGAATGTAGAAGATGAAGATGGAATACAGAACTGACAATCATCAGGTAGCTGAGAGGTGGATTTTCTATGATCCTCTCTTGGAGCAGAATGTCTTGATGATAAATTTCTGGGAACAGGGGGTATCTGTGGATTCCTACCACCCAAGATTGTAGATCTAGGGAAAGATGACATAGATCTAGTAAGTGAAGGAGTGGTAAATTTAAGACCAGTGGATCCATCAGGATGATGGATGAGAGACAATTTCGGAGGAACTTTAGAGGTTTGCAGTTGAGGATATTTCTGTGAAAGTGGAATATAAGTACTATTCCATTCATCTGGAAGAGTACATTCTACAAAACCAATCTGTAGGGGAGCAGTGTTACCAGGGCCAACAATAACACCTTCTTTTAAAGCTCTACCAGTTAATTTTGGATTCAGAGGAGGCATGGAAGTGGAGACAAATCTCAGGCATGTAGAAGCATGGAGCTGAGCGATCTGTGACTGTGGGGCAACATTAAAACCATAAAACTGAATATAAGCATTCAAGAATTCATTGATATAAGGGTCTGTTAATGAAACTTGATACCTAGGGATAACTGATGACCAAACATGGCCATTATTGAGGGGACTTTGGAATCCTCCCAATAAAGCGTCATCAAAGTTATTCATTCTTGTATCAAGGACACATGTCAAGCATGAAGTATTTAGACCAGGACGGACTAGAGGATTAATTCCAAATTGGACGATACCGATATGGATATACCTATAACCATTTTCTAAACCCCATTTGATATCTTCTGGCTGTATTAGTGGGATTTGATATACAGACTGGCCAGTGGAAATAGGAATATTCACAGATGTAAATCTAAATAACTGAGCAGCTCGAAACTGGAAAACAGGCATTTTATAGAGCTTATCAATATCAATCTCTGGCAATGTCCAGTTAGGCTGTGGTTCAAATTCTTGTACTAATACTTTTTCATCATAGAGAACATCTTCATTTCTGGGTTTATTTAAAAACTTATTCATAAAAGACCATCGATTCTTATGAGCTATCTTTCTGTCTTCGGGCTTCTGAAGAGAAAACTCATTCATATAACCAGCCATTGAAAGAAAGTATGAGTAAGCACCTGAACAGAGGAGAATCAAAGCTTTTGTGCACCAGGAAAGCAAACACGGTAGTCCTTCACCTTCACAGCTCTCTACCAGCGCCTTATCGCAAACTTAGACTCGTGGACAATAGCTCGGACAAATACTACTCAATGGAAGAACCAGACAATTTAAAACAGCTCTTGGACAAAGAACCAGATGGCTCTGATACCATAAATGCAAAGAACCAGAATAAATGCAAAGAACCAGAATAAATGCAAAGAACCAGATATGCAGCAAAGATGTGCCAAGATATATTTGCTTTTCAGATAATTACAGAATCCAGATATGAGACTAGCGCTCCGTGATGCAAGCAGATCGAGAAAACTTCTCGCAGATGCAGAGCAGGGAGATCTCGTCTCGTCTAAAACTCAAAGAACTCAAACTTCACAATACAGACTATAGAGTTAAACTCCGTGATGCAAGCAGATCGAGAAAACTTCTCGCAGATGCAGAGCAGGGAGACTTCACTCAGACTACAACACTACTCAGACTCTAGTTTGTATAATTATGCAGCTTTTCATTTTCATTCTGATCTGGATCAGAAGTTGCTTTCATAGATAACCACTGGAAATCTGCTTTCTTCGTTCCATTGCTAAATGTCCTTCTAGAATTTCCAGATTCTAAATATCTTTCTGGTATTTTTGCAGTAACTTCTGACTGAGCTCTAGGAAGTGAGAAACTTTTGATATCAGGTATAAAGACTTCAGAGCTAGGAGATTCATCAGTCTGGAATGTAGAAGATGAAGATGGAATACAGAACTGACAATCATCAGGTAGCTGAGAGGTGGATTTTCTATGATCCTCTCTTGGAGCAGAATGTCTTGATGATAAATTTTTGGGAACAGGGGGTATCTGTGGATTCCTACCACCCAAGATTGTAGATCTAGGGAAAGATATATATGTATATATATATATATATATATATATATATATATGTATGTATGTATCTGTATACACACACACACACACACATATATACATATATATAGATAATTGATAATTGAAGGGAGGACTAAGGATCCCATTCTATATATGTGGTGTACTGTATTTTCAAGAAGTTATGTATTATATGGATGCAACAATATATTGTAGCATGTTGTTAATGTTATGATTATGGACTATATATGGTAGAATTAAAATTGTAGTTGACAATTATAATTCTATTAAGATTGAAAGTTGGATTCTGCATACTTAATACACCTTACATGTGAATAAGAAGTATAAGTGCTAGAGGCATAGTCTGAGATTCAAGTACTTGTAAGTTGGTAACAACCGTTGTGAGGAACCTTGTTAAAGTCGCATGGTCAAAGGTCCTCAACGCGCCTTAACTCAAGGAGTGCTCTAGGGATGTGACATGGACGAATTTGATTTTTTCAAGGAATTTTTTTGGTCAATTTTAACTAAAATATGACAAATATTTTGGAGGGCTCTGAATCCATTTATGCATTCAAAAAAATATTTTATGCCACTCACTCCAGGCCACTACATGACGCAAGCCACCACTTCCAGAACTATGTAGGCCCCGACCTACTAGAGGACCCTACTGTCAAAAGTTTCTGAGGCCACCACCAGAAAAAATCCACCACTTGCCAACAAGCCACCACTTTCCAATGAAGTCCCTAACCCTCATACTCTTGTGGACCACCTTTCATATATTTTAAAACTCAGCCCACCAATCTCAACTCAAACATATTTGGACCTTGTTTCATTTGTTTTCATATTGGACCCACACAATATTCTCTACTCATTCTGAATGTGTAATCTCTGCTAACTCAAACCATATCTCAACAATCACTCTCCTCATCAAAACATAACAACACTATCAAATCATTCTCGGTCGACCATACAAAAACACCAACACCACATAACATCAACGTATACAATAATCACTCAGTCGAACACCTCACTCTCAACCTTAATCAATACATCAACTCAACACAATCCACCATAGCAACATCATACATCACACTCATACACTCTAACTCAATACTAATAAAAAAATTCTCTGCAATGGCATTTACATCAATATAAATACATGGCATCAATGGAAATCAACTGCACATGGTAACAAAATTATGCCCTCACACTCTCAATTACAAACCCTAGCTCAAGACAATATAAGACAACTATGATAATAAACTAGAAATATACCCCTATATCAACACTATCACTAAACTCCATATAACATGCTACCAATATACCATTAATCTCTTCTCACTGCTAAGGCAACATCATCCTCTGATCCACACATATGTCCGTTACAAATAATACACCAACAACATATAAAACATTCAAACCATATAACATACACAGTAATAAAACCAATACTAATCGAAGCACCTTATAACAACTACCACACACAGATGCATCCTTTGATCTTAGCGGTTACACTTTCAATGAAAATGTACATATATTTAATTGCACTACCTCCAACCAGCAAGTATATCTCTCACACTCAACATGCATATCAACCCTTGGCATCACATACTATGCATAATTCATACATTGTACAACAAATTGGTCCAACGCATCACACTCAAAACTAATTCAACGCAAGTAGCCAGAGATCTCACAGATCGCACCATGCACCCATCAGATATACATTTTGATTCTTTAGGAATTCGATGGGATCCTCTGCGACCTTTTTCCATGTGCATTGGTCACCATTTACGCACCAATCACACTCTTCATACTTTGGCTCAGCCAATACACACCACACCAACATCAAAATACATTTGCAACAACTCCAAACTCCTAGTTTCTCTACTTTAGTTCTACCTTAGCACACATGCATGTTACCATCGATTAATCTGCCACCAAAAATTCACTCAGAATTCCACAATGCTCAACTCATACAATAGAATATACATGAGCACAAACTTGAATCAATCTGCAATGCACAATTTTCACATCACACGATAGATGATGCATCCGACCTCTATGCTCAAAAAATAACTTGACCTCTGTCTGCTACTAGTACACACAAAATATTTTCACGTTCTACTAACAAATTTGATCCCAAATTTTCCATATGTAAACTGGATCCATCGTTTTATTTCATACACAAGCATAAACACTTGTATATGATGATTACAAACTACAGGAGTTTGTAGTAGCTTCAAATCACACTTCATCCTCGAGCATGTATCAACTATAGGTCACACACATTGGTCCATAATCTAACCTTTAATCAACCCATTGTATAACACATTTAACTCATTCACCCATTCATTAATCCATAGGGGATCACCACTAACACCACAACCAAATCATTAATATGTTCACACCTTTTGGGACCAGATCAACAATAGTGGATCATGACTAAATCAACAGGACGATGAAACCAAATCAAATAATTAATTGAGATAGAATCAAACTAAGATAAGCACTACATTCAATGCATTCCACTGAATCACCTTTGATGACCGAATCACTCATTAAGTCAACAAAGTAAAATGATTAACCATGGCCACTTCAGTGTGTTAATATATTCCAATATTTGTGAAGTACTAGAGTATCGGATTCTGGTAGAAAACACAAATAATTTGGTAATTAAACTCCTACAACACTACATGCATTTAGTCTTATATCACTTACTACATTACACCTCTTGATCTAGATCTCTTAGCTACTAGAATTAATGAAGATCTTTTACTTCTGTGATGTTAGTAGAATTTCATATGAAAGAGTATGAAAAACCACATTTGCATACTTTAAATAAGAGGAAACATAATTACGACCATCAAATCAAAGGACACACACATATTGATAATTGAGTTCAGCTAGTGTAGGTTACGCCTCTAGGCCTGATGTCAAGAGTGGGGAGGTCACTTCCTTAAATGCTACAAGATGATGATGATGTACATGGTATATTCTTTGTCATTACAAGGATAAACTCCCTCAACAAGAGTGACATGTCTCTCCACGAGACGTCCTCCTACAAGAACTCTCACTCATATGGGCCCTCCTTTAGCATGACAAGATATCTAATTCTCACATGAAGTGGCATACGAGTATCCTCCAACAAAATGGTAAACAAGGATATCAACATAAAAAACATCATCTCAGTAAATCAAAATAAAGACATGGCATCACTGCATCATATACCTCCACTGGTGAGGATGGCCTAAAAATGCACACTGTACTGAAGAAATGGACCACTACATTGAATTTGTGGCATGAAATCGTGTCGAATAATTGTAAACTTGACCCTATTTGATAGCGTCAAAATCTTGACCCTCAAGAATCTCAAATATTCCTTCATGATGGTTGACTAGAGTTACGCTGCTCAGATGACACCTTGCAAAAAACTGAGTAATTTGAATATAAAGTCAGATTGGTTCCGACACCATCAAAATTCAGCCCTTATGGAATCTTTCATATTTCTTATGATTTGATAAACATTCCTCTCTACAAGTTGACTGAAGATTTTCTGCTCAGATCCGAAAACCGATCACGCCATCAAAATTCTGGTGAAATTATGGTTTGTTTGAGTATAAAGTTGACATGATTCTGTCACTGAGAAAATTTGGCATCAAAGGAATCTTTTAGATTCCTCATGATTTCACAAATATTGCTCTCTACAAGTTGACTGAAGATTTGATACTCATATGACAAATCTGATTACACCATTGCATTCCCTACAAAAATATGAGAAGAATGAGTATAAAGTTGGCATAGTTTTGGTTTTGTGAAAAATTTCCCCCCAAGGGAATCTAAAGATTCCTCCCTTGCATCAGAGAATATTCTTCTCAAATTTTGTGCCAGGCATGACCTGCCCCTATGTTGGGTTCCAAAGCCTCTCCTCGTTGGGCAAAAATATGAGTTTATATAAAAAAAATTGGGCGTTCACTTTAAAGTTGCCCACTTGGCAACTCGTTTGGCAGAAGTTAATTTAAAAGTTATGGTTGGGAGGTCCTAGGGTTAAATGCTGTGGGATCCCCATTGTTGGCACATTCGACTTTGCAATAGATTTTTTTTGGCGTGTTGTATTTTTTTAGTTGGCAAGTTGTAATATGTGTTGCTGCGGTTATGTGGGGATGCCGACGGGTGGTTGGTAATGGGGCTACCCGTTGGGGGTCAGCCACTTCGTCAGGTGGGTTCAAATCCTGCCATCCCTCCAAAACTTGTTGGCTCGATCATTTGGCAGTATAGCATAATATATTATATATTATATCAAATAGTGGTTGGGGTGGAGTGGCGAGGGTGGTGGCCTGCCACCTCCTTTTTTTAATATTTTATTTATTTAAATATAGTTAAAAACCAAACGACAGATTTTTAGGGGTTATTAGAAAAATTAACGAGGCAATAAATTCACCTTTTACAATCGCCAGAAGCTGTCATCATGAAGTGCCAAATTGTCACCTCGTTAGTGGCTATCAATAGGCCTAGTTTGACCAAAACTTTGATTGTTCCTACCTTTCACATATGAACTCAGATTGAGGTGTCGTTTGCACCATTGGGATTATTGTGAAGAGCCCTTTGCTTTGACCCTAGTTTCATTGCAACAAGAGAAATTTTGTTTTTTTATCTTTTCCTCAGCCCTCTTTTATCTCTAAGTGTTTCAAGAGCCACCTAGATCACCTCTAGAGAGAATCTTTAGCACCAAAATACCTATTGTTCATTATGCATAAGCTCATTAATATATTGACATCAATGCCCAACTGGATGACTCCATGGTTGACATCAATGCCAAAAGCATGCTTCCAACAATCCCCCCTTTGGCATTGATGACAACCTACAACCACACCACTGAACTAATCCTCTTTAACTGAATGACTAACTCATTCTCCACTGGTGGTTAGTCTCATTCTTTCCTTTTGATATAAATGGAAAAGGGTGACCAAACCTCGTTGAAACACCATGCTGACACCATACTATGTTGATACCAATTGTTCTCTGATAAAGCAATAAACTACAACACATTGTGCAAAATAGGCATTAGAAACCAAGAAAATATATTGCTCGTACTTAGAGACATTGTGACATAATTCCAATAAGGCCAACACCATGACCTTCCTCTTTTAAACATGTTCATGCTCCCCCTAAACATGTGCTTGGGCTCCACAACCAACTCTGCAATGGTATTGTTCAATAGCACTCTATATTATTGCTCTTCTTGAAGCCTCCTTGCAACAAGCAAGAGATTACAATAAGCCATGATAAATAATAAACATGAAAGTACATGGCTTATAAGGATTATACAGGGCTACATTAATGATAGTACATGATTGTAACAATGCACTCAAGGGTGCTTACGTGGTTGAAATAAATAACTCACTACTATGCATTGCAAAACAAGTGACTCTTCTTATGCATGGTAGAAGTAACAGTTACTCAACCAATAGACCAAATGGGACACATGAACATGTACATACATGCCTAATATAAATGACTTGGTCCTATGCATAGCTTAACCAAGGGATTTTCAACTAAATATCAATGATAAACATGTACATACATATGGTTGAAAGACATGCTCTTTCGCTCATGCATACAATATATGACACTACTACAAAAGAAATGAGTGAAAGCAAGATGCAAATGACATACAACCCTTAAAAACCTAATTACATGCATAAATACCCCTGAGCTCATATGCCTTCAAAATCTCTTGCTAATCGTGCAGAACTGATCTTGCACTTGGGCTCTTGATCACACCATGTTGTTGTTACAAATCATACTCATATCTTCTTTATGCTCTTATGCTGTTGTCATGTGCTCCCTCTAAGACCATGTAGGCATCTCATAACCCTTCTACAATATTTTATGAATATCCATAGGTAACAATGGATTGTACTAGGGACTAGATTTTCATGCATCACTTGTTGTTGCTCCTTCTTCCACATTTTAATAAGCTACTTCTTGGTATACACATTCTCCTCTAACTTCTTACTACTTTGGATAAAATATCTCTTTTTCCTAATATATCTTGAAGAGCTGGACAACTTACAATATCTAGCCATGTGACCAATATTGTCACAAGTATAGCATCTCACATGATCGATATATGAGGTTGATCAAACCCTATGTTTTTCACACCAAATCTCTGCTTTAGATTGATCATGCTTCTATTCCATGCATGAGATATGAAATCAACTACCTTGTGGCCAAAATGGTTACATGAGAAACAATAACCATGAAATTCATTAGTATACTTGAAGGTTGTAGCTCTCCTTGGCTTCCCAAACTACTACATTTTCTGCTGGTAAAATGTGAACAATATGCCTCTACAGTTGGATGCAACATGTCCATATTTGCGATAAGTGTAACACGAGACCTCATCCATCAAAGGAGAAATGGAGTTGTTCCTTCTCCTTTGAAATATTCCATATATGCTACAATCTTCTCTTGGAGCGAATAGTCTTCTTGTCATAGGTGCTCCTCTTGGCAAATTTCTCTATTGTTGGATCTACTAATTCCTTTCTCTTTTTCTTCTCATCTTGGTGCCATTATCTCCTACAGGCTTCTTAGGTTTTTCATAATTGTTTGCATGCTCATTTGACCTAGAATCTCCTTTTTGAAATCCAAGACCAAATATTATCAAGGGACATATTTGGTTCTTAAGCATGTTATCCAATATATTGGTGCTCTTCTTTATCTTGAGCTGATTATCTTTCTATTTTAGCTACTTCCTGGACCCAGCTAAGGATTTCTTATCCAAGATCATTCTCCTTCTCATCAAAGATCTACAGTACTCTTGTAACACCCTCCTCCCACACTTACCCAAGCTAATTGGTCCACCAGGGTAAATATGCAACGGAGATTTATTATGATATGATTCAACTCCCCAAGTATAGTTAAGGAAGTGGAATCAACAAACCAAAACCAAACTGACCTTCCTTAGGAGCTACAAGACCCTAGGGGCTAACCAACCACTCCAGGTGTCCAACCCTTGAGTTAACTTTCTATCAAACTGAACTAGACCCCCATTCACTCCCATGACAAGCCCTCCATGTGACTATAACCTTCTAGTCACTCCGAAAACAATGCCTCCATGAGACTGCAGTATTTTTCAAGCAATTCTATGTTAGCAACCCCGAATTCTGAGCCACTTTTTCAAGGATATGAATTAGGCCTCTGCCCAAAACTTGATGAAATTATTAGAAATGATAAGTAACAATAATACAATACCTCTAATGCAAAACTTGAACAAGGACTAACCTAAGCCATCCTAAAAATGACAGGCCTTTTGTCAAACACATCACGAACACAGGGACCTCATGCTTATCTGAGATTCGTAAGGAAGGTCTGATGCCCTCTCACATTAAGTTCATTATCATCTATTAGGTCATTCATCCATTAAAATTTCATCTACTAACCAAAACATGATGAGAGCCATAACTCAAGACTATCATAAAACCATACTTGTAACCAATATATAACCAAATAAATAACAACAATAGAACAACCATCATAGCCAAATACTAACAAGTACATTTACACATAGAATATAAGAGGAAAGGAGCTCTTATTAACATATGCTAATCCAACCAAGTCAGGGACTTCCACCTACCACTCAGCCATGGATTGGGCTGAGCCAAATATCTCTTTCAGCTAATCACCCCCACACCATATTCCAAGCATGAATGTGGGATCTCATGGAATAAAACAAGAAAACCAAACGAAGGCTTCCAAAGGCCAAACCACCTCAATCTTCAACCAATGATTCCACCTTTCGGTCGGACATCACTAACCATCACCATATCGGTTTCTATCCAAGTTATCTAGGGCTCTAGAGCGTTTGTTCCAACCCAAATTCCAAGACTAGTAACTCAACCCACAATTGTCGTCGAGCTCTAGAGCATTCGTCCAACCAAGGCTTAAAGGACTAGTAACCCAAACCACCAAGGTTTCGAGAGAATTTTTCCAAGCAAGGCTTCTAGGACTATTAAATCAACCTAAATTGTTACAGGGCTTCCAGAGCATTTGTCCAATGAGGGATCTAAGAACTAACTTAACGCACAACCATAATGAACATGAGAACCAACGAGAAAAAAAAAGGTAAAACCCACAACACCATAGTTATCCAGGAAATGGCAAGGCTAGGAAAAAACACCATCAATCCAGCCAATCCTCCATGCCAATGATAGATCATAACCAAATAACCACATGCATATACCATGCATGCCAAAACTAGCAAGGAAATCATACATGCAACTTTGTACCTGCAAAGAAAACTCGTTGTAGTTGTTGATCCTGCAACCTTAGAATCCTCAGAAGCCTTTCTATCATTGAGGCCTTTATTTCTTCAATTTCCATTATTTTCCTTCATTTTCCTCCTCACATGCAATTTGTAACCTTTCACCTTCCTTTTCTTATATTTTCCATTATTTTCATAAATATAATGCCAATAAATTCCTCATGCCTTTCCAAATCCATTTTCATTTCCTTTGCCAATTTCCATAGCCACTAATTAATCACAAGAAGTCCCAATCACTATGCTTTTGCCCAAAATTCAACTTGGAATACGTGTCCCATGACCTTGGCTATTATTTTTCCTTTATTAACTTTATTACATGGATTTTTAACTCAGGGTTGTTACAACTCTTACCTGATCTCTGTTCACTGATGTTAGCCTTTCTACTTCAACAACTAGTTTATATGTTACAACTAGGGCTAAATCAACTTGAGATTTCAGGACCATCATTCTATCACAATCATTGTCATCTTGACTATTTGAATCATCATAGTTAACATCAAATCCATTTAATGCATAATTGAGAATTAACTCACATTCATTCATACCTTTAGAGCTACCTTGTTGCATCACATCTGGTTCTCCTTCACCTTGATTTTTTTATTTCTCCTCTTGAACATCAACTACTTCATTTTCACTAGGAGGATGGATCTCATTAGGTTAAAACTCTTTCTTTTGAGAGCCTTCTTCTTCTTTTTCTTTTTGTTCTTCTTCTCTCCATTTTTTCCACTGTTGTATCCTCCATAAAAAACCTGCAATTTGTCCCATATGTCCTTTGTAAATGTCAAATCCATTATCTTCTCAAGACCTACATTGTGAAGATTGTCGAATATCACACATTTAGATTGAGAATTTAGTTGTTGCACTTGCTTTTAGGGAGGGTTCTTGCCATAAACTTCAACCACTACATTCCAAACATTAGATCCACAAGATAACAATTCAAATTTCACCCTTTCACTCCATACCTGATAGCTTGCAGCTCTGAGAAAAGACACACCTTGATGACCCATCAGGATTTTTTTTTACCTAGATCTGCCTTCTAGCAATTAAGCTACATATGAAGACACCCACTTTGATACCAATTGTTGGGAGATTGATAATACTAAAAAGGGGAGGGTGGATCAATATTGTGCACAATGGATCATCTTAACTTCTTTTTACCTTTTCTTTTACAATTTTAACTGAATCATTCATTAATCAACCACACAACATATAAAAAATCTAAACAAAAGTACGATCAATGCATGAGACAAGCAATACACGTGAATAAATAACCATGAGAGAAAACACCATCAAGCACAAGAAGACACTAGGTGTTAGGTGGAAACCCTTTTGGAAGAGAAATCACTGTACTCTGTTCTCTTCTTCTTCTATTATTAAAATATTTTCTTACATCATCCACTGGCCACCACTAGTGTGCAAGCCCTGACGTGCAATGTACATGAGCAACCACTCGCTCCAGGTCACTACTTGATAGAAGCCACCTCTTCCACAACCATGCAAGCCTCAACATGCTGGAGGCCCCTAAATCTAATAGTTTCTTATCCCATCACTTGAAGGAAGCCAACACTCTCTAAGAAAGTCACCACTTTCCATTCAAGGACACAATCCTCAGACTCTTTTGGACTACCTTTCATATATTTTCAAACAATTTTTTTCTTACATCATTCATTGGCCACCACCAATGTTAAAGCCCTGACTTGCGATGTATGTGAGAAACCACTCACTCCAGGACACTAACTAATGGAAGCCTCCACTTCCACAACTATGCATGCCCAACCTTCTAGAAGCCCCTACCTCCAATAGTTTCTCAGGTCACCACCTAAAGGAAGCCAACACTCCCTAAGAAAGCCACCACTTGCCAATGAATGTCCTAACCATCAGACTCTTATGGACTACCTTTCATATATTTTCAAACAATATTCGCTCAGGGTGTGGTGGGTTCCTTCAGGTGGTGGCCTAAGGAACTCTTGGAGGTAGGAGCCCACAGTAGGTTGGGGCCTGCATAGTTGTGGAAGTGGTGGATTCTATCAGGTATTGGCCTTCAACAAGTGGTTGGTTGTGTAACTCACAAGTTGGGGCTTGCACACTAGTGGTGGCTAGTGAATGGTGTAAGAAATATTTGTTTGAAAATATATGAAAGGTGGTCCATGAGAGTCTAAGGGTTGGGGACTTTAGTGGATATTTATGGCTTTCTCAGGGAGTAGTGGCTTCCTTTAGGTGGTGACCTAAGAAACTATTTGAGGTAGGGGCTTGCATAATTGTGGAAGTGGTTGCCTCCATCAGGTAGTGGACTAGAGCAAGTCGTTTCTTGCACACGTTGCAAGTTGGGGCTTACACAATTGTGGTGGATAGTGAATGATGTAAGAAAATATTTTAATAATAGAAGAAGAAGAGAACATAGTAACTTGGTTTTTCTCCCAGAAGTGTTCCACATAATATCTAGTGTCCTCTTGTGTTTGATGGTGTTTTCTCTCAAGGTTATTTGTTCATGTGTATTTCTTCTCTCATGCATTGATCATACTTATGTTTAGATCTTCTATATGTTATGTAGATCTAAAAGAATTGTTGGGAACTTGAAAATACTAATGGGGGGTGAATCAGTATTGTGCACAATGGATCATCTATTAATCCTTTTTTCCTTTTCTTTCAACCTGAATCATCAATTAATTAACAACCACACAATATATTTAGTAGAAGATAATATATGAAACATAAGCACAACACATAAATCATCAATTCACACAAGGACTATATTAGGTGGAAACCCTTTCGAGAGAAAAATTTCCATGCATTTTGTCTTCATCTTCTTCTTATTAAAAATATTCCTTGCATTAATCATTGGCCAACACTAGTGTGAAAGCCCCGACTTGCAATGTATGTGAAAAACCACTCACTCCATGACACTACTTGACAGAAGTCACCACTTCTAAAACTATTCAAACCCCAACCTGAAACAAATTAGGTCATGTAGCAGGTTGGGGTTTGCATAGTTGCGGAAGTGGTGGCTTCTGTCAGGTAGTGGATCGGAGTGACTAGTTTCTCGCGTACATCGCAAGTCGGGGCTTGCACATTAGTTGTGGCCAGTGACTAATGCAAATGATATTTTTAACAAGAATAAGATGAAAACAAATTGTATGGTGGTTTTTCTCTCAGAAGGGTTTCCACCTAATATTCAGTGTTTTATTATTAAAATATTTTGTTACATCATTCACTAGTTACCATTAGTGTGTAAGCGTCGACTTGCGATGCACATGAGAAACCATTCGCTCTAGGCCACTACCTAACAAAAGCCACCACTTCCACAACTATGCAAACCCCAATCTATTGAAGCCCCCTACATTTAATAGTGTCTTAAGCCACCACCTAAAGGAATCCACCACTCCTTAATTGGGCCACCACTTTCCAACAAGCGACCACTTTCCACTATAGGCCCCAACCCTTAGAATCTTTTGGAATACCTTTCATATATTTTCAAACAAATATTTTCTTACATCATTAACTAGACACCACTAGTGTGTAAGCCTAAAATTGCAATGTATGTGAGAAACCACTTGCCCTAGGCCACTACCTGATGGAAGCCACCACTTCCACAACTATGCATGACTCAACCTATTGTAGGCCCCAACCTACTGGAGGCCGCTACCTCCAATAGTTTCTCAGGCCACCACCTAAAGGAAGACATCACTCCCTTAGTAGGACACCACTTGCCAGCAAGCCACCACTTACCACTGAAGGCCCTAACCCTCCATACTTTGGCTCAGCTAGTACACACCAAACCAACATCAAATCACATTTACAACAACTCAAAACTCCTAATTTCTCTACTCCATTTTTTTCTTAGCGTACACACAGGTTACAATCGATTAATCTACCACCGAAACTTCACTCAGAATGAAAAAATACTCAATGCACACCTAGGATATACATGAGCACACATCTAGATTAATTTTCTATGCATAATTCTTAAGTCACACTAGAGATGATGCATTCAGAGTCTACGCTCAACAAATAACTTGACCCTTATCTGCTATAGATATGCACAACACCTTTCCATGTTCTACTAACAAATTCGATCCCAACACTACCATGATATGTAAACTCGATCAATCATTTTATTTCACACATAGGCATAAATGCTCTGATATGATGATTCCACACTATAAAAGTGTGTAGCATCTTCAAATCACACTTCATCGATACTCTAGAATGTATCAACTACAGGACACATGCATTGATCCATAGTCTAACCTTTAATCAACCCATCACATAACACATTTAACTTGTACACCCATTTATCAATCTTTAGGGTATCGCCACTAACACCAAAACTAAATCATCAATACGTTCACACCTTTTGTATAGATTATGATGTATATTTGCAATTTCTCATGAAGTTTTAATCATAATAACAAGACACAAACCTACTCTATTACTCTGCGGACATTAATTCACAATTTAGAACAAAAATCTCAAACATGCAATAAGAAATCACACACATGCAAGTAGTGTTTTTCCTCATGAAAGAAAACTACTAAAAAACCCCAATGTCTGCTTGCATTAATATGATGAATAGAGATGTATTACAATTTCTTTTCTCAACTTAGAACAACTTGTAAGTGCATAACCTATCTCTCTACTCACTAATAAGCTCTGGCCCAAACGTAGTCAATTTATGCCTCTACTTGAGCCCCTATTTCCTTGCGTAATTCATTTAGAAATTAGGCCCCTATTGTTTAGGAAATTCTTCAAATTGATTGGGAAATTCCCAAGGTTGATCATCAGTTTGCATGCAACAGCTATACACTCCAGAATGGTCTACAACTGATGTTACACTATCTTGGAATCTCCACCTCAACTGGTTAAATCGAATTCTCTACCTAAATTAGCTATTTTGGGATGTTTGGTCAATTAACTGGATGATCATTGAGTTTGACTGAAGTTCCACTACACAACTGACCTTCCACTAGTTCCTCCAATAGTTGGAACTAGTTTAACTAAAAATAACTTAAGATAACCTATTTGATTTCTATAAATTAGAAATAAAACACGCTTAACTTAACTTAACTCCTCCAACTCGAATCTACTAAGTAAACTAGGTGATGCAAGCCATGTCACACAAGTTAACTACATCCAAGTTCTCTGCTGATGTGGAAATTCAAATTTTCTCAATTTAATCAAGGATAAATGAAATTGAGAATTTCTTGCTACATTTTTCAACACTCCCTCTCAGCGAGAAAGGGATTATCAACCACTCCTATCCTGCACCTATGGAACTCGAACTTCCCTCTTGAAATTCCTTTGTCAAGATGTCAGCATCTTGTTCCTCTATCAGAATGTACTGAAGAAACACTATCCACCACTGCACAGAGTCCCATAAATTCTAATACCATATATCTATATACTTGGATCAATCGTGAAATACAAGATTATTAGAGAGCTTGACGCAACTTTGATTATCACAATAGATCATAGTTGGATCCATCATCTGACTAAACAATCCAACAAGTATCTTTCTCATCTAGGTTACTTCACATGCTACTTGACTTGCAACCATGTATTCTGCTTCTGCCAGGTTGAGTGCCACAAATATTTGCTTCCTGCTATACCAGGAAACAACTAAGGACACAACACTAAAAATTCCACTTGATGTACTCTTACAGTTAGATGGACTCCCCGCCCAATCTACATCGATGAAGCCACACAACTTCCCTCCCTCTATCCATATGTACCATATGCCAAATTGAGTAGTGCCTTTGAGGTTCTATAAAACATGCTTAGTTGATTTCCAAAATAATTTGGTTGGCCTAACCATTGCTTGGCTCAAATGGTTGATTGCATAGCACATATTTGGCCGTGTGTTCACAAGATACATGAGTGAACCCACTAGATGTTGATAAATGGTAACATCCACTTCCTCACTTGAAGTGGCACCCTCCTTCCTCCAGTTGGTTGCTAGGGGTGTTTCCATGGGTTTGCAACTATCCATGCAGAATCTTTGAACGATCTCATTGTCATACTTTTCTTGAGAGACAAACAATTCTCCATCATCTTTCCATACTTCCAACCCAAGGAAGTAGTGCATGAGACCCATGTCCTTCATTTAAAACTCCCTTCCAAGGTCCTCCTGGAAAGATCTGATCAACTACTCATCACCAGTTAAAATAAAATCATTAACGTATAAGGCAATAATGAGAAATTTACCTTCTACCAAGATATGATAGAGGTTTGAATTTGCTTCAATTTTGGTGAAGCCAAAACCAATGAGATAACTAACGATCCTGGTGTACCAAGCATGAGGTACTTGTTTTAGACCGTACAATGCACGCTTGAGTTTTCACACATAAGACTCTCGATCAAAAGTATCAAAACCTTTTGATTACTCAATGTACACCTCCTCCTCAATAACCCCATTGAGAAATGTCATTTTTACATCCATCTAGTGGATGTTCCACCCCATCTGTGTAGCCAAAGCAAGAATTGATATAATGGATGAATACCTTGCTATAAGAGAAAAGGTATCCTCATAGTTAATCCCCTCAACTTGAGAGTACCCCTTGTCCAAAAATAAGGCCTTATGCTTCTCCATGCTTCCATCCACTGCCTGCTTCACCTTGAAGATCCATCTCAAACCCACAACTGATTTATCTATTGGTCTTGGGACCACTTCCCAAACACTATTCTTTATAATGGATTTGTATACCTCCACCATTACATCAACTGATACATATTTCTCTATTGCTTCCTTGAAATAGGATGACTTAGTCTCTACAATCTCAGTCATTAGAGCCATGTAGCGGGCATACCGATCAGGTGACCTTCTCTTCTTTCGCTGATTTGAAGAAGCACCCACATTCTCCCTCGCATCCTGCACAGGTCTCTCGGCGTCCCTAGTTATTTTCTTGCCTTCTATGGATGGTTCTGCTTGAGTGGCTGTCTCCCCTCTTTGTTCCACAATTTGTGGCTGCTCCACAACTTCCCGAGGTTACTCCTTTGGAGCTAAAAGCTCCTCTTCTGGTGGGATCTGAAGCTCCCTCTCAAGAGAGCACCATATCACTTTCTCCTCATCAAATTTTGAATCCCTTTGCACAACTATCATTCTAAGGGATGGTAAGTACACATGGTAGTTTTGGGGAGTTTAAGTGTAACCCACAAATACCCCCAATTTCTCTATCGGCTCTAACTTCTTCTTTTATTCTTGGGAGACATGGCAATAAAAAGAGGCTCCAAAAATCATGAAGTGTGACATATCCGACTTTCTCCCCGAGAAGGTCTCTTATGGTGTAATCATGCCTAGAATCTGATGAGGACTCTGGTTCTGAAAATAGAATGATGTGTTGCATGCCTTATTCCACAAATGCAGACATAGGCCTTGGTCATGCAACATCGCCTTCACTACTCCCACAATTCTATGGTTATTTATCTCAGCCACCACATTCTGTTATGGGTTGTGGGGTGTTTTCAACTCTTTTCGAATGCCTTCTTTTGAATAGAAATTTTTAAATTCATTCAAAATTTAGTCACCTCCCTTATTGCTCCTAAGGGCCTTCACCTTATTTCTAGTTTCTTTCTCATCCAATGCCTTGAATTCTGTGAAATTGGAGAATGTCCCATCTTTCTTCCGCATGAAGGAGATCCAACACTTCCATGAGAAGTCATAAATAAAAATGACAAAATATTTGTGCTTGGTAGTGGAGGCTGTCGAGAAAGTTCCACGCACATCAAAGTGGATCCTTTCAAGGACTACATGTGCTTTGTTGTCTCGATCATGGAATGTGGATTTTGTGTACTTTGCAAAAGTATATCCTTTGCATACATGTTGATGCTCAAGTGCTCCTTTAGGGAGGCCTTTGGTTATATGTTGTATAATCTTCAGGGAACCATGATGCAAATGGCCAAGTCTTCTGTGCTAAAGTTTACTGACCTCACAACTCTGCACCTTCTCCACCTTTGTGCTTAATGCAATACAATATTCCACATCTAGCTAAATATGTTCTTCACATGAACCCTGATCTGCTTTACATGTCCCATGGCTATTTGTCTCAGGAATTATTTTCCTTTGTTGAAGATCACATCATAACCATGGTATTCCAAAACTGCATTAGAGATGAGATTTTTCTTTATGCCCAGAATAAACATGACATCATTGAGCCTGAGGGGAGCCCGACTCCCTCTGAAAGGTGACCATACCAATCCTGATCATGCTATACCTTCCATCATCCCGCAACTCAATGCGCATATGTGAGTCTTTTTTCCTCCAGGTCACTAAAAAAATGTCTACACCCTATCATGTGGAACGATACACCTGAGTCCAAGTACCACACACTCCCTATCACTATGTTGTCCATGAATGCAATGAGGGTAAATTCAAGCTCAAACTATGAAGCCAAGGCTTCACCTATCGCTCCTACTAAAGTCTTCTTTCTTTCCTTTTTGTGTGAACACTTTGTGGCATAGTGCCCGAATTCATGACAATGGAAGCATTTAATTTTAGAAAAATATTTCTTCTCGCCCCCTTGACTGGATTTTGGTTTGGATTGAGATTTCTTCACTTTTCCCTTCTTTTCCTTTCCAACCAATGCAATTTTTTCTTCATCCTTTCCCTTGGATGAATTCCCATCTCTCGTATTCTGCATTATTTCCTCCTATACCAAATCATACCATAAGTTCTCCCAATTCAGTAGTTTATCCCTCTCGTTCACTGAATCTTGATAGCTATGCCAGCTCTTGGGAAGGCCCAGAAGGGCTAAGCTTACCAAGTATTCTTGAGGAGCATCAACGCTGACCTTGCCAAGTCCATCATGACATTGTGTGAACTTTCTCAGATACTACGGAATAATTTTGTTCTTTTGTATCTTGATACTTCAAATTTTATCCTTGAGCACCCACTTCTTATGGTCACTATTATTCTCGAACAATTATGTTAGTGCTTTCCACATTGCAAACAAAGTTTATTTTCCATGGATATTTGAGACAATGTGATCTCGTACTCCCTCCAAGATTATTCTCATTGCCTTGGCTACTTCTTTCTTCCACTAAGAAGGTTTTGGGCATTCGATTTTAGTGGTTTTGCAACATTTGTCTTGATGTGTTCTAGCAATCCATTGTCATCCAATACCACCTCCATTCGATCCTTCCATGCCACAAAATTAGAGGTGCTTCCAAGGCATACTATAGCCCTATTCCATTGAAATCCATCTTCTCAACTCGAAATAAATCCTGCCGAATTGAACTCCAAAGTTGAACCTCCTGAGAAACAACTTCGAAATTCCTTCTCTAATTTGAATCCTACTCTGATACCATGTAGAAATTATGATGTATATTTGCAAGTAATCATGAAGTTTTTGTTGGAAATTTTATGGAGTATAGGTGGCTGTGTTAGTGTTCACATTGATGCAAACAAGGGTCAGCATGATGATTGGGTGTTTGGGTGGAACTCCATGGTAGCTACAGGCTTCTTGTAGAGAATCATCATAGTAGTAGGCTTATTAAAGAATCCATAAAATGATGATCATGGTAGTTGGTGTTCAATTGACCAAAGAGTTAATGGGCAGAGAAGTTTGCAGTTACCTTCCAAGTAGCAAAAAGACTCAGAGCCTATATTGGACCCTCCCCATTAGAAAGTGTTTTGAATAAGATTTCCAACTATATGCAGAAGTCCAAAAATGGACTCCTACATCAAAAGTTATGGTCTGCTAAAGTTTCAAGGATTAAAGCCTTAGGAAGGAAAGAATATCAAAAATCGCATATTGGAGGGCCAGAGATATCGACGATCACATTTTAGAGGTTAAAAGCATCAGGCATATCGGAGGTTAGGAAAATCAATGCATCACAACATCGGAGGTCCAGAGAAATCAACGATCATATACCGGAGGTCTAAAGGTATCAATGATCGCATATTAGAAATCCTAAGATATCAGAGCATCGACACATCAGAGGGTCGGTGAATTGGACAATAACAACTTCTTAAGGTGACAAACTTTAAAAAGTTGCGATATGCATAATGTGTCGATAATGTTAAACACTACGAGGGAACTCCAATAAATATTAACAAAGGACTCCATCGCAAAACCAAAGGTTGATGGGCCCTTTTCCCTCTCCTCTAGCAGGACATGTGGTGGCATATGATTGGTCCCAATAATCTAAAGTGGCATTCGACGTCAGCATGACATGATGGTACAATAGGAAACTTGGCATGAAACTTTAGCATTTTGAGGAGCCTAAGGGGGAAAATCTAGGAGACACATGTCACCACTCAGGAAATGCCACATGGAGTGATGACGACATATCGTAGGTTGAGGATGTCGACACTTTATAACAATTGGCAATTGAAAAAGTGCTGATAAGGGGGCTCCTATATTCGGGTTGGTACATGGTCAAGAAGGAATATAGAACCAAGGGCTTTAAGCTCTTAATAAGGGAAAAATGGCCCCCAGGCAAGAACAAAATGCCCTAGCGCCTTAAGGCTAAGCCTCTGGTCACCACACCTAGTCCCATGGAGGAAAATAGAAAGGGGATAAACAAAAAAGGGCCAAGGACATCAAAACTCGCTACTTTCGTAATATATTTTAAGAATAAAGTTTCCATAAGGCAAATTTTTGATATAGCACTATGGCAATATTATAGGACATATTGGGCTCTGATAGTGTGACGCAGAGAGTTAAATGTGTATGGGTTGACAACTGCAAGATTGAATGTGGGAACAAAGGAGTTGGTCTCAGGAGTAATGGTGACTATCAAAGAAATGATGGGCTTGTCTCGATGTTGAAAGAAAGCCATCTATGATATCTTGTGCACGTATTATAGAAATAAATGAAAAACAGAGAAGCCACGTTGAAGTAAATTCAAGCTATGTGAGCCATGAGTAGGCATGGGGAGTCTTAGTGGAGTGTACAGGTGGACTATGATTAAATTCTCAGCATCGAGAGTCACATAATGATATGGTGAAGTGAACAAAGCCCATTCTTAACTTTTAATGCAGCGAAAGAATTTGTAAAAAGTGATTCAATAGAATAATGGAGTGCCATTCCAAGAGTACACTCTCGAGTAATGTGGATGGCAACAAACACAACATTGAGCTCAGTGCAACTTATGAACAAAACTCAAAATCTCCATTGAGCTACTAGGGTATACAATGCTGTTGTGTACGTGATGAGGGGAGTTTAATAGATGTTTGAGAGTATTGAGCTATGAGTGAAGCACATATTGACAGTGAGGTTGAAGCACTTGAGAGGACTTTGTCTATTAGCGCAGCAAGAGAAGCGAGAGTGTTGTGTGGAGAATGGAGAGGGTAGTGTTGAAGAGCAGTCAATGAAGAGCCCTTGACAGTGAAGGCAGAGTGTAGAGGAAGTGTTGCTGAGAGCAGCAAGAGAAGATCTACTCCAAGTGAGCATAGAAAGCAGAGTGTAGAAGTTGAATCTGCAGACAACCATTTATTGTTATTTTACTTGTATACTTGTAGGCCTTTATTTTTAGTTTGAAAATTGTATAAAATAGTATAACAGTGGCAAGGGAAGGTTAGTGCCTGCATACTAAAGATATTGGTGCCTCTTGGAAAGTTGGTGCTTGCTAACCAAAGGTAGGTTGGTGTCTACATACTAAAGAGGTTGGTGCCTCTTGGCAAGTTGGTGCTTGCTAAAAAAAGGGGGTCGATGCCTCCTGTGAGTGGGTGCTAAAAAGCAAACATATGTAATTAAGTGGGTGCTTAATTTACATCATAAACAAACAACAAATTGGTGGTTTTTTCCCTCTAGGATTCCACGTGAAAAACACTGTGTCAAATGTGTGCTTCTCATGTGATTGTTATTTGAATATGTGTGTTTGAAATATCATTGGTTCACTGTTTTGTGAATGAATGCTCTCACAAGTTAAACAACATAATAAGGGACTGTAAGCATAGTAAGAAAAAGAAAAAAAAAATTCTTAATTACTAATTCACCCACCCCTCTCAGCAATTCCTTATTCCAACAATTGGTAGTAGAGCCAAGGTTCCTTCAACGATAGTTTAAACACTTGAAGGTAGATCTATAGGGAATTATGTCTAGGCAAAAGAGTCAAGAATCTTACTCAAGTATAATACTAATCTTTTGATGAGACCAACTATGCTTTTTGGAAAGTGAGAATGGAAGCGTATCTTATGTCCCTAGGACTAGATTTTTGGACTTCAGTACTAGTATACTACAATGTCCCTGATATTCCTCCCATTGATGTAGATGGAAAAAAATATATCTAAGCAATGGTAAAGCCAAGAACGCCATTCTCACTGGTATTAGTCAATCAGAACTTGTAAATGTTATGCATTTTAAGTATGCTAATGAAATGAGGGTAAAACTCAACTAGTGTCATGAAGTAGATGACAAAGTCAAGCAAGAGAAACTTTAGACTTTCGGAATGAGGTTTGAAATATTGAGAATGAATGAGAATGAAAGCATAGAAGAATAATTCCTTAGAGTTGATGAAGTGATTAATATGATTAGATGGCTTGGTGAAGAATTGAAGGAAGAGATGATCATTCATAAAATATTAAGATCTCTACCCATGAGATTTAATGCCAAAATCTCATCTATTGAGGAAATGGCTAATTTAAAGGATCTCAAGATGTATCAGCTACATGCTACTCTCACAACCTATTAGATGTGAGTAGGAATAGAAAATTTTGAACCAAAGGAAGCGGTGTTCAAAGTATCTAAAAAAGGCAAGGAGCACAAATATCATCAAGATTGCGCCAACTGTGAATCTAATAAGGAGCCAACTCAACTAGCCAGAAAACTAAAGCATAGCTCAGGAAAATATAAAAGGAAGTTTACCTTTAAGTGTTTTGACTGTGGAAGAGTTGGACATTTCTCTTCCAATTGCACTTATGAATAAAAGGGGTTCTACTCCAAAGAATATAGCTCAGCATCAAAGTCAGACTGTGAAGACTCATTAGAGAATGAATAAGGTAATTATCTTCTTATGGCCTTTGAAGCATACTCCAAGAAAAAAGGTATTATGGACTCTGAAGAGGAAGAAGAAGAAGGAGTGGTATAACTTGAAGGGGAACTTATCAATTCCCTCAATCAATTGAAGAAAGCAAGGAAGAAGGATACGAAGATGAAGGAACAATTACAACTTGCAGAGGAAGGCATGTATAACTCTGATAATGAGGAGTATTCCTATTAAAGAGAAAAGATTGAAGAAGCTATCAAGAGAAAGGACAAACTAGTCATTTTATTGAAAGGAAATCAAGGAAACTATGAGAGACTGGAAGACGAGAACAAGAAGTTGAAATTGGAGGTGCTCAATTTAGAAAAGGAGACAAGCTCACAAATATGAAAAGATGATGTTCTATCTTTGAAATTAGAGCTAGAGGAGGCCAAAGAAAAAGAAGATGTTCTTCAAGACCTAATTCAATAATGGGAAGAGAAATGTCAGAGTCTTGAAGCAGAGGTTGTCTCTCTGAGAACCAAACTTGAGAAAACAAAGACAGAGAAGGATATAAATGAAAATTTTGCTGAAGGGACAAGGAAAATAGATCAAATCCTGAATAGTCAAAGGCCTTCAGGAATCAAGACTAGTCTAGGATACTCTAAGACACAAGAATATTCTATTGGGAAGATAAAATTCAGGTCCACAGGATTCGAAGAACCACAGATCCATGGGAAGAAGCATCATGAAAGAATGAATGAAGACAAAAGAGTAGTCAGACAAAGAGGAGATCGCCAATGGAGAATGAATCAATTAGCCAGATGACCAAGGTATTTTCCTGCTCTATCTCATAATGCTTTTAACAATAGACATGCATATTTGTTTTATGGTCACTTTTATAGGTTTCATATTTTTGGACATAAAGCCATTGATTGCAGAAGGACCAAAGTTGAAAGAGGTGAAAATCCTAGATATAATACGCATTGGACTTCTAAGTCTCAAAATTCCTCACTTGGAAATCAGAATGTCTTCTCTCCCTTAATAAGTGAATTTGAATGCTTCAAATGTAATAATTCTGGGCACAAATCAAGTGAGTGCAAATGCAGGTTTGAATACGTGTCTAAGTCCCAATATGATAGAAAATCATAAATCCAGAAGGATAATGGGAGCTGGAATCGGAATACTAAAGAAGACATGAGGTGTCAACTTGCCTTATCAACTCATAATCAAGGAAAAAAATGGTGTGTGGATAGTGGTTGTTCCAAACATATGACCGGGGACAAAAGAAAATTTATTTCTCTTAAAGAAAAGGATAGAGGAAGCAATGTCACCTTTCGAAACAATGCTCTAGCAAGAATCAAGGGTAAAGGTGTAGTAAGTCTTGATAAAAAAATAGAAGCATAGAATGTGTTGTATGCAGAAGGTATCAAGCACAATCTGCTCAGTGTTAGCCAAATGTGTGATAATGGCTATGATGTGACCTTTCGATCTAAATATTATGAGATCCGCAACATAAAGAATGGAAAACTGGTGGGAAAAGTAATCAAAATCCCCAATAATGTATATGTGTTTAACGATTCCAAGGTTAACTGCTATTTAAGCCAAAAAAGGGAAGCAAGGTTGTGACACAAGAGGCCAGGGCATCTAAATTTTGACATTTTGATAAAAGTAAGCAATATGGGATTAGTGAAAGGATTACCAAGATTGTCGAAGCCCGATAACACAATCTTCAAGTCATGTCAGTTTGGAAAGAAGACTAGGACTCATTTCAAATCGAAAGAGTTCTTCTCATCCAGACCTTTGGAGCTCATTCACATAGACATTTGTGGCCCAACCAGAGAAAGAACCTCAAAAGGAGAGAGGTATTTTATGTTTCTCATTGATGATTTCACTAGGGCCACTTGGATTGTCCTCTTAAAAGAAAATTCAGAAGCGCTCAAGAATTTCAAGAAGTTTAAAGCTCAAGTAGAAAATGAGAAATACTTAAAGATAAAATTCTTAAGATCAGACAGAGGGGGAGAGTACACCTCAAGAGAATTTGAGGAATTCTATGAAGAGCATGGCATCAAGAGGCAGTACTCAGTGGCTAGAACTCCTTAGAAAAATGGAGTAGTAGAGAGGAAGAATAGAACAATCCAGGAAATGGCCAGAGAAATCATAGAGGAAGCAGGAGTATCTCACAACTTCTGGGTAGAATAAGCCCAAGCAACATTATATCTATCAAACAGAACTCAACTCAGGCCTAATAGTGATAAAACTCCCTATGAGTTATGGAAGGGAAGACTTGCATCAGTTAAACACCTCAAGGTGTTTGGAAGCAAGTGCTTCATTAAAAGGAATGAAAAGAACCTTGGGAAGTTTGATTCACGTGCTGATGAAGGGATATTGCTCGAATACTCTATTCGAAGCAAATCATATAAGTGTTACAACAAGTGGAAAAGGAAGATTGAGGATTGCATCGATGTAATTGTAGATGAGGTAGGTTCACAACCTAAATCCTCTAAACAAAATATGAACTTAGATGAGAAGAGAGTTTAGATTTGACGTCTACCATTCTAAATGAAACAAATTCAGATAGTGAAGGTGAGGAATAAGGCATATGTTCAAGACCAAAGACACCCTCCAGGTATGCACAGAACGAACATCCTGAGAGTCAGATTCTTGGAGATCAAAGAAAGGGTGTCCAGACCAAAAGGAAACTTGTGGGTGGTACAAGTTATGCAAATTTGGCTCTGCTGTCACAGATAGAACCCAAGAACCTTTGTCAAGAAAGTGAAGATAAGTTCTGGGTGAAAGCCATGAATGTATAACTGGACCAGATTGAAAAGAATGACACATGGGAGCTTATTCCAAGGCCAAGAGAGAAAAATGTTATTGGAACTAAGTGGGTTTTCAAGAACAAAGTGAATGAAGAGGGTCAAGTAATCAAGAAAAAAGCTCAATTGGTCTGCAAAGGGTATGCCCAAATATAAGGGGTAGATTTCGAAGAAACCTTTGCACCAGTAGCTTGACTGGAAGCTATAAGATTTTTTCTTTCTCTTGCCATCCATAAGAATATCAAGGTATTAAGAAAAGTCTTTTGGTAGAAATCACATAAGATAATTTTTTGGCCAACGCGTTTCGAACCAACAAGTGTGGTTCATCATCAGGACCACACTTGTTAGTTCGAAACGCGTCGGCCAAAAAATTCTCTTATGTGATTTCTATCGAAATACTTTGCTTAATTCATTATGGATCATAGAAGCTTGAATACAGAAATATCAAGGTATAGTAGATGGATGTGAAGTCTACCTTTCTCAATCGAAATTTAGAAGAGGAGGTTTACATTGAGTAGCTAGAATGATTTATGTTCTCGTCCGATGAAGGACTCATATGCAAACTAAAGCAAGCCTTGTATGGATTAAAGCAATCTCCTAGAGCTTGGTATGAAAGGCTGGATAGGTATATTCAACAAAAAGGGTTTAAGAAAGGCACAATTGCCAGTAATCTTTATGTAAAATATAAAGGTGACCATCTACTGATAGTAGTTGTGTATGTGTATGATATAATATTTGGCAATGATGTGGAGTAGTTGGGGCATAAATTTGAAATTTGTATGCAAAAAATGTTTGAAATGTCCATGATTGGAGCACTGTCCTTATTTTTGGGTTTGAAAATTACTCAGTCTCCACAAGGAGTATTTATATCCCAATCCAAATATCTCAAGGAAACTCTGAAGAAATTTGGAATGGAAGATTACAAGCTTGTCAGCACACACATGACTATACGCTGAAAAGTGTGCAAAGAAGATGGAACACAGTTGGTAAATTAGACTGAATACAGTTCAATGATAGGAAGCTTATTATATCTGGAAGCTTCGAGGCCATACATCATGCAAGAAGTGGGGATTGTGTCCAGATTTCAGGGTTTTCCACAAGAAAGCCATGTTGTTGCTGTCAAGAGGATCTTCAAGTATATTCAAGGTATAGTAGAGTATGGACTATGGTATGTTAAGAGTGAAAATTTCAATTTGAAGGCCTACATAGATGCAGATTGGGCTGGAAGTCTTAATGATAGGAAGAGTACTTCTAGTGCAACTTTCTTTCTAGGTGAATGCTTGGTGTCGTGGGTTAATAAGAAACAAGGCTCTATCTTAGTGTTGACTGTTGGAGTAGAGTATATTGCTACTGCTACCAATTGTACGCAAATTCTATGGATGAAGCAAACCTTGAACGATATACAGGTAGAGATGTCTGATCCTATTCCAATAATGTGTGAAAACACAAGTGCGATCAACATCTCTAAAAATCCAGACATGCATTGAAAGACTAAGAATATTCCTATCATGTATCATTTCTTGAGGGAACAAGTTGCATCCAACATTTTCAAACTTGTATATGTACCCACTAAAGAGAAACTGGCAGATATCTTTACCAAGCCACTGGCAAGGGAACCATTTGAGTATCTCTAGAAGAAAATAGGAGTTGTGACTCCTCCCTCCAAATGACTTCATTTTGGTACGTGGTGGAAGCTACTCAGCATGTGGAATTCATGGGAGTGTATACATCAATGGTTCAAGGGGAGTTCTTGTGAAGTATTCTTTGCCACTAATGTCAAAGCGGGAGAAGACTGACATCGAAGTAGACTATGCGAAGCTTGAGAGGGAGCTTATGGTGTTTCCATCAATGCCAAAGGGGGATATTGTTGGACATTTGATGGTGTATAGGTGGTTGTGTAAGTGTTAGCATTGATGTAAAACAAGGGTCAACATGATGATTGGGTGTCTGGATGGAACTCCATGGTATTTGCATGCTTCTTGTAGAGAATCATCATAGTAGTAGGCTTACTGAAGAAACCATAAAATTATCATCACGGTAGTTGGTGTTCAACTAACCAAAGAATCAATGGGAAGAGAAGTTTGCAATCACATTCCAAGAAGGAGAAAGACTCAAAGCCTATATCAAACCCTCCCTATTAGAAAGTTCTTTGAATAAGATTTCCAATGATATGCAGAAGTCCAAAAATGGACTCCTTGATCAAAAGTTATGGTCTGCTAAAGTTTCAAGGATTAAAGCCTCATGAAGGAAAGAATATCGGCGATCGCATATTGGAGGTTCAAAGCATCAGGCATATCGGCAATTTCATATCGAAGGTCAAGAAAATTGGCGCATCGCAACATCGGAGGTCCAGAGAAATCGACGATCACATGCTAGAGGTCTAGAGGTATCATCAATGACATATCGGAGGTTCTGAGATATTAGAGCATCAGCACATCAGAATGTCAGCGAATTGGATAATCACAACTTCTTAGGGTGACAACCTTTAAAAATTTCCAATATGCATAATGTGTCGATAATTTTAAAAGTTTCCAGGGAACTCCAATAAAGATTAACAAAGGATTCCATCGCAAAACCAAAGGTGGACGGGCCCTTTTATCTCTCCTCTAGCAGGACACGTGGTGGCATATGATTGGTCCTGATAAGCTACAGTGGCATCCAACGTCAGCATGACATGGTGGTACGATAGGACACGTGGCAGGAAGTTTTGGAATTTTGATGGGCCTAAGGGGGAAAACCTAGGTACACATGTTACCACTCAAGAAGTGCCACATGGAGTGATGAAATCATATCGAAGATTGAGGATGTCGGCACTTTATAACAGTTTGAAATTGAAAAAGTGACGATAAGGGGGCTCCGATATTAGGCCTGGCACATGGTTGAGAAGGACTTATAGAACCAAGGGCACTAAGCTCTTAACAAAGAAAAATGGCCCCCGGGCAGGAACAAAATTCCCTAGCACCTTAAGGCTAAGCCTATGGTCACTGCACCCAAACCCATGGAGTAAAATAGAAAGGGGTTAAACAAAAAAGGGCCAAGGACAACGAAAATCGTTGTTTTCATAATATATTTTAAGAATAAAGTTATGATAAGGAAAAGCTTCAATATAGCACTTGGTAATATTACAAGACATATTGGGCTCCGATAGTGTGACACGGAGAGTTAAAGGCATATGGGTAGGCAGCTGCAATATTGAATGCGTGAGCAAAGGAGTTTTCCTTAGGAGTAATTGCGCCTATCAAAGAAATATTGGGATTGTCTCGATGTTGAAAGAAAGCCATATCTGATATCCTGTGCACGTATTATAGAAATAAATGAAAAACAAAGAAGCCATGCGGAAATACAATCAAGCTCTGTGAGCCATGAGTAGGCATGTGGAGTCTCAATGGAGTGTGTAGGTGGACTAAGATTAAATTCTCAGCATGGAGAGTCACACCATGAGATGGTGAAGTGAATGAAGCCCATTCTTAAGTTTTAATGCAATGACAAAATTTGTAAAAAGTGATGCAACAGAAGAATGGAGTGCATGTCAGGAGTACACTCTCAGGCAGTGTGGATGGTGAGAGAGACAACATTGATCTCAATGAAGAACATGAACAAAAATCAGAATGTCCATTGAGCTACTAGGGTATATAGTATTGTTGTGTATGTGTTGAGGAGGTTTGAGCAGATGTGAGAGTATTGAGTTGTAAGTGAAGCACATAGTGATAGCAAGACTGAAGCACCTGAGAGTACTTTGTCTATTAGCACAATAAGAGAAGCAAGAGTGTTGTGTGGAGAATGGAGAGGGTAGTTCTGACGAGAAATTAGTGAAGAGCCCTTAACAATGAAGGCAGAGAACATAGGAAGTGTTGCTAAGAGCAGCAAGAGGAGATCTGCTGCAAGTGAGCATATAAAGCAGAGTGCAGAAGTTGAATATGTAGACAGCTATTTATTGGTATTTTACTTGTATAATTGTATGCCTCTATTTTCAGTTTGAAAATTGTATCAAATAGTAGAAAAGTGGCAAGGGCGGGTTGGTGCCTGCATACTAAAGAGGTTGGTTCCTCTTGGCAAGTTGGTGCTTGCTAAACAAAGGGGGTGAGTGCTTCCTCTGAGTGGGTTCTCACAAACAAATAGGTGTAATTAAGTGGGTGTTTAATTTACATCATAAACAAACAAAAATTGGTGGTTTTTTCCCTCTGGGTTTCCACGTGAAAAGTATTGTGTCAAATGTGTGTTGCTCATGTTATTGTTATTTGAATACGTGTGTTTGAAATATTATTGGTTCATTTTGTTGTGAATGAATGCTCTCACAAGTTAAAGAACAAAAGAAGGGACTGTAAGCATAGTAAGAAAAAAAAAAGAGTTTCTTAAATACTGATTCACACCCCCCCCCCCACTCTTACCAATTCCTTATTCCAACAGTTTTAATCAAAATCACAAGACACAAACCTACTCTACTACTTTGTAGACATTAATTCACAATTTAGAACAAAAATATTAGACATGCAATAAGAAATCACACACATTCAAATAATATTTTTCCCGAGGAAGGAAAACTGCTAAAAAACCCCAATGCCTACTTGCATTAAGCTGATGAATAACTTTACAATTTCTTTTCTCATATGAGCACAACCTGCAGGTGCATAACCTATCTCTCTACTCAATAACAAGCTATGGTCTAGACTCACTGAAAGTTTGCCTCTGCTTGAGCCCCTATTTCCTTGCACAATTCCTTGAGAAATTAGGCCCCTATTATTTAGGAAATTCCTCAAATTTATTGTTCAATTCCCAAGGTTGATCATTAGGTTTCTTGCAACACCTATACACTTTGTAATAGTCTACAACTGATGTTACAATTCCTTGGAATCTCCACCTCAACTAGGTAACTCAAATTCTCTGAATTCACTAACTATTTTGGGTTGATTAATCAGTTAGTTTAATGATCACTAAGTTTGACAGAACTCCCACTGCACAACTAAACTTCCACTATTTCCTCCAATAGTTGGAACTAGTTTAACTGAAAACAACTTGAGATAATTGATTTTAATTGCTATAAATTAGAAATAAAACATGCTTAACTAAACTCTAAATCCTCCAACTAGAATTTACTGACTAAAATCGGTTACACAAACCATGTCACACAATTTAACTGCATCCAAGTTGTCTGCTGATGTGGAATCAAGGGAAAATAGAATTGATAATTTATCGCTGCATTTTTCAACACATTTTGGGGACTAGATCAAACAAACTGGATCATGACTAATTCAAAAGGATGACGAGACCAAATCAATTGATCAATTGAGACCCAATCAAACTATGATCAACACTACATTCAATGCATTCCACTTCATATTTAATGACTAAATTAATAATAGGTAGACCAAATCAAATGATTAACCATGACCACTTCAACACATTAATACATTCCAAAGTTGGTGAATTACTAGAGTATCAAATTCTGGTAGTAAACACAGATAATCTGGTAACTGAAGTCATTTTGGTAGAAAACGTAGACATACAGGTAATTGAAGTCTTATAACAATGTGTGCTCTTGTTCCTATATCATTTCATTATACACATATGCAAACCATCTTTAGTACTAGAACACCGACCGTTCATTATGCACACCATGCTACCAACACTCTACTTCTAGGTTGGAAAAACCAATAAGTGGCTCCATAAAGATATGATCTAATATCAATGAACGAAACTTGAAAAGCTCATGCTCAAAATGAATAGAACAAATTTAAAGGGAAGAAAATCATAGAAAATGCAGCCAATAGAAGGTGTTTGGCTACATAACCTTTTCATCATTGGCTTTATTTTAGTGGTACAATCATTCAAATATTATCATTGGGTATTCCCTACAACTTTTACTGGTTAGCTCAGTGATGGTTCAAGATTGTATATTGATGAGATGAAAGAATTAGTAGTGTGTTGTATGGTTGTAGATTGATGAGATGAAATACATTGGTAGTATGTTGAATGTTTTAGAGATAAATTTAGATTTATTTTAATTTTAGGTTTACTAAGTATTTAGCTCAATCAATTTTTTTGATGTGTAAATTTTTGTGTAAAATTTGAGGAAATGTTTGCACTTTCTGAAAATTTATCCCTTTTAGTGCTTCATAAATCTAAAGTTGAGATGGGTCTAGGCTAGTTCAAGTCATGGGTGGTTAGTTCAAAATTTTAGATGATCATATATATAGAAGATGAAATTAATTATTTGAAAGTCATGAAGTGTTGTTTCTTTACAGCCTATTATGGAGGAGATGTTATAGTGGAGTGTTAGACTAATGATGTATTAAATATAAAATTATTATTATTTTTTCAAAAGTGAAAAGTAATAATAATACATAATACATAATTTTGAGTCAATTAAAAAGGTAATAATAATAATAATAATAACAATGAGTGTTATATTGCAATCTTGTTTTTAAAAGAAACTTAATAAAGATAATTCATATCTGAAACGTTGATACTTGAGAATCACATGTTTGAATTTAGTTAATAACTATATAAAGATTTAGTACTTACAATAAACACTTTTTCATAATAGAGAGAGAGAGAGCGCTAAATTTGTATGTAGTTAAAAATTAATTTGTTCATACGTATAGAAATGTGATATACATATATATATATATATATACATGCTTATCACATTAAAAATTAAATAAATAAATAAAAACCATATCAAAGACATTTTTTATGTGTAGCTATATGTATTATGAGAGTTTCAATAAAACCAACCTAAATCCATCTTAACTTTGGATCTACCAAGCACCGAGAGGAATCAAATCTCTTTTCACTCTGAAAGAGGTTTGCACCTCAAAGCTTTCATCCCTTTTGGTGCTTGGTAGATCTAGAATTAAGATGGTTCTAAGCTGGTTATTAATATTTCAAAATCAAATAACTATATATATATATATATATATATATATATATATATATATATAGATATATATATATATATATATATATATATATTAATTCGTATTAAAAAATAATTGTTAAATTAAAAATAACAATTTCAATATTTTAAAATTAATTTTTTTCTTTTTTAATATAAATACTAAACTTCATATATAACATAAAATTAAAAGCTAAACTTATCTTATGATAAAAAGAGATAATCTAAATTTTAAAACCTTAAACTATAAAATACTATACCAAAGAAATTAAATTTTAAAAGACAAAATTTATCTTATAACCCCCAATTTAAATTTAAAAATAATTGAGTTTGAATTTGTCCCTCTTATAACTTGTTCCTTTCCATCATAGTAATAAAGAGATATTTAGTTTATATTAAATCAAGTTATATTACCTATCAATAAATAACAATAAAAAGACCATGCTTAGACTAAGAAATTATTTAGTTTATATTAAATCATGTTAGAATATCTAGTAATAAATAACAATAAAAAGGCCAAGAAGAGAGTTTAATTGAAATATCTTTATTATTGGACTTTAAATTCCTCACAAGTGGTCAAAAACCATTCATAGAAGTAATTACTGATACGCGCATGGGAAGGGATAAGGTAAGAAAATAATGGAGTCCCAGAGCTCTATTTCCACCTAGACAAGACACAAATGATAGTATATCATGCTGTGTTTTCCCAAACCATATATCATTCTCATGACAAGTAATAGCCAAATTATGGTAATATATATAGATATAGATATATAATTGAAATATCTTTATTATTGGACTTTAAATTTCGTACAAGTGGTCAAAAACCATTCATAGAAGTAATTACTGATACGTGGATGGGAAGGGATAAGGTAAGAAAATAATGGAGTCCCAGAGCTCTATTTCCACCCAGGCAAGACACGAATGATAGTCTATCACGCTATGCTTTCCCAAACCATATATCATTCTCATGACAAGTAATAGCCAAATTATGGTTATATATATATATATATATATATCCAGTAATTAATGTCAATAGTAATGATAAAAAAGCAAAGCATAATGTTTAAGAGAGGCACTTTTATTATTCCCATCACCTTAATAAAGAGATTGTTTATGTTATATTAGATTAAGTTTGTTATATATATATATATATATATATAGCGAGAGAGAGATCACCTTAATATGTGTGTGTGTGTGGGCGGGGGGCGAAAGGAGAGAGTTTAATAGAAATAATTTTATTTTTCGACCTTCAATTGTTTACAAGTGGTTGAAAATCACCAATCCAATTTGAACTTGATACCAAGTAAATATGGTATAAATTGTATAGAACTCATTTTGGGTGGAGATAGAGAAGAGATAAATAACACTGAAATCCCCAACAAAGGCCCTCTCTTTAGAATAAATGAAAATTCATTGGAATTTTATGCTTTTAAATATGCTATATTAAAGAAGAATACCATGGGAAAAACCATGGGTTGTGATAAGTCAAAATATTGTTAATACGGACGAAGAGTACAAAGTACAATTAAGATATGAATGATTTGTGTGATCAATTTTAATATTTTACATTTTACATTTGTATATGTTTTAATTTGAATATTAGTTAAAACATATGAAGCCAACATTTAATTTTGTTTTGTTTTGTTTTTCTTCTATATGTTCCCAATAATTAAAAAACATTGACATACTTACATTATGCTTACACATCTCCCCCATACTGAGTTGTTGAGCTCAGCGCAATAAAAAGTAAGAATATTTTTATATAGAGATGTCAAATTAATATAACTATGAATAATATTATAAATAAATAACATCGATTCATTTTAACTCTGGATCTATCAAGAGGGATCGAATCTTTCGAGATGCAAATATTTGCTCAAATTCATTGAAAAAGAAATTTTCATTAGAGATTTGTTCCCTCTTAAAATTTGGTAAATTAGGAATTAAAATAAATTTAATTATAATCTAAATAGTAATATCAAGAAAACCACTTCAAAAATTACATTAAAAAATATAATGAATAACAATAAAGTTATTATATGCAATAATGAATAAAATATTAAAAAAATAATATGACGCATGATATACAAAAATAGTTTACATTATGCTATAAAAGTATGAGCTTTACCATTTTTGCATCTTAATCATATGAAGAAAGAAGTTGATTTTTGAAGAGTATTTAAATTTTTATCATTAAAATATTTTAGGGAAGGTTACACTAATTTTTTTGTTTTCCAATATTAATAAGTTTTTTCTTCAATCTTAATTGTTTTTCATGATTTTTTTTTACATAATCTTTTATGGTTTTAAATTTTTACATCATATTCTATGTTTTTGGTTTCAATGTATTGTATAGATCTTAACTTTATTTTAAAAACAACTTAAATACAATATGAAAATACTAATTAATGAAATAAATCTAGTTGAATAAAGGGGTAAACTTGTATTTATAATTGAGAACTTCTTTCATAACATTTTAATACATTTGTATTATTCTTAAAGTCATTTAAATGAATGAAGCAAATAAATTTTCTCTGTATTATTTCTTAAATCAAATTCCTGGGCAATTTTAAATTGTATTATCAGCCATATGATTGTTGAAACAAATGAGAATGCTTTATAGCGGTTAAGCATATTTTACACAATATTTATTGAATTAATGTTAAAATAAATGGATCATATTGTATTTTTATTTTTTAAAGGAATCATTGAGAGATTTTATATTAAAATATATATGAGATTAGGCCAAGAACCAAATTACATTCTCAGAGTTTTAAGTGGCTTATAGAAATCTATATAAAAAATAAGGGAAATTTTCTTTATTTTGTACTTGCATTAGAAGTCAAAATTTATCTTCTTACATGTATATATGCACCTGAAATGACCTAATATTAGCACAACATTATATAACATGTGACATAATGATAAAATATCAAGGAGATCCTATTGGTTCAAAATGGAGGAGCACTTCTCATCTCCTCATCATCTACTACTTCAATGCCTCGGGATCGATCCTTGTCTTCCACATACATGTTCGCTAGATCCTTTTATAGCACTGGTTGTTCAACGTCTCTTGGACTCGACCCTTAACACACCTTTTCTTCCTTTTCCTTTGTTCCAACTGCAGTCAATACATTGTACTAGTTTCCTTCATCCATCACATAAATTATAAATGTTGGATGTTAAAAGGTCCTATCCTTAATTGATCCAAAACAATAATAGATAGTAATGGATGGGAACATTTATATTTCCACTCTTCACTGAAATAAAAAACACAATTTTTTTGCACCTCATTCCCCACCAAATGAGGAGTTAGAGCTATGCCCTGTTTCCTTTCCTAGATATACCATATATTATCCATAATATAACAAAGAGAGGAGTGCATCCAATTCTTCATTGTTCATAAGAAAATTATTTGGGATTTTAATATGGAAAGAAATACAAATAGGGTAGGGATAATTTTCATGGGGGAATTTGATTATCCATCGTAGCCCAAACATGCTTCAAGACTCCTTGTTCTAGTTGAACACCTAAATTGGCCATTTGATCTATGCTAGAATTTAACTGCATCATGACATCAAAGAAGTTGATTTCTTCAAACTAGTCAACCAATAAAGTTACCAATTTAACAAGAACTTTATCTAGTTTTCATTTTTTGGAGGTTGCATCAGATCATGATTTTCATGCTGCTTTTGAAAAGTGGTAATACAACATCACCCTTTTTTCATTTTAGACTTAAAGATCCAAAAAATTTCAACCATGACATTAAAAATGATTACAAAAGAAATGAAAAAACATGATGAAATGCAAAAGTGGCGATGCAACATTACCCTTTTTTTAAGGGTTAAAATTCAAACATCTTTCAATCATGGGATTAAAGACCAAATATCATGATTAAAAGGCGTGAAATGCATGTTGAAATATAAAGCTGGCAATGCAACATCACCCCCTTTCTTAGGGGTTAAAATTCAAACATTTTTCAACCATGACATTAAAGACCAAATATTATGACTACAAAAACCCTAAAAAATAACACTCAAAGTTTGTACCTTTTTTTCTTTTGTATATTCTTGTTTTTTAAATGTTTTTCAAATTTGAATACCTTTTTTCTCTGAAGTAAATACTTTTGAGTTTCTTGAAAACAGAGGTTTACATACTAATATTCTGAAGCATATTCTGGTCTACCACTAGGAAGATTCTTCCAAAGAAAAAACTTCAACAATTTAAAATTATGGAAGATATGGTACTAACTAGAGTCCCTAAGAAAAAAATGCCTATGTTATTTGCTAGACTTCCTGTGCCATTTTTAGGCTGAAAATTACATAATTGAATCATAAAAGAGTCTAAAACAAAGAAACTAAAAGACATTTAGACAGAACTATCTGAATTAGTGGCTTCAACTAGAATGGTTATTTGTTGCTTCCTAGGGAGCAACCTAGATCAGGAGGAATGCCCATTTGCTTCTCTATATGACCCATCCTTTGATCCATTGCTACCATCTACCACTGTACCTAATCTATATTATCCTTTTTACTCTCATTTCTATCCCAAAAAATATATTAAGTAGGAACATTAGGTGTCAATAAATGTCCATTGCATACATGTACTATTTATAAAGTCCTCTAGTATGCCCTACATCTAGAACCCAATTTGCTACTTATGCCAACACTTTAGTATCTATGATGGCGTGTCTCGCTTTTGATAGTTCCCTCTCTATATATGTGATTTTATCTTGAATTAGTTGTGGATTAGCTCTCTATACCTAGTTGCTAAAATTTCAGTGCTCACTGGAGCTCAAGTGCATCCCTTTTCTTAGTATTAAGAAGATCAACAATGCACTTGATCCCTTAGACATGGCATGATGGGTGTCAAAGAAGATTTTGGGCCCAATGGTAAAAATAATTCCCCCTTGGCCAAAAACTATCCACTGAAGGGACTTTTAATTGCTGACTAGGCTGCAAATAATTAGGGCCTCTTCGACAAGAGGATGCCAAAGTCCCTTTTCTCAACTCATTTTTTTATTTATGTTGTGATTGTGGGGAGAATAATTCTTATATATGGACCTATCCCTATCGCAATTTCCTAGGATAACAAACAACACCATAACTATAACAATGAATACATTAAAAATGCTCACAGAGTGGGATGGGGAAAAATTGAACTTGTGTTTCCTAGTGTTGATACCTCCTATGGGTGACTTACATAGGAGGTTCAAGAATGATTGAAAATACTGCATTTGGAGAAGAAATTTCCTCCCTAAGCTTGTTTGAACTATGTGGAAAGCCTTGAGAATCCTACAATGAAGTTGAGTTATTTTGGGGGTGAGTAAAATAACACAACTCTTCCTTCTTCCCTTGTGCAACTCCCTAAAAGAGATCATTGAGTGAATAGAGACCCAGTCTATAAACCAGACAGAGAATTGGAGAGGTATGAGAAATATCCATTGCAATAATATAAATAAGAAGCACCGACCATGGGAGAGATGAGAGAACCCCTTCCCCATCCTAATTCCCTATGACACATCTATGATCAATAAGAAATGATGAGAATAATGTAAAATTATTCCCCAAATCAAATTTTTGGAGCTGATACTCACCACTTGATATCCATTGAATGCAAAATTAATTAGTTGATTTTGTATGACATGTTCGTTGGGTGACCTAGTATCCAAATTAGAGTTATTTACTGATTATTCTATATGTTTCATCATCTTTCTCATGTTGCAGAGGTAGAGAAGATTTTCCATTCAGTTCACAAGGTGGTGGATCAAGAGGCTATCTCATGTACTCTACATGTGCATGCTTAAACAATTATGGGGGAATCCTACCATGTCCCACTGGTATGTGGCTTGGTGGGATGGTGGAAACCCTCCCTCAGGCCACCTCACATCTCGAGAACCCCATCTATTTTTGGAGTTAAAATTACCAATTAATTGATGTTACAACCTTGACCATTGGTACCATTGAAAATAAAAAGCATAAAGTCGACTATAAATCTAAAACTGGTAATACATAATTTTTGTTTAATTATTAATTATTTATTCTTTTAATAATTTACATTGAAAATTTTATAGGGATGGCAAGAGCAAGATGGGCCTTGTATATCCCTTAAAGAAATATTTTTAAGAGGTATGCATGGGGACTGGGATCAATGACAAAACAATCAAGTTGAAATGCATGGTTTGTTAGAAGATATCGGTCAAAATTTTACAAGTTTCCAACATTATAATTTTGAGAGACTTGCCTATTATCATTCAACACTTATGCAAAGGAAAATCACCCCACGTTAAGCATTTGGGGAACCTATTGAGGTGAATAAGGAAGACTCTTGAATACATTCCATAAAAGAGTACTTTCATATCCTTAGGAGTAAAAAATGAAGAAGTGGATAAATGTGGATAAAGGGAATTTAGAAGTAAATGGTGACTGAGGGTAGTGACCTCTACCATAACCCAAAATTCCAATTTATTTTCTAAAGAAGGAAGTTTGATTCAATTCTCTTACTCAAGTTTTATTTCACAGATCAACTTATTGATGGGGTCAACTTCATTATAAAAAGTGGGAAGGGGGCTCAACTATTGTTGTGGCACCCCAATTAAGATTGGTGCATGCATAAGGCATAATACCATAAATTCTACATAAGTGGGACACAACCCAAAGGATGAAGTAAAAATATGCCATCATACGTCCACATCTAACGATGAATGCACTAGGGGGAGAGGCACTTATGAATAATTATTCCGCAATGACTTTGGAATCATCTGGGACTTGGGAGACAGAGTGTGAACTTGAGTTGAAGTAGAATAATAGAATGCTTGGGGTTATCATTTCAATATGCTATTTAGTAAAAAGAATTGGGGGAAATGCAGAAGAATATGGCAGGTCCCATGGGGTATAAATTTTCTTGATGCTTCATCTTCCTCTCTTAAGACATTTAGCTTTTAGGTCGGTTCTTGTGTTTGTTTGGTTTTTGGGATATTTTGTATGCATGATTGTGATATTTTCTTTGCTAGAAATGGGATCAATTTTTGGACATGGTGGATGGGAGAAAATACTTGGGATTGTGGTCTTCTAACACTCAAGTTGCATATCTCTACACTCCTAGCATGGAATAGGCTCATGAAGGGTCACCGTAGATCGATTTATATTGTATGAATAATTGTCTAGTTTATTCACATAACTTCATATTGATCCCAACGACTAGGAAATAGGGAAATGGAGTGTGGCCTATGACTGGGCCTTTTTAAATTCCTTAGGGTTATAGGTTGTTTTATGGGCCTTCTTTGTGCCCCAGATTGGTAAGTAGGGAGTTTATTTGTGGGGTTCAAATCCTGTTTTGAGGTAAGACATTGAACTATTGAGAGATCACAAAATTCCTTATGCTTGGGAAAAATGGAGACTATGGGAGGAGAAGGAGCTTAGTGACTCTGGGATCGATGACTGTGAGAACCGAATATCACCTTAGGAGGCATGTGACTGCATCATACAAAAATTGGGGGTGACTTTGCAGTACATTGTCGACTATTGCTTCTTCTAGACTGACCAAATTAAGATATGGAAAGGCAAAGAGTGAGATTTTGGTGATAACAATTGAGAAAGGAAAACTTGTTACAGATGCAAGGAACAGGTCACTCAATTGGCAGACAAAATGGATGCCCTCCAACTCGATATAATGGTGATGAATATGGGACAAAAGAAGCAGTTTGAAAATAGTGTGAATGTGCTAGAGGAGGTCCAAACTTTGAAAGATATCCCAACCTGACAAGTGGATGAGTTAGCAGCGCTTCGTAATCATATTGTGGACTTACAAGAAAAATTTCAACTTTTGTAAAGTAACATAAGTGAATCCAGTACTGGAAGTTGGAAGGAAGTAAACAAGTGTCTAGACCTCAACAACTCACTGGGGGAGGAGGATGACGATTAAAATTGATACATGCATTGCTACAAATTTTGTATTTTATTAGGTAATTAATATCAGATGTATCCCTATAGGATTGTAATGAATTATGTGAAAATATATAGACCCTCCAAAGTTTAGTATTATGTAGCAAACATAGGAATAAGAGGAAGGATGAGAAACATACAATGTATTTCCTAAGTAAAGGTTGTGACTAGACACAAATTTAATGAAATAAAAATACTCATTCCTATTAAAAAAAATACCTTAAAAAATTTGAGAAAAAAAATTGTAATTTTTTTTAAAGGGAAAAATAAATTTAAAAAAATCATTGTTTTAACGGTAAAAAAATGAAAACCACTTGCTCTTTTTTTTCTTTTTTTCTTTTTTTAAATAAAGAGAAAAAACAATTTAAAAAGAAGATGAGAAAAAACATTAATTTACTAAAAAAATATATTACCTATAAAAACTAAAAAATAACGAGAAAGAATTCTAAATTAAAAATAATAACAAGAAATTATAAGAAATAAAAATATAAAAATGAATAAGATACTTAAATTGTTTAAAAAAAAAAATTATTAATATATTAAAAAAATATTAAAAAAAAAAACTGAAATATAAATTAAAAAAAAAAACTAAAATAAATAAATAAATAAAATTTAATTCAAAAAAAAAAAAACATTAACAAAAAAAGGGAAAACATTTTTTTTAAACAACATTGTCCCTCTGTCCATGCAACCGACCTGCAACATGCATTGTGTAGTGGATGCAAGGTGGTGACATGTGCAGAGGGGTGATGCCAAGCAAGGGTATAAATTTGACGAGCACTCCTACCTGTAAAGAATTTTTCTATGACATGTTTCCTTTTAAAATTCCCCTTCACATGCCATTTAATTTTTAATTTTACCCATCATATAAATATCATGTTTTTTTGTTATTTTTGTTGTGAGTATAAAAAAAAATTGGTAGTATAAGTTTTGTGTTTTGTCTTCATAATTTGTTTTATTATGGCTTGACCATAACACATATGTCTATGCTTTATATTACTTTAAAAATATCAAATAGGTTATTTTTAACATAGAAAGTTATTTTTTTACTATCTATTTAATTTCGTGATTTGTTAGGAGTTCACTTTTTTTTTTCTTCTTCTTAAATCAATAAAATTGTTCACATAAGAAACTAATTATTTTAATTAATTAAATAATAATAAAAAATAAATCAAAATTAGGATTTAACTTTGATTATTGAATAATCATCTTTATCTTACTATGATTCTAAAGCATACTTTCAGTCTTACACGACCGCTATTTTTTTTATGAATAAATGTAACTTATAAATAAACAAATTCAAATTAAAACTCATTTACTATAATTTACTATGAGGTGAGCGAGAGGGTGGGGGGGGGGGGGGGGGGCACCTTGTTTGGAGTTGTGCAAAAATATTGCGTGGAGTAGTATAATTGCCACTAAGGATTTGCCTTAGGGGCTGATAAACCGCTTAGTGCTTACAAAGCCAAGGAAGCAAGAGTAACTACAAATATAAGTATCAACTATCAGTTTAAACAAATTTATGATTAAGTTGTGATTTAATATGTTTTAATGTTTTTATTATTGATATTATAAGAATTGCATATTTGTGATGTAGGTAAACCACTAAACCATCCGGCCCAAATCTACGAGGTTGATTGTAAAGAAAAACAAGATCAACATGATAACATCAAAGTACATAACAAAAGCATGATAGAGCTTAATACCTTGAGAACTAGGCCATTGTAGTGGCACTAGAAACCCATGATGTTTTTTGATCACCGTGAGGTTCCATGACCATGTGTTATGTTATTAAAAAAGGTCAGAGGGATGTCTTGGTTGTGAAAACTCTTCATGTGTGAGGAATCCTTTCTTAGTCATCATTTTTCATTGATAGCAAAAGAAAATATGGGTGCAAGCAGAATGGTCAAGGAGCATAGAATTTGGAGCCATTTCTAGATTATAATATCAATTCAAGTGCTCTTGAAAATAATAAGATGGATAGAGTTCAGAAATATATTTCCAATGGTATATGGAAGTCTACAAATGGCTTTCTGGATCAATTTTTTTTTACTCAAGTTAAGTGACCCAAAAGGGGTCAAATGTTGTAGAACCAAAGTTGGTGATAATTTTAGTTGGTGAAATTTTGGTGTTTGGCCAAATTGTGTGGAGCCGACCATTAAACAGTGGAAAACTTTGGTGGTGGATCATGCTCCATGTGTTCCCTTTAACCCATTAGAGAAATTGTGAGAGTCCATGCCTACCGAAGGGTTAATGACAGAGGGGGTTGAATATGGGTTATATTTCCGAACTACTGATTGGAAGATCGACGGTCCTCATTAATAGCAAATTTCATCCCCCTTTTACCACTAAACCAAATAAAGGGGTTCCATAAAAGCCATTGGTGATAAACGATATAGTGGTACTGTGGAGGCATGGAAGGCATGTAGTAGGCAGAATGAGCATCGATTGTTGGAGGGAGGACCCCATAGGACATGTCACTATGGAAGGTCTTCCCTAGAAGATTCAAACGGGAGCACAAGTCTAAAGGTCATAGGTACTAGAGTCGGGGAATGAAAAAGTTCCTACCAGATGCAGCCAAAATTCTCGTCGATACCTTTCAAATTTAGTGAAACACATAGGCCTGCGACCTTCCCTTTGACATACGATGAAATGGCATATTGACCACATGGACCAATCAGAGAAGCACACATGCTGCATATTCATTGGCTCACAAAGATGACATAGTGACAAAGTGACATGATGATGTCAACATGACATCAGCATGACATGTGGCACCAATGAGGGTGTGACATGTAGCAAGTAGATTTACATTTTCAGGTACCCAAGTGGGCCGCAAATGAGTGACACATGGCACCACTCAGTGTGTGACACATGGAATCCCTACAAAGGTGGCATATAGGCTAGAAGACGCGTCATCCCAAAGGAATGATCCTAGAAGTTTCAAAAGGTGCATAGGCAAAGATATCTGAGGAGGTAGATCCATGACATGGTGACATCTAGGTGGAACACAGGTGGCAAAGACAGGTCAGCTCAATGAGTTTGTGATTGGTCCACATATGTGGTGCAGAGTCCCATAGGTACACATCATCCAAAACCCCAGAAGTCCAAGCACCCTAGGAGATATGAAAGGGAGAAAAAGGATATTCTCTAGGCTTACACAACTTTGAGACATAGTGGTAGAACAAGTGGCATAAAGTTGGAGTGAAAAACTAGTCATAATCATGCATGTGGAAGGATGGTTGTCCCCACCAGGGCACATAACCCTAGAGGGTAGACCCTAGAAGAAAATTAAGGCACACCATTGGTTTTACCTATGGAAATAGATTTGTGGGCTAAAGTGATTGGCCTAACTCTCAGTATTATGAATGTTAAGTGACAAAGGGTGTGGAACAGGTATAAACAGGTCAACAACTATGGAATTTGGCATTTGTTTCGATATTTGGTGATTTGGCACCAAACTATAAAAGCGCTAAAACTTGGTAAACACAACATGAATGAGTTGGTAGTAGAAATGGCAGCATGGACATATTTAGAAGCATATTTAGAAAATTAATCAAATCTAGAGATTTCCAAATTTGGAAAGTCACTGCTAAACCCTGATATTTTCCAGAATTGAGAAAAGTGGCAATTTATCTCAAATTTTCTCATAGAGATAATGGATTAGAGTTTGAAGAGTAATTAAACACATCAAAAAGACATGACAAAAGTGGGACATAAGAAAAATAAGGATTTATGCATGTCAAAGAGTAGAAGTTAACTAAAGATTTAAACCTAAAAATATTAGCTCAAATTCTTCATAAGCATAATTGAATCTGTAAGAATGTTGTTTTCTAGAAGTCAATGTTGTTGTTGATGATGGTGTGTGTTGTGAACTAATCAGTGATAAAATATTATTGAAGGTGATTTTATGGTGTTTGGGTGTGTGATTGAGGAGAGGTTGATTTATTTTATGAAAAGAAGTGGCCTTCATTATTTGGGTATGAAAAAGGAATGAAAGATGAATCAAGGAGGTAAAGCGAGTTGGAGCTTTCTTCACAGGGGTTGTAGTTCCCTCCAATAGTAGCTAGAAAAAATAAAGGGTTGTAGCTTGTTTTAGTAGCAGCTGATAATCAAGGGTCATACCTCTTTTCAGTGGTAGCTGATAAACAAGAGAGTAGTAGCTTCCTTCTGATTGTAGCCTGAGAACGTTGTAACAACAACTAGAAGCTTTCCTTTTGTGAAAGTAATTGAAGAAAAGATTGTCAAATATGTCCTTCTTATTATTGATTCTTGTAATGCTCAACTAAATGGTTGTTGAAGTGTTTATTGGTGTCCTAGCATTCTTTACTTGTGAAAGAAAGTTTTAAAATTCTCACAATACTGATTCACCCCCCTCTCAATATTGTCTTGGTTTCTAACAATTGGTATCAGAGCAACCAGGTTACTTCAGGATTAGTTTAAGAATTGGGAGAATGATAAAGGACCAATGGCAAGCCAAGAGCAAAGGAGTAACCCTTCAAAGAAGATAAGAAGCCCAAGGAATAACATAATTATTCATGTTGTGAATTAGATGAATAGAAACCTAAGTTCATGGGGAAGTTTAAGAGAGGCTCGAGAAAGTACCAGGGTAAGCTACCATTCAAGTGCTTTAATTGTGGTAAAGTAGGTCACTATGATTCCAAGTGTCTAGAAAAGAAGAAGAATGAATATGACCCTAATGAGAAGTTTAGAAATGTGAAAAGGTATGAAAGGAACTCTAAGAATAAAAATTTTCACACCCAAGATTCCAGCTCCTGTGAAATTGAAGGAAGTCAATCTTTAGATGAGGAAAAAACCTATGAAAGCTTAAAGGAATTTATGCTCATGGCCATAGAAAATATGGAAGTAGAAGTTATTGGCTTTGATGGAGAAGAGGTTGAAGTTGACTTAGAAGGAGAGCTAATCAGTTCTCTTGAAGAGATACAAAGGCCAAGGAATAAAAATAAAACACAAATGGAATTGTCGATTAAGGACAAATTTGAAGCTATTGAACCTCTAGTCATACAAAATGAAGAAGGTAAAAAGATTCAAGAAATTATGAATCAAAAACTCCATGAAAAAAAGCAAGCATGTGAAAGGCTTGAAGGAGAAATTTTCTTTCTAAGGAAAGGACTTGAAAAAGATAAAACCTAGTTGAGAATTAATGAAAAATTTGGAAAAGGGACTAAAAATTTAAATGAACTTCTTGAACCACAAAGAATCTGAAATAACAGACCAGGTCTTTGATTTTAAGACGAGTTAAGATCAATAGATGAAATAAAGGGAAAGAAAACCATTACTTTTGTGAAGCAACAAAAAATGGAGACAACGCATCAACTAGAGATGACACAATGCAACAACAAAGAGGTAAAGGGAGCATGTTGTCTAATATTCAGCAAAATACAAATCAACTATTGCAAAACAAAAGGAAGAATTCAACACGACAAAAGTCAAATAATGAAGGAGAGGAAAATAAAATTTTGTTTAGAACATCTCAACCAATATTCACAAAAAAAAATTCTCCCAGATATGAAGATACCTTTCTCTGCTACTATTTTACTTGTAGAAATTATGGGCACATTGCAGGAAAGTGTCGGGTGAATTTGTCATTTAGACAGTTCAGGTCATAAGGGAGAATTTATCAGTTTGAAAATAAGAATTTCAGCTAGATGGGATGCGTTAATTCTTGATGGGTTAAAGCATAACTTAGTGTCTCTCAGATGTGTGACCAAGGGTATGATGTGTTGTTTAAAGTTAAGAATTATCAAATTAAGTTTGCAGGCATAAGACAGATAGTAGGTGAAGTTGTATGAATAGACAACAATATCTATGTTCTAAAAGAAAAGGCAGAGAGGTGTTGATTATCAAAGAATGGTGAGAGTTTGCTATGGCATCAAAGGCTAGGACATCTGAATTTTAACAAGATTCTCAAATTGGGCAAGAAGGATCATATTATAGATCTACCAAAGTTGTCAAATCTAAAGAATACTATTTGCAAGTCCTGTCAAATTTGAAAAAAAAGTGCGAGTACCATTGATGACAAAGGAGAATTCATCAACCAGGCCATTGTAATTAGTATATATGGACTTATGTAGTCCTTCAAGAACTCAAACTCCCATAGATAAATTTTATTTTGTGCTTATCATTGATGATTTTAGCATAATGATGTGGGTAGTATTTCTTATAGAAAAATCTGAGGCCTTTGAGAAGTTTAAGAAAATTAAGGCCATGGAAATCAACATGGTATTAAAAGGCAATTTATAATAACAAAAACTATAGAACAGAACAATGTAGCTAAGAGAGTGTTGACGGTGCTGGACCTGCTAACATTCAGGGGATCTCCCCAGTATGAAGTCCCAACTAGACCTCACACTATTTGGTGTAGGAGTCCCATCCGGTACGATGGCCCGGTTGCCATTATCTTAAATATCTGCCTCAACTCTTGCTTGTCAGCAAAGGAGAGTGGTTTGCTTTGTCTTCAAGAAGTGAGGTTTGCATGCCTGGTGAGTGTAAGTGTCACTTGTGTCAATGCTTCTTTCACTATCAAGGGAGAGGGTGAGAGTGAGTTCCAGGTCGTTTGGGAGCAGTCCTAACACTACTAGGAACACACAACACAACAGGACATGCACAGCTTCCAAAGGAACAGTCCACACGGATGTGGCAGTCACAACATACAAGGTAAGATAACACATACAACACTCAACAGATCAGTCCGAATGAGTGCAACAGTTGTTACAACAAATTTCATGTGAAAGGTATGTCTGATGTTTGAGAGAGCAGTCTACATGGGCGAGACAATGTTAACAACATATACAACACATTTCCATTAATATATTATGCATTACAACAAATGAAGCAGTTCAGATGTAGAACACAGGTTAAAGCAACATGCATTACAAGTGTTAAAGATCAGTCTTACAACATATACAATACATGTGTGAAAATGTGCTGGCCTATTAGTAGGCTTCTGAATTAAGCAAAAGTTCCAAGACAAATCATTACACAATACATCACTAACCCTGACTGTTGGGTGTTGGAGCCACTACTTACTCCTCAAAGAAAAGATTAAAGACTGTCTTGGCTATGTGGGAGGAGTTGAGGTGAAAAGTCCGTTCATGTACAAATGAGGGGGTATTTATAGCCAAGGGTGAAACTAGCCTTTATGGCTATTCAACTACCCTCATGATCATTTGACTTCCATGAATTTTCGACTTACATGACTCTTTGTTCAACAAGTGGGTCTCTTGCACTTCCACGTTACATCACATAGATTGACAACATAAGCCATAGTGAAGATGTGGGCGACACGACTCATGACATGACTCGACATGGCTTGACATGACAATGCTGGTACATTTGTGTTGCTGCTAGAGTGCATGTCAAGCTCCAGTGTTGTTGGGCGATGGATGTCTTCATGGTGTATCATAGTTTCACCTCCGCATGACGAAGTGCGCAGAGTCTTCAATGGTCGTTGGTTCGCTTGATGAAACTTTAAGATGTTGTTCCTTGCTTGCATGTTGGAAGACTTGACAGGCTCATTTGTTCGCAAAGGTGCATGTTCATCACATTCATCCATTTAACATGCATCGTTCGTTTGTCCGTTGGTGAACCTATTTTTCTACATGTGCTCCCTTCGTTCATCCCATTCGTCATCTTGCCATGTTTGTTGGTGTACCTATACCTGCAGTCCCTCATGATGAGTTGACATCAAATCCAAAACCTCCTAGTCTACCATGACACATGATCATTTCAGATGCAGGTGACTGGGAGAGGCAACAAGGTTGCATAGTGGGATGACAGCTCCGGGCACTGCTGATGAAAACTGCACAAGAGTCACTGAGTGATGAAGAAGGGAAATCTAAGTCAACAATAACTGTTTGCGAGGTATGGCTCGGCTGGGAGGTAAAGTTGCGCAAATTTTTGGAGGAACAGTCCGGGTTGCAGGAAGGAAAGGCAAGCATGCTTTGGGAATTTTCCAAAAAGAACAGGCAACAGGGGTTGGAAAGCCAAATTTATGCAATTTTCTAGAGGAGCAGGTCGAGCTGCGTGAAGGGTCAGCAGGCAGGGATTGCGCATTTTTCTAGGGGAACTATCTAGGAGACTGGCAGCCAAAACTACGCAATTCCCAGAGGGAACTGGCAGCTGGCTGCTGGGGTCACTGGCAGCCAAAACTATGCAATTCCTAGAGGGAACTACCAGTTGGCTACTGGAGACACTGGCAGTAGAAACTATGCAATCCCTGGAGGGAAATGGCAGCCTACTACTAGGGGCGCTGGCAACAGAAACTGCACTGAGGCCAGGAGATTGGCCTGCTGATCATCTCTGTGAAATTTATGAGCTGAGCTGACTCATGGGCAACGGAAGGCATGCTCATGAACAATTTACAATTTTTGAGATGAACAGTCGGTTGGCTGTTAGGATGACTGACTGGGAAAACTGCACAATTTTCTGAGGGAGATTGGGACGAGCACTTGGTGTCTGTCTGGCCTGTTTGCACAATTTCCTCAGTCAGCTGAGCAAGCAAGGCTAGTGGCCTCTTCGCAATTTTTGAGGGGAGTTAGTCCCGGGGTGACTGCCGGGTCTAACTGTCCGGGTGGCCAGCATGAGGGTTGATTGAAATTCTTGCGGGCAACACAGCTTGAAAATACTAGCTTGGTGCTTCTGTGCTATTCTAGTTGATAGTCGATCGAGTCAAAAGCGAGGTGATGGTCCGGCTGCCGAAGGGGAGTCTGGCCGTCAGAACTTCAACAAAAATGATTGTGTGTGAATGATCGAAAGACACATAGGTGATCATACGAACACACACTCACATGACTTAGCGATGAAACGACCCAAACCATCCAGACACACATGTTTAACATGACTAACCGACGGTGCAAGTGACAAGCACGACACTCATGATTGATCATTCATTGATTGAGATGACGCGTGCACGACAGTGAATGTGACTCCGTGTGTGAGTGTGACAGATGTTTTCATAGCGAACAAAACAAGCACATACGAAGCGAAGACTTTGAGAATAACCAGAACATGGTCGCAAACATGACTTAGACATGAGCATACAGAAACTTGAATGAAATGAAGAAGCAAGGTAGATATAAAGACTCACACGAGCTCACAGAGTGAACCCGAGTGTGTGCAGTCATCAAGTGAAACTCTTCAAGGGAGGCTCCAAAATTGGTGCAAGCCTAAATTTTGGAGGGTGGTTGTAGCCGCTACAACACTTGGCGACAAACTGGTAGAACTCCAGCTTCTCTATTTCATTTCATTGCTAGCACAAGCCCTTGGTCTTTTGGGGAGTATTGAATCGTTGTATGGGTTACTTCAGTTTCCCCACTTACCCCATGGACATACGTGCTTCACCCTTTTCCAACTCAGTCAAACATAATCAAAAGTTCAACTTAGATATCAGTGTTTTGAATTTGAGAAGGGTAGTCTAGCTTGCAAGTTGAAGATTTTGAGAGTATAATTTTTCGTCTCTGGGGTTGCTCCACTGAAAAAAGGCCTAGAAAGTACCCCGGCGGAGTCACGCAGGAACACACACATTGCTCCACTACCAGCGATCCTGGTCAGTACCTCAGTGGAGTTGCATGCTTCACCTCTCTGCGTAGAAAGCCTTTCTCTTCTTTCGCCTTTGTATTTTTCAAGAGGATTGTGCATAGGAACTCATTTATTTTTGGGGCAAAAGAGGGATCCCGACTTATTGAGAGCAGAAGAGGTTGTTCCTTTAGAGAAGTATGTAATACCTCTGACATAGGTTTTCTGGTTCAGATCTTCCCCTTCTCAGTTTCTACTAGTTGGATGAGCTTGAACACACAGAGCAGAAGGTTGAGTATAGGCATGGGGCTTCCGAGTGTGGACACAGGTTCATGGTTGAACCAAAACTTCCCTTACAGACGGTTTGTATTTTCCATCAAGACTTCATCAACCGAAGGTTACAACCAAGAAAAGAGAAGGCAGACACAAGACTGGCCAAGTGTTGTAGTGTCACAAGTTTCTTCCAATTTCAGCCACATACTCTATTCAAAAGCCAGAACATAGTAGTTGGCAGCAATTATTTCTGGAAACAAAAATAGTAATATACCAAACAAACAAAACAAACATGAACAAAAATAGTAAGTAAAATCAAACAAAGCGAAAACAAAGGTAATAAGAAAAACAAAACAAATGAAAAGAACAAGCAGCAAGCAGACTATGTACATGGCACGGGAACGACCCGGCCTACTGAAAATAATTTTTGATATCTTGGCCGTTGGCGAGAAGGTTGTCAATCCTCCTACCTAGTGACTGCAAATGATGTGTGTGTGGGCCAAGCTTCTTGTGGACCAGTGCAAGTCCACCGAGTTCCGCCACTGGACCCTGGTGGTATTCCAAAAGACCTTCAAGTGAAGACAACATCATTGTTTTAGGTACTGCGTGCAACATGGGCTAGGATGATGGCAAGGGGTAGTTGTTTTTATTTTGGGAAGGGTTCAAGTTTTTGAAGTCAATGCGTAAGCGGATTTTCCTAGATTTCTTACGTGAGGGATTTAAATTAGAAAACCAGGTTGTTAGAAAATTATATATTACAGAGCAATGGAACACATAAAATATTGCATAAATATAAACACAGAAAACACATAAAACAAGCGAGACACAGATATATGTGGTTCACCCAATTTCGGTTATGTCCACGGAGAAACATCTACTCCTTCCCTTTATATTATACAGCAAATTGAAGAGATACAACCTACAACAGATCCATTGTAATTCCCTCTTCGCTCTCACACAATCTCCTCTCTCTTTCTCACTCAGAATATAGATCTACATAGACGCAATACAATTCCCTCATATATAGCAAGGGGTTTCCTTCTAGCAAAAAAAACCTAAATTAAACATAACTTCTACCATCAGATCTCCGCCTAATGAACAGCCCAGATTGACTACGAAATTACAACATTTTACAAGGTAATTTTACATCTATTTTTATCTTTGAGGGCGCTACCCCTGATCCCCCGCTGGGGGGGGGGCTCCCAAAGATCGTAGCCGGCCCCCCTGGACTCCCCTTTCAGCGCAAATATTACAAGCAGAGTTTCCGCCACATTATGAACTGGGGTCCAATGCAGTGATACCTCTGAATAAAGAAGATAATCAGGCTCCACACCTAACAATCTCCCACTTGGAGATTGATAATAGCAACTTCACCGCTACTTCATTTCTTGGACAATGAATCCACTTTGGACCTGGCTATTTCTTATCTTCATAATCATACTTGAAGACCAATTGAAACCGAGAAAAATCTCAGTTTCTCCCTGGTTACAACTTTTGTTAACATATCTGCAGGAATCTGGCTGGTGTGTATCTTTTCCAGCTTCAACTGCCCATCTTCCAACATTGACCATATGACATGATACTTGAGCTATATATGTTTTTTCTTGGAATGAAATGAAAAGTTCTTTGCAAGATGTATGGCACTCTGGTTGTCATTGTATAACCTGCCCAACTCTTTCTTCTTACCCAATTCATCTAGAAACCTTTGTAACCAAATCATTTCTTTACTAGCTTCTGTAGCAGCAACAATTCCATTGTTAAGAGTGCAACAACACTTTTCAGTTTTGAAACCTAACTGACAGTTGTTCCACCTACAGTAAACTCGTACCCTATTGTGCTCCTCCTATTATCTCTATCCCCTGTCATATCTGCATCAGCATATCCTTGTAGAGCAATGTTTGAACCACCAAAGCATAATGCTTGATTTGTGGTACCTCTCAAATACCTGAGAATCCACTTCACTGCCATCCAATGTTCTTTTCTTGGATTGTTCATGTACCTGCTTACTGTTGAGCCCTGAAACTACATCTCTTCTACACACTTTTCTAGACTTTCTCCCCTCACCAGTGCCTCACAAGCTATCAAAGACAATTACATATTGATTCTAAGAGTGCATTTAAGTGGTTTTCTAACTGTGTTTTTGTGTTTGCTATTTGACTTAGATTTTTCTCATCAGCTACAGAATGCAACCACTTTCTGCACCTGACTTGAGATTCCGCAACTGTTTTTGTTGATCTCTAGGTTACAGGTGTTAGCAAGAAAAACAAGGCATGTGGGCAATTTAGAAATGATTTGGACATGGACCAGGTCCTATTGGTTTAGCCAGATTCGTAAAGGAAAGCCTTGGTCAAACAGTGGTCAAACGAGGAGTTCTACGACAAACAGGTCTTTGTTTTCAACATGTGAAGGGTCCGAGACTGTTCCTAGATCCATGGATTCATTTTGACAGCTATAGACTGCCTCCATGATACAAATCCAATAGGCACCTTTTGGTAGATTGAATGATCATGGCAACCAACACGCTAAGCTCACGGATGCTGTCTTTTTACATGTCCTCTGCTGAAGGTGTTCCATAGGAAAAACAGTTATGTAATTTCCTTTATCAATAACGCATTTGCAAATGCATGTAGCTAGTTTTTTTGATGTCATCTTGTCGTTAGTTCATGTACTGTGCCGTGGCATTGGTCCTACTGTTGTAACGAGAAGATCCTTCTTCTGTTTTGCAATATAACAAGACTTTGTTTTATATGACTGTGTGATCGTAATTTCGGACTGACAACGTGTTAACCAAGGCCATGCAGAGGGCCCCTGCTGGCTAAGGTTTCGTTCTTTATTTCTGTAAAGTTTTCATATGTTATTGTCTTATTTCCATTGTAGATATTTCATAGTTTGTTCACTTATGTATATTTCATATTTTAGTTATGATGTTAATGTTTCATTCATGTACATGATTTTCCAAGCATTGTATATTTTTGCTAACACTGATCAGTGTGTTTCAGGATAGGCTAGGCTCTAGCATTTTCATACAATTTTTGCAATAAATAGTGACATGAGATTGGCCTCTCTGCTAACTTTGTTTTTCTTATCTTTCAATTTTGGTTATGCTTTGATTTCAGTCTTATTCATTTGTTGTTGATAGTTAGTTTAGATATCAAATTCTTCATGTCATTTAACGTTATCCCCAGAGCCATGGCTTAACCCCGAAAAGCTACTTGGCGAGCTATCGGATTATGAGTGAGCTGATTTGATTTTACTTTCATTTCTGAAATTAGATATCAAGTTCTTCATGTTATTGACGTTATCTCCAGAGCCATGGCTTAACCCGGAAAAGCTACTTGGCGAGCTATCGGACTATAAGTGAAGTGACTTGATTTTATTTTCATTTGCAAGTAGGTAATTTAGATACCAATTCCTCATGTTATTGACGTTATCTCCAGAGCCATGGCTTAACCCCGAAAAGCTACTTGGCGAGC